>JANXJC010000056.1:20077180-20096249 GCA_027564655.1 Leptodon cayanensis
CAGCAGCTTCTTACAGAAGCCACCCCTGTAATCCCCCCCCGCTACCAAAACCTTGCCACTCAAAGCCAATACACTGACACATCCCACTTCTTGTTTTAACTACTTCCACTCTGCACTATAGCAAACATATTTTGCCCCTTCCATTCCTCCGGGATGAGGCTGGTTCACGCAGTCAGAGTACACCAGACTGAATAGTTCAGCACTTTCAGTACTTTTAGAACTTTTGGATGGATTCTAGGTGGTTCTAGGGATACCATAAATAAATAATAAAAATAGAGTAATGAAATTATGTTTTCATTGTATTCAAAAATATCCCATACCGGCCATTGAATTTGGCCTGGTCCTTTCTTTGGATATAAAAAATGGTTCTGGGTTTTCTTATTGTCTCAGATGATGTCAGGGACCAACTCAGCAGGACTGACAGGCCCAGTTTATTCATGCAAGCAACGTCTCAGCTAGGTCTCCTCAGCCACATCCCTCCAGAGTGGGTCACGTCACTCAGCCGAGATAACCCTTGGCTGTCTCCCCGTGACTCAGGTCAGGCAGGGCAGTCGGTCCGATGCCAAAGCCACCGCGCGAGCAAGTTGCCTCCATCAGGGACCTCAGGGTTTTGTTCCAGTTGGGCACATCTCTTTTCTCCTTCCATTAGCCACGTCGAGCAGTCACCCCACTCGTGTGCGCCCGTGGCAGGGTGGACTCCACAAATCCCAGGAGTGTTGCACATGGGCCACTTTTCCTTGCAGAGCTTTTGTCTAAAATACGAAAAAAAAAAAAAAAAAAAGTAAATGACCTCTTCATACTCAGTGAAAATAGTTAATCTATAAAAATGTGCGGGGACTATTTCAGAGAACACCGCTTACCTCAGGGCACTGGCTTGCTTCAGTCACCACCTTTGGTCTCGTGGGCTCCCTGCTCGGCCGAAGCCTTCGGTGGGCAGCTGCCACTGGGGTCGGACCCTCGGTCACTCACGCCAACCTCACCTGCCACCGTGGCCAGTGGCTCGGCTCAGCCCGGCGTGCCGGGTGGGTGCCGCAGCCAGCCAGCGCCAGCAGTCGCAGCACCCTCTCCAGTTCTCCTGGTCGCTGCTGTCAGTCGGGTAGCTCTTGCTGCAGGCATCTACCTGGCGTGGTGGGTGCTGGAGGCGATGCCAGCCAGGTCCTGCGGCTGTCTATGAACTCCACCGTCTTTGTGGAAAGCACGCAAAAGGCATCCTTTGCAGGCATTTTTATTCCAGACCCTTTCTTTTGTCTGAATAGCTTTCCAAAGTACTGTTAATCCTTAATACTAAAATAACCGATCGTGTCTGTGTGAAAAAACTGAATGTGAAGGGAACAGTTCATAGGTATAAGCTAATAGTTTTCCTTCCTCCGAGTCTCTCCAGGGGTTGGGAGCACCGGGAGTCAGAGCACAGCTGGAAGAGCATTCCTAGGCTGGTACTGAGGGAGCGATGCCAAACCCACTTTGGTGCCTGAAGGATAATTTGCAGAAGGTTTGGGGCTGCGCAGAAATTGCTGTCCCCATGCCGAAGAGGCACTGCGGAGGTTTCTCCTCAGCAGACTACTACACAGAGACGGGCATGGCTCAGCCAGAGCTCTAACATGGTCCCTGGGGAGCAGAAGGCATCACCAGATCTTCCTGTCAGTACAACCCAGTTGTTTTAAATATTAAGTCTTTTTATGCTGGGGTCCCTGTCGATTCTAAGCAACACTTTTTTGCACGGGGGTAAACACCTCCCAAAGAAGTGCTGAAGCCTCCGCTGTCCCTTGACCCTCAGCCACGAGCTGGAGACCAAGAGAGCTGAAAGAATGAGGGCCACAAAGAGCAAAAGTTACAAGGAACTGATTTGGAAATAACTTCACTGAAAATACTGATTGCTGAATACAGCATATGATGGGGGAAAAAAAAAAAGTAACACAAATATGGAGGGGCAAGTGTTCACCTTGTCAAAAAATGACTTTTCTGCCTAGTAAAAAGTTTCAACAGAAATGTTTTGCCCAACTCTGCTTCCCATACTGAGACAACTCAGAAAGTACTGCCTGACATGGGTAAGACTCCCTCCCACTGCTCCTTATTTAGAGTGTTGCTTCTTAACCAGATTTACAACTGCAGTCCCACAAAGCTAACCCTTAATCTAATGATGCACTGGAGAGAGAAACTCTACAGTGCTTAAAGAGCACAGAGTGGGGATGAAAGAAGGAAGAAATAACCGTTCCAACCTTCATCTTGCTCCTCTTTAGACCCTGATGGGACCCATGTAGGTAAGGTATTTTTAAACAATTGTCTTTTCTGCTCTTGTGTCTGCTTCCACTGCTCCCTCAGGCTTCCTGAGAACAACCCAAGTGGTAATGGGATCATGCAGGAGGGAGTTTCTCTTGCTCTCCTGGAGACAGTAAGGCAGAACAGACACATCATCTGCCTCAAATCTTAATAGAGCAAGGCTGAGAAGGGACCCAGAAGCACCCTTTGGCTAGCTGAGCTATTCACGAGAGGGTTGGAGAGTTCACGTCAACATACCTAGATCACATCCAGTCATCAAGTCTTCCTATTGCACTCGCAAGCCATGTCTCAGTATATGTAAGAAGCAGAAGCTCCCATTTATTTTTTTTTTCTAGGCAGATTTGCTTTTCCAGCGTAGCTCATCTTCTCCCCTTTTGTATGAGATTTGGTGGCACACAGAGCTGAGACTGATGGTCTGCCTAAGCATGCAGCCAGCACCAGTCTCAGTTACTGAAATGAGCTCATGAGAAAAGTTTAAGAAGCCTCCTTATGTTCCACAGCATCTCCCAAACAGCCAAGCCTCTCTCATCAAGAGAAAATAAGTTGGCCCTTCCTCTTCTTCCTGTAGATAGTGTCATCAGATTGCAACTTCCCAGTTAGGCTCCCCTTAGAGATAACAGCCAATTACAAACGGAAAGTGTGCCAGGGAACTTCAAACTCCAGCCCTGACACATGGCACGAATTAAAAGCAATCTCACACCACCAGCAGGAAACATTTGTTCTTTGAAGTGACCCTCAGTGTACACGCAGATTAATAATAATGGCAAAAGGTAGACTGGCAGGTCAGCAGCAAAACTTCCTCTGCCTTCAGTAGCTCCAGGTTTCTATCTACCACAAACGTGACTTCCCAGAGATAGAAACCTGAAAGAATTGCACAGGCAGTGCTGTAGGCTGCAGGGGCTGGGGGAGCGGGAGTTGTTTCCTCCTTGCACCTGTAGAAAAGGGCTGAATTCTGCCAACACCTCTGTCTGGCCAGGGCACTTCTCCTGGCAGGGTGCTGGGAAGAGCAAACCTCTGTTCCTCGAGGCCTGACTGACGGACTCTGCCATCCATCACAGCTGAGGTGCTGGCACACGTTATTGTGTGTAATGGTTGGTCCTCCATATTTTGAATGGGCTGTGAAGAAGTACAATAAAAAGCACATTATTTTCCGGAAGAAATGAGGTCTTCCCTTCTCACACAACAAAGCTGCTGTTTGCAACTCAGTCATGTTTGCTATGCCATCCTTGCTCCTTTCTGAGCCTCCTCAGAGGTTACTTCTGAAAATCTGGCAAGACAACAACCAATCTTATCACGGTTACATAGTTTTATTCCTCTCCTTCCCTTTTTAATTAAAAAAACGTATGCGTAACCGTTGTAGATAACTAAGCAAAATCCATTGCCAACTGTGTGGTACTGACAAGGGATGTTTGCTTTTTCTTCTCCACCTGGACTTTTTTCCCAGCTGAACATCATTTTGAGTACACACGGGTTTGAAACACTCTGCAGCACGTGTGAAGGTGATTTTGAAGACTCCTGCAACAGCGAGTCTCTTCCATCCCAAGAGGAGTCCTGCAACGCTTTTTCCCACCCAGTAACGGTCCTACCACACTAGAGCACCTGCCACTTGAAAAGCAAGTGAGCACCAGCTCCCTGAAGTGGGGAAATCCAGGAGAAGACATTTAAAAGGCTGCTAACGTACACAGACGTAACACAGACGTCCCTTCACCGTATTTGCTCGAGCCGGTCTCGGAGGGGAAGGGTGGCAGCTGAAGAGCTGAGTCTTGGCCACTGCACACCGCGGTGATTTACTGCTGCGGACGGTACGTGCCACATCATGGGCCACGGGGATGGAGAGGCAGAGCTGGCGGGGTGCGGGGCAAACCCTGCTGCAGCTCCGGTTTTAAATACAGGCTTTTAAGCTGTTATCAGCACGCAGCGGGTTTACAAGCCACGGCGCCGCATTAGGAAAAAAAATATCTTTAATCTTATGTAACAAGTCCTGCGAGGCGTGTTGCCAAGTAAGCGCAGTTTAAAATCAATCAGGCGATAGCATAAAACGTTTAGCACTGGGCTGCGTGTTTCTGCTTGCCCCTGCTCGGCAGCTATCCCGGGATAGACGTGGGACCTGTGGGAAGGGCGAGGAAGAGCAAGTCACCGCTTTGACACAGCCTCCCATCCTCAGCCAGGACTGTCCCGACTCCAGGGACCGGCTGGAGTCTCAACCTCAGCATCCAGTTTGACTTTGTCCGGCAGCGAGGACAAGTCCGTACCCCTGCCGAAATGCTGTGAGTGCAGTTACAATGCTGTAACCGCTGCTGCTCTGTGTCCCTGCACGCTTGCTGGGCCTGAATATAGGGTTCCCCGGGAGCTAAAGCTCTCAGTGTCCCAGTGGAAGCCTGGAGCAGACTGGTGCCAGCGTCCTACAGTCTGCTCGGGGGCCAAATTAATTCCTGGAGTAATACTTTCCCTCCTGCTGTCCGTTGGCGGGATGCAGCAGCATCTCAGCTGGACCTGGGGCTCCTGCAAATCCCACCTGCGCCCATCAGGTCTGTGTTAGCAATGAGGTGATTTTTACACTTCCTTCTCGAGGAAATATAAAGCTCTGAAGAAATCTACCCTAAAAGAGGGTAGATTCAGACTAGGTATAAGGAAGAAATTTTTTACGATGAGGGTGGTGAAACACTGGCACAGGTTGCCCAGAGAGGTGGTAGATGCCCCATCCCTGGGAACATTCACGGTCAGGTTGGAGGGGGCTCTGAGAAACCTGATCTAGTTGAAGACGTCCCTGCTCATTGCAGGGGGGGTTGGACTAGATGGCCTTTAAAGGTCCCTTCCAACCCAAACCATTCTATGATTCTATGAACCTTTCAAATTCTGACTTCAGCCAAGGGCTGGAAAGATTGAAATAGAGAGTTGTAAATTATCTTACCTCTCTTGGTGGAGTCTGCATTAACTTCTGCCCTTTCACCAGTGTGATACACATTTACCTCCCATGCAGGGATCCCCATTATTGCAAATTCCAGTAACACCAGCGGCAAGCTGCAGGCCAAGGAGGCAGCTCACATTTGCTATTGCTTCCTTTTGGCTCCATGGGTGAGGTCGGGGGGGGGGATCACAGAGGGGTCATGGAAAAGGCAAAGCGCCTGGCAAACAGGCAGGGTCAGTGGGATCGGATATTGCCTCTTACACACTTATTCGCTGTTGCAGTCAGTGCCTAATGCACATTTTCCTCAGAGAGCTGGCAGAAGCAAATACAGCTTTTACAACTTGACTGAGGCCGTGGCTCATTCTGGACGTCCCTGCTCTGAGCTGCTACCCAGGAGATAGAATTTCTGGTCCATGTTTGTCCCGCTGTAAAAGCATTGGGCAACTGCTTGAAGAGGGAGCATCAACTGCCCAGAGCAGCTGCTCTCCTTCTGCAATTCCTGCACAGGTTTCCTACCCCGTGTTCCTGGCTCAGAAAGGTAGACTTGTCCTGGCGGAGAGAGCTGCTGAATTACAGCCTGATGGAGAATGGGCAGGGGAATCACCAGTGGGACATCAACAAAACTTGTGTCTTTCACAGCCCTGGCATTTGAAATAGATCTTCTTGAAGCAAACATTGATGTAAATTCCTGCTCACTTTGGGGGCTCAGAAGACAGAAGAGCTATCCCATTCAGGGAGCATGTACCAGCCCTTGTACTTCATGCTGTGACGTTCAAGAACACAATGCTGTATCCTAACGTTAACTTCTGCAGACGAGCTCACAAGGCTCCAAAAGCCGATGAAAGAGCTGTGGTTGAGCAATGTGTTAGAACAAAAACCCACAATGACAAAGACAGGGTTGAAATCAAGCTTCCACAAAGACTGTAAAGCAAAAGCTAAGTGAAGAACAGAGGTTTTCTACAGAAGGCTGCTTCATAGCACTGATGTTCTTCATGTCTTTCAGCCGATGGTAGACAATAGCTACCTCTGCCATTTGTTGGCAGTGACTCCATATCACTCCACAGGCCAGACGGTTATCTCCGCTCCCGTGTTGAAGTGGCACCCGAAGATGGACTGAGTACATCTTGCACATAACAAATCTCCTTCACGGCAGAAGTGACAGAGATGTATCCACTGGTGGGAAAGGTTAATGTTACAGAAGCTTCAGTTTTGTTGAACAACGGGAGTGTGACTCTGTTTCGGCAGAGCTACAAGCCTACGCTGTTGAATCAGCCACAGTCACACTTTGTGCGCTGCTTTGGAGAGGCAAGGGATCTGGCAAGACCCCAGCGGCGCGGAAGGGGGGGTGCTGTGAGATGGCTGCCAAAGGCAAAGGTCTGCTCTTCAGACTGCAGCAGCTGTCCTCCAATCGCAGCCGCGTCTGCTCCCAGGAAAGCAATGCCCAGTTTCTCCTGGCCAAAATTCAGCTGCTGCTGACTTGTAAACACCACCCAGAACAAGCCGGTTTCACTGCTGGTTGGTCAGCCATGCGTGCTGTTATGTCCTACAGCTGTTGGCAGGGAGACACCAGCGACTCAGCTGCCCTTTACGTGCTGCCTTCACTGGTAGGAAACTTGCTTTTTGATTCCACAGGCAGAGAGGCAGTGGGCAAGGCAGCAGCATCTTAAATAACCTGCTGCATGATGCAGGTGATGCATGATGCATGATCTTCACATGGGTACAAATAGCAAGACGGGAAGAAGATTTCCCTTTGGGTTCATCATCACAACAGCAACATAGGCAGGGCGCGTCTTTGACTTGGGCATACACTTTACGGCCGTGGCCTGGGTTTTAGAACAGGTATCAAGTAACCCAAGAATCGTCAGTTTCAGTATGATCTCATGAAAGATGGAAATGATGTAGATTTCTCTGGCAAGTTGGGACAGCATCTGAAATCCATACAGAAATGCTTTGTGACCGCAGCTGTGTCTCACTTGGTTTCTTTCTTGAACTCAGAGGAAGGTTCAAAAGTTGGTGTACAAGAAAAAAAATCGTGCAGAACTTGCTGAGGTTCCATCTGGGAAAATACTTATATTAGTCTCAAGCAATTTTTCCTGGGCAAATGTCTGCCAGACAGGCTCTGAATGATTGCTACGGCCAGATTCCCAGTGAAGGGTATATGGAGCACACATTGCAGCTGGGCATCACACATGAAGATCTATCAGGTGTTATCCTCCCAGCATGATTATGTGGAACCAAGACACTGAAATGCCAGAGGAGCAACTGGATTAGGCTGGAGACACACTACAGACATAACTAATAGTATTTGCCAGTTATAAAGGAGCACGACCGTCCTTAACCCAGATCGCAAACCAGACGGCAAGGCTTGAGGAGTTTGAAGTGTTGATCAGAGAGCAGCTCACGTTTCTGGATGATGCACGCTTATGTGCAGCCAGCCCCGCTTTCAAATCTCTGAAGCTCACCAGCAGCATCAGCCCAAAAAGATGTTCTAACCAGTGGCAGAGGCAGTGTGGTTACCTCCCTCTATCTTGGTTATATCAAGCAGCCAAAGATTTGTCTTCCCTGATGATTACATTCGGAACATAACTATACTCAAGGGTCATCCTGGAGCAAACTGCAGACACCCAGGTCCAAGGGAATTAAAGAAATTCATGATCCTGCTCTACCACTGCCCACAATGTGAGAAGGATTGTGTCATCACCAGCAAGGAGTGCTAGCGAGTGGCTTTTGGAGAATACTCCAGCTGGTCCTTGAGACACTTGGAAAATCTGTGTTTGAAGAAGCCAAGGCATGACATTCTCTAGCAGCAAAGCAGTAGTGGGAGGAGAAAGGCTTTCTCACACACACCAAAGGCACACACTCCATCAAAGTGTGAACGCCTCAGTGTTTTTTAAATTTGCCTTTTCAGTGAACATTTTCCTTGAAGCTTCAGATGTTCACAGGGATGAAAGAGAAGGATTTCCTCAGGATTTTTGCAAGATTTTTGACTACCTTCTCATCCCACCTTTTTAACTGGGCCTAAAACTGAGCCAGTCTGGTTTTCAGTGCATCCCAGAGAATTATCCCACAGAAATTCCTCAGGTGCCTCCAGAAAGACATGAAGTCATAATAATGATGGGAGAGGAGGTGTTCAGACAGAGAAGAAAGATGGACAAAACATCAGCCCTTACTAAACCACTTGAAATCACAGTCTCTGAAGTCTGCATCCAAGTCTTCTGGCATATGGAACAATGAGACTATACATCTGTTTTCTGTGTGAATGTAAAGCCAATTGTTCCTATAGTTTATGCTTTTCAAACAGTAGTGTTAGGATAGGGTCATGGGCCATAGGATCCTTAGGGTATTGCCTGATGAAAATCAGTCTAATCTCATGAGCTATGCCTGTTCATCCCAGCTGAAACTGTTTTACATGAAGAGTAAATGTCTTCCTCCTTGACTTACCTGTAGGTGTGTTGTACTTGGAAATTGCAATAGCTTGAAGTGATAGCACTAGCACGCCCCAGGAAGCTTCGACTGACCAGCTCTGAGATTAGAGCTGTGGTTGTACCTACCAATTTGGATTCAGTAACTCTGCTTCGTCAACTGTCTTGAGCAGGCTGTGCCGATTTCTGCATTTTGTATGCTCAGCATAGTCTGCTGTAAGTTTTCCTCTTGCTGATCAGTAGAAAATTTCCCTATGGGACCCTGCTCTGCATTTCCCTCGAGTAAAGGAGATTTTTGGACTAAAAGAAGAAAAAAAGTCACTGTTTGTATATTATTATGATTCATTATTTATGTAGCAATGACTGCTATAAATCCCAAAGCTTAAACTCTCTCCCCCTCCCTTCTGGTTAAGTGTTGCACAGAAACGTAAGAAAGAGGAGTGTTACTGTCCCAGTGATTCCAGTAATTTGTAGAACAGGCAGATCACAAGAGGTGGATAAAGCAGGCAGACTAACTGCTTGCAGGCAAGAGGCATTTAATGGAGACAAGTTATTCTGTAAGAAAGAATCTGCACTAAAGAAGCGAAGAAAAAGTCACAAGACACCCATAAAAACTGGTGTAACATATTGGTATTTTGTCAGTAGAAGAAGAAAGAAAAAGATTGTCAGTGATTTAGCACCAAAAAGCCAGACATTTGGGGTTCCAAAGTATTGGGTTATCCATCCAAAGTATCTTTAATTGGTTAGTCCCATGAGTGTGGGAAGAAGCTGCTGTTTTGAAGTGGATGCAGGTAAGGCAAATCCAGGGCAAATTTTTCCTCATACATTAAGGAACAATAAGATTAAGAAACTTGTGTTGTTTTATTTAGACCAAAATGCCTGGGAATGAATTTCAAAGCTGCCTAAGAGGTTTGGGCACCAGCGCCACTCAGATGAATGGGAAACCTTGTACAAACATCCAAGGCAGCTTCCTTTTTATTTTTTAATAAGAAAGATACCTACCTACCTGGAACACATCTTCAAATTGAATAAAGATTTTTTCATTTGCATCAATATCTCATTGTACACAATGTTCAGAACAGAAAAGCCCTGAAATATGGAAGAGTTCTTAATCAGAAGTTGTGATATATCTTCCAAAAATACGCCCCAAACATTGAACACTGCAGTTTTCCATTAATGAAGATGTGAAAATTTGGAACACCTAAACATTGTGGAGAGAGGTTCGATTTTCCTTTTCGAAACAAAAGTTCTCAAGGAAAACAAACACCTGCTGAAAAGAAAAAAAAAAAAACAACAAAACCGAAACCACAAAAACCCCCAACTTCGCAGTTCCAGGCTTTTCCAAACCAGATATAATCTTTATCTATTCAATATTCTTCACTGAACTTCTTCCATACACCTATCCCATCTTCTCCTGCACCCGTATAAGCTGTCTCATCCGCTGTGTCTTTCAGCAAAATGCTCCACAGATCTGCAACCTATTGTACAGAGAACGTGTCCCCCCTGTTTGTTTGGAAACTTGGCACTTCTTACCTCATTTGATGTCAGCTATGTAGTTAGAAATCAGCATAATTATATGTCCAAACCCACCTTCTTCTGCTCCCCTCTTGCCTGGGGGGCATAATCAGCGTACCTCCCCTTTTATGTGCCCACATAAAGGCATATTTTATTCCTTCCATATACGAGGAGGGCAGGCACAGCCTACGTACTAGAAATGTGGTCCTTTTCTCAGTAAGCTCCTTCCTTCAGCTTCAGTGGCTTTTTCAAACAGGCCTTAGATTGCCCAGGTGAGATTCTGGTTTTCTCCAAATCTCTTGTGCTCTGCAAGGTGCCATCCACTGAATAATGACTTGTCCGGCATCAGGATACCCACAATTTGAAAGGGCCATGTTATCACCGCAGTCATCCACTTGACCGCTTCTCCTGGCCGTGGGCCAGCCTTGCCATTTGGGGGTCATGATGTGAAAGGGGCTGTGGATGCAGGTGGAGTCATCCTGCTGTGGTGGAGGTACGAGCACGTTGGGAGCCAGGCTGGAAGTTGGGCAAAAGGCAGCTGTGGCTAGAGGGCTTGAAAGGGGAGGACAGGGTGATGAACTCTATATCAGCTCTTTTCCTGCACACATAATATAGCTTTTCCGTCAAAACAGATCTGTGAGTATTTCTGATGAGTCTGGTTATAAAAGGAATGGGACATAGTAGCGACTAAGCGTGCCGATTTGGAAGAAATCACTAGCATGTTATTAAATATTTAACCTTCCAAATTTAATTTGTTGAATCTGCCGGGAGGAGTTTCCAGATTGCTTGCAGTGTGCTTTCGGAGCAGTTCCAGGTCAGTGGGGACTTCAGCCTCACTTACCCTTACTCTGGGGCAGAAGGAACAACACACTGTTGATGATGGTTTTGACTTCGTTTTCAGCTCTCCCTTTTTAGAAACAATGGCTCAGCTCCCCAACCGGTTGTAAATCCAAGTCTCTGCAGTGGAGCTATTCTGATTTACACCAGCTGAAGGCCTGGCCTCTAGTTCAGAAGAAATGGGCTGCCAGTTTAATTACTTCATCCAAGGTATGGCATTAATAATATGGGAATAAATTTAATGCTGCGAAGTAACAGCAATACAGAGGATTTTGTCACATGCGTGACAATTAATGTGTGGTGCATGGTATTTCTGCTTCTCCTGAGTTCCCTTTTAAATGATGCTCCTTGTGATTTGAATTTCAAAGAGAACTTCTCCTAGTATTTCTCATTATTGATGGTGACTGTTCACAGAGGCAGCTCAGTGCTGCTTTGTTGGCTCATCACTTTTGATTCCATGCCCAGATGCTAAGGACAGAAGCATGCAATTAATTTGGAAGCACAACCCTTCATTGATTTCAGTTGGGAGATTTTCCTTGAACACCAAAGACATGATGTGTCCCTGACTACCTTTAATATTGTCTTTACATGGAAAATGTCTTCTTTTTCCACTATAGATCTCTTCTGTGAAAAGGGATCTCAAAACTCTGCTTGCCTATAAGAACACACAAAGAGACCAGCAGGGAACCATAAGCTATAGGTGATCCCCTCACTGTTGTGGGGAAAAAGAGATCTGATTTGGGGGACACTGATGAGCAAGGTGAAAAAGACAAGCAGTTTGGGATCCAGACCTCTTCCCATGGACGGGAAGGACAACAGACAAAAAGTTGCCTTTTTTTTCAGGATCATGCCTTTTTTTTCCCTGGAATGACAGGGGTCTTTGAGGGTCCAGAAGAATTTCCCTGTACAAATCCCTACCCACCCACAGGTGCCTTGAGCCTGAAAGCTCTGGCTAGGCTAGGACAAGTGGAGTATGCCCACCTCAAAAGCATCTCCATAGTCCGAGCAGGAGCTATGGCACTCTCCACACAAGATGCGGATGAGTCCTTCCTAGGGTTCCTGCCTTGCAGAGGGCAAACAGGGAATCACCAGAGCACCTCTGAGGTATTTGTTAGGACACTTGCTTTGTGAAAAACCTGTCCTCTCTCTTTAACAGCTGCTCCAGGGGAGACAAAGCCCTCATCACATAAAAAAAGGGAGGTAAGCACATGGAAAGTAAGAAAGATAAATTTATGATCCCCTCTGCATTTTAAGGTGGCATCCGTTAATTCAACGAGCGTTCCTGGCAACTAGGTATTTATCAGCCAGACGGATTAATTCCTTTAGTGAATATAGTGAAATGTTTGTGGGACCATTCATTAGGGAGTATTCAAGCCATCTGTCTTCAACTACACTACTTACTAACCATAATGTCCTATCATTTTGGCCCGTCTCCTCAAGTTTGCCCTTCCACAAGTTTTCGTATCAGCGTCATTCTCCTCCCCACCTGTGAAACCTGAGCGTTTCTCATGGAGCTAACCATAACTTTGATCATCTTCTCACCCCATTATTTCTCATGTTCAGCATCTTCTCTGGTCATGCCCGGCTGTTTCCCCTGGGCTGTTCAGGTAGCCAAACCTAAGGTCAAGTCTCTCTTTGCAAGCGAACATTCTGAAAAGCAGCGGGACTGCGTCCCTGCTATGGGAGCTGCAGCAGGAGACTGGAGGTGGGAATCTGAACTTCTCTTTATTTCCATGGCCTGCTAGTGCAGGAAGGAAAAGGCTTTTTCATCTGTTTCTTGCCAACCCCAAAGCACTTTCCTAATGTTACTGACTAATTTAAATCTGCAGGATGATGGAGAATTTTGAAACCATCACGTCCTTCATGCACAGCTGCCGTTGAGGCTTCTAAGCTATGAAGTTCCAGCTGTGTAGGCTGCAGGCAGCAAGGAAAGGGCCTGGCACTCTCCTTGAATCACAATTGCCAAAGTGGAAATCAGACCCAGAGGGCTCAGCCCAGCTCCCCAATTACTGGGGCATCCTCCTGCCTCCAGACACTGCTCCAGAGGGGTACAGCTCCCCCAGATGTCTTCTGCCGAGTCCATTGACACTGCCTGGATGACACAGGATTTCTCCAGGGAGTCTCTCTTTCAGGGGCTGAACCAACCCAATGTGACAATCTGCAATTCATTTAAATTTAACTTAATGTCTGCCCAGTTAGGCATCAACATGCCCAGATAAATCTGGGTCTGAGACCTCCAGTGGGACTAGCTCCCTCCCTCCACCCCCAGCTTCTCCTGTCCTGGCTACTTAACCCATCAGATCTCTGGGGAAAGGACTGTCTCTTACCCCGGTTATATACCTGTCCCTACATACTGGGAGCCTGAGCCATACCGTAAGACAAATAATAGGTCAGTTTTCATGGCGCTCGGCTCCAAAGAAGTGTCTGACTTAAACAAAGCAGTTACGAGGCAGTTTCACAGTGGATGAAAAGGCATTTAATGTGAGATGCTGAACAACTCAGGAGATCCCTAATCATATCCAAGGGGAACCTTTATCATCTCAGATATCTGTCTGACTCTGTTCAAGGTCTGGAGCACCTAAATATCGCCACCAATGACTGGTTCCTTCCCTCATAAAAAATCACAAGGTGGCCTTGGCATGTTTCCTGTCTGACAGATGGCCACATCTCAATTAGCCCTAACCTATGCCTTTCCCGGCTACCTCGGAAGGCCAGCAATGCAAGGCAGCACAGAAACGATCCAGTTCCCTCTCCCTTGGAGCCGTCCGTACTGGTCAAGGAGCTGCCTTATGAATAGGGAAGCATTGCTGCCAGCGCTTGCTGTAAGGCTTCCTGGAAGAATCCCAAAAAGTTCAAACATGAGAACTGCATGCAGTGAGACGAGGCACAGATGGCAAAATAAAAGCAATGCGATTTTTTTTCCGACCTTCTGAGTCTCTCAGCTCCTGGACGTATGAGAAACTGGGCCGCTTTAGCTGAATTTAAGTAACTCATCTAGAGCAAAGGAGATACAGACAACCCCTTCCAGAGACTGGGCTGAGGACTTGTATATGGAAAAAGATGGTCCTGCCTCACTTTTGCCAACAGGTCCTTCCAAATTCATTTCGTACCGGATGCAAAGTCCCACACCCTGTTTATTTCATCCTCCTAGCACGTGATACCTAGCAGCCACACTTTCTTGGTGCAGGTTAGGCAAAGAGCGGCAGTGATTGCGTTTAGATTCTTCCTCTGTTGCAAGTAAGCATGCATATCCAGTTTATAAGAAGAGTTCAAAGCAATGAAACATTTGATTTTGAGCTAAGATACGTGGTTCACTCAGCCTTAAAATTATATATTTTACTTTTCCATTTGCCATAAATACAGAATAAGAAAAAAAATGCCCAGCTTGGGTTAACCCAAGCTTTCATTTTTATTCTGGTTTCAGAACTATCAGCAAACAAATCAACACAAACTTCAGCACCCACACAGCTCAGCCGTCCCAGCTAACCCTTTTTTCTTTCTCAGAAAGTTAAAAGCACTCCTGGCTACGCCTTTGGGGTCTGATCCAATTCAATGGAAAGATTCTTCTTGCCTTTGGCAGGAAGAGATTACAGATTTTGGGCTACGTCCCGATTGCTCTGTACCATCACTCTGAATTATAATCAAGCGAAATGTGGTTCAGACCATACCAGTACCTGTGGTGCCAGCATTTTTGACAGACAGAACCCTTCTGTGCCGACCTGCAAGCCAAAAGCCCTGCACGCTTTGGAGCACAGGGTCCTAGAGCCCAGGTGTGTCCTCTAAATGGTGAACAATTCTTGCAGTCTTCTAGACCTGTTTGGTTTTGGGTTTTTTTTTTTTCTGGCTCTTTATCACTGTAAATACCAGCTCTCAGCCTTTCTCTCCCGAAACCTTCTCCTTTCCATCCCCTCCATCTCCCTCTGCTAGCTCTGTGCCACAGCAAGATCCCTCCACAACCCCACCGCCAAGTTGTTAAGGCTGAGCACATTGACTGGGCTACCTCACTTAAACCGACAAGCGTTGCCATGTTAGCTGTGGCCTGTTCCCGTTGAGCTTGAGACGACCTCGGGACCAGTCTACCACCCAGCTATTGCTTTTGAGGCATTAAGTGACGTTTCCTCTGCAGTGAAGGATGTTAGACCGTGGGCAAATAAGGAGCCGTGTACAGAGCCAGCAGGAGCCATGAGCAAAAAGCTTGCAGGGAAAGATTTAAGCCAGGTTCTTCTGCTGGAAGAAGGGAGTTTCTCTTTGGTCATCTAGAAGGTCTGGGCTCCCATCTTGTACTGGGAACAGTGAGAAGGAGCAGCACTTTGTCTGTCCTCTCTCCTTCTTCCTTCTCTGGTGGTAGGTGGTGCTGCTGCTCTTCCTAGAGCCCAGAGATGCACTTGCAGGTCACCAGTCTTCCCACTTTCCTACTCGGGGTGTCCTGGGCCTGCGAGAGCATACATCGCACCGGAGACACTCAGACTTTGCTTGGACAGCTGAGGACCACAGCCTAACGTTTCTCCCACCAGCTCCCACCAGCGTTTTAGCACATCAACAGACGTACCAGCTAACGATGCTCCCCAAATCCTCGCGGCTACCACAAAGCTTGCCCTTACTTCTTGCAGCGTTTGACATGTAGTTTCCAGATGGGGACTCCCTCCTGCTCCCACGCTGTGACGTCTCCAAGGTGGTTTTGGCCAGGAGGCTTTCAGAGCAGCTCTGTCTCCAAGGGTTCTTGCAGAATGACTGCTAACGGTGCCAGAGGACCAAGGAGCAGGAGGTTGATCAGAACTGGGTGACTCTCCAACCGGGTGCTGTTACTTAGGGTGCTTCCTCTGAAGCCAGCGGTCAAATGCTTGGTCAGTGTTAAGTCCTTGTGACAGCCCTGATCAGAGCAACCAGAGGTGAAATGACGTTCCTGGAGCTAAAATGATACACGCCTGCAAAGTCTCATCCCTTCCTTAACTTCTGTAAAATTCGATTTTACAGAAAAAGCTGTTTGTACATCTCCGTAATTTCTGCTTCCAGGTGGCATTTCCTTTTTATATCCTGCCTTGATGGCTCCCAAATCCCTGGCTCCTCACAGACAGGAGACCACAGGAGGCTCCCAGGCCAACGTGGGCTGCCCTGCATCCCTCCCATCTCTCCCTCTGCTCTAGGTGGCCTTGCCTTCCACTCTTTCTCTTTGCAAGCGTTATTCTCGTTCTTATTATTCATCAGGTCTTTTCACGGTAGCTTCTCAGGAGTTCAAGCCACAGCTGAGCCCTGCTCAGAGGCCCTAGGGAGCAATTACTCAGATCCCTGTTCTCAAAGCAAGAAGAGGTCCCTGGCTGCTATGTAGTTTGTCCTAACAGGTTGCTGGCGTAAACTTAGAATAGCAAGCAGCTGCAGTGAGCCTCCAACAGTCATCAGACCCAAGGGTGGTGGACTTTTCTTCCTCCCCTGCCTTGCCCCTTTCAAACATCTCTTCACGCTGCTCTCTGGCACTGCAGTCTACACAGAAGTCTTCCTACCGAGGAGCATCTGCATCAGCCCTGGAAGGATGAAAAGTGCCTTTAGAAAGAGAAAGAAAGGGTTAGTTACCCTTGCTAGACACATAGCATGGATCTCACCGATTTCTTCCCACCCACAGCTCTTACCAAGCAGCTGTGAAATGTGCTGGCACGATGCATTAAGGACGCGTTGTGCATTTTTACCTGGTGTTGAAGAGGACTCTCAGTGACGCTGCTAGACCTGAAGGGAAACCCCCAAATCACAAACTAGTCTGCTGCAATTCACCTCACCAAGAGCCCCTTTCTATCGGCCTTTGAAAACCTTTCTCCAAAAATCAGCAGGGTGCCAAGGTGGACAACGAGAGCTGCAAATATCAAAATGAAATCAGGCATAGCCGTTAGCTTCCCAGCATCAGGAACAGGCCAATTTATGGCAAGCTTAGTGCAAATAGGGAAGTGGCATGATTAACACCAGTTAGAGCACTGGTAAGCTCCTTCTTGGGTGGTTCTCGGCAAGAGAAGAGGTTGACAAAAAAAAAGGGCAAATTCTGTCCTGGTCTGTAGCAACAGTTACAACCACTGCGGTTGTTGGATTGTGATTGCTCCACGACTTTTAGATTTTCTTGGTTCTGCTGCAAAACTAAACAAATGAGGCCTGATTTCCTCATGGACGTGAAGGCCCGTGGTCTTCCAGGCCTGAATGAAGAATGTGCTTAGTTTGGTGCAGGGAGGATGGGAAAGGTGGAGGAACAGTGTTAGAGAAAATTATTACTTTCCTGGCTGTCACTGAACCTCACCGTGATAACAGCATGGAAAACACTTCATTTTGGAAGTGTCAGAAGGAAACAACCAGGCTCACAGGATGTGGCTGCCTGGAAGCCAGAAAATTTGTCTTGATGACCCAAAAATCCCTTCCCCGCTCCATTCTGTATAAATGCCTTTTTTTTTCCCCAAGGAAAAAATCTAACAAATCCTTTTGGAAATCTTGCCACATTTCCTCCTGTTTCACAAATACTTGCGGTCACTTAGAAACTATTTTGCCAGGAATTTACCATCCATCCAAGCCAGCTGTTATCTCCAATCAATAGCAGTAATGCCTGATGATAAGAATTTGCCCTGTAGCAGCTAGAAGTCATTTGGTTGCAAGCCAGCCCCCCTACAGTTTTGTTCCTGTACAAGCAGAACAGAAAGACAGTCTTTTTCCTCAAAGTCTTACTCGGTAAAGGCATAACAAATGTGGTTTACAGGCTTCTATTCCCAAGAAAGGAATGGTGAAAAGCACTTTGGAGAAGCACAGTAATCATAATTTGGGGCTATTTTTTCTGCTGATTACATGTTTATTCTCTCCCAGTGCCTATTACATTAAGGAAGAAACTGTTTTCTGTAAGACACAAAACCTCCCTGAAGTCCGGAGCAAGTCAGGAATGAACAAGGGACCAGGTATTTAGATGGAGAGAAAAAATCTTTTGCAAGTACTGATAGCATATACTGAAAACAAAGCTAGAGTCTGGAAGAGAACTAAAATGTTGTGAAAGAGGGCAAAATGGGGCTGGAGGGATTTTCTGCTGAAAATCCCCAAGACAGGCTCAAGTTAGTTAATGTGTGTTTTTTATCCTGAACATTCTCCTTTAGTAAAGACTTGGCATGGGCTATTTTGGGAGTATGAATAACAACAAGCAAGAAGCAAGCAGGGGGAGGAAACAGCCTTAACCCAGGGAGAGAGGTGGAGGCAACGAAAATGCACCGGAGCTATAAGGCCTCGTACCTCTCTCCCTGCAGCGGCAAAGCAAAGCCGTGATCTAAACCGGGCATGTGATTTCCCAGCAGAATTTTGAGCCATAGATGTTGAAGCCTCTAGAAAGAAGTGGCGACAGAGAAGCTTTTAGGCAAATGACTCGGCTGGCAGGCTTGCCGGATTTGGGAAGAGGAATGAATGAACCCTGCTTCCCTCTATTAGGTACAGTTATTAGGAAAGCAGGGAACACCCCCCTCAATGCTGCAGCGTGCAGCCCAGCGTGCTTGCCACTAGGCTAAAAAAATAAAACCACGCAAATAAAATAAAGTTCTGCAGACCTGCTGGAGCTTCCCCAGCGCTTTGGGGAGTCGGGGTGTCAAGCTCCCTGCTCACTGGTGCCTGTGTGGCTGGGGGAGCGATACTGGGGTGCCTGTGTGGCTGGGGGAATGATACTGGGGTGCCTGTGTGGCTGGGGGAACGATACTGGGGTGGCTGCGGGAGTGATACTGGGGTGCCTGTGCTGCAGGGCAGGGTTTGGGAGAGGGGGGGCTGCCTGGTACCCGGGAGGGGGTGATGAGAGGAGCCGGTGCCCTCTGGAAGGGGTGCTGAGCTCCGGGTGGGTGGCGAGCAGCAGAGACCCCCCCCCCCCAGCTGGGAGGAAGGCCCAGGGAGGAAGAGGAGGAGGAGAAGATGGGGGGCTGAGAGGGGAGAATTTCGCTATACCCCCCCCTTCCCCAGGGCGGGGGGGGGGTTGGTGTTATACAGCAGGGGGCTGCAAGGCTGCTCCTGCTGCAGGAGGAAAGTTGGCCGCGCTGCCACGCAGGGCTGGTTCTCCAGCCTCCCTCCCTCCCTCTCTCCCTCCTCCTCTTCCTCCTCCTCCACCAACTCCACCTCCTCC
>JANXJC010000056.1:20096871-20123850 GCA_027564655.1 Leptodon cayanensis
GGGGGGCACGACACCCGCAGCGGTGTTTCCCCTGTGAGAGACGAAATTAGCCATTGCACTAAGCGCCTGGCCGGGGCGGGGGTGGGGGGGGTGTCAGGAGAGAAGGATCAGGGTTTTCCAGTGCCTTGGCCGAGGTTTGGATTGGGAGTACTGGAAAGGAAACTATGCGTGGGGGGGGGTCTTCCTTTTCCCCAAGAGGAATCCCCTCCAGCTGACTGTGGCAGAACATCTTTTTTTTTTTTCCAGCCCCCCCTCCCCGGTCAACCCCACTGGTCCCAGAGGCTGCCCCAGGGAAGGGGGAGACAGACTGGTACGGGGGTGCAGAGCCTGAACTGGGGGAAAATGGGCTCCTTGCAGCCACAGCTGCCCTCTCCCCTCAGCCCCCTGTTCAAGAGGGGCCGGATTGAATTTTTTTTTTCCCTTCCCAAGTCTTTAGTTTGCAGGCAGGGACAGCTAAGTTGGAGAGAAGGATGGTTGAGGGGAAGAGACTCTGTTCGGTGGCAGAAAGGGGTGACCTTGGGTAAGTCCCCCAATGCCTGCCCCATCCTTCTGGGTCGGGTATCCCTAAAGCATCCCGCAAGGGATGAAGGAAGAACCCACGGGTAGGAAGAGGCTGGCAAATGCCTTGAGACTTTTCTGGAATTGGCACTGCGGGAGCACAAGCCTTCCTGGAAGAGGACTGGTCCTGCTCACCAGTCCGGAGCGCGCTGCTGGAGGAGAAGTGCGAGGGTCTCTGTGGGACTGGGAGTGGGTTTTGTCGTGTCCCCCCCATAAGAACATGGAGCTACCTAGTGGCAGGAGTTGCTCTGGAAAGCAATCTGTTGAACCGTGTCTGCAAAATAACTGGAGGGGAGGCTTCAGCCCCGGCATGTAATGAGGGAGAAAGAAGCCAAAAAAAAGCTCTAAACTTTCCAAGGAGATTAAATATTCAAATCACAAATAATTAGACATTAATCCCTCGTAAACAGGGCATTAACAACAATTAAAAGATGCTTTGATATTCTTAAACCCGAGAAGATGAGTTAACTGGTACTTCCAGGGGGATTATTGTGTATTATAAAATGCAGTCAGAGCAGAGAATGCACTTTCCTACATTCATGTGTTTGAATCACTTGCTCTTAATTATAGTTAATGAGCTATCATCTTCAAAGTAGCTGCATTTAGATGCTCTTCGTATTAGTTTCAAATTACCTCGCTCCAAAGAATAAGCCACTTCTGATTTTACTGGCCAAGGTGACATTTTATTGGCAGTTTGGTAACTACAGGTCATGCCAGGGTGTACAGAGGATAAATGCATTTGTAGGAATTAAATGAAGTTTCCTTTTATTAAGTGGGCAAGCAGACATCTCACACCACTGGTGCCATACGCTCTGGAATAAATCTCACACGCACGGGAAGGCTCTTCCTTATACAAATGCAGATGTAATGCAGTACTAGTGTATATAGGCACCACCACAACACATTTAACTTGATGAAGGCTGTTTTCTGGATTTAAAATGCTTTCGCTTCTGAGGATAGTATCAGAGAAAAGACGCAGCCTAGTTGGATAAGGTTTTTTGTCCTTCTCTCTACTGTGAATTCATATCTGCAGACACTATAAATGCTTTCGTCCAGGTGGGTTTTTAATGCTCCCTATGTGGTTATTAAGATTGCAGAGTACATATTGGGACTTCCAAATTTTGTTTCCTTCACTTTGAAGACTGCACTTTTTACAGGTTATTGTTTGTACAGTGCCACTGGGAAAAAAATCGAAAAGAATTGCAGAGGCTTAAAGAGGAGGAAAATACTCTGCGTGTTTAGTGGCTTTGCTTTGATAAATGTGAATAGTGTCTGTGTGTGTGTGAGTGTGTATATCTGCTCATGGCTGAATACACATCCTCTGGCTCTCAAATCGTATGTTTCTGAATACTCTTTCTCTAGTAAAAGTTGGAAACTACTTTGAGCAATGAGATCACAGCAAAATGCTCCTCTTCAGATGTAAACGTCTGTGACCCTGAGGATTCAGGTGGAGCTGGTCCAACTTGTAGCACCTAGGAATGGAAAGATTTTGTGCTTTGAATTTGGTGTCATAATATCGGAAGAGTGACAAACTCTGGTTATTTTCATCGCACCAGCAAAGACTGTATTTTAAAACAGTGGTATAGTGCATGCGAGGTATGAGTCCATGCATGCCTTTAGCACTCCCAGTTTTATACATGGCATCCCTGTAGGTGTCTATCTGTGTATATGTATCTATACAAAACCTGAATGTGTAAAGTTCCCTCATTAACCATCCGTCCAAATCCGTGCTGTAAAGTATTTCTGTCCTTAAGCTCTGAGACTTCAGTTCACTGAGGCGTGAGAAGAATGAACTGACTGTTCACATCAAGTTGGCATAATTCGAGCAGAGGTTTAATGGGGTTTATGTGCTTTGGTAGGGTGCTCAGACCCCTTAAAAATCCCCAGGGAGACCAAAGATCTCTGAAACGCTGCTTGCAAATGGATTATTTGCTCGGAAGACAATCACATAATCGCATAATCAAAGAGTTCAGCTCCTTGAAGGGGGACCTGCCCATCCTAGGTCCCACAAGACACCCAGCCTGCTGTCAGGTCCTGCAGGACAGCTGGGCTCAGCGTGCTTCTTCAGGACATCTCCCACAGCAGTTGCCTGCTATATGTGATGGCCGATCCCATCCTCTCCCAGTGCCCACCCACCTTCCAGCTCCTGTTCTTGTGCTCTCTGCAACAAAACGATCGCCCTTCTCCCCGCTGCATGTGGCTTGCAAGATCACGGAGGCAATGTTGAGTGGATCCGCTGCCAGCCAAATGCCTGTGCCTCCCATATAGAAATCTCCTAGGTCCTATGTTCCTTCTCCTCCCAGATGGAAGAGGTTATAGGATTTTTCTTCAGGCTCTGGCAATGGGCAATGCCCTGAGTCTGATGGGCCCCCTTATTCATTTCAGCTCTGGTTTCTGCAGGGAGGGATGAGTATGGGGTTAAGAAAGGACCGTAAAGGTCAATCTGTGCCCACTGATGCTACTTTTTGGTGTTTCCCTGCCTGCCCTATCTGCCTCCAGCTACCAGTCTCACTATGTCTAAACCACTTATTCTGTAAAGCTTTTGTCCCACAGTGTATTCCTGGCCCTGCAATTCTTCTAGAGCCTGATGAAGCAAGGCTGATTTTATTGCCCCAGCAGTGGCTGCTTAATCTAATCATCCTCACCCTGATGAACTGGCACTAGCAATTTTACAGTATCACAGAAGCGTTTTTCTAGCAAAGTGACTTACAACCCTGGGGTGCTTTGCTTGGGGCAGGAGATATGGGAACCTTCGTTTTGCACCAAGTCTGCACCACCAGGCTGTCTTCCTGTTCTGTCCTCTTTTTATTTATCATTCCTGGTTCAGGAATATCTCAAATCCCAGCCTAGAGCATAGCATTGGGGTGTTACATGCAGAGCAAGTGTGATGCCGGTGACTTGTCCTGCTTTGCTTCCTGCGTGGAATGTGGAAAGGCGAGTAGAACCAGATGAGCAGGGTGTATGGGAGAACTGGGCTCTATGGGGGCTTGGCTGACCATCAGGAGTGGGACTGGAGTTATAGTAGGGCCAGTCCCGGAGCCACATCTGGGTGTTTCTGTCTGTGGGCCAGCCTGGTTACAAACACAAGTTAAACAGGGATTTTAGATCCAAGGGAGACACTGGAGTCAGCCTGGAGGCAGACCAAGAGGGCCAGGTGATGCCGTGATGTTGATATTCCTGGGCAAGCCTCTCGGGGTTCGTTTAGATGCTCTCTTGTGTGCAGCAGGGACTTTGCAGGTTTCTACAAGGCAGAGCGTCAGGGAGCTGCTTCAAAGCTGGAGAATTTTACTTCTCTTGCAACACAAGGCATCGCTGAAATTAGGCAGAGGGTTTTGGTGGTAACTTAGTCCTTCCCAGACTTTTCAATCTAGATTGACTCTCAGAAACTATCCAGGCTCCGTGGCACAGGAGCCAAGACGACTGAGGCATCACATCTTTTCACCTGCCAATGCGGCTTGTCCGTCAAGCAAACACAGAGCAAAACAAGCAGTTCAGCTGTGCGTAAGTTTTCACTCAGCAAAACACAGGTCATGGTTAAATCCACAAAAGCAATAGTTCTGGCCCCAAACTTGGCATGATAAGTGTGGTTCTGGGTCAAGTTTTCCCCAGAAGCTGGAGCAGCTCTTGGGCAGAGGCCAGGAGTGCTCTCCACTCCATGCAGGAGGGTCACGGGACTCACTTTGGAAGAAGTTTTTCTCAGTGAGGGCAATCTGAACAATTAAGGATGCAATTATACACCCCAGAGAACCGCTGTATTCACTTGCTTCAAAAGTGAAAGGCAGCATAATTTTCTGCACTTCGGGTTGGCAAACAGATCCTTCAGCCTGACCACACTGCTGAAGGTAGTGACCTGAGCTATTTCATTATGTGTATCTCTATTTATTATGTCAGGAAGGTTAGTTTTATTGCGCTAGACATAATTAGAGAGTTTTACAGAAAAGCTTTTTGGGATGGATGGAGGGAGAAGAAATGTCAGCTTACCCTTCTGTTGGGAGAGGTATGTCTTTTAAAGCAAGGCTCACTCCCGATGACTCAATCTCCCCAGTTTGAAGTGGGTGCGGGGAGCTCCGTGGGGTATGATGAGGCTGGATACCCCTGGGGTTGCCAAACGTCTCATTCTGCAGTACTGGGGACCCTTTGAACAACAGTGCTGCAAAGGACCTGGTGACACAAGCTGGTGTGAAGGCATCCTTTGCTGTGCATGCTACTGGATAGCCATGGTAGGAGTGGAGGGTACGTATCTCCAGCCAGGAGAGAAGAAGACGTGAGAGAAGGACGTGTCGGGCATGAGCACAAAAGGCTTTGCTGATGTGGAGATGCAGAGTTAGGACAGGACCCAGGTGTCTTATAGGTTTGCACTGAGCTCACCAGCCACTTGGTGGAAGCTGATTCACAGCATTCACATGTCCAGATGCAGTTAGGTAGCTGGTAATAGCTTTCTGACACCGAGCTTTCCCCGATTGCGTTGGCGAAATGAATTTCTCGCTTAAAAAGGCACGGAGCCTGATTTTTGACTGCTTTCACTTCTGCAAAGTAATTGCCGTAAGTTGTGCAGATGGCAAGGTGTTTTTATACTGGAGCCTTCCACAACAGGCAGGGTTATTTACATTGCAGCCAGGTGCTGTTATTCAGGTCAGTTATTTATTAGCTGGGAAGTGCAGTTTTGTTGTCAAATGAAAAAAAGTTGTGAATTTGGACTGAAGTCAACAAAGAGTGGAGGCTGTCAAAATTAGTTGGGAAGGAAGATTGCTAGAAAAGCCTGAATGTGTAATTTTTTTTAATGGAGGCAACCTGAGGCAAATTGAACTAAAAGCCAGTTCGTTCAATTAATAATAAATAAATGAAACATTACATTTCATTTTGGCTCAGGCAAGATGCTTCCATCTGCTCAAAAGGAAATATTTTGTTGCAGGAATAACATTCTATGTTTTAGGTCGATGCAAGGTAATTCCTCCTTTCTCCCTCCCGTTCTTTGGTTCAGCTAATGAATCGAGCAATCAATTATTCAGGCAGACCTAATATGCATATGGTAATTGTTTCCACATTTAAATATACCTCTGGACAGGCAATCAAGAGACCTGGATTTTATTTCCAGCTCTGCTACTGTGTCTGACGTGACCTTGGGCATTTCACCGTACTCTGAGTCCCTCCTTTTCAGGGCAGGACAGGCCCATGTCTCACAGTGGATTTGCTGCATACTGGTAATACTAAAATAGCATGGAGGTCTTTTTACTTCCACTGTTAGCAATTAAACATTTAGCTATCACTAATGCATGCATTCCTAATTCTCCCAGTGTGGGTTAGTTGTGTTGCCTTATGAAACTCCCTGTAGTTTACTTAATAGGTCAAAAGGAATTTCAGCTGCTGAAATAGCTGTGTTCCCTTAAAACAAAACCCATTTTAATGAGCCCAGCTAAATCAAAGAAGAAAAATACAAGTGGGAAAGGTTTTTTCTTCTTTTCCTTAAATATTTCACTTTGTAATCAGCTCTCCAGATCCGTATACTGCCTGCGATTTCTCTCAAGCAAAAGGTCCATATGCGTTGCAATTTCTAGATGTTTGAAATACCTTAAACCATGTTGAAGCCTATTACATTATGCATTAAAAACTCCCTCATACCTGAAAGAAAGCTCGCACCAGGAAACCTGCAGCCTCCAAACCCCTCGCAATGTGGTTTTTATCAGGCTGCAGCTCTCACCATTTGGCTTGCCTGCTCTTCAAGAAAGCTTTCTCCCCTCTACCTTCTGCGTGCTGGCAGTGGGGCAACCAGCATCAAACCCAGCGGCACTTTGTTGACTCTGGTAGTTGTGAGACTGCATCAGTTTCTGCTGGTTGCCCAGCCCTGCAAAAGGTGGTTATTGCCCCTTCTTGCCATGCTGGCGTTAGGTTTAGAGTCACTGAGGGGTTGGCAGAAGGTTGTGGGAGCAGTGAATGTCTTGTTGGGAGCATGGGAGAGAGGTGGGAATCTGCTAGGAGCAGAGAGATTTGGAACATAGGGTAACTCAGGTTGAAGGAACCTCAGGAGGTCTCTAGTCTGATCTCATGCTCAAAGCAGGGTCAACTACGGGGTCACACCAGGTTGCTCAGAGCTTCATCCACTAGGGTCTTCAAAACCTCCAAGGATGGAGACTGCACAACCTTCTTGGGCAACCTTTTCCAATGCTTGACTGTCTTCATGGGCAAAAGACTTTCCCCTTATATCCAAGACCCCCACGCAGAGGCACGTGAGCTCTTTGAGCCCTTTTTCTTGGCTGATGCTCTGCAAGATCTGCAGGGAATGGCAGCGGGTATGGCCATAAGCCTTGATACTGCCTTCAGCCTCACCATGGCTTGCCTTCATCTCCAAGTTTTCCTGCCGATAAACCAGGCCTTTGGGCTGGTGATGTCTGGTCTGCCCGGATGAATGTCTTTCTGATCTGTTGCGAGGAAAGGGCTGGGGCTTTCCAATTGTAGCCTGGTATTTCAGAGGTAACTGAATTGCTCGTTCACATGGGACTTTTGGTACCTGGCAGGGCTCTCCAGAAGCCTGAAACACCCTGAGATAGTGCTAGAGCTGTGCAAAGGGGAGAGCCCCTCGGAGGCAGGAGGATAACAGCATCCCACCGGGTCACAGAAGAGCGAAAGAGTTTCGGGAGGGTGGGCAGCAGCAAAGCTGGCTTCTGCTCCTTGTCTGCCAGAGCCCGGGGCACAGCGTTGAGCTGTTCTCTCCTTGCCCTCTCTCCATTTTGCCTTTCTCTGTCTCGCACCCTTTGCTTAATTAGTTTGTCAGCCACTGTCATCATCGCAGGAGTCTGCAGAACACCCAGCAGAGCGTAGCTCTCATTGCAGCTACCGTAGTTGGGCTCTGCTGTAACACAAGTGATAGCTTAATAAACCACAGCATTGCAGACTAAATGTCTTGGCACTGGTTGCAGCTTCTTATTAAAATAAGAAAGAGAGAGAAAAAAAAGAAATGCAAGAAATTGGAAAGAATGAAGGTTATAACAATTAATGGCTTCACTTTTAGTACCAGAGACCTGGGTAAAAATGTCTAATCCTTAAGGTAAAAATTAGACTGAAGTTTGATCTACTATTTATCAAAATAGCTTGAACTTGGTTTTCCCTTCTGGTTCCAGCCTCAAATCTCAAAATGCAGAATTCTTTCTGGTCAGCCTGAGTAGCAGTGAGAGATCTGTGGGGAGAAATTCAAACTGCGTGAAGACAAATGAAACCTGAATCAAACCAGCTAAATTAACTCTGCATCTTGGAGCAGACTGAACAGCTCTCTTATTTAAAGGGCTCTGATGAGTTTCATTTTCCTGTCGGCATCATTCTGAAACCTCGCTGCGATCCTAGGTAATGAGAGCGGCTTTTTTTCACTCCGAGTGTTGCCTCCCTGCAGAGAAGGCATCCTCCAGCTGCCTCAGGTGGTCTATCAGAGGTTGTCTGCTCAGTCACGCTGCCATCCGGGATCCTCTGGGCTGCAGTTTGACCTGCAAACCAAGGCAATCTTAATTTTAGGACCTGCCTGTGAGTCCCAGACACGTGAACCTGGCACGGGTCAGGTCGGTGAAAGCCCTTAATGAAAGGACGGTGACTGAATCCATCTCCAAGGAGTCCCTGCGGGCAGGATACAGGCTCTGAGCCATCGCATAAACACTTGCTGCCTTTTGCCCCTAAGCGTCGCTCGTGGCCACGTGCCACTGTCCGTTCCTCCTCCACCTGAACCTGGGGGACTCATTTCATCTGCTTCACTCACCTGAAGGTTAGTATTCAGCTGAGAGGGTCTCCCCTGTATTTTACAGGGGAATCGATACTCCAAAGGGAGACTGAGCCCACCGGTCCTGTGTGTCTTGCATAACTGCAATTAATTTATCCCAAGAAACAGCCTCGGGTGTCTGCAGTAGGTGAAATGAAGTCCAGCTTTTGAGCCTAACTCTCCTACCAACACCGAGGTAGCAGCAGGTTACAAAGGCCTTGGAAATCTGATTTAACTCCCTTCAACCAGTGGCTGAGAGGAGAAAAGCCCAGGGGAGGTTCTCTTTTATCCATGAGGATGTGAAATTTCATTTGTGGCTGACAATGCTCTTAATACTGCCTTTTTATTGATGAAGAACCTCTGGGTACCTCAACTGTTTCTCAGTTTCCCTAGACAGCAATTGACCTTGTTTCAGCTATGCATCAAAATGCACTGGCAATCAAGATGCTATTGATTTAAACCTAATAGCCAGCCACTCAGGAATTTCACCCAGAAAAGAAAAATCAATGCCATCTTATTATTATTATTATTATTTTTTCCCTGTTAAGATATTATAATGAAAAGGCATAAGAGTCTTGCCAGCTCCTTACCATTAAGCAGTACACTTGCAGGGCTGAGAACGTTGGGTCAGGCTCTGGTAAGGTAGCTAGCCAGCTACGGATGGAAACGACTCTAGGGTTAAACAATTTTCCTTGATTGCATGCTGCCATCCGCGTCTCTCTCTGCTGACCTTCCCGGAGGCACGCGAGCTGCAACTGCTATGTGGGACTCGGGAGAGGATGTCTTGAACAACGCATTAGCCCTATTACTGGAAGAGCTCTGTGTGGGAAGGATGCTCCCTGTCTGGTCCTTGGCTCATTTTGGATGTTTTCTTCCTTCCCTCCCCCATCCCAAGGGGAAAGTGTCATTCAGAATCTGCAAGATTGGTTTACAAGACTGGTTTAAATGCATGGCAGGTAAGCACTGGCTGGATAGATGCTTAGATCCATGGTAGGACCGAGCAACACCACAGGCTTCCTCCTGACTAGTAAGTGAGGCATGCCAGGATCCGTCCTGTCACCCGTAGGCTGAATGGTCCAACATCGACTGTGTTCATGCCGCTAAACTCTCTTACCTGCCAAAACAAGGTGGTTTTCCCCTTTGGGCTTCTCAGGAGCATGCACGGCACTTATTTACTGCAGCGTAGGTATTGCCTGGGAGAGGGCACAGGCTGAAGCGAGGCTATGGGGTGTGCTAACGTTTCGCTGGTGTGGGTGATTAGGAAGGATGCTTGAGCCTGTAACGTAGTTGTTCTCAGTTCCTTGGGATGGTAGAGATACGAGCCATAGAGTACCAAAGCCGCCATGAGCAGTCCTGGTTTAGGTCTTTTGCAGAATCTTCTCTGTTAGCACTCCAAACGCTTTGGAGCCAAATCACCTTTTGAAATGATGTTGCCTCTCGGGCCTCCTTTTAATCAGCCAAAGGGACTTGGCTCCTGCATCACATAAGCTGATGAACATTGAGGAGCAAGGGGTGGTGTGGGGCAGTCCTGACTTTTGACGACATCGACATCCCAGTGACGTTCTGAAGTGCTCCTGGGTCTCAGGTCACTTAGGCATACGAAAGCATTTTCCCCTGTGGCCTCTGCTTACTTTTCTCCTCTTGTTGCTGAGGTGTGTGAGAAGAACTGAAGGATGGTTTTCATTTCCCATGATTCTGGAGTATCCCCATGCAAGTCAACTATGAAGAGATGGGAGCGGCCCTTCCTCATAATCCATCCCTTTCAAGATGACTGCCTAAAACTGCATGCCAGTCTGCATACCAGCTACCTCTGGTGTCACAGTGCCTGTAGAGCCTCATTTGCACCCATTCAAAGCAAGCATTTTCCATGAAGACAGCACAGCTGTCAGAGGAACGCCTAGAGTGAGACCTGCGTTTCCAGAGCCAAGCCTTATCTGGATGATAGGCGAGTGCAGAGACAACATGAAGGGAATCGGACGGCGCAGCTCAAAGGCATGCGATAAAGCTGCCTTAAAATGGCGTTTTCCCGAGCGCTGCTCAAGCCAGACAATACCTGTTTGTTGGAATGATGTGACCGCATGGAGGTGCGAGGCCTGACCCACGTTTTGCTGCAGCCATTGATGTAGTGACCAACTATTGACCTCTTCATCCATTTTTCTGGGAGGGGACCTGTTTGATTTGTGCATCTTCTTCCAATTTCTACTACATCTGTGGCATATTTCTGCTGACCATTTCAGTTTGCCTGGACAAAACGTCAGGGCTAAGAAGGCTTGTGAGA
This sequence comes from Leptodon cayanensis, assembly GCA_027564655.1. Classification (NCBI taxonomy): domain Eukaryota; kingdom Metazoa; phylum Chordata; class Aves; order Accipitriformes; family Accipitridae; genus Leptodon; species Leptodon cayanensis. The sequence continues at coordinate 20,107,446 of JANXJC010000056.1, forward strand.
TGCTTTAGTTTTGGGTGAAGTGTCTCTGCCTTCAGTGGGGTTGATGGTTGGTGTCACGTGTCGGGGAGCCTTGCACATTTTTCAAGCCAGCTCAAGGGGAACTGAGCAAAGTCTCCTACAACTTCCTCTTCAATTGCTGAGTTTTTCTCAGCTTCTGCCTGTGGTGATGTACTTTCATTTTGTTTCTTTGTGAGGGGTGGGATGAAGAAGGGGAAGGTTTGTAGGCAAGCTATTGGAGGCACAGCAGAATGATCTCCTAAGCAAGGGGTCCCACTCAACCTGGGTAAAGCAGCGCGTGTTCCTCAACTGAGGTTGTAGCTAGGTCCCACCAGCCTCTGAAACCTCCTAAACAGCAAAACTGGGACAGCTTAGCAGCCCACAGGAGGGCTTGCAGGTTGCCAGCACTCAGTGGGGAGCGGCGGATGGAAGATTGTTGTTCTGCAAGCACCAGTCCTAAGGCAAATCTCAGCACGTTGGCCTCCCCACCTACTCTCGCCTGCTGAATTTCGCTTGCTTCCTCCAGAAGCAGCTCCACCTCACACCAATACATCTGTGCTGACACAGGCTGATGTTACGGCATGGTCCTCTGTTTCTTTAGCACAGGCATGGTTGCATATGGAAATGAGTTTTCCTTGGAAAGGCAGGGCACCTGCTCTCAGTCTTACCCGCTGCAAAGGGATTGAGGGCTTTGGGACTAATCTTTTGGTGAAACTGAGTCCAAGCTTCCAAGCTAATCTGCAAATCAGTTTAATTTTGCCAACAGGTTCCCCAGGTTTGGGGCTGAAAGCCATGTAGTGTAAATTCCATGGGATCCCACCATGGTGTATTTTCAGTTGAGTAGCTTTCCTGCCAGTTCACTTAGGACGAGCACTGAACTATTTGCCAACACAATAAAATGGGTTTTCTATGTGTTAAACCAAGTGCCGTGAATGCAAACATTGCAGCATACTTAGTTAAGCTCTCTTGTATGTTAATCTTCTTTTGTAGTGTAAGAACAGAAGACCAGCTCTTAGCAATGGTTTAAATATTTCTTGCTAGCCAAAAGGGAGACTGCAGATGTTTGAAGTCTGGAGTTATTTAGAGGAAATAAAATTGGGCTTTTACTAGCCATTCTCTGTTAGAGGATCTGTGATATAAAAGGAAAATAGAGAGAAAGCATCAAGTAAAAATAATATGTATGTATGTGTGTTTGTATGTGTAACTCTTGTTTTCCTCCAGGCAGCACACTGGGGACAGGTAATCTTACCTTAAGAATTTGGCCTTAGAGGATCTAAAATGAAGCTCTTTGAAGCCAGAAGCATTTCTGTGATTTCTATGGTCAGGCCCAGAAAAAAAACCCCTGGGCTCATTGTTGCTGTGGCGGATACATCCATATTTCAAAAAGCATTTTCCTTTGGCTGCACCTAAGCAAAACTGGTGTCCTGGTGAGAAAGTATCTGGGCTGGGAAAAAAAAAGTCCTTTTAGCCTTCTGAACTGTCCCTTTGACTTCTTATGCCTTAGTGCAACCCACACAAAACAGAGTCAGGCTGGTGGTCTGGTGAGACAGAGGATGGTTGTTGTTCCTGTACAAAAGGAGACAACCAGCTCCTGGGGCTCAAGCGACTGTGCCTCCACGTCTTCCAGGTGAATTTGGATGGGGATGGTCACGCTGGCAAGCCCCATCATAGCCCTTCGACCTGTCGCCCCAGGGCTACCTCGGCGGCATCGGAAGAAGTAGGGCACCCAGAGCAACACAAGAGATTTGAGACCCCGTCCAAAGGAGTTTTAATTCTGCCGGGTCAGAGCCCATCTTGCCTTCGGGTGGTGTTTTTTTCAGTTGATTTGAAGAGTGCTGCCTGCTTCTTTGCCTTCAGCCGGGTTTACGAAGGGTAATAAAGCGCTTGCCAAGGGTGAAGGGTGGCTGCAGAGACTGACAGCTGAACACAGCAGCTGCCTGCTCTTCGCAATTGCGGAGTTGTGAGAACTGAAGATGATTCTTTTATCTTTGGTGTTCCCCCCCCATCTCTCTTATCAGAATGTTCAGAGGAAAGGGACATTGTCCCCAGAATGACAGTGGCCCTGTGGGAGGACGGGGGAGGCATCATAGTCTTTCTCTGTTGGGGCCCACCATTACCAAGACATCTCAGCAAGTCCTTTGTCACCACACATTGTCATCTGCTCCTATTCACCCCATGGATTTGGGGTGGGGGGTTTTTTTGCCTCTGCAAGTGGGGATATATTTGGAGAGCTAGCGCAGGGTGTGCGCCTATGTGGGGCTGTATTTCCTCATGAAGTGATACCAAAGACAAGCTGATTTGGGTGCCTTGGTATGTTATTCATTGCCTTTGTCCTCACCTCGGTATCTGTTTCCTTTCTTCATCAGGAAAATGGGAGCCACTGCCCCAGTGTGACCTGTCTCTGAGTTACAACAAAATAAAGACCACCCGTCCCACTCCCTCAGACACCTCCCAGTATGGATGGCTTGGTTGAGCAGAACAGTGTGCTGATGCACAATAAGATCGCTGAAGCTGGGAAAAGGAATGGTTTAATTAATACAAGGAACTTAGTGGCAGAGAGCCGAGATGGTCTGGTCTCTGTGTACCCGACCCCCCAGTACCAGACCCACCGAGCAGGCAACCTGTCCTCTCCGAGCTGCCTAGAGAATGGCAGGAATGACCCTGTGCAGCAGCTCCTGGACCCCAACATGCTGCAGCAGACGGTGGAATCTCACTACCGGCCCAACATCATCCTCTACTCGGAGAACGTGCTGCGCTCGTGGGGCGAGAGCATTGGCTCGGAGTGCTGTGAAACTACCTTCATCGAGGACCGCTCTCCCACCAAAGACAGCCTGGAGTACCCGGACAGCAAGTTCATCGATCTCTCGGCGGATGACATCAAGATTCACACTCTGTCCTATGATGTGGAGGAAGAAGAGGATTTCCAGGAGCTAGAGGTGAGATGTCATTTGGGATATGTGGGGAAGGCTGGGGGGAGGAGGGCATATTTGAGGTTAAATGTAGAGCCTCCAAGATCTGGTCTGCAGGGGATCAACTGCTTTGGAAGCTGGTCTGCATGAGATCAGCTGTATCACTCTCTCCTCTGGCCAGGACAGTGAGCGATCGCTCATCTTTATTTGCTGGTTAAAGTCCCAACTCTGTGGACACTAACGGCAAAATTCCCACTGGCCCTAGCGGAGATCAGCATTTCCTTCCTGCCTCTGAATGGGCTGGTCAGAAACTGAAGAAGACCCATGTGCTTAAATGCCTATATGAGCATCTGTCCACTTACATGGAGCTTGTCTTACTCAGCAGGCCAACATCATCTCTTACTTTCTCCTGACTGGAGCTAGGCATAAAGCAGATTGTTTTGCATACTGGCTCAAGTATGAAACATTTCTGTCTCTGAATGAACACAAAATCATAAGTCTTTGGGTTTCAAGCTGCAACGAATCCCATGTCTCTGAAATAAAAGATATTTTTTCTGATGGAGTGAAACACTTCATTAGATCCCAAATGCAATCTTTTCTTTTAGGTTCCTGTGCTTCATTGATTGCTCACAGTAAAGTAAGATACATTTTGTTCTCCAAATGGGGCAGACCATGGAAATCAACTTCACTCTTTCTTAAATGATGCATTTTTACTTTAAAAGATTGGTTTGGCTTTGGCTGAAATCAGCTGCCCAAGTGCGGCACAGATTTGTGTTTGCCGGTGTCTGTGGGAATGGAGGGTGTGCATAATGCTGCTAATGCTGCTGATCCCCCAACTTTCTCCAGTGTTGGTCACAGACCCCTAACCCAGCAAAGACCATTTAGCTGTCTGGAGCAAAGCCATAGGTTCAACTCAAATGTCCAAGTTGAGATCGAGAGACTATTTGCTCGTGTTTCTCTGTTGCAGGGGTTTTCTCCACCGAGACCTAACAAGTCCTAAAACTTCTATTTTCACCTCCTGTAATACCAGTGTCTCACCCTGTGATCAGCACAGGGGCAACCCAACAAGAGCCTGACTTCTCGTTGATTCTCTTTTCTCTCTGTATTGATAAGGTAGGAAGAGAGAGGCATTTTTCCCAGTGTGTGCCAGAAATGCAGTATTCAGTGCCTCTGCAGGGAGACAAAAAGTTTCTCTCTGAGGCATGTGAGGGTGTTACCTCAAATCACACCCTTCTACAGCATTTCAAAATTGGCTGTGGGAAGTCTCGTTTTCTTAATCAAAACAAAATCCCTAGCTGCTGCCTTTTTGCCCTACTTTCTGTCATGCAGTAGTGATACAAGGGACTGCAGCAGGCACGTAATTGCCTAATGGTGTTATTGACACATCTGGCCTGACATTTAGGCAGCAAAAAAAAAAAAGTCTCCCTTTTGTCAATCCAAATCCAGCAAGACCTTCTTTAGCCAACTGTTGGAGAATAGGCTAAAAAAGGCTGGGAAAATAAGCAGGACAAAGAAAAGATGTTTTATACCAAAAATCTTTTCCCTTTTCGTGGTGGGATTTTTCAGGTGCCTTTGCAACATAGCGCCCTCGATCTGGGTGTCTCTTCAAAGTGGCACTGTAGGAGCTTGATCAGCTTTTCCCAGAGAACGTTTGTTTCTAGAAAACCACCTGTAAAACAAGGTCTGAGGAAAGTGACTTCACCCTTTCCCCTCTCCAGATCTCAAGGGGAGAAAGGAAAGAGTCTTTGCAAATTTTACTACCATGCTGTGACAGCGTGTGCACCATTTTCCCTGGTCATCCTTCTTGCTGACCTATTTCCCTGGACTGTAGCCTCCTGAGGTCATACGTGTCCCTTCTTAGATGGGTGTACTGCATCTGGCACCACGGATTCCCAGCCTCACTTAACCCTGGGGGACGTTACTGTGCTAATAAACAGAGAGGTATATGGGCAGCCATCCTGACCTACACGTACAAAGTCCTCGGAAGAGGATGACATTCACAAAGTACAAACCCATGCATCTTCCTCTCTTCTGTATTGGGGTTTCTCCTCCGCCAGGAGAATGGAGCAAGAGAGGAGAAAATGAGGCAAGGTCTGGGGAAGGAACTGCCTGACTGGAAACACATGCGTTGTTAGAACTGCTGGAAGCGTCTGCTTCTAGCCCAGTATCAGTCCCCATCGCTGTGCTACTTGGCCAACCCAGTGCAGCGCTGTGATTTTCACACTTCTCCATGAACCAAACGACCAACCTGCTGAGCACCTGCACTCAGCACAAGGAGGTCTCAGCGTGGGGAGTAACTTCCATCCCAGGAAGGTCCATGTTCTGTGGATGCAGCCGGTCGTGCAGAAAGATGGGGAGGAGAGGGATTTGCATTTGACAGCAGAAGACCAGCAAAAAAGGTGACTGCTGTGTCGTGCTCTTCTGGTTCCCATGTGGACAGATGCTGTATCTGTGTGGCCAGATGCATGAGGGCCTCCTGGGCTTGGCTAGTACGGAGGTTCATTAGAGACATTCATGTGTTGAGACTCCAGGAATGGAAGCAAAGTATTTGAGGACAGCAAATAAGTCAGTCCCTGAGTAGGGGAACGAACCATGCCAGATTGTTAATCACATAAAAATTTGCCTATCTCTCCAAATGAGAAAAACAGCACCTGAATCACACAGCACGAGTCCGGCCCACTAGAAAGCTTTTTTTTTTCCCCACCAGTTACTGGCAAGAAGCAAATGCTTTTTTTTAAATTACTCATAGACCCAAAGTGGGGTGGAAAGGGTTAGTACCAGGACTGGGAGCAGAAGTTAAAAGGAGAACAATGAGAGAGAGTGATACAGCAGAGGTGCAAGGTTTTGCTTCCCCACTGTGAGAGCCTTCAAGGATTTGATTCTGCCATCGAGGATGCACAGCACGTTGCTGAGTATCTTGCCACATTGACTGTCATGCCACAGCTCGTCAAGGGATGGGAGCTGCATAGTATAAGAGCAGATCAGGGCTCGATTCTTGTAAGGGTTTTTTGTTGTAACATATCTGCTTTGGCACTTCTTCTGGGAGAAAACTCTAAAAATAGCCTCTTTTTGCAAACATTAGCAAAGAGGGGAGCTTTGTGCAGAAGAGCTGTTGTCTCTTGAAAACTGAGGGCTACCGCCTGTTCTCCATGCGTCGGGGCAAGGCAGGTGGATTCCCAACTCAGGCATCTCAGTAAGATGCCTTCTGGGAGACAGAACAGCCCTGGGGTTGTGAGTCATTTCTCTTCCCCCACGTCTCTCTGGCACTGCCCGTCTTATTGCGGAGCGCCTGCCTACAGGGTTTCAGGACTGGGTGTTTAGTTTCTCAGAAATGCAGAAAAATCTAACAACTCATCCCTTTGTAGTGACCCCCTCCGTGCAATACTTGCAGGAGTCCGTGGACACATGCAGAAAATAGCATTACTGCTGGTCAGTGTGTTTCTGCCAGAGTTTTGTTTTTGAAGAGAGTTGGGCTCTTGGTAACCAGAAAGGTAGTTGTTCTCTTGCAGAAAATTTTGCCAAAGAGAAAGTTTCTGAAAAAAAACCTGAAAAAAAACGATTTGGTTTTGGTTTGAAGAGCTGACCCAGCCAGGCTGCAGGGGTTGCTGCTCTGTTACCTGCATCCCCTTCAGGATGGGTCTATCCAGCCCAGCAATGTCTCTGAGAAGTTGCCTAGAAGGAGTCACGTTCTTCCCTCCCCAAGCCCAGGGACGCTGAAGAACCTGGGAGATGTAGCAGAGGAGCAGGAGACATCCTAAACAGGGGTCCTCCACATTGCTGCAATAATGTGGCCATGTTTAACTTACTTATTTTTATTTTTTTTACTAGCAGCGTTTCTCAGGTCCTGGTGTAATGTTATTCAGACTGTCTACAAAAATCATAATTGTCTGGAGGGAAAAACATTTCTGAAACAGCTCTCATTAGCATATACAGCCCTACTTTGCTCCAGCAATTACCAGGCATGAAAGCAGAAGGCTGCGCGTTCTGTCAAAGCTTTAAACTTCTTTCTTCAGTGCCCATCCCTGAAATCAAATGATTCCCTATTTAGGTATCTCTGGAACGCTTATAAATATCTTATGAGTTCTTTACGCCACAACTAATGGACAGACAACTTGTCAAATGTGGCGGCAGTGAAATATTACGTGAGTTGCTAGCTGAAATACCCTCCTGTTAAGAGTTCATGTGCAAATGCAGTGCCATCTTTTAACCAGAAACATCATTTGTCATATTACACTCCTGCTAGTTTTCCTCCTAACCCCTGGATAGATAGCTTATTTAGAGAAACCCAAGCTATTGATGGCAGCAAATTGAATTATTCATATGTGTCGCATAAAAGAATACATCTGAGCTTTCCCTTAAAACCCTTTTTCTTTTTCCCAGCAATGTCTGAAACGGTCTCTAAAAATGAAATAAGTAGAGTGTTCTGGGGAGTGAAAGAAGAAAGGCAATGTAGTGCTTTCAAGCTAAACCTTCTTTTTTTCCCCTGCAAATTGCTGGATGCTGCTGTGAAACTCATCCCTTGGATGTGAGCATGAAAGTGTAGAGAGGGAAGGTGGATCCTAAGGCATGTCCTGTTCCGTCTAACCCCTCTTCTCAACATTCCCAAGCACCTCCTGGCCGCGTCTCTTCTGCAACATGAGGAGAAGGCCCTGGAGGGGTTTATGCACCTCGAGCCCCACGACGTCCATGCTTTCAGGCTTGGATGGTCCTCCATCACGCTGATAAGACCTGAGCTGCTGTGTCCTCAGCCTCCCTTGGGAGCAGGTATCCATAAAACACGTTCGAACATCCCCTTGGGGAGCTGAACACGGGGGGGAGGGTTCCCCTTCCAGAATGCTCTGCAGCATGGGTGAAGAGGCAGACATGGGAGGCCGTAGCACCGAGGGACATCTGAGGCAGGTCTTGCATGCTTTAGGTACTTGCTTGTATGGCCATTTCCCTTCAGGGTCTTTCACCTTGTTTTCATTAATGAATTTACTGGTCATCACAGTGCTCTTGTGAGGTGGGAAAACAGTATTTTCTCCATTCTGCCCTTGGGGAACTGAAGAATATGGTGCAATAAATGTCTTGCCCAAGCTCACCTAGGCATGTGTTGTGGATCTGGGAATGTGATTTTGGTTTCTTTTGTCCTGTGGCACATGCTCAGAAGAGCACAAGGAAATGGGATAAGGTCACAGGGAAGTACGGGGGCATTTGGGCTCTTAGACGCGTCCAAGTTTATGGATTGTGTTAGTTTCTTTTGGGTACTCAGGTGGCATGCCAGTGGAGAAGAACTCTGGCAGGACCGCAAAAATCTGACTGCCAAAATGGTGGCAGGTGCATTTCAATGTAAATAAATGGAAAGCAGTACGTTTATGAAAAAACAACCTAATCCATTTGGACTCAAGGCTGAGCTTGTAACTGTGAGCTGCAAGTCAGGAAAGAGACCGTGAAGAAATCATTGTCAGTGGTGTGAAGTCCCACAGAACAGTGTGCAGGGCAAACCAGTAAGTCGACAAAATGTTGGGTATCTTAAAGAGCACTGCTGAGAACAAGACGGAGTGCTGGCGGCATTTTGCCACTGTATTAAAGCTCGGTGCAACCAACTTTCTTAAGCGGGGTGGGCGATTGTGGTCCCCACTTCTTAAGGACATTGCAGAGATAAAAAAGGGCAAAGAAAATGGTCAAGTGGAAGTAGCAGCCTCCTTACAAGGAGCCGTGGAAAAGGTTGGGACTCTCTGTTTTGTAGAGAAGGTGTGCAAGGGGTGTATGAGCTGGTTGCACAAGATTATGAAGGTGAAGGATGAGGTGAATGCAGACCCACCGTTCACCAACCTGCAATATTAGAAGCAGGGGACGCTTGAGGGAGCTAGTAAGAGATTGGCTTAACACAGATAACAGAAAATCATTGTTCACACATGGGGTAGCGAACACTTAGTGACTTGCTGCCAAAAGAGGTTATGGCAGATCAGTAAGTTCAAAAGGGATTAGACAGATTCATGGGTGAGGAATCCATAAACAGATATGAAAAGGAAATGGCAAAGCTTTTCTTTCTAATACCTCTTACACAACAGTTGTGGGTGCTGAGGGAGCACAAGGGATGAACTGCAAAGTGTCCTGGTTTATGTCATGTTCTGCTGCTGCTGCCAGAGGTTGAGCATGGGGCTCAGTGGGCCATTGGTCTGACCCCATAGGACACACTTCATGTCCCTGGATTCCTTCACAGGCACATTATTAACAGGTTATAAGAGTGATTACACTTCATTTGCATTTGATTTATTTTTCTCCCTTAAAGGAGAAGCCACTGGAGTCTGGAGATACTGAGCCCTGCCAAGGGATATTAACCTTTATTAGCCAGCCCTAGGTGAAGGGAGCATGGCTGAGAAGTCACCTTCAGCAGTCTCCAAGTGCCCTCCTATGAATCTTCTTAAAAGCAGCCAGGGCCCAGAGCAGTTCCCTTTCTCATCATCACTTCCCTGAGTTTGCAGCCTGACGCTACGCAGTGATGTCCCCACGGGTCTGGATGAGCTGCACGCTGCCGTTTGCAGCAGGTGGGGGTGATGCCCCCTTCTTTAAGAACCGCACCACAAAGGACGCTGCGTCAGCTCTGAAGCAAAAAGAGGACAATTACGAAGGGCTGAAGTGGCTCAGTGGAGAGGGGGTCATCTCCCAATCTTCCTCGACAAGCAGCTTTGAGACCATCTCCTCTGCAGCGATGACCTGCTCTGCTCCTCCTGGCAGGAACCTCTGTGTCTGCAGGCTGCGGAGGTCTTCCTCTCCCTGAGTGGCAGCCCGAAAGCGATACCCCACGCCACGAGGGATAATGTCGACGAAGTGCATTGCGTTTGCCACGGCGTCACCCTTCTCGACAGCGTAAGCTGCTGAGAGCCGCTTCTCTGCGGTGGCTGCTGGCCCACCCGCAAAGTCGTCGGCGTTCTGCGACGCACACGCGCCTTCCCCATGAATTCAAAGGGTCGTTGGGAGCCCCTGCCACTCACACAAAGATTAGGGGTGTTTGCTTTACGGCTGTGATTACTGCTCTTCCAGAGAAAGAGTGGGATTTAGGAGACTGTGGCAGCTGGATCTGTTTGTTGCTGTCTGCAGTAATCGCCTTCCTGTGGCAACGTGTTGAATGCAAGTTAATGATGAGCTAGAGGCAGACCGGCTGTGGGTGTCTAGAAAACATTACAAGGGAGATGATCAAAATCCAGGGGGACAGGAGGAAGAATGGGCTTGGACAGCTGCATCCAGGTTTTTTTTTTTCCCGCCCTAGTATGTTTTGGTTTTGCAAGGTTTTATATGAAAAGCTTTCCAAGCAAGGAGAGACCTCTGTGAGCCGGTTTTTGCAAGGCTGGCTGCTCGACGGACAAAACAATTTAGACTGGGAGTTGGGGAAACAAGAAGAGCTGGAGCAGATCAGGGTTAGTGTGTTATGGATTGTGTAAATACCTTTAAAATTGAAGGGGAACAACTGCAAAACTCAAAATGGTCAAAAGAAATAAATAAACAGGCAAAATAAAATAAATACCTGATACATCACCAGGACAAAGAATCCATGATGGCAACGGGTTTTAGAGACATCACCTCTTAACTAGGCATCAGCCAGCTGCTGCTCAGTGACAAGTTAAGTGTGTTGAGGCAGAGCCGTGATAAACTACAGCCCTGGATGGGAGAGCTTCCACCCAGCATGCTGCCTTTGACATCTGCTGTGTTTAGGTGAACTCAAGACTACTTGCAGAAGAGCAAAGGGATGCAGAGTGCTGCTCAGAATAGGGCATCACGTTTAACTGCATTACTGAAACAGGCATTGTGCGGAGGGAAACAGAGCACATATTATCTTATAGTTGCATCATGTGTTGGTCTTTGTCAAAACCAGACCACTGGACCATCTGGGTTTGAAGCAGATCCCACAGAGCCATACCAGAAATCAGTTTTGCATGCAGCGTGTGCGTGTTGCTGAACAGGTTGCTTTGAAGGAAAAGAGGATTAGCACCAAAAGGGCTGTTTTTTTCCATCGAAAGTTGCTGGCAGCTGTGGTTCACCGCAGACCTTGTTGTCTGACTTCTCCAGCGTGCCTAGCGTTTTAATATTGGAAGGGACTATGTGACCATCAAGTCCAGCCTCCGGTATGTCGCAGGCAGCCCACAGCAGGCTGTCTGCAGAGGCTCTGTTCACTCATAATGTCTCGGCTGAGGTAAAGCACATAGCTTTTAGAGATAGCTAGCCGCGATTTAAGAAAGGGCTTCTTGTAATAGAAAATCCATTACAACTGCAGAAAAGCGTTCATCACCATCTCTGTTAAAAATCTACACCTTGTGTCTGCTCTTCATCTGTTCTGCTTTCAGTCGCTGGGCTTTCTTCTGCTTTTCAGCCAAATGAAAGAGCTGTCTCTGATCAGAAATTATCTACTCATGCAGGCACTTACAGACTGTGATGAAAATGCATCTTAAATTTATCTTACAAGTGAAGTTGGCTTCTCTACTTTCTTTGTGTGTAGGTGATTTTCTGCGGCATGACGCATGTACCTGCCTTCCTATTCCTGATTTCTCCAACATACTTGGGAAATGGTGGTACCAGAACCAGACCCATTATGTATGTGTCTGCAGTACCATGCCTTTCCTTCCCTCTCCATGGATCACATTCGTTCCTCCTGTAGTGCATCACAGAGGAGGTTTATTTTCAGCTTGCTCTTGACAGAACACTCTGGTCTAGTGGTCCTTCTTGGGATCGCTGCCCCGTGAAACAGTTGCGTTCAGCTCTGTGTACAACCAGCCTTCCTCTGTGCCAGGTGATTCCTGCTCCCAGGTCATGGTCCTTTCAGGAATGGTGTGTCTACGTGACTCAGTATCCCATCTTAAATATCCTCTTCTCTCTCCCCTCCCTTCTGCACTCATTTGCTGAGGAAGCATTACTATCAACTGAAGCAGCTAGCTGAATTTCACGGGCTAAAATTCATCGATGTTTCAGCTTCGTGCTGTCATTCTGCAGGGTGGCCATGTTTGTGGCTGTGTCCAAGGCTCACTTCTCGCGCAGGTCACTTGGGAAGTGTCAGAAGCAGCCCCCTTGAATACGGAGGTCAAGGTTTCCCGTTGAATCGTCTAGCACCCAAATTCCAGCTGCTGCAAAATTCCATGCCCTCTGGGGCTGGGAAGCAGACACCTCTCTTCTCCCAACAAAGTTCTTTTCTCCTCTTCATACTTTGTCACATCTACAGTTTCTGCAGAAATCCAGTTTATGTCCTGCCCACATCGCCTGTGCCTAATGCATTTTAGGGCTGTGGAGATGCCCACCATTGAAAAACAGGGGTAAACAAGACAAAGAGCTTTTGGGGCGGGGGGGGGGGGTGTCCCAGCTGGTTGTTGTAGTTGTAATAACTGCTTTTTCTACAAAGGATCCATTGGAAGCAGGAAATCCCCACTGTGTGCTTAGTAATTTCAGAGATGTGTCATTTCTGCTACAGGACCATTTGCACAGGTATCTCTTCTCACAGCAGCACCTCGCATGGGCTGCAGAAAGCGCAGGTCGCTTGGCAAGGGGAAGGACTATGGACCTTGCTGAGATTGTATCTTTCCCGTTAAAACACAAAGATGTGTCTCCAAGTCAGAGCCTGAACTGCAGTGGAAAGGCGCTGCCTTCTGTAAATATTCTCTGTGCGTTGCGGTTAGAAGTGGTTGTGCCGTTCCAGTGGAAGCTGCTGGAGCCAGATGTCATGTCTGAAAAGGGGCGAATCCCTCCACGTCCCAAAGAGACTGTCAGCTGCTGCCGTTCCTTGACACCCTGTGATCCTCCTGTCTCTTGTCACTTACGTGATTGCAGCCGCATCAGCATGTATTTTGCCTTGTTTCTTCCTAAGATTTTTCTAGCATCATGAAGATAGCGATATCGTCTGACTGACAGGATAGAAGAGCTCTGTTCAAAGAGGATAACTCGACTGTGTTTTCACCAGCTCAGTAAAAAGCCTGGAGTAACTGGGATTTGTTAGGAGACTAACTATGAGGGATGTTTTCTCTAGTGATGAGCAGAATATCTCATCTCAAAGGGCTGCTCTTTGCCAGGTATTTTTTTTAATGGTGGCACAAGTTCTTTTTTGATTGCTTCTTGTTTGGTTGGAGGATGCACTGGTGGTACAGCTGTAGAAAGAAAAACCTGACAGTTTGATATTTCAAATTGCTTAAACTCATCTAGCTTAACATTAAATAAAGAAAAGTTCGTCTGTGCAGTCTTGCTCACCACCCAAACCTTGAAAATCAATTAGTTATGCTATTCCCTAACTTCTGCAAGAGTTAAAAGCTTTCAGTCAGATTAGTGAAATTATGATGTAATTGTCAAAAGTTCCATGTAAATTTATAAAGAGACTGTTAAACATGAAAGGAACAGTGCGGTGGACAAGAATATTAGTGAGTATCCAGGATTAGTCTGCTAACCCAAAGCAACTGTAATTGGTGAAATTAATTCTGACTTCTCAGCACCCCTGATGTCCAGCTCCTCCAGTGTCAGGGTGCCGCTCTCGCAGAAGCAGGAACAAGCGAAGACAGCCAGCAGGTAGCCAAATTGTCAAAAGCTTCCCCATGTCGGAAAGGTTTCTGGATAAGGAAGATCTCTCAGTAGGCTCAGGATTGGGTATTGTGTTGTAAGAGAGAGAACACTGGGGAAGAAAGTTTGCTTGGAGAAATGAGTGTTTAGCTGGCAGGGGTAAGAGGTACCTTTTGCTGTTGGATTTCTTTCTGTGATTTATGACTTTTTTTTCTTTCTCTGTCCTGGTTCATATCTGGACTACATGAATTATGACAGAATTATTCTGTCACTCTTTGTGATTCACAGTCAGGTCATCTGATCCAGTGTGTACAACAGGGACTTTGCCCATCAAAATGGCATTCACAGTGTAATTCTACTATTCAGTTAGTATGAACTTATAGTGGATTAGTCTTCCCCAGTAAGGTTTTTTATAGACTTATAGAATCATGTAGGTTGGAAAAGACCTTAAGATCAAGTCCAACCGTTAACCTAACACTGCCAAGTCCACCACTAAACCATGTCCCTAAGCACCACATCTACATGTCTTTTAAATACCTCCAGGGATGGTGACTCAACCACTTCCCTGGGCAGCCTGTTCCAATGCTTGACAACCCTTTCACGTTAGCATAACTAAAAGCACTCCCGCAATTATCCTCTTGCAATCTAACAGCCACCTCTCTGGTCGGCATGGAAGCCCTCTGAGATGTCATGACACCACCACCCCGAGAATGGTTAGTCCCTTTGGAAAGCAGCATAACCGGTAATTTTCTGGTTCAGCACTTGATCAAAGTTATCTAGAGAATCTTTGCCCCATTTTCTTCATCTGCAAGAAAAGGCAATTTGAAGTATCAGATAGCTACAATGCCTGCACACTACTAAGCTAATAACTGGGAAATCAAAAGCATTTTTGTTTTTGTATCTTACCTGTCATGAAGTTCAGGAAAGGGCACTGTTTCAAGAGACCGTTTCAGCAATGTTGTGGATGTCCTCCTTCCCCCTCTCTTCTCTTACTCTTGAAATGAAAGACTATTGGTATTAAAAATTACTTACCTGGTCTTTTCTGAAAATTAAAGCAGAAAGGGAAGTCACCAAGCTCAAACACTGTACACCAGCGTCAGCAGGTATCCCTTCAGAAGTGGGATTTTATTGAATTTGTGCCAAATAGAGCTTTGTCACTTCTGCTGAGACATCAAGACTCCTGACAGGCTGGCATGCTCTACGTGCCGGTGTTCACATGCACCACCTAATTTCGGTGCATGGGACCTGTCTGGTCCCCCCCACATATCCCTCCCAGGCCCCTCTGGTCTGCGGCAGGTGCTTGGCAGCAATATCTGTCGAAGCAGACTCTCCACCTTAACAAGCGATGAACCGTGTCATCTTGTGGGTTCCCCAAATGGGTCAGCTTGGGAGGCAATCCCTTTGCTCAGTGCCAAGTCTTTCAAATTTCGTGAGGCTGCCAGCATTTCCTAGGTCGTCCTCAGTTGTGGCTCACTCGTGGCATGTTTAGAAACTTACCTCCTTGCCCATGGGTTTATTTTCCTGTCTTACACGCTTGTTCAGGAGTTTCTCACCTAGAGCTCACTGGTAGAGCAATGTCACTTTAGTAGTTGTTTTGGCCCAAAGGTCAAAAGGTCCTGAACAGGCTTCTAAGTTTTTAAGAGCAACACAAAAACCGTGCCCAAAAGGGTAAGTTTCTAAATGTGATACAGATGTTTGCCTTTCAGTGAGATTTTGAACAGCATTTCTCCTACAATCAGTGAAGAATATGCAACTACGAAAGGGGTTTTTTAGAAGATTTTTGGCCACCTCGTCTCAGGCTGGAGGTGCTCCCAGGGTGAGCAGGGAGCTTTGCAGGACCCTCCTTGCACCAAAGCTGTAACTCCAAAGCCTGGAATAACCACAGCCTCGGCGCCTGTTGTTGCATGTGGACTCCCTGCCGGCGAGGAGGATGCTCTGCTGGAAAATTGGACTCACTCAGCAGCGGGCAAGTCAGGTCCCCTGTGGACCAGTCCTAGCAATCACCATGAAAGAAAGTTTTGCTTGGTCAGGGTTGCTGCAGCTTGACCATGGGGCATCTAAGAAACATGCGTGGGCAGGTGCTTCTGCCTACACACTGTAAATCTGGCAGCATCCCATTGCTGCTGGAGCAACTCATGCTTTTTTCTCTTTCAGCTTTTGCTACCTTGGTTCCTTACGCTTAGGTTTGCACTACATTTGTCATCTTGTCCTCAATGGGTAATGTCAGGCTGACATTCTCCTGGCCACCTGAGCAGTGACCTTCCAGAAGACTGGCATTTGAGTTGGGTGTTGCAGAGCACCCGATGCTTACAGCTCCTTCTGCATTAGATACGTGACATTATGTTTTCCAAGTGCCAACCCACCCAGGTTCACCCTGGGTCATCTGGCTAGAGAGTCGCTTTCTTTCATTCGTGAAAAACCAACATGTAAAACGGGCCCTTTTCAGCTCCCCGCAGTGATTTCCAAAATCTCTTGTCATTTCTCATTTCTCGCTTTCAAGTTCCTGCAATGGTGATGGAGGCCGTCACGTAGCCGGTGAATGGAGATTCCCCGCGTGTTCGTAAGGAAGACATCTGCTAGCCAGTGCTGCAGTGCATGCAGTAGGAGAGAAAAAAGAGCGCTGACTTTGTGCTGCTGGCTGGGGTGCCTTCCCCAAACCCTGGTGCTGACAGGGCAGCTGCAGTCGCAACCTGCAACTTGCAGAGATAACCCTGCCTCTGAGCTGTGCTCCCTCTTCTCTCCCGTTTGATTTTGGTGCGGGCGTAAGGGTTTGGGTCTCTCAGCCTCCCCTCGAGGTGTTGCTAAAAGAGGGGGTTAGTGCCTTGGGGAGCTTTTCGGTAGGGCAGGGAGGGAGATGTGCCGTGGTCGCAGCCCCAATCCTGAAGTCTTTCTGAAGGATGCCACTGGCTGGTGTGGACACGGCAGGAGGGCAGGCTAATTCCTGTGGTCCTGTCCCTGTGGGGCCACAACAGAGCAGAATGGGTGCG
>JANXJC010000056.1:20123950-20192711 GCA_027564655.1 Leptodon cayanensis
GTGTGGACACGGCAGGAGGGCAGGCTAATTCCTGTGGTCCTGTCCCTGTGGGGCCACAACAGAGCAGAATGGGTGCGCAAGCCCTGACGGAAAGGGTACAAGTGGCCCCAGAGCTGGCCCTGTCTAGAGACCCCTGCGTGGTAGAGACCCCAGGGTGGGTTGTCAGAAGCCTTCTACCATGAGTGCTGGAGACCTGTCCTCATGTTGAGGAATTGCCCTGGTGTGACTGGGGAGAGTTTTATGGGTGGATGATCACAGCCTTGGCCCTTGGCAGAGGAGAAATAATGATAGCATTAACCAGCACCTCTACATTTCTCTCTCCCTTGCTATTCCAGAGCGATTACTCAAGTGACACCGAAAGCGAAGACAATTTCCTGATGATGCCACCAAGAGATCATCTCGGCCTCACTGTGTTCTCCATGCTCTGCTGCTTCTGGCCGTTGGGAATTGCTGCCTTTTACCTGTCTCATGAGGTAACGTTAAAACGTCTCCTGCTAATTCCGAATTTTGCATCCACGGAGTAGCCGTCACCCCACACCAGCAAGGGAAGCTCACCAAAACCCAAATGCAGGCAAGACATTCTCCAGGGTAGTGGGAGGTGATTAAACAGGGTAGTGTGTTCCCCACCTTGATATGTCTCTGTGACAGTGGTGGTTGTCTTGTGAGATACTTTGCTGAGGGGGGAGTCTACAAAATATTTTAGGTTTTAGTTGACAATGGTCAGATGCCATGTCAGACTATACAAAGTCCAGCTAGGGATTTTCTGTGGACATGACTTTTGAGTGGAAAGCACCCTTGCTACCTCAAACGCTTGGATTTCCCATTGAGAAAACTGATCTATTGGTTCCCAAGCTGATCATCTGGAAAAGCAAACTAGGTAATACACTTCCAGGAGCAGAAAAATAATTTCTGTTCTGCAGAAGCAAATTTGCTTTCCAGGAACCATTTCTTTTCCCCCTGAAAAATTGCTGTCTGTTCTTCTTGTCCAATTTTAAATGGAAATATTTTTTACCAGAAAAGTGACAGTGTTTTGGTTTGTTTCCTTCATAAGACGGGCTTGCTGCTTTCCAGCCTGTGCCTGACTAACAACCACCTCATGCCCCATCATTTGTTTCGACAAGTATGTCTTCATAAGTGCCTGCAGAGTAATTATTGAGTTTCCCAGCATGGCAGATAATGTAACGTGACAGAAGAGGAGTCACACTGGAAGTCTCATCAGTGACTGCAAGGAAATGTTTGCTTACATTTCTATCTACTGGTGATAGCAATGCCTATTGCAAACTACAGTCTGTACTCCACAGCACCAAAATCATTCACCCTCTCACCTGTCTTTCTAATTTGCGTGCTCTAAACATCTACTGGCACTGGGTATTTGTCAAGCCAGAGCAGGCACTTCAGATCTAAAGAAACCTATTCTTCAATATCAAAGAAAGAGATACAGCACTACTATTTTTTGCTTTAAATGAAGTCTCTGTCATTGAACTTGGAAGCCTCTGAGACAATTAAAGTTTGTGCAGTGGAAAATAACAAGTTTCCTTGTTTGAGTGCTATTGATTTCTCAAGTTTGGGTCAAGGGATTTGCCTGATGATGATGACAGTAAAAAGTAAAGCATCGGGTGGGATCCACACGCACTATAGTATCCTGCCATTTGGTCCTTCAGGTAGAGCTATTTGCCAGAATTTTTAATGGCCACATCTCTTCACACACGTGGACTAGCCAGGACTTTTCACCAATGCTGCAGCCAAGGAAAGGTTGAGAGTTCGTCACCATTAGCAGCGTGTTTGCTCTGTGCTGGGGAAAATAGTGCGTTCATTACTTTCCTGCAGTAGCATTCCTTCAGGAGGCCCGTGGATTGCTAGCTAGTTTTATCTAAGCAATGAAAGCACAGCACAGTCCAATAAATGCAAAACAAACAACATAATTAAGTACTAAAAAGCAGTATGGCTGAGAAGCTAAATGTGCTGAGAGCCAGTGTACGAAGGACAGGGCATCCACATTAACTGCGAACTGATCCCAGGGGCCAGCATGAATCCATAAGACCCTGCTGCCTCGATAGGAGCATAAGGAAGGTGGAAAAGGCCACACGAAGGCAGGGAAAGATGATGATATTGTGCTGAAGGATTTAGGCACTGGAAAATGGAAACTTGGGTGTTGTTTGATTTAGCATAACGATGGAGAACAGCTGAATGTGGCTGCCTAAAACTAGGAGCTGTCAGCAAGAAAGGTCAGGCAGGTGCTTTGCTTTTATTAGGTTGAGAGACAGTAAATTAAGCTTTGTCAGTTGACCCCTTGGATGTACCAAGGCAAGCTGTGGCTCAATCGAGTCAGGAGGAAGGACTGCGTTTCTGAGGAGTTTTGAATTCTGCTTTTTGTTTTTGCATTGGAAGTAGAAATCTTTTCATTTCTCCCCACTAAAAAATGATAATGATAATACCGCCATCCCTGCATGCTCCTTTCCTCTGGTCTCTCCTCTTAGCTCTCTGTCCGCAACAGCTGAATCAGCTGAGAACTGATTTCCCAAATCTCTTGCAGAAAGGTAGTCAAGTCCCTGCTCGTTCTGGTCCAGCACAAGCACATCAGTCTGTCCGGTCCCCGAGTTCCCAGGCAGGTACCTTCGCTGCCTGCCTTCCCCTCCAGCAGGTCCATCACGGTCCCGAGAAACCACGAGCCTTCACTGAAACTGGCTCTGCTGCGAAACCCCACATCCAACAAATTGGCGTTTTCCAGCGGAAAAATGAAACTAAAATTTGGGTCAAAACCTTCTATGGCAGACAACTGGCCAAAATAGCTGGTATAAACCACCAAAATCCTACATTTATCTAAGCTAATACTGACAGTGGTATCGACTTGTACTTTGGAGCATAAACCATTCAGAATGATGTGAGGTAGTAAAACATTATGTCCTATTAGCGCGTGATTTCTATTTATATAGGTCTTTCAACTTAAACTCCTGAATAACATTTGAGATCTCTTGTTAATACAAAAGAGTAGTCTAACATTCCCCATCCTTTGTCAAAAGTCAGAACTGTAACTAAAGATCAACACTTGGTACTTGCATTCAAACCTTTTTTTGCAGTTGCTTGAGCTCTTGAAAGTTTTATGTTTTCAAAAGTCCTCTGGGTAGTTCTACTAAAAGCCCAGTCTGGGAAAAAATTGTAACACATAGGAACTTCAAAGTTGGTGGATGGATTCTTTGGGCCAGAATTTACCACTTGTGGTGAACTGTTTTTTTAAAATCTGGTCTCCTTTAGGTGTGCAATGCATTTCCAGATGAAGGCCCAATTTGCAGAAGATATATTTGCAGTACAGCTCAATCCAAAGGGACAGGTGCTTTCAGTTTATTCCTGCAGCACCTGGCAGTACATTTACGCTGCATATGTCTATGTCGTGGCACAAAAGAATTGTACAAGGACGGATGCTTTAAGGTTTCAGAGGTGCTCTTTACAAACAGAATGATTTAATTTTCCCTGTGCTCTGTAAAAGCAAAATGCTTCCTGCAGGGGCTATTTCTGCTCTGTGTGGGACTTAGCATTTCCACCAAGGCTCTTGCCAACGTGCTGCTGACTTAGGGCTTCTTGAAGGCCAGCTGTATCGAACGATGCAGCTGCGCGGGGTCTGCCTGCATGGTGGAAATAAAAACGTGCATCAGGTTTAGCTGAGCCAGCAGGGAGGAGCAGTGGATTCAGAAATGCACTCTGTGAAAGCAAACCCAGTTTCTTTCCATTGGGATATCCTGTTTTCACCAATAGGGCATCACCTGGTGATCTTCCTATCCCAAGCAACGCTGAGAGTCACTGCTTTTCATCTTCCCTCAGTAAAACAGAGAGCTTGAGACCATCACTGTGTTGTATACTTGCTCATTTACTTTCTTCTGTTTTGATCAGTATTTTCCTTCCCACGAGAGACCTACACCCATTGCTTGTGACTGCCCAGTCCTTCTCTCTCTCTTTCAGCTACGAATAAATCGCTGTCAGGACCAGGTCATTTTCTTCCCACGTATCCCATCTTCAGTCACGCTTGCTTCTTTGGACCGTGAGATTGGGATGTGACTCCCACTGCCTCACAGGCAGAAGATGTCCTCCTGGTCACACTGGTGTCACGCTAAGTGGTGTCCAGGTCCCCCTCTCGCCTGAGCCATCACGGCTAAAATACGGGGAATTTGCACACATCAGCCGTTCAGGTGACCTGTCCAGAGGCCGCTGCTTTAGGGTAGCGTCTCAGGAGGGATAACGTCTCTGAGTACTCTGATTTTTAGCAGTAGACTGTGTTTATTGGCTAATTTTCCACTTTTTTACAAACAGGGCATATGAATTTTTAGGCTTGCAATTTTCTTGATTAGCTGCTTGCCTAACAGCTTATAGCTGTCTGAAGGGCTCGGTCAGAGGGGTTTTTGTCCAGTTTGCAGGGAAGCCTCTGCAGAGGAAAATGTAGATGTCGTAAGCCTTGCACCATAAAATTCTCCTTCACAAACAGTGTGTGATCAAAAAAACCTCATTATGTTTATTTTTTCATAGATCTCCACCCTCTGGAGTCATGTGGGTAAAGCAAATGTTTTACCTCAGTTTTCATTTTTACAGAAGTTTTTAGCTTTGTAGACTGCAGGCAAGTCTGAAGCTTCATAAGTCAGAGAAAGAAGTTGAAAAAAAAATTTTTTTTCTTGTCAAATTTACCATTAAACCTATCTGGTGATTTATTGGAGCCTGTCAGGATTTCTGCTTGGTGGGGGTTGATAATCCTGCAAGGTCTTTTTGTCTGACTCCTCTTTTTCTCCCTGCATTTATTTTTAGGAAAGAGAACAATACTGTGGCACACATTTCTTTCCCTCCTGTAGAAAGAAACTCATTATCAGAGACCTAAGTCTGTGCTGGTGCGAATGTGCTTCACTTTGTACCGGATCTCTTGGGGGACGTGGGTGGTTATGTGGAGCCCTTCACCCTCGGTAAGTCCCCACCAAAGCATCCGTGAGATGCCAGCCGGGCCAGAGAGAAAAACAAGAGTATGTACGGCACCTCTATCCAGCTTCCATTCAACCTCCGTGGAGCTGTGCCACGTTGGCATAGACATACACCTGAAAAATCCCACTGGCCACTTCTCGGCATGCTTAGGTGCTCAAATAGCCTCCAAACTCGCTTTCCTCCCCAGAAGCATGTAAGACCAGCCAGGCAGCAACCCGCAATCCAAGCACACGAGAGCAATCGCTTCCCGTCTGCTGCGCTTATTCTATGCCGTAATTACCTCCCTCACACGGTGATCGAGGGATGCACGGCTCTGTAATTATTTCCCCAGCCCACGGATTGCTTAAGTGGGCACAGCTCCAAATACCGTGGCTCGGATTGTCTTTGGAGACAAGTAGGGACTGCTCACTGGGTAAAAGGATTTTCTCCAGTTTTCGTATGGACGCGAGGCATACGTGATCAGGAGAAGGAGCAGCTTGTCTTTCTTCATAACTTCTGAACCATTTGGTTACTTTCTGTCCAGTTTTCAGAAAGAGAGGCTTTGAAAAAACTGTATTTTGACATGTTTCAGTCGTCACCGGGGAGAAGAAAGAAATAAGGTTTGTGTGGGAGGGGGAAGACAGTATGAACTTTACCTTTATCAGAGACCAGAGATGAGGTGCTCAGCACACATGAATGTATTTCGCTTTCTTTGCTTTTCTGCATCAGATTTTGACATCTAGCCACTACTGAAAAGGACAGGGAAATAACAGCCAGGTGTTATCTGTTGTTTATTCATTAGAAATGTGGCTCAGTCCCCATCTCAACAGGGAAAACCATGAGATGGAAGAGCAGTGTGACATGCCACACTCCACCAAACTGGCTGGTGGTGCTGCTAAGATCTTTCCATGCTCTACCGGCCCACCCTCTTTTTTTTCCTCTCTGCCCCACTTTTCTCCATCAGAAAACAGAAGATAATACATTATAAAGTTGACACCCACAGCCATGAAAGTATGTTTGTACTAGTGATGCTGCACCCCCTTGTAGCTGAAATGAAAAGGCACAGGCAAAAAAAAACAAAACCAAAAAACAAAACTGGAATATTTTTCTTTACTTGTTACACGTGCAGTAAGAGGCCAAGCTGCGTAGTTGCAGGATGTGCTGGTCAGCATTGCTGACAAAGCAGACAGTGGGCTTTTGCATTTTCAAGAGAGGTTGTTGATTTTTCAGCACTGCTTTATTTCTTGGACTAAGTAGCACTTGTACAAAAGAGCTGACTGTCAAAAGAAGATGAGCTTTAACCTCCTTAAATACAACATGAAAAAAGTCCTTCTTTTGGTGTCTTGGACCAGGATACCAAATCATGCGATCCCTGAGTTGAAGCTGGGCTGTTGCTTTGGGTCACACATCTTGGATGTAGGATACTGGGTTTGTTCTGGAGCTACCCAGCCCCGTCTCTGCTGTTGGTCACATAAAGCTTGGAGCTGTCTGTGCTGATTACTCAAAAAGCAAATCTCTGAGTTCTTTGTCTGGCTCTGTGTGTGCAGGCACATGCAGGCACCCTTGTCATTCAGTTTTGTAGTCTTTGAGCTGTAGAAGGTTATGAATAAAACCTATGGACAACTAAACCCTCTTGTGTCAGGAATGAGTCAAAATGAGTTCCTCCTCACATGGAGCTGCTAAGGACTTTTGTGGCAGAAATCATCCCAGCTCTGTGCCAGTATCCCACTGAGATGGCCAAGGGCTGATGGTACGGCCGCTGTCCTTGCGTGAGAGCCCCGGCCCTGGGAGGTCCACCACTCACCAGGTTGTGTCCCAGTTGCACGGTAGACGGCAGACACCGTGACTTAAGGGTTCCACTGAGCCTGTTTCAGTCTTAAGAGCTGATGAATATAGCTTCTGTTTAGTTAATATTTATTATTTCTTGACACGCCAACTCTTCAGCTGGTGGGAATCGCTCGCCCTCTGCTCGGTTCTGTGTGGAAGATCTGGCTTTGCCAATTCTGTCTTACCGAGGAGGGGACTAAGCCAGGGACTCACACGGAGGGTTGGGTCCCCGCACCAAGCAGTCCATGCTTACATGACTTTACCTCTAGGTGCCTGTGGCTCTCAGACCCTCATGTCATGGGGCTTAGCTTCTCGCTGGGATGAGCTGAATGCTCTGGGACTTTTCTCAGTGATCACCTTAAGAAAGAGCTGAGTTCTTCCAGCCGTATTCGTAAGGCAGGAATAGCCGTGGAGGACTGGCATGTTAGATTTCAAGCCTGAAGTTTGGCAGGAGATTGAAACCACTGAAAACAAGGTTTTATATGAGGACATGTAGGGTGAGCATTGCTTGCAAACTGCTCGTACAGCTCTGCTTGCAAACTGTCTCTCTGTATGAATGCATGTGTGCGCACGCTCCTGTTAAAACACGGTGCTCGCAAGGCTAAGCACTTCAAGATCATCGCCTGACACTATAATTTCAGCTACCACAAGACAGCTGTCTTGTACTTGCATATGGCTCTTCAGACATACATATCTTGTGCTTTGCCTTCCATCTATACGTGAGCCTTGGTCTGAGGAGCATGGCCTATGCTGATCACTTTTAGCTGATGGCTTTCACCCCTTGTCTACCTTGCCCACTCGGTGGGTTGGGGCAGGGGCTGCCTGCAGGGTGACCCAGGCATCCTGCCCTTGGCAGGTCTGCAGGCACGACTGCTACTAACCTGGAGGTGGGTCTGCCCCATGGGTCTGACCATGCATGTTCCTTAGACACAGGGGCAGAGTCTGTTAGAGGAAAATACGTCATGCCAGATCCAGCAGCCTGAGAGGGGTGAAATTTCTGCCGCCGCTCCATGCCTTCAGGTCCAACCAGCAGCAAGGCTGAAGATGCACTCCCGGCAGGCACGCACATGCAGAATGCACGTATATGCTGTGTACACCATGTATTTACATGTATACGTGACTGGCCACGCAGATCACGGACACTCAGAGCACTCAACCAACGCAGACAGCGCCAGCAGCCTCATCCTGCTCCTCTCCCTGTCTGAGCAGGATGGAGGTCTACTAGCGAGAATATCTATCTATCTATCTATCTATCTATCTATCTATCTATCTATCCATCCACACAGATATATATATATATACACACACACACATCTGTGCAATGTGGATCCTCCCAGTACCTGGGCTCCCAGTCCGCCCAGTAGTGAGAGTGAGGATCCCTCTCTGAGGAGGAATAAAGGGCATCAAGGAGAGGGAAATACGCTGTGTTGGATGGGCTGTGATGACCAGTGTTAATTTAGGAGCATGGCATGGGATGCGACAGCTTGGGTAGGGCCAGCTTACTCCTCTAGGTGGGTGTTGCTTGAAGAAAGGCAGGTTAGAGATTTCCACTGTTAAGAAGGATTAAATGTAAGATTGCTTGAATACTGCAACGGGCTTTCCCTGCCAGTGTGGCTCACGTATGGGCATGTTCACGAGGCAGGTGGTTGCAGCTATGGGCACTAAATAAATCGGTATGATAATGTCTGTCCTAACTAGGACAGCTTTGTGCAGGGCTGGAGCTCTCCCTTGACACCGAGGGTCTCTGTGCAGGCACCGAATGAAAGGCAAATGCTCGGAGGATAATGCCCCAGGCCAGCAAAGCCCATGGGATATTCAAAGCTTGTGCGTGGCCAGGGCACGGGCAAGGCTGTATTCACAAGGGCTGGTCTGCAGAAGGTCGCTGCTGGCTGCCTGTCTCCGCTCTTCCCCTCGCTCCCATCAGGCAGATGGCAGATTTGCCGGGCAGAGGATGGGAGTGAATACTGAACAGCACAGCCTGTGCCAGCATAAAATAACACGGCTGCTGTTCTCAGCCGTGATACAGAGAGAAACTACCTGCTGAGATAGCAAGGAACATATGTCGCTGTGTGAGAGCGCTGGGTCTCTTTTTCTTGGAAGAGCGGCTCTGAAATGGATGTCCCTGGCCACTGATCAGGGTCATTTGGGTGACAGCCCTTGGCTTTGCGAAAAGCTCTTGGCGTGGTTCAGTACATTCAAGGTTTGCAACTTCTGACCCTGTCAGAGGAGAGGGAAAGCCTAGTGCTGGACGGAGTGGCAGAAGATGTCTCGTGGCCCTTTGATTCCCCAGGGTCTGCCTCAGGCCGTGATAGCCACTCCGAAGTGGGGTTTATTAACCACCAGCACCTCTAATTCTCTGCTTTCCAGGTGGGAGCTGGCTCCCAGCCAGTGGTTTGAGTGTGGCTAGACTTGCTCATGCCAACCTTTCCCTTCAGGGTAGATGTCTTCTGAGAAGCGAGATGTTTGTGCACACAAGAAAATGGCCATTTAGAGTGCGTTGTGTGTCAGCAGCTGCTGGCTTCAGTGTGCTGGGGGTGAGGTCTTGGGCCAGGGAACTTTATAAGTGTCTTGTGTAATTTCCTCTTCATTCCTCTTTGTCCTTTTGATCTTGTGGTCACATTTCCAAGTCACGAACTACAGCTACAAAAAGGGATTAGATTAATGAATGGCCTGATTGCTTTAGCCCTTAAGCTAATTTTAAATAATTGGAAAGGTAGCTGCCAAATAACATTCCCTGAAGAATTTAATTCATTATGCAGGTGTTTAATTACAAGGAAGTTTTGGGACAGAAGAGAGACCAACTCAAAATGTTTGAGGAGATGAGGGGTCTCTTTTATTAGCAAGAACATCCTGCACAATGGCAAACTTTGTACATGAATTGTTCTGTGCCAGACATTTATGCCTCGCACATTATGCTAAGCCAGCCAGAGCCCAGAGACATACCAAAATAGTCATGCTCCAAGGGTATAAAACATTATTCCCTCCTGGCAACCTCTTTTCATCCTGCTGTGACTTTTTGTTGCTCATCTATTGGCTCGTTATTTCACAGGCTTATGAGACAGCAAGGATTGTTTCAGTGCAGAATAACGCACCTTCAACAGGTTACTTGCACGCCTGCCCCTAAGCTTGGTGTGTCTGTAGTATTCACAAAATCATTCAGAGGCCTGTCTGGTGTAGGTATCTGAAGAGTAGGGTGATAAATCTTCCACAGCAATTGATCAGGGGGTTCAGGCCCCCTGACATTTAGGCGATTCTTACTAAGTTTAAACAACTTTTTAGTCTTAGGCAGTGGGTTTTTTGGTGCTTTTTAGCTTAGTCAGGAAGGATGCGTTTTGTTAGCAGGGACATGGAGGGGCTTTTGTTAGTAATCCTCACATGTCCCAGCTAATACTTGATTTTTCACATCTGCAAAGACAGAGTGTCCAAGACGGATTATATTCCAGTAGAGAACACAGAAGGAGCATGCTCCAAGTCAAGGGCAAAACCAGGGCACATGATTTTGCACCTCCCTAGTAGGTCACCCTGCTGAAAGAGGCATGAGAAAAGAAGAGACCCACTGCAGACCTGGGAATGGAATGTGGTCCCCCCATTCTAACCATCCCAATGTCTGCTTCAGTTGTCAGAAAAGCCAAAATCTTTGGATCCTGCTTCAGTGGCTGCTCCAGAAGCCTGGTGATGTGATGAAGCTCCTCATAGCCGAGGTGGTAAATAATCTCCCTTGAATTCTCCAGTGGCAAGGAGAACAGAGCGTGTGTCTACAGTAGTTCTTTGGGTGCTGTTTATATAATAGACATTTGCTGTGACAGCACCCTTTTCCAAAACAAAAACAAATGAAAGGATGCAAGCACATCTGAAGTTTAATGTAGGCAGCAGCAAATGAATGGGTGTTTTCAACAGCAAAGACTTAAGGTTAACCTTTTATCGGTCTGCAGAATACTCAGGTGGTTTTTTTCTTCTTCTCAGAGATCAACACCATGTGCCAGAGACCCAGGGCTACTTTCTAATCTTGAATATACAGCTTGCTATCTCTCCGCAGCTGTTCTGGTGAGGGCTACTGAATTACTACTTTGTTTGGATGCACAGCCAAGTGAATTGATCAATTCTGATTACAATCTACATATCTCTTTCAAATGGCCTGCAGAAAAACACTCTGAAGTGAAGACTTGAGTCTAGTGATCTAGGCACCCAAAGATGCCTGCCAGACAATTGTAACTCCTCGTTAAATTGACTGACTTCCCAGCAGCAGGACAAAAATAAAGTTTTTATAAAATTATTTTGGGATGAACTACAAGAACCAGCTAAAAAGGGACTAGGACCTACCTGCAGCTGCGCAGTTCGTATCTAAAACCGGGCACTGCATTTTCACGAGTAATGGCTATGCTCTTCAGCCTAAAATAAATACTGGATTATCTGTCGTACCAAAATAGATGAGTCTCAGGACCCACTGCAAGGCAGGGCCTGGGAAAGGAACAGAGCTGCTGTATAAACTGGTAAAATATCTGAGATAGGAAGGGGGAAGACTCTCCGTTTCCAGCTGTTGTGGCTGAGCAGCATGCACCTCCCCACTGGTTATGTGCTGAGGTTTTCTTCCAGGGCAAATGGTTGCTATGGCTGTCCCAGCAGTGAGCCTACAGACTTTGCCACTGAGTGCAAGGATTTCTTTGAGTGAAAACTAAAACATGTAAAGGACTCATATCATGGGACCCTGGAAGGTAGCACAGTAAAAGACGGATTTCTGTTGCTAGTGGCAGTGTCCAGGGGGACCTGTGTAAAGTTAAGCTCTGTGCCAGCCAAAAAGCTTGAGAGCCAACAAGACCAGCAAGAAATAAACCTGTTCCATTAAAGTAGATTGGAGAGATTGCACTCTGTTCCCATGACTCTGGACAAAATATTGAGCCCAGCACGAACAGCTTCCCTGAGGCAGCCACTAGAAATTTGGGGTGCCAGGGGCATACAGATATACAGGTACTTTCCTCCTTCAACAACTCTGGCCTCGATCCATAACGGTCTTGACCATAACTCTTACCAGTCTCCGTGGTACCTTGTTTCCAGTCCTTGTTTCATTTGTGCCTATAATGGTTGAAATCTTTCTCTCAGGAGTGAAAGATTAGTTAATTATCTAATATTATTCCATTGTTCCTAAACACTGTTTCCTAATCTAAACAATAGCATTTGCTGGATGCTTTGCCTCCAGCTGTAGCCACAGAGGTAGGCAGGACATTAAAATGCACCTATCGAGACACATGATGTACTGTTGGTAATAAAACTAATGTAGTATTTTATGTGCTTGGGGGGGAAAAAACCCCACCAACTTCTTTATATTGTGAAAATCTTTCTTCTCCCTTCCCCCGTGCCAGTTTAGTATTCAAATACACTCATTATGGGGCACAATGAGCAAGGAGTTATGAATGACATTTTCACATCTTGGCAGTTCTTGTATTATTTCCAAGAAGTGTGAGTAAATCAGGGTTGCTTGGGTGAATGCGAGTCCACGCATGTTCACAGAGGGACTCAGCTTCACCATGAGGGAACCTCTACTTACAGCTACTGTCTCTAGCAAGAGATGTAGAAATGTGGTGGTGGGAGCAGGAAAGACCAAATCTTTTCTTCCCAGGTCTGTTTAGGGAGCCTCCTCTGGCTGGGATTTGGACTTTTTGTTGCTCAGTCATCTAGAAGGAATCGTGTCCCCTCTTCACATTAGGGACCAAAAGTTGGTGGAGAATTCCCCGTCCACACTTCAGAGCCTAATAGCTGCTCCCAGCACTTCCCTTCGCCATGGCAAGGAGGTGCTACAAAAGCTGAAGGTGGTCCTTGAGGTGATAAAGGCAGACAGAGTAACTTCCAAATCCTCCTAGGTGTGATAACCCAGGAAATGGGATTTGGTGTCCAGAGACACTTGGGCTTTTGAACTAATTTAAATAGTAATTGTCCCAGCCTGGGATTTCTGGATTTCATTCAAGACACCACACTCAATAATTGTGTTGAATGTGTCCTCATTCCTTGACCTTGTCGCACAGATGGCGTTGTTCTAAGCAGGTTTCTACAACTAATTAAGCAATTAATTAGGAGCTTGCACTTACACAGAAGCTATTGTAAAGCAATAACTTCAGTGACCTTATGGGACCTTGCCGCAGCGTTGGTCCAAAGATCGTCCAAATTGCCTTTGCTAAAGCTTCAGTGCATCCACCCAGTCTCAGTTTGAACCACAGCTGTGACAGGTTGGCTCAGCTTAAGCTGGACTCACCACGAGCATCACCTGGGCCTTTCCTGATGTGTCTTCAGGATGTCTCACTTATGTTTGAAAGCTTTCCTTTGTTAAACATGGTGAAGACCGCCTTGTCCTGTGATGTTCAGTGGCTATTCCTAAAGAGTTGTGAGCAGAAATTTCTTGTTTCCCAGGACTTTCAGTATCCCCACGTAAAAATTAATATTTAAATCACACAGGCATTGGCTCTTATTCTTACCGTATCTCACTTTGTTCTGTCAACACCTTAGCATTTTTCCCTCCGTCAACCCTGTTTCAAGCCTTCAGATATTCTAATTGTGTCATAGAAGTGATGTCTTATGACTCCCTCCCCCATTTCTAATAACTTCTGTGTTGTATAATAACAACAAAACCATAATATACACTTTATACGCCTGCTGATTTTAAAACAGGTCATCGTAGAGGTTTCCAGCGCATGTATGCACTCTGGCTGGGAAAGGAATGAGCGGCATTAGTTCCCCTTCATTTCTTCATTAACAGCAAGAAATCTCAAAGTATTTCAGGGTGTGGGCTTCAGCCTGGGGAACTGGTAACATTATTTGCCTGTTTTTTTGCTCCTGAACTGCAAGTGGAGGTTTATGTTCTTCGTACATTTCTTAAAGTTACTTAGCAGAAATATTGAAAACAGAGAAGAATGAAGTGTCATTAAAGCAAAATTCCAGGTAAGCTCAAGGAGCAGCTTTTCATTGTGGCACGGGATGAGTGTCTCAGTTCAGGGTTCCTGCATTCCTGTGTGAACATGAGACCCAACTCAGTGACACACACTGTGTCTAAATGGGGCATAACAGTGGCTTCCCTTCCTTGAGGGAACTGGGGTCTCAGGAGCAGAAAGGCCTTCATCTTGGAAAGTTTATAAGAGCATTCCTGCATCTCCTGAGGATGCAGTTCTCTGCAGATGATGCCTTTCTCTACGATCCCTTGCATCCATAACCACCAGGCACTCAGGACACCCCATGCTTGGGCAGATGACCACTTCCAATATTCAGGAAAGGGGAGCTGAGTAAAACTACTGAATTTCTGCAACGTTCCTGATTTTTGGAGGTTCCTTACCTCTTCAAGCAGTTCTGCCAATATGCTGAGAAGGGACATTGCTCCTCCTGGTAGCAGGAACAAGCTGTGGTAGGAATACTGCAATAACAACACTCGCTCGCTCTTGGAAATACCTGTACTCTCCTGGATTTATATGGTCATTTGACCTCTAATGCATTTATTAATGGCACAGGATTCTGTTGGGTTTCTTTTATCTGTCAGTGCGTAAAGCAGCAGTAAGTACATCTGAAGGCTGCCTGTGCCTCTGCTAGGTTTGGCATGGAGGTGGCTTGTGGTACAGCTTTGCCTCAAAAAGGGCTGAGCCTGAGTCTTGCTTCCTCTTCTACAGGGTGACTTTGGAAGAGGGACCATGACTAAGACACTCTGGCCTTTGTACAGCCTCGCTTTCCCTGCTTTGCTATCCTTGCAGTCAGGCTCTGAACACTTTGGTGTTGCTCTCTCTGCCTCTTGGGTCCAGCACTCCTTGAATTGGAAATTTCCCATTTACTGTGGCCCAGGATAAATGAACGATCCAATCTTCAAAACCCATTAGGGATTAATTGCAAGCAGAAGTTATACTGTTTTAATTAAAGCAGCATACTTCAGGCAGCCCACCCCTGTAATGCAAGCTTAGTATCAACGTCCTTTATACCAGAAAAGATCTTCCCAGATATAAGAAAATGCGTAGAAGGAAGTAATCTGTCCTGCAGGAAGCGCAAATATACTGGCGTGCTCTGCTACAACTAGCTTGAAAGAGAAAACATTGTCCTGCTGGGTGCAGTTATACCACTGCCAATCTGTAGGTTGAACTTATTTTCCTCTTGTGCCACCCTGAACGCTGCTGGGGTGATGGGTGAGAACCATATAAATTACAGTGTTGGAAGAGCTGAAATGGGAACGCCGGAGTGTGGCTGTGTCAGAGGGGAAATAAATCTGTCTTCCAGACCAGCCCTGTGGAGCTGAGCATCATTTGATGCCAGGAACCTCTCTGCTTACCTTTAAACCCCAGAGAAGCAGAGGAACATGGATCACATTGAAAGCCAGTGGGATTCAAGCTGTTGAGTTATTCATCAACACTGAAAAAGCAACCTTGTATTCACTAGCCACTTCATAGGCAAAAAGCATGAAAAGCAAACCCACGGAGGATGAGAGATTTTTGTTCTCTCTGGTCACCTGGGACATTGGAGAGGGCCCCCCTAGAAAAGAAAGAGGAAAGAGTCGGTCAATATTGCGGTGTTTTGTAGGGATTTGGAAAGGTTTCTGCACAGCAAAGGCAATTGAGGCATTTGAACAGGTCCTTCACGGGAGTACAACAACCAAAAGTCCAGGCTAGTTCTTCAAAAAGCCAAGGAGGTGATCAGAATTACAGGGACCTGTGAAGCCCTTGCTGTTCCTGCTGAGGGCTGTTCTTAGGTTGGTCTCCCAAGCATTTCTTCATGATCTCATTTATGACCTTGCTGCCTGGCTCCTTACTTCATTTCCAGGCTTAGGGAGCTGGGGGCCTGGGCTGGAGCCTCCAATACAAGACCATTCCTCCCTCCTGGTCTGCCTCCGATCTCATGTTAGCTCTGCTCTCAACCTGCACGACCCACATTTCCTACCAAGCCTTAACAAAGACATAAATACACATGTAAATATATGAAGGAGCTCACACTGTTGCATTTCTGCCTCCTAATTCGGTGGCTTTTCCCCACAGCCCTCACATAGGGGTATCCATCAGAGTCATATCTGAGGTTTCTAGCTTTAGATGTAAAAGATGCAAGGGTTTGGCATCGAGCCTATGCATTCAAGATATCTTTAGGAGAAAAAAAGGTCAAGCCATGGGAATCTGAACTTCTTTCAACGTTGCAGATCAGACTTGCAGCTCCAGTTGGAGCTGGGGGAGCTTCTGTTTTGCTTTTGAAATAGGATATGTGTGAAGATTATGTTGACTTGCTGTTTGCCATAACGTGATTTTGGGGGAAATAGCTGCTTCCGCTCATTTTGGGAAGTCAGCCAGGCCTGAACAATCTCACAGTGAGCAATGTCACAGTGAAATCTGGAGCAGAGATTCTTGTTTCCCTGCATTTGCTGTTTTGTTGCAGAGCCCTGCTATTACCACAGTTCCCCCCTCCCTCTGTAACAGCTCCCTTGCAGATTTGAGGCTGTAATGTTTTTGTGACCACAAAGGAAACAGCATGTTTGAAAATGATTTGATAAGGCCAAAATAATTTACCTCCTACCAAGTGTGACATATTTCGGCAATTGCTAATTAAGCTGAGAGATTGCTGTCATAGCTCTGTGCAAAGGAAAATCACAACCTCTGTGCAAGTCTCTTTGGCAAAATGTGCATCATCTGCTATCTCTAGTACAAGCACAGGCCAGTGACAGTATTGTTGCTATTAAATCACCCTTCCAGTACGTTCAGCATCTCTTTTAATCTACCAGCCTGTACCTCACCAACCTGGAGTCTTCACCGTATGTGCTTGCATCTGTTGGCAAAGCAACTAAGATCATTCTCCCTAGCAATTGCTACATCGAGGATCAAGGGCAAAATGTAGAAATGCCACCATTTGTAAACTCTGGCAAATATGTGAGCGGCTTATCCTATTAGGTGTCCAGTCTGGGGACATTTGTTCTAACAGCCAGGAGGATGCATGCTTTTGCGCTGCGTGACTGCATCATTAATAAGGAGACAATTGGGAGATAGAAGGCAATGGTGCTAACTACAAGTGGTGATGACTAGATACCCCGCCTGGTAATTCTTTTGCTGAACAGAGATGGAAATGTTGTCTAGTTCAGGTCCTTCTCGGGCATCCAGGTTAGGGATCCCAGGGCTTCCATTTTAGGGTGACCAGATGGAGCAGGGAATTATACTAAGGTTAATACTGAGAATAACCTTAAGTTGATGCCACCAGCATAGGTAAACCTGAGGGTAAAACTTTATAGGCTATATAATACCTTTTTTTCCACAAAAAATTTCCATTCATCCCATGAAAATAGTTTCTCGGTGATCTCCCTTGCTCAGAGGCATCAGGGAGCAGCAAGATCAGGGCCACCCCACAAGGGAAGGGGACCAGGGGTGACAGTAAGGCAGGGCAGTGTCCTCACCATCCCAGGGAGCAGTCCCACAGCACCCCACTGTAGAGCCCATCGCTGCAGTCAAAGCCCTGACGACAAGTACCTACCCTTCTACCTTTGCAGAGACTGGAGAAATGGTATTTGGAGCATGAGGTCTCCTGGAGACATGGATCACTGATTTGGAAAGGCATTCCTGGGGGGGGCGGGGTACAGATAAGGTGAGTTGTAACGTCTGGACTTTTACAAAGCGACACATATCATAAGACCTGAAACCTACTTGGCCGTGAAGAATTTGTAAGAGTTATTCAGCAGCAGGAGCAACTGGCCATCTATTCCTTCAAACAGGAGACCTGCTTGCTATATTGCCATTTTGGCATATCCTCATACTTGGTCACGGAGGTAGATTAAGGTGATGCCTTGCAGAATTTTGTGTCTGGTGTCTGCTTTTTGCCTTCAGCTTGTGCTGGTGAACACCTGAAAACAAATTGCTCTTTTAGCTTGAGTGGGAGAGTTTCTGGCAGAAAACCTGGAGGAGATGGGGTCAGGCTGTGCAACAACTAATGGACAAGGGACAGCGCTGGAAAGGTTTGAAGGGCACTGGTGTGAGTGGTGCAAAGCAGCAGGGACAAAGGGAAACTTCTTTTAGGAGAACAAGGAAAATCTGGCCACGTGCAGGGAAAAGATTTCTGTCCATTCTGATTAGGAAGCTCTGGCAATGTAGGGAAGACAAGAAGCCCAGATAAGATGTAATGTTTAGGTATGACATCTCTGGGGTTGGATATACAGCCCTGCAGCTACAGAAGCAAATACCATGTTATAGACAGTAACTATTTTTATTTATTCTTTGGACCACGTGCATAGCAGAACCATGGAGTCTGTTTGGGGAGACAAGCAGAGAAAAAAAAAATCAAAGCAGCAACCTTGACATGAGCTGGGAAGTTCTTTCCTCATTGCCAGCATTTTAATCACTATAAAAGGGGCAAGACAACTAACGCAACCTGTGCTTGCACTGGGAGGCTCCATCTCCTCTCTCCTCATGTAAAGCCTCGGGGGTCACTGAGCTGTCAGAAGTGAAGGGGTAGTCTTTCAAGAGGAGGTGAATTATACTCCGATATCCCTGTACTGTCACAGCAAGCATTTACAGATGAGACTGCAGCTCATAGCTGCTTGCCATCGTCCGCTGCTGTGCCTTTGTCTCAAACCCCTTCTTGTAACCAGGCAGTGCTCCAACCAGCGTCGAAGCGTGGGAGAAGCAGAAGATGGGCAACGTTCCTCCTTCTGCCACTCTTGGCAGGTTGCTATCCTCCTTTTCTGCAGCAAAGACCTGGAGCAGGGCTGAGGTTAGGAGGGTGAGGAGGGAGCGGGCTGTGCTGGGAGGAAGGGCACGTGCTGGGAGGGGGGTTGAGCCCCTGTCCGTGTAATGCTCGTGAATGATACGGTGTCCTTGAACCAGCTCAGGCCCCTTTGCCGGTGAATGCCACTTCACGTGAAATTATGTGTCACCGTGAGTTCCACTGTGCCATAAAGTCCACCGAGGAAAATCCTGACTTCTCACCTTAAAATGAAATAAGTTAGTGAGAGCAGTACTCTGAAAGGTAGGAACAGCCATGCCAAGAGGCTCTTACCAGGCCATTTTAGCCAGCCCAGCAGGACAGAATATTCAACTAAGCAGCCAGAACAAAAAGTGCTGCTAAAGGCTGCAGTTAAGTATTTTAGTTGCTGTTTGGATATATGTATGGCCGAGACATTGCTGATTCGTTTGTGATGCCTGAAATTCTATTACTTGCTCAAAGACCAAGTTGTTCTGCTTTGCATATACAAGAGAAAGCCTCTCGCTTTTCTCTGGTGAATTGATTTAGGAGAGGGGAAATGTATTTTGGAGAAAACAAGTTGAAGATTTTTTTTGTTAATGATAAGTGGCTGAGCATAATTCAGTTTATTACTAATTCCAAAGAAAGGAAGCAGAACCATGATGTCATGTCTTTTTAGCTCCATTCAAACGTTTCATCTCCTCTTTTTCTGACTGAAATGACTCATAAAATCATAGACATTAGGCATGGCAAAGACCTTTAAGTTCATCTTGCCCATCTGTCTGCCACCACGGGGCTGTTATTTAGAATGGTAAATAAGAAAACCACGTTAGAGACAGACACAGTGTTCTCTTAAAGAATGGGGAGTACCAAGATATTCTTTAGCTATTTGCGTATGTCGCCCTAGGTCTGAGACCAGGGATCGTGAAGTCAATGTGAATGAAGCCAACGCCACGTGGCATCACATAAGGCTGAAACATATCTCGCCTTTCTGGGCTGGAAGAGTCTTTCCACAGGGCAAGAACTTGTTTCCACCCTGACCCATAACCCACCATTCCTTCTTGCTTACGTCACTTCCCACAACTACTTCGTCATATGTCGCTTTTGATGACTTCCTTTTAGATTTAGTGGATTACTCTTCAGAGCTACAGGTTTTCACGAGCCACTGGTTGAACTTACTGGGAACAATAAAGCCCTAGAGCATCCCTGGCAGAGGGCATCCGTGACTGGAAATGCCTCAGGTTGTACAGTCAAAAATACAGCTGCTAGAAAGAAAGTCTCCTAAGCGCAGTACAGGCGAGGGGTATATTTATTCAGCAGGTGCACCGCAGCGGTACCTCTCAGTTGGGAGGTGAAATCACACACAAGCCGGTCCTACTCCCTGCCTCTCCTCCTTATTCATTCATTACTGCTGTTCTGACATCTCTGCTGACGCTACTGATTGCAAGCCTAGGTCCTCTGGCTCTTGTCCATTTTTGCAGGAGCTGACAATACGGCTTTGCGTCAGCAAATGCCAGCATGTCCATTTGGACAGTTACCTTTTCAACCCGCTTGTTTTCTGGCCACATGTGTTCTCTAACGTCACGAGAACCCACTGGCAATTGTTATCCGCAGGACAACACATGAAGACCTAATACATCTCTGATGATGTGCATCTATTCTGCTCTCAGGACGCTTGACGAGTTCAGTCCTCAGCCCCCCAGGAGCACTTTTGCTGTGGCCTCAGCAGCACATGGACATGGGCTAAGCCTTCCCTCTGTAGCAGGAGTGACTGGGACGGCCGGTCTCCCACTGAGCCACCCCCACAGGGATGCCCTGCCTTCTCTGATGAGCTGTCTGTGGCAGGGATCTCCGTGAGAGCTCACTGCCTCTGAGCCCCTGCGAGGAAGGATCATTAACATGCAGCCTGCCTGCCTGGGGAAAATGCTATCTGTATACCTAGCAGCGAAAGATAACCAAATCAACACCCAGTCGGACTCCATTAACATGGCCCTCAGGAGGCAAATGCCTCTTAACGTGAAATTATGTGCCACGGATCATTTCAGCAGCCAGGGCTCCTGATTGGTTCACAAGCCAGTTTTCCTCTAATGAAATGTTTTCAGATAGCATCTTTCGCAGCAAGTGAATCCACTTCCTCGGAGGCAAGTATGAAATGAAGAGTTGTCTGTGGGCAGTTTCCCTGCAGGTGCTGCAAGAGGCACAAAGATCCCCACCGTCGGAAAAATGCCACCTGCGTCCTGGATTGCAAGCATTCCCATGCAATGGTATATGTACCTTTGTTGTGCCTCCTCCACACCTCCTTTCAAGCCCCAGGTGGGAAAATGGGCAAGAAATGGACTGAAGGCCAGTTTAGGGTCCCCCTGAAACTCAAGACTGGGTTACGATGACTTACCACCTCAGAGGGGAAGCCAATGGTGCAACAACAAACTCCACCAGTTTCTACTCCATGCTGGTGTTGACACAGGAGCACTGGGCAGCTTGTGTACAGGTTAGGAGCAGGGAACTAATTTCTGGTGCAAAACCCCAGCTAGGAATAAAGGTAAGTCCTCTGGGATTGTTAAACCCCTTTTGTCATGGCTTCATTCTGCCTCAAGTCAAGGGTAAGACTTGTCTTGGCACTTCCTTTCTTCATCTTCTAAAATTTCTTGAGTAAGTCTCCTTATATTGGGAATCGCTGTGCCCAGAGATAGCTCTGGTCCCTTCCACTAGCTATTCCTCAACCTCAGAAAATCCCTTTCACTGAATCCCTTTCAGTTTGTCCTGACTGCAAGGACATTTCCAAGCAGTAACCACCGGCTAGACATTACGCAAGCGTTTGTCATTCCCACTCAAGCATTTGGGGTCCCCACTCTCCAGGGCTTAGCTCAGCCTCCAGCTCCCGGATACTTCCAGCAGGAGACAACAGAGGAACTTTTGGGGATGACTTTGCAGGGCTTTGTTTACGCAGTCCTGAGGGTCAGCTTTCACGCCAGCATCTCTGCGACAAAATTTGCTGCTGGTCCCTTAGCCAGAGGTGGCTGTCTAGGCCACTTGGGTTTAGGGGTGCAACCCAAGCAAGGGAGAAATCTCTTCTGTTATCTCTGCTAGTGAAGACATGCCAGCGAAAGCAATAATGGGTCCCCCTTGGCTTTGACAGTGCTGATGATGCTGATGTTGGATCACCGTGAGGGAACATTATGTGGCTTTATATTTGTGATTTACATAGATTGCATTGTGGAGTTTTACAGTCTAATATATGCATTTGCTGCTCTTTTGGGAGCTGTGAAGAAGAAAATCATGTAATAAAGAGCCTTCTGGTCCTGACATAAAATTCAGCATAATACATACTATTATCTCCGCCTGTGCCAGCCCTTCCTCCTTGCCGTTGCCTACATTTTCAGTGTGTGGCAGCGTTATCAGTGCCTGAACACCAGCTAAGACTCCTCGCTGCTGTAGAGTAGAGCAGAGAAAAAGTCTGGAGAAGAGCTGAACAGGGAGAAATGCAGGAACAATCTCCAAGTATGTGAAAGTCAGGTGCAGACAAGGAGGGAATAAACTCTTCTCTACATCCACTCCAGGATGGCTAAAAAACCTCAGACCTAGGTTGCAGTGAGGCAGGTCTGGGTTTGGCTTTAGAAAAAGCTTTCTAGAGGTAAAGAGGGGGAAATGCAATACCACTTTAGCCGGGCAGAGAGTGGAGAAGAGTTTAGATGAACAGTCAAGAGTGGCTTTGCAGCTTTTATAGGCAGAGTTTAAGATTTCTACGAGCTTATAATTGGTTTTGCTAAAACCCTCTCTTACTCCAGTTTGATATACACTGCAACTGATTTATTAACATGCTTCTGCTCTGTGCGCTGTAACTAATTTCAATGAAAAAAAAAAGCATAGTGATGTTTAATTTCACACAGCAGCAATCTATCTCAGTCTCGAATTAGTTTACTGGCTACTTGATCACTGGTGCGTTTGCAGCCTTTTCTGAACTAGCCTAATTAAAAATCTTGGAGTGGGCAACTACTTGCTCCCCTGTCAAGATTGCCACTCAATTTTGTTAGAAAGCGTAATGCCAGCACTCTTTCAAGCCACAGAGGCAGGTGGATGGGACTGAAAAGTAGCTCCTTTCTTCAAGGACCAGGGTAGAGTTTGCAGTAAAGACCTGGTGCCTGTTTTCTCCCACCATTAGTTTCTCCATCAACTGGAGCAAAAAAATAATTTTCCATCCTGAAAGGTCTTTCCAGACTTCAACAATCTGCCTTAGGATGAAACTCCAGTTCTGAACTTTCAATGCCTTTCATGAAGAGATAGGAAAGAGGTAGGTCTGATGATTAAAAATTAGTTTGCAGATCTGGAGACCCTGCCTTACGAGGTGACAGTTCTCCATTTGTGATAAAAAAGTGCATTTAAGAGTCCAGGGTTTAGTTTTCAACTTAAGTTCTATACTCTGATTCTGAGTAATGGGACAGATCAGGACTCCAGGCTGGTTTCTTCTGAATTATTCTTGTTATCTGCGAGCTGCTCATTGTGCCATCTACACAGTCAGACTTTTTTTGATTCCCTTGCTTTTGGGTATGGTGTTCGTCTTTGCGTGATACTCTATGTCTCACTTCTTCCTGCAGGTTTTGTATCCTTTGATTGGTGAAGGTAATCTCACCGAATTGACAAGAGAGCTCTGTCACATTTTTAACTTGCTCAGATTTGCTTGGTCTGGTGTCATATGGAAACGGTGTATAATGTACTATTTTGGTGACTTTCCTAGATGGTGAGCTAACTGCTTTTGCAGGACTGCTGAGTTCAAGACTGTGTATTTTTGGAGTAATGTTTCCTTATTTGGTGCTTTATTGTATTAACCCCCTATACTCTGAAAATAAAAGGCAGTTTTCTCCAGCAGGAGGAAGACTGTCAAGTGGGTTTCTTAATATTCAGTAAGCCCATAGTGAATGACTAAGAATAGTTATCAATTCATATCAGCAGGCTGTGTTGATACGTTTACAGCCATCAAAAAGGGTTTGACAGCTAGTCCAAAAGCAGAGTGTTTGCTTTTTTTTTTAGCTCCCTGCAAAAACGTTTAACAACAAGAAAAAACGCTTCAGTGAGAATGCACTAGGCAAAGCAAAACAAAAGAAAACCCAAGTTTGCAGCTAGAAGTCTACATGTTTCCATATGGAATTACTCTTCTGCTTTACATTCTTGTTCTTGAGTGTTGGCAGGACTCCCTGCGGGAGCATCCCGGCGCTTCCTGGCCGTGGTGCATCATGGTGAAGAGGCAGTCCCAGTCAGGACACTGGTCCTTAGATGAGAGGGAGATATTCGGCAGGCAAACTGCAGCTGCCTTGGAGCAGCGCTGCAGCAGAGTATTGGAACTGAAGTATTTTCCTTTTCTCAGCGCTTTTTTACACATCCCCCGGAAAATCCTCACAGAGACCAGTCATATTCTGTCAAATTCCATATACAGGCAAACAAACATAAAACACGTTGAGAGAAAATTCCCAGCCAGGCCCTGCTGTTTGCTTCTGTAAATCTAAGCTTCTGCCTTGCAAGTTTACTGGTGAAGAAAGGGCTATGACGAGTTCCCCCTCAGGGGGTCTGTATTTCTGGGCTGTTGGGGCTATATATCTATGCCAGCTGACAGCTATTTCCTCCATTGCAACTTATCCACTTACAACAGGAACACTTCTAGTATGTGCTCCGCTAGCAGTCACAGCTATTTTCATCACCCTCTTTTGCAAATTCTGCATTCTGCACATCCCCCTTTTGACATGCACGTCCTCTTCAACCAGATCATGCGAGCAAACAGCTGCTCTCGCAGCACCCCTATCTGGAACATTGCTTCAAATTACAGAAGGCAGATATGTTTATTAATATTTAAGATCTGTCAGTGATTATATTAGCCAGGCTGATGGTTCTGCTGAGATCTTCGCTCCAAAAAGAAACGAACAAAGGAACAAAACCAACAAAGGAATCGGAGATCTCTAAATCACTCCTGTTCCATGGCAACCTTCCTTGAAGACTAGAGAGGGCTGTTTAGAGGAAATAGCCTGATGTCCTTACCCTGCCCTTTTACACTTCACAGGGCATCAGTTGTTTCCCACTGCTGGAGACCAGGTACAGGGGAGCCTTCCCTCACTTGTTGAGTCTGTTCTTTCATGTTATGCAAGCTCTTAGTTTTTCCTGGTTCGGACTTGGTGAGGGACAGCAGTACTGCTGGTGGAGTAAGCGGTGATCTCCAGCTTTTTTGTATCTCAAAGAGCAGTCTCTCCTCCAAGCCTGGCAGCATTAGAGATGAGCTTTCCAAGGATTCAGACCAACATATATGAAACGAGAGCACTACATTCAATCCTTAGTTGGGTTCTTGGATACCAAGAAAGCAACCTGAACACCATTTGGACTTTGTTTCATAAGATGGAACCACAGAATCAAACTTGCCCGGAGGTGTCCTGTCCTTGGGCCACCTCAGGTCTCCCCCACAGATGGCACATTGTACCACTGGGGATACTGGGGGAGCACTGGCAGAGGTCTCCAGGTGATTGCTGCTTGGAAGAGGCAGGCATTCCCTCCACTAGCTGTGCAGACTGGGTGAGGGGATGCTGGAGGAGAGCCTGGGGAAGGAGCAAGGTTTGTCACGGTTGGTGTACCTGCAAAGTCTGCCTGCCTGTCCTGCCTCTCCCTTCCCCAAATCTCTTGTAGGTTTTCTGTTATCCCACAAGGACTTACCTATTGCTTTCCCTTAGCAGGGACCATGATAACAACCTCTCCTCTATCTGGCTGCCAATGTTGCTTAAGCTCATCAGGGACCCTAGTATTTTTGAGTCATACTTTGCCAGACCTCTTGAAAGAGCTGATGCACACTGGCCCTCCATCTCCCTTCGCCTCCTGCAGAAGCCTGTCCTGACCTCTGTGTGCATGGAAGGAGCTTGAGAAACCCTCCTCGTGCCTCTGCAGCAAGCAGAGGTAGGACTGGGCACTGAAGACATAGACAAACGCCAGTGCAGTTTAGGCTGGTGCTTTACCACTTTTGTATCCTCCCCCAGCTGCAGGTGTGCCTCAGCACCAAGTATCCTTGCTCTGAGAAACTGCCATTTCCACCCATTTGTGCTCAAACACCAACCAGAGCAAGAGCAGGCCACCCCAGCTCAAGGCTGGGACTAAGGGACCCAAGGCTGTTCTCGGTTCTGCTGTGTGACCTGAGATTTTGCTTTCCCCTCCTTCCATGCACTGCACCCTAAGATGACCGACGCAAAGGACAGATCCTCTTCTTTGAGGCAAGACCCTTGACAAGGTGCGTTAGTGTCCTTGCAGTTGTCTAAAAGAAGGTGGAGGAAGAAGTGGTGCAGCCACCGAGAGGTGTCTCAGATGCGGCTTCTGCTGCCTGGGTGTCTTCTCAGCAGATTTGTGTTGCTAAGTTCCCCAAACAGCCCTGGGAGTGTGTCATTCTCTGTGTGGGTGGGTGTAAAAAAACTGTTTCAGAAAGTTTCAAAGGAAGCTTAACGACAGTGAGAAGAGCTGCAGCTCCATGCAAATAGCCCAGGCCCTTTTGCAAAACACGAATGCCACCTCCGCTCGGCACAGAGATCAGCTGACAATGGCAGGAAAGCTGTAATTTCTTCCCTAAAAACAAGAATGATCCTCACTCAAAGCTTGATCCAAAGGGTTTTGAACTCTTTTCAAGGCTGGCATCAGATATACAGTGATTTTATTTACATCAGCTATTACATATATATATTATGATATTATATTATATATAGACGTGTCCAAGCGTGCATAGGCTTGTAGGCACCCAAGACGTCCTCTTGAAATTAACTCAAGTGAGGGTTGGATGTGTCCCATGGCCCAGCCTCAAGAGTCAAGCAAAGGAAAAGCTTCACTTAAAACTGTGAAGTGGTTGCTGAACCTGGCATGCAAGCCGTGACCTTCGCATCCCAAATTGCTCTGCCCATGAGACCGCTGATGACCAAAATGTTGAGTCTGGCATGGCACTTTCCTAGAAACTCTGAGGATGGATGGAGGTCCATGATCCATTGAAGTGGGAACCAGTGGATTAGACCACACTGACTACATCCTTGCTAATCGACTGAATGTGCCCGGAGCTGTTCTCCGGCATTGAAGCCTGTGGACAGGAATGGCCTAGGCCCATTCTGCAATCTTACTTTCCATCAGGGTCATTGCATCAAAGATGAGCATTGGGAGTGGTCCTGCTCTGCCCTACCTCCTTCACCACGCAGCAGCGTCATCTGGGACACTGGTATCCGTCACAACCAAAACCACACCGATGACTTTTCTAACTATCTGAAAGTGTGAACAGTCAAGTCCAGTGCCAGAACAAGGACTTTCTAATGCTATTACAGGTGCAGACCATTGGGTTGCTGGCTGCTGTTGCCCTTGTTTGGTGGTGCCTGAGCCTCTTGCTGGTCAGTGGGTAGTTCTTAGAGCAGTTCATCATCGCTGCGTGCTCCCTCTGTTTATCTGTGTGCTCTTATCCAGTCGCTCTTACGACTCTGCTTTTCTTTCCTCTGCCCTCAGATGCATCAGTGAAGCAGGAACAAGGCAAGGGGAGGACAACAACCCTGCCACTGGCCACTGTACTGGTGAGACAGACTCAGTGCTGGCATTCCCATGGGTTAGAGAAGGTTGCTGTAGGGCAGGGTAGAAGTCAGAGTTGACTAAGTGCTCGGTGCTTTTCTGGATCAAAGCACCCTTGCCAATCCACTGTGTGATGTGGAGACCTTCCCATTCTGTGGAATTTGCCAGTAGGAGATTTTTGGATATAACATACAAGGCAATAAATTTCAAACTCCAGAGAAGTTAAGGGGCACCAAAGAGAGCTCTTTGCATTCCCCTGCTATTTATTCCGGGCTCTTAATTGCAGCAGGGCTTTTCATTTTTTTTCAGCCTCTTGCAATTATGGAGTACTTCCCCAATGCTACGGTTCATAAACTGATTTCTCTCCCTCTCTCATGCCCCTTCTCTTTCACTTTCTCCTACACTACAATCTTGACTGGCATAAGCAATTAGCCACCTCTGTCCTCTCTGCATTTGACACTGTTCAACTCCCAGATAAGCAGCTACATGTAAAATGAAAATTCAATGTTATCCTAACCATCTGCATGTGAAGGGGAAGTATCACTGACCTCCTGAACGATTGGTATAAACACAGGCTTGGTCTTCCGAGAATAACCTTGACTTCTCTTGCTTGGTGGCTCTTCTCCTCCCAGCTCCAGTTCCAGTTTGTCCCAGAAGAGTGGAGTAGACAGCATGAGACAACCAGTAAGTTAATGGGATGTCTGTCAACGAGATTTTCAACCTCTCCTTTCCACTCTTTACTTGCAAGGAGTGGTATCCAGGTTTGGTACACGGAAGCAGATAAACCCAGATCCACTCAGGGAATGGCAATGATGAGATCTCAGTCTGCCGTATTTTCCATACTGTCATGAATAGACTGCTCTTCAGTCACCCACCTTTCTACTTTAGAGCTAGACAGGTATCCCTATGCAGCAGGAAAATCTTCATGTGCCTGTAAGACAACAGGTTTTAAACATCTTTGGGTTCAAGCCCATGATCCAACGCAATAACTACCACCCATCCACCATATTAACTAACTCATCCAACTGATTTTAGAAGTAGAACTTCTGGTAATAAAAAAAGGACTCTGCTTTCCCACAT
Source organism: Leptodon cayanensis (assembly GCA_027564655.1). Taxonomy (NCBI): domain Eukaryota; kingdom Metazoa; phylum Chordata; class Aves; order Accipitriformes; family Accipitridae; genus Leptodon; species Leptodon cayanensis. The sequence continues at coordinate 20,152,010 of JANXJC010000056.1, forward strand.
CAGGATATCAGCCTTGATTTCTAGCCTATGCATATCCCTGAATTTCCTTGGAGGACCTTCTCATGATTTTGGTTTGCAGACATATGTCCTGGGTGCTCAGGCTGGCTCCACGTGGGTAGGCTGTGTTGCTGAAGCATGACTTTGTAGCCGTCACACAGCCCTGTTCTTAGAAGCTGATGAAAAGCCTGACTTGCTGAGAGAGGAGGAGGGTATGCATCTTCCAGAAATGCCACTTACTTTATATTGCTCAGCAATCCTATGGCGCCTCGCATGCAAAAGAAAATGTTATTACTGAGGTAATTAAACATTATTTTTAATAGCAGAAACATTGAAAGCTGGCAGATTGTGTGTCCTTAGACCCTGGGGAACCCTTCCAAGAGCTTTCTTGCTTGCTCACCTGTGCTCTTGTAGCGTGTAAAGAAAAGTAAATATTGTGCTCTGGCCCTTTACAGGCTAGAAGAGAGCTTGCCTGGAATTAGTAAGTCAATTAGAATAATGAAAATTTTTAACAGCAGTTGCAACTCAAATAACTATATCCTTTTCAAGAAGGAAACCAACATGTATTATTAACCAACTGTATTATTAAAGCTATTGCCCAATATTTACAGTGACACTGGTTTTACACTGCTGATATATCTGTCACTCATCACCTCGCTTCAAGACAGGCATTGCCTTTAGAGGGATCTAAACTGTTCCTTTTTTCCATAGATACATTACTCATTTCAATGTAACACAAGTGAGTGTAAAAACTGAGACCCTTAATTAAGATACAGACCTAGGAATATTCCTAACATTACTCTTGTGTGTAGCTGGCCTGAATTCAACAATCTGTGAGATGTAGTTATTCTACCGCTCGAAGCCAAGCACTGGTTAAAAATGCCTTCTACCCTTGAAAGCCACGACTATACAAATGCACATATTTTGTAAAAACTGGAAAAAAAGATCAATTATTGTAATTCCATCCACTCACTATAATTTGAATCATGAGCTCTCTTCTCTTCCTAAAAAATGATGCTTTTAAACTTGGTGTTTCTACATAGTGATCAGTCCATATGTCAAAACTGCAGAAATGGTCTTAACTTTCAGCCAGCCACAGAATGGTGGTAATAGTCAGTTAATAAAACCCATAAACAAGTCCTGATTTTGCAAATATTTGGCTTAGCTGCTGGCTGGGGTTAAACTACAACTTATATTTAAATATTGCCAGGTACTATTGGCCATATTTTGCCTGTTCAGTATGTTTCAATAAACTGTTGTGCAGATGCTTTTTCCAAGTCCATCCCCATCCTCCAACATGTGGAAAATGATGTTTTGCCACTCAGCTTTAGGATGGCAGCACTGAGAGGGTAGCTTCTTTTCTTATAGGAAAAGTTTTCCCTGTTTGACTTAAATCACATTATAAGCGCATAGACCTGCACTGATGCAGAATGTGAATATGGATGTTTTATTCAAGGTCAAGAGTGGCACATTTCAGTGCACGCTGTTTGCAAGTTAGTTTCTATAACTATCTCACTAAACTTGGTTCGCCTTTCACCTGCCATTAGGCCACGTCAGTTGTGCTAGTGGTCTCCTGCATTTGCATCCCAAAGACACCAGGCTTTGCATCAGATCTGGATAAACCCAGGGCTTTCTTCCAAATGTGAAGTGGCTCCTGGCCTTGGAAGTTCAGGCATGAGCTCCTTCTTGGCTTTCTTGAAGCAAAATTAAATTGGTGGCTGTTGATAGGAAATGCTCCAAGGAGGGAGAATCTCTCTGCTCTGCAGAGTACCTAGTGAAAGAGGGACAGCGATGCCAGTGGGGGGGACCCTGGGCCATAAAGGTCACTACTGTCACCTACCTCTTTTGGGTTTACACACGTCTTCATATCCCTGTTTGCTTGGATTTCAATAATTTCAGCAATGCCCATGTCCAATTTTCTATAGTTACTACATTCCCTTTTAAATATATATTTGTTTCCTAAGTGCTAACAGGACCTCATGGCGCATAGTCTCATGAGATGCATTTCATCTTTTATGCTTTGCTGTGGGCATCATTCCACCTTGCTTCTCACCCTTGGCAATACCACATGCATGTGCCGCCTCATCTGCTTGTACATCACAGAAAAAGTGATCACTGGGACTCAGTAGGTGGAGATGTTCATGCAAACGTGTCATGTCCTCCCTCGTCAGCACCCCCTGTGTTCCCCCAAACATCTCTGTTCTACGGACAAGGCACTGAAAACTTCAGAATTTTTATTGGAAATCACAAACACAACAGTAAATCACAGTAAAATGTTAATGGAAGTAAAGAAAGAAGTTGGGCATGAGAAATGCTATCCCTCAGTGAAAATCCTTATGACGTGAAGAGGCTGATACCCTGGGAATAACCTTTCCAGCAAGGCTCAGTTATGGATAAGCTTCACATTGCCCTTGCGATTACGAAAGGAAAGCACTTCTTTAGTAGAAAGGGGAAAATTGAGCACTACTCTTGTCTGTAATTGAATTAGTCAATCTGCCTTTGCAGTTGCTGAAGTAGGAAATCCAGTGTTAGAAAGGAGCAGTTGAACTGAAGAAGGAAGAAATCAGCATTATAGCTGAAGACCAAAGGCATTCTCATCAACATGTAATCCTGAACTGTAAGAAGTCACACATGGACAGCTTCAAGAGGATTATCATTTCCTATGTACATTCAGCCAGCTCCTCTCTGCCACCCCAGCCAGATTAAACAGTGATTTTTTCCAGACCGAAGAAATCAGCAGAGCTGGCCCCAGAATGGGCACAAACCTACAAAGGAATTCAGACCTAAAGGGCTTCCCTAAGGAACAGGATTTAAAGGGCTTCTCTAAGGAACCTACTCAGAGTTTCTCAAGCCACTGGGAAGTCTCCCATCCATTTCACCTGGCTTCAGATCAGAGCCCAGAAAAACCAGAACTGAACAGGACATCTTGGGGAGAGGGCTAGAGCTCAGGACCTCGCTTGGAGACAGTCGGTAGACCTCACAAGCCCTGCTGCTGGCAAGTATCAAAAAGCAGCCGTTCCTCAAAGGCTGTAAAACTGGTGACGTAAATTCACACCCCTCCACCCAGCTTGTGTGCAGGGCCACAATGTCACAGAGGTGTGAGATGCTGCTGCATGAAAGGAAGGGAGACAACACAATGATGGATGTAAATCAGCCTTGTTCCACTCGGATAAAGACAGCTCCCTTGCTTTACCCTCCCAATGGCATTTCTGCAAAATTGAAACCTTTAGGGACCAAAGAGAGAGGGAGAAACAAAGCAAAGAACAGTCCGAGAAGATGTGGCCTTGCACTAGCACTCCAGTGTTTCAGAAAGCCAGTGTTTTCCTCTGGAAATAATTAAAGGGCCTCCAAAAGCACTGGGAATAGGAAAGAAGACAGTAAGGTAGCCTCAAATTGCTGTAGACATCCCTTTCATTACTTTCCTTACTGTGGGCAAGGCCCAGAACCTTAGTTCTCTCTCACATAAAATTAAAAAGAAAGCAAGACGATTTTTAAAGAACACTTAAATGACTCAGCCTAATTGCTCCAACAGCAGCAATGGCAACTGAAACACGCTCGAGATTGCTGTCATGACCTGGTGCTTTACTCCAAGCCGCACGCTTGCAAATAATACAACTACTCTTTCTTCCTAGTGAAAGGCTTATTTGAAAGAGGACTCATTCCAGCCTGGTGACACAGCTTCTTCTATTTTCAGTATTGATGTTTTTCTTTCTGTGGAGCCATGTCACTGCTTGTGTCTCAGCTGCTTCACAGTTCACACAGTGTCCAGCCCAAAAGAGATGATGGCCAGAGAAGTGCCCACCTAAATGTGCCAGAAAGCAGCTTCCTTGCTTTGGTACACATGTGCGGTTAAAGGCGCACTGTTCATCACTCATCACCCCATGAACAGCTTAGCAATGTACCTTTGCTACCTGGCTGATCCTCAAAACCATGCACATGTTCTCAGTCCCCATGAAGATCCCGCACGCCCACTATCTCATCCAGTTTTTCATCCAGCAGAAGACATTACTGCATGAATCTTGATCGCTCATACCCATTGCTACATCCCTGCCCTCGTCTGGGGCTGAGTCTCCTGTCCGCATTCCCAGGAGCCTGGAGAACACATCCTCCGGTCCTTTGTGCTCCACTAAGGTGAGCCTCCAGGTGTGTCTTTCCTACACAAGGAACATATTGCCCCCCTGGGCCTTCTCAGGCGGAGAAACAATAGAAATGTTGTTAGCAGCCTCCCATGGATGTTTCAGCGGCTCCAGCAGCTAGCCCGGGTTAAAAGCATCACAGAACTTGAGCAAGGAGGTTTGGCAGGTCCGAGTCAGGACACAGCGTTCGGAGAGACACCAAGTTCCCTTCCTTGCAAAGATGTGCCCCAAAGCACAACGTTGTGCTCCTTTACCCAGCAGTGTGCAGGGAAACCACATTTGCAGACACATATCTGCCTCCTCAGGGGTGAGCAGGGCAGCCCCTGCTTGGTTGTCATTGTTCATTTCCCGTCAAATGAACTGGTGGCCCCCCAGCATCCTTGTGTACCTGGGCCAAGTACGGGCACGTGAAAGTCATCTGCTGGCAGTAGGTATCTGACCTCACTGGTATCTCACTGCTGGGTGTAGGACCCCCTTGTGTTAGGCGTTGGGGAGACAGCTATACAGAATATTTTCTTCTGCGGGTTGCTGTCACCAGTCTCCGCAACATTCCCTTTCCCCTGCCCAGGGCTCTTTGGCATGTTACCTAGCACTGAACTGCAGAAGGGGAATTTCAATCTGCGCTCCTGCCCAAGAGAGGTAGAGGCCACATCCAGCCCACTCTGGAGTCCAACACAGACCAAGGTATCTCTAGTGGTGTGCACACCACTAGCAACCTGTCCTGCTGCCCAAGGCTGCCAAAATCACACTCGGTTGTGGCTGTTCCACACCACCTTCCAGAGACGTCGCGAGACCTTCTGGCTTCAAAACCTCCTGTTTCCTGGCACCCCACTCCTTCCTCATCATCCCAGATGTCTCTGGACACTTGAAGTCCCTCTTTTTGCCTGGTACCAGCCATGTGGGACATATTTGCTCACATCCCCTGAAAGGGTTCCTTCAAGTGGCTATTTTTCTCAACTGCTGTTCACCCTCCAGCACGCAGACACCACAGAGCACGTCTTAAGTCTGTCTCAGCTGGAGGTTTGAAATGTCGCAGAGACATTTGCTGAGGGAGTCAGGGACAAAGTCATGCAGCACCCACTCCCATCAGGACCGGTGGAGCTGTGCCCTGTGAGAGTGATTTCCCATCTCTGAAAGTTTTGCATACAGTGCTGCTGTTTGCAAGAGGAGCCACAAGGTAACTCCACTGAGCAGGAATAACTCTACCTATAATTCTACTAGAAAGAAATATTTCCTCCATCAGCAGACAGCTTTTCTGCAGTGGGAGATAGAAATGTAAGCGACAGTGCAATATATCTCACCTGATACTCAAAGTGTTTTTGCAGCTAGCATCCTTGCTACTGTGAGAACCTCATCTCTGAATTGAAAGGGAACAAAGGCTCCGAGAGCACCCTGTAATAATGTTTGTATCCTGTTCCAAAAGGCGGTAGAGTTTGGCCTTGTGCTGTTTTCTAGTGGAGGTGAAAAGTGTGGACAATTAACTTGGTGTCGCTAGGATGGTCTTGATAATGTCTGTATCTTTTTTACTGCCATGAGCACTTGTCCAGGACAAGGATCCTTTATTGTGCTGGGTGCTCTACAAATCAAAGCTAACACCTTGGAAATGATAAGAAAAATGCATGAGCCTGTCGCCAAGGGCTTACAGCTTAGAAAAAGCGCGAGGCAGACAGAGAGGGAGCAGAAGGAGACAGTGGGGGAGTGCTGGTCACCAAGGCAGACGGGTGCTTCAGACTTCTGGCTGCATAGCTATCATGAAGTCATTTAGCACTGAGTAAATAATGAAAACAGTTGTTCATGAATATTTTAGTGGAATATTTTCACAACAGATGTATTTCAGTCATGAAGTATGTATTAGCCCAGTGGGGCAGCGAGATGAAAGAGAGAGAGCGAAGGGGGAGGAGGAGAGTGAGTGAGCTCTGAAATCATTAATTATCAAATCCCTCCCCACATGAATGCCTTCCTGCTGAAATCTTCTGATGGACAAATGCAACAGAGATATCAGACCAGGATAGGCTTTCTGCCTCACTAGCGCAGCCCTCCTTTGTAGCTCCACCATTGCGCTGTGGAGGATGTTTAAGCATCCGCGGGGTTTCTATCTCTGGATCCAGACCTTCACCCTTGCTCACTTGCTACCATCTCTGGATACGACCCATCCTCTCCCGTATCCTTTTGTTTAAAACTGCTGCGTGAGTCAGATGGGTCTGTTGCTCCTCGTCTCCCCTCACCAAGTGCTAAGGATCGCTCCGAGCAAGTTCTGAGGACTTGGTCCCCAGAGGCAGACCAGATCTCCTTCACTACTCCGCCTTTACTCAGGAACCCACACAGGAGACAGGTTTTAACAACAGTTTGGCATTGCCTGCCCCTTCTCTCTGTCCCTATTTGGCTGAGCTCTGGGGAAAACCCCAGCATGAGCAAATTCAAGCTATATGTGGCCCGTGAGCTGTCAGATCCCACGGCACACTGGTTCCTAGCCTGCTCCAGGATGGGGTAAAGCCCATTAGCTCAGCCTGTGGCGCAGGCTGTTTTTCCCTCGATTTTGCAAGCTGGGGCAGGCGGAGGGCACTGGTTCAGGCACCGTCAGCAGCTCAGCTGATGAATGGCAACTCATGCCGTAGTAGTGTGGCACGCTGATCCCTACCATGAAAAGCGGCATCCTGTATTTAATAGGCATGAAAGGTTTTCAGCTGGGTTTTGCAGGAAAAGCAAAGGCAGGCTTATAGCATTGCTCTGCCTGCCTGTATGTGATGGAGTAGTCCTGGACATAAGATGGCCAAACTGAAGGGACTTATATGTGAAAGGGACTTTCTCCGTAGCGGCTGTCATGCTGCCAGATGCCCAGGGTAGCACACTCTGCTCCCAGTACCTTAAAGGGAAGGGACTGGAGAGCAAGAAGCAAAGTCCTTTCAAGTCAAAGGGAGCCTGCTCTGATTCCTGAGGTTTGCATTTCACAGAACAAGTCCTCTGTTCAACCAGGGCATCCTGCCAAGTCTTTTAGCCCTTTTCACAGAAAGAGTGTGGTGTATGGGTGGCATCCTCCCGCAGTGAATGTGTTTGTGCATTCCCTGCCTCTCCGCAGCAGTCCTGCTCGGCTCAGGATGTGCAGACAGGGACGTGCACGCAAATACATCGCCCTCCTGCTGACAGGGACCTGGCGTCTGCAGCAGCCACTGTTCAGGCTTGACCCGCCTGCTGCTAGACAAGCCAACTGGCTGGAGAGGGCAGCTTTTGATTTTCCTTTTTCATTACTTTTGTCAGACGCAGCAACGCCAATTAAATCGTGGGGAGCGAGGTATTTGCTATAGGTATGCAACAGAATGAAGGAGAGGGAAAGAGAAAAGCAGACTTCATGTTCTTGTTTCTATACTCTGGAAAAATTTGATATTAAAGAAACTTAGCCAGGTTGTTGATGACCCCCTCAGAGCCACTAAGAAGGATCCTTATTAGCAATCTCTGCTCTCCCTGTGGGACAGTGAGGACTTATGTTTGCATGCTAATGGCTTTCCACTGGGGAAGAGCCCTACCCCTGTGGAGCAGATGGTTAAAGGCAGAAGAGACCTTTGGGGTGGCCTCAGCCTTCCACTAGTTATCATCAAAGCGGCAAATATTCTGACTGGGGGCGCCATGAATCAAAAATAAAATGGTCCCAGCGTGCCAATGTAAGAATTGCTGCAGCTTTGCTCCATCCTGCTCCCTTCTCTTAGTATGGCAATAGGAGATTCAGGGAGCAAGCCTGCAGCAAGGAAACAATATTATAAGGTGGTTACTGCAGGCGTTAGTAAGATGCTGGAGGAGAAGAGAGTACCAAAGCTAGAGAATCCTTGGGGATACACGTCTGAAGACAGTTTGCTTTCTCCCTGAGGGCTGGAATAAGAGCTGACTCCGGCACGATGAAAGCATATGAGCGGGATGTTCTTGCCATCATGGGGGGTGAAACCAGCAGCTCTATGCTGCCAGACCCGCAGGAGCCCCTCACTTACTCTTTAGCTTAAGGCACTGCAGGTGTGGGGTCTTGCTGGTCTTTCTGTGACGCCAGCAGACAAACTGGGTTGGGAGAGGCTGTTACCAGTGCTCAGGCAGGTGACTCGCTCCTTGGCAGCAGCTTTTCTGGAGAGCTCCCCTGATCTATCCCCAACTTTCTGCCCTGCTCACTGTGCAGCAGAAGGATGAGCAAAGCCTTTCCAGCTCACTCTGGCTGCTGCTGGGCTCCTTCCAGCTGCCCACCCCTGGGAAGGTAGTGCTGCTGCCTGGATGTCTTCTATACACCCACGTCCCATCTCTGCAGAGAGCTTTTTTCCTGCTGAAACACTCAGCGTAATAATGCAACACAGCGCACCTTCCAGTCTTCAGGCAGCCTGCACCCATTTAAAAGGGTGGAGATAATGTCCAGAAAACGCAAAAGCAGGGTTTGGATAGAAGGAGGAGAGGGTGAACCAGGAGCAGAGGGGCGACAAGAGGAGCAGAAATGAGTAACAGGAGATCAAAGGGGAAGAAGTCTACAGGGGAAGAGCAAGGGGTGAGATAAAGCCCTTTGATAGACTCCCCAAACATGCAAGCCCTGCACCATTCAAACACAGGACCATCTGCCTGGGAGTACTGTAGTTACAGGAGGGAGGAACTTTTGTCCACAAGAGATTAGGGGCTGGTGTCTGCTGGCATGACAGCACCGCTATGTGTTCTTGCTGGAGAACATGGAGTTCTTGTCTTGCAGATGCTGAGTCATAGGAAAGAGAGAGCAGTCATTTCAGGGTGTTGACAGCTTAATACAAGGTTAGACCTTCCATTTCCACACCAACAGCAATGGTGAGAAATACAAATGAGTTGTTCCACGTCAGCTGATGAACTTTCCCCATAGTGAAAAATTAGATCTTGTTGAGTCCTCCTCTACTGAGAATGGAGTTGAATCAAGAGATGAGCGTGTCCTCCCATTTCTTCAGCCTGTGCAGAGGTGTTACTGGCATTAGTAGATGCTGATGGGTGTCTGGGTAGGATGCCTGTCTTACAGCACATTTTTTTCCCCTTATTCATTCTTTCCCCATCCAAGGTTGGTTTTGGGGACTAGGCATGGAGGATGGAGAATATCTTCTTTTTACTGCAGTGAACACACCACCTAATGCCATTTCCAAGTCTCCCCCACAGTACCAGCAGCCTAGCCAGGAAAAATTTCCTTCGTATCTCCCGTCTAGCCTAGATGCTTTGCAAGGTACCAAAGGCAGCTTCGGGTCTGCGTCCAGCAGCAGGCACAAAACACCCCATGGGTTCAGACCATCTCTTCTCAGAAGGGTCACTACTCCACAGGAGTTTGTTCACTTGAGGCCATCCCAGCCCCAACAAGAGGAGCAGCTTCCTCAGAAAGGGTCACATTTATGAAGAAGCAACATGTGTTGGTTACTGAAAAGCAATTAAAAATTGAATGCATAGTGACTGGTATTGGAGCCAAATAAGAATTTATGCACCAAAGTTTTGTTGCTTTGTTAAGACTGTGTGTACATATGTGTGTATATATATATATAGTATGCATTTCTAAAAAGAGTTGTTTTGAGAAATTTCTTATCTCAGGAGGTTTTCAAAAACATTTTGAAAAGGTTGGAGCATCCCATATCAATACATTTTCAAGCAGAACAAAACCATTCCCTTTTTTTCAATCTGAACAAAATTTTTCAATCTGAAAGGTTTAGTTAATGTATATATGGAGAAAACACAAAGAAAACCTCAAAAGCAACGTGAAATATTTCAAAACTATCTATATGAAGTGCTTAAATTAATTTCCATGATTTCTAAAAAATTCTGATAGCACACATCTTTTGACACTGTTTTCTGCCCTTGGTCAGAAAGAAATGTCACTTTTCATGCTCAGCCCCTTGCTTGTATCTCTGTTTAATCTTGAATGCAGTTTGAGTAGTTTTAAAATTGTTAAAAGATTGCCTCCTTCTTCTTTTCTTCTCCTCTAGAGCTTTTAAAACCTTCCTCCTGAGTTTCTATCTTCTGGGATGTCACTGTTGTATTTTTCCTGGGACTTTGGTCAATATTTTTTTGCCATGCAAATATAGGACCATGCGAATGTAAAAGCAGTAATAACATCTAAAAAAATGGAGGAGAGAAGAGAAAGAGGGAGAAAAATAATTAAATTTTGGTTTAAAAGAAGCATGTCTATCAGAAGGGTAAATATCCACTGCCTTATTACCATAATTGTTACCAGCTTAGAGGTTTCTGGCAAAAACTGGAACAAAAATCTGAGCAGAAAGCTTAAGGGAGCCAGTAGTTCACATTGCTTTTTGTGTACTTCAGTCAAGAATAAACAGGTTTTTTTTGATCAAAAAGTGGTGACTTTAGCTCTTACACTGAAGAGGTGCAATTTTTATGTCAGCAAAATCAACAGTCCTTTGTTAAATAAATATAGGAATAGCATATTAGCGTATTGGCATAATGGATTAATTGAGCATATCACCCTGCATTATAAACCAACAGTGCAGAACCCTCCTAAGAATAGATGAAAATTCTGGGTCAGACCAGGGGTCCATCCAACCCAATAACCTGCTTCTGGTGGTGGCATAAGCAGATAGGAGGAGAGGAACATATACTTCTGTAATACTTTCATGACGTTGTTCCCAAATAATATCCATGATATGTGCATTAGTAAAATTTCAATGATGAATTCAGAAATACAGCTTCTAATAAAATTTCCCCTTTGAGACAGTTCCTTGAAAGAAAACATTTTGCTGCTGAGTTCAAAAAAGGATAACAAAAACAGTTTCATAACTCTGGTGTCAGAGGTAGCAGTATATGGAGATGACAGTCCTTTATGATCTTCTTCAACATCTTGCAGAGAATCCAGCATCAAAAAAAAAAAAAGTGCAATTAAATTAAATGTTTTACTTGACCAAACCAAGACATTTTGTTTTATGTAGGGAGGAGATGTTAATCATTTTAATCAGAAAGGAAAGGTAACACATCAAATGATTAAAATCAGAGCAAGACACCTAAGTGTCTGCCAGAAAGAGTTAATTTTGCCCTGGGTGGTTCGCTATGTCACTGCTCACAGGGGATCCCAGAGCTTTGAGACACCCGAAACAAGACTTTTATGACACCCTGCTGGGTTTGCTGCTGTCATCTGGGCTTGGAGCCAAAGTCAGGAGACAGGAAAGTGCGGACGACGGGAGTATGGAGCTGCTGCTGGTGTTGGGGAATGGCGGTGGGTAGAAAGAGAAGGGACTGAAGTGCTTGGGTCCTGCTTTTTTCCCCTGTCACAAGCGGCTGGGCTCTGTGGGGCCATGCCTGGCACTTCCCACTTGCCCTTGGGAAAGCAGACCATCAGTGGTTTGCAGGAATTTAATTTATGGCTCACTGCTATTTAGCTATCTTGCAGCTCTATCATGTGTGAGGGCATTCCCAATGCAACCAGTAGCAAATCGAGGCTGGGCATTTCCTTGCTGGTACCATACATGCATAACCTGTACACTACGGAAATTTGCAGTTTGTGTTAATCTTTTGTGGCCTTTGTAATTGTCTGTCTGCCTGTCCATCAGCCCTCACTGATAACTTTTCAGTTCATTGGCCAATTTTGCTCATCAAGTAAGCAGAGCAATAGGGCTTCCGTAGATGATGAAGTCCTTTCACTGTCCAGATAAGCAAGGGCGAAGGCGAGGGAAGGCAAGGGATGCTCAGTCCATCCTATTCCTCATGCTGGGCAGCTCTCCCCCACCATCCAAGCTGCACCGACACACAAGCTGTCCGGCGTTTCTGCAAGGGAGGGGTCCCTTCAGCATTTCCCGCTGTGTCAGATACACCCTTCTAGGAGCAGACCCCAAATTAATTCGGAGTCACTTTCCTCTGGGAGCTCCTAAACGAAGCTCCTTGTCCCTCTTCAAAAACAAAATCCTTCTTCGCAGGGAAGGACAGCCTCATTCGTACTCCAGGAGTTAACTTATTGCAGAGCTGGCTGATACAAAAAGCTCTGGGAGTGTAAGTTGATTTGCCTCTTAAAGTAATACAATTAAACCAGCAAATTTTCTGTGTGGACAGTCTCTGAAGCCTTTGCGATTTAGTTACATTTCTTTCTGATTGCTGTTAAAATGAAAGAAGTTTAGTGGCATAGGGATACCTTTCAGGGACCTGAGTTTGCTGCAGCTTCTGCCTTTCCTTGCAGGATCAGCCCACTTCTCCCTCCCTGCCTCCGTTTCCCTGTTTTTACAAGAAGGTGGTTTGGCTGATTTAAGAATCTGAATAAAAAATGGGCGATATTCTTCAATTTAAATCAAACCAAGGGGCCAGAGTGAAGAATGGAGAGGTTGGAGAGACACTGGTTAATGCCAGCAAGTGACCCAAGCTCCATGCAGCAGTATGCTCTGTCTCTGCTCATCTGGAGCACTCCCCAGCACAAGCAAGGCTGAACTTCCAAATCTCCTTGATATCAAGCCTTACCATCTACCTACTGAGATGCAAATCCTCAGCCACCACAGGTCAGAGAAGCCCTACCAGGCTGACCTTGATGGGTGGATCCTAGCGATAAAATAGCATTTTCCAGTGAGAAGTATGTGAAAGACAGATATCTCTCCAGAGGATCTTACACGCTCAGAAGAACTGCAATTTTGAGCCCTGTTCTGTAGCCACATTGGGTCAACATGAATCATTCCAGTGTCTCCAAACAACTGTGAACCTGGTGTACTAGCATTGGCAGGAAACTTTCTTTCAGTTTGGCCTCATTCCTGGCCACGTGGAAATTAAAGACAACCCCCTGATGTTTTATTCAGATGGCACTCGAAGGGGGCTATATCCCCACTGAAGTTATTCTCCTTGCAAGAGTGCTGCAGGACCATCAGGCTCTTAATTACTTACTGTTGTCTCCAGTTATGAAGCAAATCCACTAAACTTTCTGGCATACTGAAAAGATGGTATGTGAAAACACACACAGCCTGTGACTCTGCTTGCCCCCAAGATTTTTTTCTGTTGGATTAAATGTGCTGGGAACTCAAGAAGAATTTTCTCCCAGCATGTGCTTGTCAAGCATTTTCCTCATATCCCACTCAACACAATCCATGGAGCGCCTCAGAGAAGCAGGGTTCTTGCTTCATATTAATCAGCTCTACGGTCACGCAGTCCCTTGTGTCTGTCTGTTAAAGCCAGTTGCATCACTTGCATTGCCTCTCCAGGAGAGGGGGAGAAAAGAGCATTAAGGTTTAAAGAGAACAAAGAAGTGATGCAAGAAAAAATACAGTTTTGGGTTTTGTTCCCAGTTTTGTTTGTTTTGTGGGCTTCAAGAAAGTAGGAGGGATGGAAAGGGGAGAAAGGGTCTCGCATGAAAGAGGTAATCATCATTTTGATCTTTGGTGACCCTGTGGATGTGCCTGAAGTACCTTATCAAAAAGTTGAGTTCATTCAAGGTAAGCATGCCCCTTGAAGGAAGAGGATTATGTTATCTCACATTCACTGTCGGATGCTGCAGAGTCCACAGTGCCTGATAACTTCTTACCCTATTAGTTAACATATCAAATGTCAAAATGTTTCTCAGAAATAGCTTGGGTTGGGTCTCCTGCCTAGACAGATGCCACCACAGCATCGGTGGGGATCAGAGGAATTACAGAGTTTGCAGGCTGGTCTGGCAAACGGTACCCCAAGGAACAATCCTCCAGAGACACTTCCATATAACTGATGTTGTACCCACCCCACATGCTGGGACAAAAAACTGCCCTAAGGAAACCAGACTCTGCCAACAACAGATCAGAAAGCGCTACTCTGAATGTCCTCAACACATGTAATTAGGAGTAGATAAAGAACAGTGTAACACGGAGTACAGGTAGAGAAACCGTGGGTGAATACAAAGCTGAGAGAGCTGCTGATATCAACAAATGAGTGACTTTTACCTCAAGAGTTAATCTTATCTCAAAAATCACTAATGGCCTGTTAGATGGGAGATTGTGTAATTCACTTAAACCCCAGAGATCCAGTTTCAACTCAAAGAGAGGCACCTGCAGGTGTGAAAATTGAGAGTTGAAATTTGATGAGCCCCCAACTTGGAGCTGGGGATTGATGCCACCGCTCCACATGAGACACATACCCACATGGCTTGGTGTGGGACAGAGAAGGTCCCATCGGTGAGGGCTGAGATCCACAGCTACCCAGTTTGGGACTGCGCTCTCCACCTTGATACAAATGGAGTTGGAGTGTCACAGAGCAGTAGGGTTGGACGTGGACAGAGGGAATCCACTCTCTACACCAACCTTAGACAACAAGATAGAGGTAGAAAGATATGAATGCAGCTTTTTCCAAAACCTATCTCCAGCAGATCCTTAAGCAGAGCCTTAACAGAGTCATCACAGGGCTTTAAAAGCCCTGCTTTTGCCTGTGAAACAGAGAGAGGAATTTCTTCAAGCATATTCGTGTATAAACAAATCGACAGTTGAATAACACCTTGCACAATTTCATACAACTGTCAAGTCTTCACAAAATCACAGAATCACAGAATGGTTGAAGTTGGAAGTGACCTCTGGAGGCCACCTAGCCCATCCTCCCTGCTCAGGCAGGGTCAGGTAGAGCAAGTTGCTCAGGACCACGTCCAGTAGGGTTTCGAATATCTCCAGGGATTGAGACTCCACAGCCTCTTGGTGACCTCTGTGGCTGACCACACGCCAGATCCAATATCAAGAGACTCTAACAGCCCTGAGATGCAGACTCATCTGTGGCACTGTCCAGTCCTTCCCAATACAGATCCTGCGACAGGTGTAGGGGCACCAGGAGCAAAAAGTACCTTGTGATGTCCCCTGAGCTGAGGGCAATTTCTTGCCCCTCACAAAATGGAATCTGAAAAATAGGAATCACTTCCAGATTTCCCTTCCTGAGTTATGCTCACATTTTAAACTCCGTGTCTTCAAACAAAGACGAAACAAACAGCCACCTAAATGGGAAAAATAAAGGAGCCCCTTGGAAGTGAATTGGTCACTAACAATTGGTTGATAAACTTAAGTAGTACCTAGGTACCAACCTATAGGCAGATCATGTATATGTCTATGTATGTGGACACAAACCCATGTCAGCAGTGTGTAAGTCTGTGTGGGCACATGTCTGTGTGTGCGTAAACTAAACTAGGCTTCACCACATGTCACCTTTCCCAAATTTTCTTCTCTTTCATCACAAAATGGCAACATCTGCTTAAGGGCTAGAAGCAAAGCAGAGGGGGCAAATCATCTTCTTAGCCACAAACGTTCAAATTCCTGTATATGCCAGAAAACCAGAATTGCCCTCGTACCGCAGGCTGAGGTCTCATTCTCTCAAGTGCAATCAAATGAACTGCTGTTGCTGTGGAGCTTGTCTAAAAACGTCTCTCTGCATTCTGCTCATTCAGGCCTTTTACGCCTGCTGTTCTCATTATTATGCTCTTGTTTTTCCAAGTGTCAAAATCTTATTCGGACATTTATAGTTTTATCTGCACTTGAATACACAATCAAACACCACAGGCAGCACCAGCCGGGGGCTGAATCACGTCCTCACCTACGTCATATTTTCAAATTCCAGCAGAAAACATTGATACCAAAATGATCCGATGGCTGAAACTCAGATGTTACAAAAGTTGATCATGCAGAAGAAGCAGACTCATGCTGGTCTCCATTTACACCCTCTTCTCCTCATTCACACTCCTCATTCACACTCTCTTCTCCTGAACCTTTCATGGATTTCCAGGAATAAATATTGCCCCCAGCACCTCCCGTTCCACCAACACAGTACCATTTAATTTGGTGGCAGTAGAAATCCCGTTATTCAGGCCACTTGTTTTCACCTGCCGCATCACCGTTCAGGAGCTTGGTAGGATTTTGTCAAGGCTGGAAGTTCATATGCTGTTGCAGGACAAAGAAGGTGATGCTCACAAAGGATATGCCACTTGGAGGGCTGGATGGACAAAGGTTAGGTTAAACTACACAC
The DNA here is from genome assembly GCA_027564655.1 of Leptodon cayanensis. Lineage (NCBI taxonomy): Eukaryota > Metazoa > Chordata > Aves > Accipitriformes > Accipitridae > Leptodon > Leptodon cayanensis. The sequence goes on from JANXJC010000056.1 coordinate 20,168,053, forward strand.
GGACTTGAAGTGCAATACAAGAGACTACTCCAGCCACAGGATGGCCACCAGCCTGTCCTTTCTCACTGCCTTCACACAGGTGGCTGTTCCTAACTCCACCGTGATGAGCCTGTTGTTTCTTTCACTGCCTTGCTGAGCAGTCGTGGTGAGGAAGGGGGTGAGGCAGGTCAGAGGGGCTCCTGATGGGAAGCAACAAGTGGCCGCTGCGAAGGACTCACGCCGCACGCTGCTACTCTCTGGCCACTGAGGGCACAAGACCTATTTGGTAGAATGACAATTCATTGTTGAAAGAAATAAGATTGCACACTGGATTTTGTTTTGTCACTCTGAGGTGCCGCAGAGCACTCAGGACATCTGGCAAGAGCCTCAAGCAAAGCAGCAGCACCGGTTGCATGTGCCAGTTTATCCCCTCTGCGTGTGTTAACGAAACTCTGGTGACATCCCTGTAACATCCTTTTGTCACTGCTACCCAGGTACTCATAGTATCTCAGCATTGCCCCGGGGGAAGTTCCATGTGCGTTAGGCATTCACTGTCTCATGGTCCTTATCAGCCATCCCAACTGGGTCTCAGTGCTACCAGGCAGTGACAGAGCAGGGTATGGTCAAGACCTTATGCTTTTTATCTTCTAAATGCGCAGGGTGGGGTTGATCCCTCACTGAAAGAAGGACATCAATCCCAAGCAAGTTATCTAGTCTCTATATACCAGCGCTGGAGTATGGATGGGAATTTCCCAAAGATGATCCAGCAATTGGTTTTGGAGGCTGCAGTCCGATGGCTGGATTAGACTAGGTTGGATGCCTTCCTTTGAAAAGGAAAAGAAACTTAAGCATCAGTGGAGATTAAGTCCAGCATTGGGTCTAGGAGGTTTGTGTATCTGTTTAGAAGTGCCTGCATTTCAGGTGATGCCGGCTCCCCAGTGTTTCCACAGTAAGTTCCAGACAGGGAATGTCTGCTTGAGACTCATGTCCATTTCCTGGGCCAACTTCCCAGCAGAAATGATGGAAACCTCCAGAAGAGCTCTTTGGTACCTGAAAGGCAAGTTGCCACAGGCCAAAGTTTCTATTATACTATGGGCATAATGGAATTTGCAAATGCCTGACAGAGCAAAGAACCATTTGTCATTTATTTAGTTCACCATTTCTGCCCATGGAGCTGTTTGACGGGACTCTGTAGTCCTTTTGATGCTCTCCTCAGGACTGAAAACTCTCCTGCCACGTCCCAACCCCTATGCCAGGTGTCTGCCAGCCCTATGCTTTCCCCTGCTGACTGGCACCTCCCTGCTGCCATTCATGGTCCAGAGGCAAATCCTGACTTCGCCCTTTTCCCCAGCTGTATCTTTAGCAAAGACTCCAGTCTTTCTCACTGTCAGTGAAAATATGTGGTGTAAGCCTGAAGGTGGAAGATATTGCCCAGAAACTTGAGATCAGCAGAAGTACAAGTTGGGCAAGTTAAAAACAGTAGCCAGAGCTTTTGACCAGAGGAAAGATAGAAGAAGTAAGCATTTTCTGTATGAATTACTCCTCATTCTGTGCCATTTTTTTTGCGCGCCACTTGAAGAAGTAAGGCTCAGGGTCTGGCCAGTGGCTGCATGGAGCCTGTGCATCCCTGCTGGCTATTTCTTCCCATGAAATGAAAAGAAATCTTCCCACCACCTGACCAAAGGGGTCAGGATACCCTCTTCTCTTCCTACATGGAGCTATTTCTGCTCTCCAGCCTCAGGGAAATGAGACGGGATTAATAACTGTGATCAATGTGTTTCTTGTTTCCAGATACAGTGTACCAGAAGGTATTTTGTGAGTATGATATATGAGTCACTGTGGGATGCAGCAGAATTTTTTGGCCTTGCAGCTGTGGAGGTACAGTATTCATCTTCTCTCAGCCTATAAAACATGCAGCCCAGAGACATGATGAATATGTTTTGCAGAAGCTCAAGTGGAAACTCCAGGGAAGTTCCTTGAAAGTGTTTCTAAACAACAAGACATTCATTTTGTTAGCTAAACAAAGCAAAATAAACCTTCCAGATCTCCTTAGCCCTTCTTCCTGTGCCCCTCCTCACTTTCTTGGCTTGCTTCTGAAGCCTCTAAAGAAAGGATTGATTGCAGGCTGGTATTTGCTTAAGTTCCTGTTTTCAACTTTGGAGTACCCAGGCTTCATCACAACCTGTGCCAGTAGCTGGCAAGTTGATAGTCATATCTGGGCATCCAGAGGACATAGACCAAGGGAAAAGCAAGAGGCAGGGGTAGTCCAGGGACACAAACCCTTTGTAAGAAAAGTATCTCATCTTCTGGCTGTGCAGTGAGGGAACTTGCCTGGTGCTATGCAATGAATTATCCCCCCACTCATAATTCATCCCATGTCTTGCACTTGTCCCCTGCTCTGTTTATCAAACCTGTTGGTCCCGCTGCTGCCCAAAGACTGTATTAAATTGGTTCATCAATCATCTGGCTGCCAGCCACAATCTTGCCAGGGAAGGGAAGAAGTGAAAGAGGTAGAAGTACCGTAAAGCTCCACAGATAATATAATTCCGATTAGGAAAAGTGCTTACTTCTGCAGCCACTTTTAAGCCCATTAGAATAGCTGTTTGTATTCCTTACTACTTAAATTAAGGCACTTAGCTTGAAGAGGCTGTAGTGAATAAAGCTCTTTGTTAGTAGGGCATTTGGATCTTCATTCTTGCAGCAGTCCTCTCTGCGTTACACTCCAGAGTCAAGCACGATAGGCCAGTTAATACCAGTTAAGTATTCAGCCTAGTAATATTCATAGATGGGGCTTTGCTTTTCAGGGCAAAGAAGTAATAAAAGCAAATATTGCTTTTGTGAGTTCAGAGCTGAGTCTGCGAAGAGGAGCTCACAGAAGTCCATTTCCAGGCTGGATATGAATGCCTGGACAAACAGTGCCTTTGTACCATTTGGCCCATCAGCCCCAGGGGCTTGGCAAGGACACTGGTGGCGTGTGTTACCCCATCCCCACCTCTACTTGAGCAGAAATACTGGACGGATGCAGGGATTTGTCATCTCAGGCAAGGCTTCTGCGTAGACTGGGGCACCCAGGGCTGCACAGAGCATGTCCATCACAGGCACTGTGGGAATCCAGGATGGGACTGTTTAGAGAAAGTGGAGACAGCATCGGTCTAACACATCCTGCCTTGCGCTAGTTTGCAGACTAGCACACCCTAAAGGTGACCTCATTTTTATCCAAAATTTGGTGGGGTATTTTCCTTACTCAATATTTTTATCTGCAATACATTTTTTTTTTTAATTATCTAAAATAGGTTTTTTTTTCTAAAGAATTTTAACTGCAGTGGCATTGTGAAACCATTTATCGTTTGACCTAAAAACATGTGTCGAAAACGAAGACTGAGTTTGTTTCGATGACTGAGGTCCCAGCGCTGTGGCTGGCAGCAATTACCAGGGGTCTGTAACAGATACCACTCTCTGTACACGTACCGGTTTTGGCTCTAGAGACTTGAATTGCGGCGTCTGCTTGTCTGTCTGCGGTGTTTAATTGTGGGCTTACGTGGCCAGTCTCTTTAAGTAGACAAGTTTTATCTTTCAGTTAACATTACCCAAGGTACAGACACTAAGAAGACAAGTGAACAGCCTGAGCGCTATCTGCATTTAGATGTCTTGGCTTCTTTTGGGGTTTAATGACCCTTTTTTTCACCTTTTCCACCACATCAAGGAAAAGCTGGTGAGACTGGGTCTGACTGGGCTCTCTGATCTACACAAGACGTTTCTCGTCCTCATTTCTTACATGGTGCTTACTAGAGCGCAGGCATCCCTGGCGTGGAAGCCCCCAAACAGTGTCACTTCTCTGGGTCAGACATCAAATGGGCTGGGTCATAAGCTGCTGGATGGGTACCAAAACCAAGGGACTTCCTCAAAGTGCACAGAGATACCAAAGATCTGATCCCTGTTTAAAAAAAAAATCAAGAAAAAATGCTTATTAGTTGCCAGATGCTAACTTATTAAAATTGTTCTCAGTTACATTTTGTGTGATAACTATTGTCCAGATCTGTTTAGCTTAAACCTGCAGAAGTGTTGTAATTTGCATATAGTGACACTAGGGAGTAATGGGATGGTTTTACTAATTAGGGAATAGCAACAAAGAATTTTCTTAGGGATAAGCAAATCCTTTCAGACTAGTCTTACACTGATGGAGGATGGTTTCTGTGTTGATGATTTCTCCATCTCAATGGAAACCTTCTGAATGGAATAAAGGAGGAATATAAGATTGTCTTTCCCATGCGCGCTTACCAATGCACTCTACGTTCAGAATTCAGTATAGGAGGGATTTGATTTTGCTAAGTCACAAAATATGCATTAAGTTAAAAGAAAAAACAAACACACTCAGATCAGGTAATTTGTCAGAAACTAGAACTTCTGTGAAAGTGCAGGCCTGTTCCCCAAGCAAAATCAAGCTATATCGTAATGACAGGAGCTGCAAAATTCAGCAACTCTATGGCAGCATGTGACTAATGCAAGACACCTGCTTTTGGCTGGGCTGAACATTTTAACAAGAAGCTGGATTTGCACCATAGGTCCAATCCTTTCACAAAGGTCAGGGCTGTCCTCGAAGAGCTCATCAAGAAAAAAAGCTGTTCTTCGTGATCAGCTTTGTCGCTAGGTTGAAGATCCTATCAGAAAAAAGGCTATTAGTGCTTGACAAATCAGCCTTCTGAATCCCTTTGGGTCACTCAACACATCACATAGGGTAGATCCAACCTCTTATTGAATCCAAGCAAGACATGCTGTCAAGATTTCAGATTATTTGACATTTTGGTTAATGGTTTCTTTTCCCTTTGAGTTTCCATCTATTTTTAAGTGAAAAAAACACTGGTTTGAAATGGTACAAAGTTCCATTTAAAAGAAGTCAACCCCAAATGTTGCAGAATTTTCCATAACACAACACGACATTTCAGAAATGTCAAACTGAAATGTTCCAGCATTTTCAAACTTTCGCTCCATTTTGGGGGGTTGAAACTGTTTACCTCAGTTTATCCAAAAGCTCAAATAGCTTCAGTGCTGTGCATTTACCTTCAAATCTGACCTAACTTCAGTGAGCAGGAGCCTCTCTGTTCAAGCCTTTTATTAACGCTGTGATGGATAGCAGATGCTTGAAGAAAATCTTTGAGGAGGACGGAATGACCAACTCTTTCTAAAGCTTTCTCTGCTTTCCTTGCCAAGACTTTTAAGCGACCCTAACAAATATGTCCATGAACCACAAAGCCCCTGGCGTTTTTCCAGAAAGGGCTCTTCTTTTGAGTATTTGGAGGTCCCAGAGAAGAAGCTCATGAAATCCCTGGTCACCCTGCTGAGACGCCTGGCCGGACATCCTTTGCAAAGTGAGTAGGATGCCTTTTCCATCTAAACGAATGGACGTGACACTAGGTGTAAACCTGGGAGTTGTTTATAAGTTGCTGTTCTGAAATGATCATTTTCCTCCCGCCTGCACCCTAGTCTCTTTTCGTTTTCAATATATATTGTTTGACATTTTTTCTGCCTGAAACATTTATAAGGCATTATGCTTAAAAAATTAGGTTGATGAATGAGAAGAGACGGTTCTCCTAATAAAGTCATTGACAGAAAGGCCAGAAGCCTTCTTTAAAGCGTGGAAGCTTGTCATTTGGCTGCTGTAAATTGCTCTGAGTAGCAAGATAGTAAAAAAAAAGACAAAAATAGAGCAATAAATGACACTGAAGCAGAAAGCATCCCAGCAAATACAGCATTTGTGGAGAAACACAATTAAAGCATTACGAATTCCTCACTCATTTTAATGAGGGAACAAAGACTGTCTCAGAACTTATGCAGCTCATATGCTTCTACGAGACCTTTTTTGTAGGTGACAGATCTGTTACTACCTGCCGGGCGACCCTGCTGATATCACACCAAAGTCTATAAAGATGATGTCGTCCTTTCATCACGCTGCAAGATTGAGACCCACTGAAATGGCATTAGTCGGTCTTGTCAATGGGTAGATCAGTCCTGGCCAATTTTAGCTTTCCTTTGCCTGCTTTGAGCAGGGATTTTGCTTTTGTCTTGGGTCCTGGACTCGAAGGCATCTGGAAGGGTGTGTTAGAAGAACTGATGTTTGAATACTTCTCAAACTCCAGATGTAGCTCTCTGCAGCGGCCATCTGGTTGATGTGAGTGTGACTGTGGGGTCATTACAGAAGACAATCCCCAGTCAGCTTTGATTCTGCTTTCTGTGTGCTTTATTGACAGCTGTACTAACAAGCTGTAACTTTGTGAGGTTGATTGTGCTCAAGCCAAAATGCCTGACAAATAACTTTGGGAACTCCAGCTGATCGGGTTGAACTCAAGGTAACTGCTTGAGTACTTAAAGCTACACAGAAGATGTGATACAATACCAGAGCTTTGGATTAGTCTTCTGAGCCACTGAGAACCATAGCAAGAGCCCCAATGGCCACTTTAACACCATCAAAATAGAAACTTCTCTTCCAGCTGACACATTGAGCTGAATGCACCACCCCCAAGAGAGAAGAACATGGCTCTAACACCAATGGCCCCACTTCAGAGTAGCACTTAAGCATGCCCATGATCCCTTTGATAATCAAGGGAACTGCCCTGATTGGATGCCTAAGTATTCATCTGAATCAAGGCTAAAAGAGTGTCTACTAGCTCTGGTTTCCGAGGTGTTTGTCCCGCACTAAAGATAAAGCCTAAAGTGGGTGCAAGGTAACTGGTGGTACCTGGCCTCTCCATGGTGGTGAACCTAGGCCAGTCATTCCACCTAGTCAGTATGCTCAAAAGCACTGCACTGGAAGGGAAAATTCACCCCCTCTTGTCCTTGTCAAGGTAAGAACAGACCGACCATTTCAGCTGACTTGGAAGAACTTTTTTGTGCAAGTGGCACTTTTAGAGGGCTTCTCCCATGCTACCTTTCCCAGCCAGGCTGGAATCCAGCCATCTCACAGAAGCAGGATCGTAGCTGTGTCTGGAGGGGACGTGGCAGACCCTTGACTCACAGCCCATCTGTCCACGTTCTCAGGGGAGGCTGAGCCATCTCAGAAGTCATTGTGATGCATAGTATTAAATCCTAGGATACGTTTAAGCTTAAAGGCACTTAAAAGTACCACTTGAGAGGCCATTGGTTCCATCATCATCCTAACTGTGCAAATAACCTCATTCGACTAAAAAAGTGTCTGATTTCCAGCCAGTTTACTGTCATATCCCAGGATCATGTTCCAGCCAAGAAATGCGCATCACATCTTCATTTCCAGGTGAAACAAATAAATGCATTGCATTGTTGTTGTTGTATATCTTGCAGACAAACAAAGCAGTAGCCAAGGGGGACTTCCACCACGCAAGCTCCAGCTCCCGGCGAGCACTCTTCCTGGCTGTCCTGTCCATCACAATCGGAACTGGCATCTACGTTGGGGTGGCCGTGGCTCTTATTGCCTATCTGTCCAAAAACAATCATTTATGAGCCTCAGGAAAGGGGGAGAACCAGCCACCCGGCGCCTGCACTGCAGAACTCCCCAGCAGATCAGACTGCATGGTTTTCCAAAAAGATCAAGAGACAAACACCTTCTGGGGGCAGGTACAGGATAAGATGGGCTTGTGCATTACTGTAGGGTGGGAAGCTGGCTGGGGTGGGGGTAGTTCCACCATTTGTGATGCACAAGTCTTGCTTCTCTTCATGAGCCCCCCGTACAAGAAAGAAGGAAAGAAAGAGAGAAAGAAAGAAAAAGAAAAAAGAAAAAAAATAAATAAAAGGAAGGAAGTTGGGGGAGGTCTGGAGAGGGGTGTTTCGCCTTTGCCTTCTTTGCAATATGGTGTTTACAAGCAGCTGGCAAACTGAGCTGTTCTCTTAGTACCTTCTTGGTGACCTGAACTTTGCAGCCAGCATGAGCTTGTGCTTAGTTTGCTTGTTAAGCACGGCACTAAGATCTGGGAAAGCATGGACAGTGGCTGGTTCTCTGAAAGAGCAATATAACAACAGGAGGAAGAATATATTTTCTTTTTTTTTTGAACGCAGGACTCATTTGCCTAAGGGTGAAGCAGAGACCTCAGCGTAGAATGGTATTGCCTACTCTTCTTGTGTGGGTAGGTCTTCATGGAGGAGAAAAGGAAATAAAAAGTATTTTTTCTTTCCTTTCCTTGTTTTTGGATTAAGATGTGACCCACAGGCCCACCCAATGCAGAACAGCTGAGGTTACTGCATGACTTGGCTCCGCAGACTGAGCGTGAGGTCGAAGTAGCATGGGATCTGTTGTAAAATTAATTCCTCCATCCAGTCACATTGTGATAACGGCACATTCCTGTGGCATCTTGCTTATCTGGGTTGCTCCACCTTACCGTGGAGAACTGCACAGCAGTCAGTGCAAGAAACCTGGGGGAAAAAATGCAAACTGAAATACTAATCAATTTTAAATTCAAAATCATGGTAAAGCATGGGAATTAACCAGGGGAAGGAATGCTTCATACATTTCTGGGGTCCTGCTCATACACAGAGCAGTGAAGGAGACCACTCAGATTACAAGCTCACAGCTCATCCGTGGACCAGGGACAGAGCATAGCAACGGAGAGACAAGTATGTCCCTCGATAAGCAGCGCAATGGTATGTTGTAAGGGAATTGAGCGTTGTCCTTACTTCACTGACTGAAATGGTACATTTATTTTCTTCTTTACTCCTTCCCCACAGTCCAGCTTCTTTTTTTTTTTGTCTTACAGATGTACCATTTCATCCCACCAAGGGTGTATCAGCATAGATATATATGTATCTACATATATATACATACAGAGAGAGAGAGAATGATCAAAATAATAAGCATTTTATTATTCACTGCCTTGTGTTTTACAAACATAATTTCTTTACCCAAGAATGTCATCAAAGACCTTTTTTTTCCCAACTCTGTATTGTGTGTCAGCTTTGCTCTGGGACAGCTTTTTCTCCTGTTTTGGGGTTGGCATTATTTTGGTTTTAATTTAAGTTTTTTTTTATTTTAGGGGGGAGGAGGACAAACACATCCAAAACTATTTTTCTGCTAGTTATACAGTTTATTAAAACACATGGTATACAGCTGCTGATGCTCCGTGTGACACTTTCTTTGGACGGATGTGAAGCGTTAGACTGAGTGAAACTTGCCCCTGTACCCGAAGTTCAGCTACCTGGAGAAACACCCGTATGGACCATCCCATACTGTACCTGGACCCAAAAGCCTATTGACAGTATTTTTTTTGCATTGATTTGTTGGGCTTCAAACTAAGCCTGGAGACTAGCAATGTACTTCTAGTTGTCTTCAGCCATTCTCAGCCACTGCTAAAGCTGAGGTCCCAGTAAATGCAGTTTTTTGGCCAAGTTGCCATATTAAGGTAAAGTCACTCCTGTGGTTCTTCCCCTTCAACATTTTTTTCTAGCAACTGCCATGGAAGCCCCTTCCCTTTGAAGCAAGGCAGTGGTGACTGGGCAAGTGAGAGTCCCCACTCTGTATTTGCCCCAGTGGGCAGTATCTGGGTTTGGGTAGATGAGGCATAAGGGCACAATCTGCTGCCTCCTTATTATTCCAAAAGGATGCACAGGGTTTCCAGCTACGATGCTTACAGCAGGCTCTCCAAAGCAGTGTGTAATGGCTTTAAAAACCAACCTGGGATGTGCGTTGCAGTCCTTGCCTCGCTTCCCCCTGGAAATTAGGTGGCTGTGATCACTTTGGTTCACATTTGCCCCATTTCAAACTGTTCTTTCCATTCAGGAAAAAATGGGAAGTTTCTTTCCAGGTTGTTTTTAAGGGTGAAGTGTTGCTAGACTTGTCTGATCATAAGGGATCGACTCGCAGCAAAAGCCCCATGCTTTGCCAGCAGAGCACTCGTCTCACTCAGCCCATGGGTGACATCCACACTGGGGACCATGGGCTCCTGTTCATCCATCACCACCTTGGGAGTCTTTGGGGGCCATATAAGCCCCATCCAAGACCCCAGACCTGAGCACCACACGTCAACAACTAATCCGTTTGCTCAATAACTCAGATTTAAGGGTGTTTGGGTGTGGTTCATCACAAGAAAGGAGAACGATGATTGGGATTCAAGCTAACACTCCCAGGACACCCCCCTACACCTGTGTGAAGCCCCTAAATGCTGCAGCATGTGAGATGTGCGGTGAGACCTGTGAGCACACGTTTGCTTTTGCAACACGCAGGTGCCCAGTGAGCTTGAATTTGGGCAAGGTAACGCATTTCAGTTAGGGTTTGGCTTTCACTACAGGCTCCTGTGCTTTTCTCCTGATGCACAGATCAGCCCAAAGGACCATGTAGCCAAGCTGTGTAACATGCTCTTGCCTTATGTCTGCATGATTTGTGGGGAATTAGTTCTTCCTCTCAAAGCCTGAACTTTGTAGCCCATGGTATTGAAGAGGAAACTCAGATTTTTCCATTTAAAAAGAAAGGAACTAATCTTTCCTAGCCTCAATCTGAATTTAACCTGGAGTTCAAAAAATTAGAAAGCTAATACAGAGACTCTAATTTCATTACATGCCCAACAATAGTAATAATAATGCGATTTTTAAAACACTCTTGTGGTTGAGGGGTCTGCCTTATGATTTTTGATGATGGTTGTGCAGACTGAATACTGACCTGAGAGGCAGAAGGCAGCTCTGGAGCTAGAAGAAACTTGCCCAGATGAGCAGCCTTCAAAATGCCATAGAGGCCCTCGCGCCTGGCCTTAAAAATAGCATCCCAAGCTGAGGAGTGCAGGCTTGCATGTCTCCAGGCACCTCCAAGGGACAGTAAACAGGAGCAGCACTGTGGGAAAGACCTGCCTAGCAAAACCACTCCTGTGAGCATCACCTGCTGAAAGTTGAGGATGTGCCTCCGTGCTGCACATGCTGGAGCAACCCACCACGTGCCATGGGACTGGTACTTGGTGTGGCAGTCCAGGGGGGGTAAGCAGGGAACCTAAAGGGAGCTTGTATCCCGGGAAGGTAGACCTGGGCCTCAATGCAGCCCAAAGTGGAGATAAAGCTCCCGTTGATAGCTTTCCTGCCTTATTATGGGTCCAGTTTGCTGAATATCTGCAGCACAGGTATTTACCCAGGGCTGTGTATCAGCCAGGAGCTGAACAGGGACCTGTCTCTCTTCCTAAGGTAAGTGATGTTGGCATGCCCACTGCAGCATCTCTAGCTGCCAGAACAGATATAATCCTCTAAAGAAAAAAATCTATGGCACGAAGACTAGAAAGTGCCACCGACACCAGTGCTCCAGTCCGAGCTTCTGCTGAGCAAGGACCTTGGAAGCTGGGTGAGACGGGTTTGCTCCTCAGTTTCAGGAAGGTTCTCATGAAGAAAGAGGAAATTTGAAGGAAATGCTGCAGAGTTAGCATTTAACTCGGGGTTTTCCTCAGCTCAGGCTTTGGTGTCGCCACATGCTGTGATGTGGCTGAAGCAGAGGAACCGCCTCTGTGCAGGAGCATCTGGTGGAAGAGCAAGAAAGACCATGCGAGAAGGACCACATGGGGTGCGCTGGAGGATGCATTTGCCTAGGAGGATTCTTCTCCTGCAAGAGTATCTTCTTCTGCTCAGTCTGCCGTGGGCTGTGAGGAGCTGATAGAGCATTTCAACCGTTTCTAACCGTTCGTTCTCCAAACACTGTCCACGTCACCTCACTGCACCCGACTGAGGAGGCAGCTATAAACTACCACCCATCTGAGACACTGAAGCAGTCTGTCGGCAGAGACAGGCTTTAGGATCTATCTCTGCTTTACCTGTACACCTGAAACAAGCTTTCTTGTAGGTTGGTGGTGTGTCCTGGGCCAGTAGCCTCAGGTCAGCACACTGGTGGGGCCATCCTGGCAGAGAGGGGCTTGATCCTCATTGGGCTGCAGGAGCAGACCGGGTGACCTTGTAAAGATGTGTGATTTCGTGAGAAGTCAGTGCACATTCACACACACACAAGGAACATCAAACAATTTCGGGTTTGCGTGTGTACGTGGCCTCCCTGAAGAAGAGAGGCTCACCCCGATTTTGGGTGTGCTATATATCTCACCATCTGCAGTGGTACTCCTGGAAGATGCCAGCTGTAGAAATGAATTTTTCTATTGCATACCAATACCTCTTTCCCCATCAACTTGGGAGATGTGTAAAGTCCTGCCATCCTGATGGGCGCAGCTAGAAAGAGCTGAGAGAAACATGGTTTGGGCTCTCATAAGGTGTCTTAGGGCAAAAGGAACAGTAAGAACCAAAGGTAGAAGTGATGCCTTGGGCTCCCTATAACCTTGTTTGATGTTGGTGAAACCCTTAGGCTGGCAAAGTCAGGAAGCAGCTTTTCAAACACACATGGGGGATTTCTAGCCTTTTTCAGCAGCAGAAGGGAGGAGGGTCTGTGTGTAAATGAAATCACAAGTCCCTGTCACTTAAGCTGGAAACACAGCTCTGGAACTGGGCAGCCATGTGAGATTCATGTCCTTTTATTCACAAAGAACAGCCTGTGGGACCCACGCTGCAGCTGAAATCACACTACCATCTTTTGCTTTCTGAGTACCGGCTCCAAACTGCTACAGGCCATGGGATGACAAGCACTCCACTGGTTCAGATGTATCAAAAAATAAGCTGTCGTGTTACCTTTCCACATATCAGGTCTGTGTCAGAGAAGGTCCCGCCTGTCTTCCCCCAGCCAGAATAAATCTGGCATGAACTTCCTATTGTGTGCTCAGGCAAATTTGGCAGAAAGACCAGTATGTGCATCTGCCTTACCCAGATGACGCTGGTATTTCTGAGTGATGCCACGATGTACAAACCTGTATGAATTGGGAAAACACAGTCAGATAGAGGAGTATCTTCATAAATTGCTATAGCAATTACTCCTGCTCTTTAGAGCCATAGCATTCAAGACTGGCTAGAAAATGTTGTCAGCAACTGCTGAACTATGAAAGCGCTCTGCATACGATCATTATTCATCGTTGGCTGCTTATTGCTAATGGTTATTCTCTGTTGAGTAACCCCTGCTTTGGGAAAGGGAGGGTTGTGTGACCAGGGAGGAGAGACAGGGATCCTACATCTGCTGTGAATGATGAATTGGAAGAAGTCAGGAGGAAGTAGTGACAGGTAAAGATAGACCCTTGAAAGCTTACTTATCTATAGAGGGACACCAAGAAAATGACTCTGGGTGCTTTTCCTTTTCAAAGCAGCTTTTTGAAACTGAGTTAACTAACATACCTGTCACTCAGTTCAGCTTGAACTTGCCCCTTAAACTTACCTGTTATTCAGAAGCTATTGCTCCTTTTATGCTCTCGCCAGGCTTAAAGGCAACTTTATTTTTAATAAACACCACCTTTGGGGTAGCAGAGTGCTCTTCCCTCCTGTGTTTGGACCCAGGGAGATCCTGTTTAGTTTACAAAAGAGCTCTGCCATCCACAGAGAGAGAGAGGAGAGAAGCCGGTCTCCCAAAGACTACAGCTGCCACATTGCTTCCCTCCCTTTCAGAAGTGACACCTTCATCCCATATTGGCTCAGTCAGGAGGTGTCAAAGAAGTGGCACTGATATCTTTACCAGATGACAAGCTGTAGTGATAGCTAAGATTTACTACAAGGAAAAAAAATCAAGCTGTAAAGTCCAGGGTCAGAAGGCTCCAACTTAATCATATAATGTAGGATGTCATTGTGGATTAACCTCAAAAGATGCATGGGGAGTGCTGGAGACTCACTGAGAGGAAAGAAAAAAAACCCTCTTTGTGAAAGTATGAGAGCTCAAGGGAACAGAGAGAGATTCTCAGCAAATAATGTGCTGGGTCAGAGACTAATTACACATTACATCTGCCGTCTGATGGAATTTCATATCCCCCTGATATCTCCATTGATTCTTGGCACCTTCACTTGGGAATCTTCCCAGCTGAGCATTTTTTCTTGCTCTGTCAGTCTGGCATGAATTTCTCCCATCTTCCACACAACACCCACCATACGCCTAGCTTGCAAGAGCTCCCTGCTGAGGCAAGAAGAAGGCATAGCAAGGCTGCCTGGGAGCATCCTTGGACACCAGGGCTGGAAGAGATGAGGAGCAGACACCAGCCTGCCGGCCCATGGCAGTGGCAGCAGCAACCACCTTCTCTGGGCTTGCTGCCATGCACCCTTCACAGCTTGGGAAATGCTGCAAAGGAAATTCACAGGCAGCCAAAAACCAGTGGTTCCTCTGGAATCTGCCCTTAATTTCTTCCCGCATCAGTGCATACAATGAGGGCTGGCCGGAGGGTGTTTCTGACCTGAGGGACTTTTTAACTTGGTAACCGTTTTCAACAGAACTTGACAGAGGGTGTGGATGCCTTTAGTACAATTAAGTGCCTATAAACTTCACAGTAAGGAGCGGTGCAACAGAAGAGATGTACCCAATCACTGCCCAATCCCAGAGGAAGGGCACAGAGAGAGTGTATTAGACATCAGAGAACACACACTCAGGCTGCTAAAAGCCCCAACGAGTGGTGGAGCTTCTGTCAGAGCGCACAAGAGGCCGTGATACACACAGCCTGCAGGAGAACAGGTTTCATTAGTCTCAGAGGTCATTACACTTGCCTGTTAGCAGCATGAGGCCACAGGGTGAAGAATTGCAGGAGGGCTGCACCGAGGAAACCTTGTTACGTGCCTGGTTCCTTCAGGGCAAGATGTGGTCCAAGTAGCCAGTCCTGGGCTCAGACAACTTCAAATCCGAGACAAGAGGCAGAGATGGAGATGGATGACAAGAACAGCGTCAGTTTTCTCAGCTAAACCAATCCAGTCCTTTTCAGCATCCTGCACCAACTCTGCTTTCTGGATCAGGCCAGCACAAAGGGTGCTTTTTGCTGGCTGCGTGGCTTTGCACACAGCTGCTGCGTTACCGACACGGTGTGGTTCCTCAGACAGTCTGATCACTGCAGCCCGTGGTCCCGCTTCTCTTCTGCAACACAGAACGTTGGGTTTTGCTTCAGACGCCATGGGCAGGACTCAGTGTTGCAGACACCGGGATCACGGCTGTGTCAAGGGAATGAAAGCAGGAGCTGCCAACACTCTTGCAGTTTATGGTGATAGGGTGAGGACAACATATGTCTCATATTTATTGATGACGAGGCAGCTCTGGCGACCCTGCTAAACGCAATGGTCAGAAGGTAGGTGCTACTCCTTCATGCCATCACATTTCCTTCTTCGGACATGTCCAAGTGTACTTATGGCAGGCTGCTCTACGCATTTCAGGGTATACCTGTCTGTGGAAGGAAGCAGAGGGGTGGGAATGGGCTCTGGGAGGCAGATTTTATGCGGTGGGAGGCAGGAGACAATCTGTCGTCTACTACATCCAGCCTACGATTGCACACAACCACCATGCTATGTGCATGGGGAGAAAGCCACCTTCTCTTGGCCGATAACTCTACGGGGGGCTATTTTGCTGTGGCCAAACCCCTCCCTCTACAGACTTTCCTGACAAGTAACAGACTGTGCTTGTGCACAGGTAAAGCATCTGAAGTGATGCACCAGGTGGGTTACACTAGCCTTCCCTTCCCAACACAAGGCCAGATATTTGCATACCTCTCAGATTCAATTTGTCCTTCCAGAAAACTCAGAGGTGTTCCCCCTCTTTCAGACTCATGCCATTTCTTAGTCAGTGCCATATATGTACACATACAAGTGCATACATACATATACAGACACATAGAGGTGTATACATACATACCCATACATATATGTACACATACATATCTCATATATATGTGTATGTGAGATACCGAACAGAAAGACATGGGGAAATCAATCGACTTGTTCTCCATCAAGGAGGATGCTGCAGTGGATTTCAACAGAAAAAAAACCCCAACAATACTGATCAATAA
The DNA here is from genome assembly GCA_027564655.1 of Leptodon cayanensis. Lineage (NCBI taxonomy): Eukaryota > Metazoa > Chordata > Aves > Accipitriformes > Accipitridae > Leptodon > Leptodon cayanensis. The sequence goes on from JANXJC010000056.1 coordinate 20,183,850, forward strand.
TCACCTACAAAATGGACAACAGATCATGAGAGCTAGTCTTTGCTGCTTCCCTGCTATATGCTTTTGCTCTTTGCTGCTTTTTTGCTCCCTGCCACCTTTGCCCAGTGCATCTTTTGCTAGCATTGGACAGGGGCAAGCTGATGGTCATGCACAGAAGTGGTACTGACACATCCTTAGCAGCATGCTACCCACTATTATTTTGCAGCAGAAAGGACCCGACCCCCCAGGAAGGTAGATCTTGATCCAGCTTGGCCCTGGATTTCCTCTATGTGTTTAGATAAGCCTTAATAGAGTCTGTACTTCCCTCCAGGGATTAGCAGCTCATCTGAGCTGTCTGCCAATTCTCTGGAGTCATCTGAAATCTCTAGGAATTAGAGATGGTGGTCTGCATATACGACCATAGAATAACTCAGGTTCGCAGAGGCTTCTGAAGGTCTCCACTCTGGCGTCCTGCTCAATGCCCTGTGCTTCAGCCCCCAAACAGCTTGGTGGCCTCCACCGGACTCACTCCAGTTTGTTCCTCTGCCTCTTGTACTGGGGAGCCCCAGACTGGGAGGGGTCTCACCAGTCCCAAGTAGAGGGGACTATAATCACTGTGATCACTCTAATCACTCCTCTCACACTGCTGGCTGCATTCTTTGCTGATACAGCCAGTTGGCCTTCGGTGTTGCAGGAGCACCTGCAGACTCCTGGTTACCCCCCTCACACACTTCACAAGGCTGGACCATTTTGTCCCAGAGGTGGGACGTCACATTTGCTTTCACTGACCTTCACAATGTTCATATCAATCCATTTCTCCAGCCTGTCTAGGTCCCTTTGAAAGGCAGCTCTGCCCTCCAGCCTACTGCCTGCTTCCCCAACCTCTTATCTTCCACAAACCTGCTGTGTGCCCCATAGAAACTACATTTTCCCTGTGCAAATCAAAGCAAAAAGACAAAAAGCATGTCGGCTGACCACCATTTTTGCAGGTGCTCTTCTAGAAGAAGTTGCAACTCTTCTCTTTGAATTTCCCCCAAACCAAAGGACAATTCGAGCACCCATGGGATTGTGACTGACACACATTTAGAACTGGGGCCACATTTCTTCATTCTGTCCTAGAATTAGTTTATCCATTATATCTTAAGAACACCTACTATAGTCCTGGCATATTCATTATTTTCTATTCATTTGAGACATACCCAAGAGGCGAGACAGATCACAATAAATAAATAAATGCTCAAATGAGCCAATATGCAGGCTAAGTAATATAGATTTTCTTTCAAAAACAGATTCATGAAGCAACAGCTTGTATTATTACTAAAGTGCTTTGGTTACGAGCAACTTAACAGCCATGACAGAATAACAGCCTCATCAAGAAAGTGAGCCATCTTGGAGACCAGAAAGAACATAAGTACAGCTGCTACATGAAGGAAGTAGCATGCGTGCAAAAATACTGCTGGACAGTCAGTAAGCAACTGGGGCTTGAAGAGGCTCTCCCAGAGGTCTCTAAAGCATGGATATGGTCACACAGCATTGTGTTCAACCACCTCCGTGGGCCACAACAAGCTGTTTTGGGGGTGTCCCCAGCTGTGACTACCAGAGGTGGACTAGTCAAACAAGAATATCTCACATGAGAGGTTAAAATAAAATGATCTGTAGAAAAATCGCCCCCATTCTAGGTAGGGCAGGGCCTTCCTTTTCCTCTTGGCCTCCATCCAACAGCTTTCTGTGCTGCAGCAAGGTCTGTACAGTCCCTTGGGGTTGGTGGAAAACTCTCCTCTTGTCTCCCATGGTGAAGGTCTGGCTCTGCACGTCACTCTCTCCTTCTTTTAGCCGCATCCTCATTTGGGTTGGCTGCAGATTGCGGGCTGTTCCCCAGCTGTGCAATACTCTGTTGCTCTCAAGGAAGGTGCAAATTCCTTGGTCCGTGGCCCAGTAAAAAGGGCATTTCCCTCCTGCTCCCATGCCTTTTTGAGGAACAGTGAATTTCATCAGCTACAGCTGCTAACCTGCCAATCCGGGTGTGATGAGAAGCATCCTAGAGCCAGTGTCCTGTCACCTGCGTCACCCATAGCCAAACCCCACGGCATATCTCTGGGATACCATCCCCTGGGTGACAGCTACAACCCCTGTTTAGATTAGGGACGGGAGCAAAACTTCTATGCCAGTGCCTGGTGGCCCATCCCTGAGGAAAAAATGAGTATGAACTGCTGCACCATTCTCTTTCCTCAGGATCTTCTGACATGCGTGGTTAAGGCAAAAGTCTACCAGCATCACTGTGGGAACAATGATCCCAGGAATTTTCTTTTACTACTGTTGATTTTTGCTCCCCTGTGAAACACTGGAAAGACAGAAGGGGTTAACCTGTTGGATTTCAGTCAGAAGGCTGGGAATCCCAAGTCCCAGTTCCCTGTGCCCCTGAGGAGTGGTCCCAGGGACGATGGGCTCCAGTAGCTCCAAGAAACTCCCCTGCCACAGGTATGCAGGGAACAAATGTTGTTGGTAGCCAACTGCAACCCACAAAACTGAACCACGAAATAAATAAGCCAAACACCTCATGAAGGCTGAACACTTGCTTGCAAGAGGAAAAGAACTTTTAAGATGACACCTAACAGTGGCACTTCTGGAACGAGTTGGTTAAGTAGAAGCTGCAGAAAAAGTCATATCTGCCAGTAATTAGGCGACCTGAGCCTTGAGAACAATGACTGGCATTGAATCTGGTAGCAGGCTGGAGCACTGGAAATTCTTGTTATGACAACTTCCCTCATCGTATCAAAGCTGTGGAGACGCTCTCTAACCAAGAAAGGAGACAGACATGAAAATACAGGCAGTCCTTGGTTCAGCAAATTGCTCAATAAAGTTTTACATGTTCTGGTAGAGCGATGCATACATACAACTTGTTGCAAGGCTCTTTTCCATTCTGGAGGGTCGGCAAACACCTCGATAAACCACTATCTGTTCCGTTATATGGGCCTGTAGAGCGTTGCTCCCACCCTAAATGCCATACACAAATATATCTGTTTCTCTCATTTCTTCATATTTTTGTAGGATTCTGGAAAGGAACTGAAATTAGTCTACCCACTATGACCCTGTCCTCACCTTCCTTTATTATCTCATTTGATTAATTAGTTTACTTGACCATTTCTGCGCTCTTGCCTGTGAACTTGTAGCAGTAACTTTTGAGCAGCCAGTGACTTGTTGAATCATCAAATAAACAAGACCCAGGCAACATGACTTTTCCTGCTGCCCTCCAAGAAAGGGACCTGCTGGCATACTCTTGGCACACAGCAGCAATTAAAGCTGGTCACATTGTTTAATCTTTTTATGTTTGCTTAGAACATTTTCCATCAGAAAATGCCACTTAATCAAAAGGCTGCAGGAAGATGTTGGTTTCAAGGGCATTTTATAATTGAGAAAATAAAAAGTGAAACACTTTCACAATGGCAGAATATTTCACACTGACCTTTTTGAGATGCAACACAGACTATTTTCCTCCAGAATTATTTGTCTCTAAAATATTTGATACTGATCAAACTGCAGTCCAGCTGGCAAGAGCACATCTTGAATTTTCTTTTAATTGAAACTTTGCTTGACAGATCCAAACTGAAATTGTTAAAAATATTTTGTTTGTTTACTTTTTTTTTTTTTGAGGGAACTGCCAAAATGCAATATTTTGCTCTGTTTCGAGCTAGAAACAGATGTTCAGATTGCAATATTACCTATCACATAGGAATGGGAAGCCCATTCCCAGATTTTTATACTTTGTTGGTCTGTAGAGAAATTCTTCTTCTTCTGGCCCTGTGAAGAACAGCGGTCCTAAGCCCTCTGCATCGAGTAATCTATCCTTGGAAGCACATACTCCTCTTTTTCTGCAGTGAAGATAATGATCGTGGAGCTGAAGGGTTAGACGCTCTAGCAGACCGATGCACACATGCCCTCCTGCTATAGTCAGGCAGAAAGAGGACAGGTAAAACACGTTGAACCAACACGGACACGGTTGCACCAAGAAGAAAGCAGAGTATGTCCCGAGTTATCTATGTCAGATCCTGGCTGTGCTGTGTGCCCCTGCTCGGCAGGGATGGGGAGCTGGGTTTCTGCTATGGCCAGCTGCAAAGGCAGACCCGATTGCTTTTATTCTCCTTGTGTCACCCTGGTGCAGACCGCAGGATGGTCTCTTAACACCTTGCATTGTGCATTAAACCGTGGAAGAGAAGCAAAGGCAGCACAGCTGGCAGCGGGACCCAGCCACATGGCCCAGGCTCAGCCTGCGCCTGTTGGAGAGACAGGCAGGGACTCAGGAGGGAAAGAAAGAGCAATGGGGTGAGATTCTCGGTCAGTGGAAGATGTAAAGGGGGACTCAGGCTACTTCCAACCCAAAACACGTCTTGAGGTAGCATCAGCCGACCCCGCTCAGCAGCAGTGTGAGGGAAGCACTGAGAAGGCTCCCCACGCCAGGATCTGGCCTCTGCTACCTATGTCTCCAGGAGTATCTACTTCTGCCTGGGAAAGATTCCCCAGTGTGAGCAATGGCAGCGCCTCTTTGCTTGCTGTCATATACCTTCCACAAATCTCCCTACCCTAAAGACTCCCCAGGTTTGAAGGGGAGGACCTAGCCCTGCCAGCAGGAGCCTGACAGTGATCTGTATGGGGAAAAGGCTCTAAGCTGATTCCTTTTGGTTATGTCCTTCTCCTCATCTACTCTTCTCTTTCCCTGGTCTACCCTCACACAGGCTGCTCCCACACATCTGCAGTGAAAACAGAAGCTCAGAGAAACAAAACCTCAGTGCTGGTCCATGGGGCTCATGCTGGACAGAGCTGGGACCTCACTGCACCGAGGACGCAGAGGAGCAGCTCCACACTGGTGCTCTCAGAAGAGAAGCTGCAGGCACCAAGACATACACTCCCCCTGTGCAGCCCACTCTGCCCAGTCCCCCGGTTCCCATCCAGTCCTGACAATCTTCTTCAACCTGCTTCTGCAGGTTAGACACGATGCCTTCAGCCGATCTGGCTCTGCAAGGTCAAGAGGCAGCAGCCTTTTTTCTGCCTTCGGGATCTCGCCAGGCCCTGAACTCTAAACACTTGCAACTATTTGCTAAGCTCTCGTGTTGCTCAGGAGCTAGTTCAGCATGCTTAGAGCTGAGAGGAAGATCCCGCCTGTATCTCTGGGGGGCTCTACTGCAGCAGAACATGGAACTCCTGTTGGACTCACTCAGGGAAAGGGATTCTTGACAACCAGCTTCAGCCCAGGAGGGTTAGTCTCTGCTGACTCCTGCAGTAGTTAATAGAGAGAAATCAGTGCCCCCTGAGGGCAATTCAGAGCAAGAGATTAATGCTCTGAATTAACACGTTGGAGGGCTGTGATTCTCTGCTGGCTCAAGAGAAAGCCTTGCGAGACGTACTCTAGTGTGCTCAAGTTGGGCTCTGCGTGCCCGCAGCACCATCAAGATACTTACTCTCATTTCCTATGACAAGTCCTGTAGTCCTACCCGAGCCCCATGCCCAGGTGCGTTTTCAGACTGCTCTTCCCACCACATATGCCTGGGTCTTCCTATTCCAGCCATTTCTGCAGCTCAAAATTGCCTCTGCAGCCCTGCAGTTACATGGAGATTAGTGGGAGCAACTGGGTAGGAGCCCATTCCCAAATTCCCATGCCAAGGTGCTGCTGGCACGCTGAGAAAGGTACTGGAGTGCCATCATCACTTGTCGTCATCAAGGGATTGTCAGCTGGGAGGCAGCTTTGGAAGGTCCCTTTGGCTGAAGGTACTCTGTGCGTACAGCCATTTACTTCAGCATCAAAGCATAGGAAGAGGTTGAGCATTTGGGAGGGACTCGGGATAGGGTGTGACAGGTCAAAGCGAAGTATCTTCCACGAACTGAGCAGCAGGGTGATGACTATTGCCTAGAGGATCTTTTAAGATTGCGTTTTTTTGTTTGTTTTCCTTGGCAGGGGAGTTCTCTTGAAAAATCAATTTCCTGTTATTTTCATTTCTTCCCTTATCCATCAGCACATTAGCTTTTCTTCATTCTTCCTTGGCTTTCCTCACCACACACACTGTTGGCCAGCTTATTCATCTGGAATCTGCCATTTGCTAACTGATCTGATTAGAGTTAATTACTAATTATTTGTATTACTACAACCCTGATGTTATACGCACCATGGGAATATAATTTAATTACAGCATAATATCAATCAGATGCATAAATTAAAATGTTTGCATTTTAATATGAGCCCATTTTCTGTTTTCAGTTGTATGAGCTGCCAAGCTTGGAGGAGAAAAAAGCTGTTGCTCCAGGCTGTTGTGCAGTGAGAGATGGGCAGTTCTCCCAAATCAGGTGGAGGAATGGGGCTCACAGTTTCCAGGTGTCGTTACCTTTAAGAAGAATTCTTTCTAAAAGGATTTTTAACAATAAAAGCTGTGGTTTTACACCATTTAAGTTCTGCAGTGTCTAGCAGCAAACAGTTTAACTACACAGTCTATGAAAAACCACCTCTTTGTGTTCACTCTGACCTAGACAACAGCAGGGTCTTTTGCTGGAAGTAGAAATGCAAGCCAGACCCTTTATGGCCTCTCCTTGCCCTTCATCATTCTTCATATCCCTGGCATGTCTTCACTTTTAGCCATTTTTTTCCCAGCTCTCAGGTCTAGGCCAGTTAGTTTATTCTTTGTGCACAAGCTGGTCTGTAGCTTCATTTCCCTTTCTGAGCCGTTTCCAGAGAGGGGAGCAGCACAGCAGGCACTATGTGAGATGGTGGACACACCATCGACACATACATGACACAAAAGACAGCGAGCCTCAAGGAAGCTGACTTTTCCCCGGTGCTTTTCAGCAGACACATTTCAGTGGGGAGAAGAGATATCCTAGGGGGGGGTGTGGGGTGTGTCTTATTTATATATAAATATATATAAATCTGCTGGGAGGGAATGAAGATGAGAGAGCCAGGCTCTTCCCAGAAGTGCCCACTTAGAGCACCAGAGGCAACAGGGACAAATTAAAACACGTAATACTCCAGCTGCACATGAGAAAACAACTTTTTCCTATAGGGGTGGTCTAACGCCGGCGCAGGTTGCCCAGGGAGTTTGCGGAGTCTCCTTCCCTGGTGATATTCAAAACCCAAGGGCACACTGTCCTGAGCAACCTGCTCTAGGTGACCCTGCTTGAGCAGGCAGGTTGGACCAGAGGACCTGGTCCCTTCAGGTCCCTTCCAACCTCCACCCTCCTGTGCAACTCTGTGCTTTGGTTTCATTCCTAAAGCACCTGAACTCAGCCCTGATGCCCGCTGGCAAGGATGCTGGGAGAAGGCACGATCCCAAACTCCTCCCCGAGGGTTCATCACCAAACAACAGCTCCCCGCTCCAGAATATCTCACGGCAGACACGCTCAGAGGAGACAAAAGATCATTTTACTGCAAACACCAACTGCGGCGGGGGGGTGGGCCCAGGAGTCACAGGGGTTCAGTCAGTAACAGGAAAACGGCACCTACAACGACAGAGTCAGAGAGCACTGATAAACCCACAAAGGCAGGAATAGGCATGACTCGATTCCCCTTTCTTTTGGGAACACCGTTGACGAGGAATTGTTTGTAGCCCAGAAGAGAGAGCTATGGCTGGCATTGACGAGGGGAGGGCTCTTATCCCCATGGGTAATGCCCTTAGAGACCTGCGTACATGCAGAAATGCACAGGACCCCCATGCCACGCAGCAGGGCTTGATGGGGAGCCCCTGGGGAGCGGCCATGGAGTTATTTCCAAGCCCTGCACAGCACCATCCCTCGCCGTCCCTTGCCAGCAGGTTGGACCAACTCGGAGCAGTGCTGAGAGTTGGGAAAGATGGGCAGCAGAGCCTGGTACACACCTGGGCTTCTTGACCTGCTGGACCTTCCTGCTTCTTTTAAGTCCCCATCTCTTTCTCTCTTCCTTCTTTTCTTTTCTTGTTGGCATTCCTTCTCCTCTGCCCAGACCTCTTTTCTCTTTCTTTTTTTTTGGTTTTCCTTTTCCTGGGGGGAGCCTGCAAACCTTTCCATCCCACAGTATGATTAGGTAGGTAAAGCCAGGATCAACTAGAATCAGTTCTTGATTTACCCCGAGCTGACTCATTTTACCTTTTTTCCTCTGAAGGGCTCTTTAGTCCTTCTGAGCATCCCAGGGAGTCTACTGTGGTCTCTGGGGTGGCTGGAGCCAAAGCAATGGGTGCCTACAACAGAAATGCCAGAGTCAGCGGGTGGCAAGGGACACCCGGGAGTAGTAGGCGACTGTTTGGCAAAATGCTGCCTTAGCCCTACAGAGAAGATCCCTTTGGCTGGTTTGCATCAGCCCTTTCTTCCAAGGGCCTCACTTTGGCACACAGGGTTCACACGGGTGTATGACACTCAGTTCATTTCTGGCAGCTCAACAAACACTGGGATAAGGTGTCTCGGGTAGGAGGGTAGCTCCTGATGGAGCTGCCATACCTCTGCCGTTTCAAACTCCACCACCGTGTCTCCCCCAGCTTCTTTGAGGACATCCAGCAGAGAGGAGGGTGCATGCAGAATGGCTTCTGCCTGGTGGTCCTCTTCTGCTCTGCCTGCAGGGCCACTTTGCTCTTCCAAATGCAGGTCTAGAAAGCAAAAGCACATGCAGCAAAGTGACTCCTTGGAAGCAAAGCACACCTAAAGCAAAACCCACCCAAAGCCCTCCACCAGTTGTCTTGTCGAGGTTTCTGGTATCCCAAGCCCCAGCCTTTGACACCCCTCCATTCCTCCTCATACCTGTGGCTCTGTCCATGGGTGCTGGGGACTCCGCGGCTGATGGAGAGGAGCGGCCAGCCATCTCCTCCCCAAAGACATCACTGCAGTTTTCAATGAGAAACGCCACCAGCACGTTCACCTGCACACATCAAACCCTTG
>JANXJC010000056.1:20195043-20256112 GCA_027564655.1 Leptodon cayanensis
TGCACAGCTGCTTTCCAGCTGGGTGTCCCCTGGCATTTACTGGCACAAGGGCTTGTTCGTCCCCAGGTCTCCAGGACAATAGGCACAATACTTGGTTTCAACTCTGAACCTGTAATTTTGTGGCTGTTCTGGAATGCCTTACAGTGAAAGAAGATTTTTAAATTCACACTGGCTTCCAGCTCCCCTAGAAATGAGTTTTGGTTTATTTTGATGCCATCAAACCTAGCATGGTTTTGGATGCCTTGATTAATTTTCCTCTAAAATAAAAAAAAAAAAAATCACAAGTTCACAAAAGCCTTTGGTGTCACTAAAAACATATCCTCTTCAACACTGGCAACAAGAAAGAAAAGTTTGTCCCATTTTAATGGTTATGTCAGCCCTTGAAAGGCTGGGCACTGCACAGTTTCCTCACTGGTTTGTGCCAGTAGGGAACCAGAAGAGTGGGCAGCAAAGCCAAGGGACCGCTAAGGGACCTGACTGGGATGAGAGGAGGAACTTGCAGTCAAATTCACAATTGAGCATGGACTTTCTAAATGTGAGCCCAGGAGGGAAACCAGAGCACTGGCTTTTCTCTTCTAGCTGTCACCTTTGAGGAGCCTTTACGTCTGTCTACAAGGGATACCACAGCTCAATACCATGTGGTGTCAGCATCTCAGATAGTAGTCCACAAGTTATTTATGGGACAGATGGTAAACAGCTTATTTCCTGCTCATGTTCTCCCAGTAGCCACAGTTTTACAGGGCTCCACCACATTTCCCAGCCCTGGGTGCTGCTGGGACGGCTGGGAATCCATCTCTAAAAGACCACCCCATCTCAGCACTGCAGTGATTCAGGGCAGCACTGCGCTCCCACAGTTGCTCCAGTACAACCAAATCCTTTAAGAATAAGCCCCACTGGGGAGGGAGAGAAAGATTCTGTCTTCCAGGGCTGGGGACAGCCCTGAGTTAGGCTCAAATCCACCATCACCCCAGTGCCACATGTTTAACATCATTTCCACTCATCAGCTCTGTCTGGCTACTCTCTCCTCGCAGTGAAGCAACTGAAGGTGGTCAGTGGCCCGGCAAGTTACAGACCACAGCAAATAGGAGTCTTCAGCCACTCCGCTATCTCTTAGCAGGACGCATGATGGACTAAAAACTTATTCTTCTGACAAAGATTGTAACGAGAAGAGAAAATGGCATTCCTCTGACAAGGGTTGCAATGGAAAAGACAGGAGCGTTCACAGTTGCTGTGTTAGTGCTGCAGATCTGTCCTCCTTGTTCTTCTCCGTATTAATGAAGAGAAAGAAAATAACAGTTGCATCTTCAAAACTATACAACCAGGATTTGCAGAACTTTGACATGAGTTTGGTATGTGCTAGCCCGTGATGCCACCAAAACTTGGGATCAGGTTGACGCTCTCGTCACGTCTGTATAACTACACCACCCTCCAGGATAAACCATCTCAGAGCTTCCAGGTGTTTGTCACAGCTCACCCCCCAGCAAAAGAAGACCTATCTCTACCCATCAAGATTGTATACCCCTGTCCCGCCAACTCTTCTGCCAAGAAAGATAATATCTCGCCTTTGTCATTAGCCAAAGGTGAAAGGATGATCTTATGTTCTGTGGAGTCTATTCAGAGATTACTTGCAGATTATATCGGAAATTATAGACCTGTTTTTATCTTTAGCTCTGCTATCACATCCCCAGGAAACCCTTGGACAGTCACTTTGCCTCATTACCTTGGTGGTGAATGGGGGCTGTATGTACCCCCGCTCCAGTGGCACTTCAGCTCATTGCAGACCCAGACCAGAGAAAGAAGTGGGTGAACTACTCACTGGGAGGAAGGGGCTCCACTGGTGGCAGGATGACAGCCAGGCTTTGTGCATTGTGGGGTCGTGCTTCAGGCTTTGTGCATCGCACGTCGTGCTTCAGGCTTCACGGGTGCCAAGGGAGGAGCACAAGCAGGGGAGCTGGAGGGGGGGACTCCAGCGCTGGCCATGGCCTCACCGATGGGGCATGGTCCCGTTGAGTTCTCAACACACCCAACAGAGCCAGGGGTGGCCCAGCGACAGCCCCAGACACAGCGAAGGGATGAACTGGGAGCAGGGTCCCTCCAGGGAGCCCTGTCTGGAGCGGGAGATGGAGTAGGAGACCAGGCTATAACGTACGTAGGAGGGGTCCCTCCAGGACGTGGGGACAGGACTGGAGGCAGACACATCTACAGCACAGCTCAGGGACCAGGGACCCAGACCTGAGTTTAAATGGGGTCGGGGCTCTGACGGTAGGAAAACAACTATTTTTGCAAACAGAGGCTCAAAACTGCAGTTATACAGGGATGAAAGCAAACACTGCAGCACTGGTGGAGTGACGTGTGTCAGACATCCCTCCAGAGACAGGAATTTCCAAACCTGTAAAGCTCCTTGACTTGAGTTCCTAAAACAGAGCCATGAGAAAGGAGGGGTGCAGCAGCATCCCTGCACAGGTAGGCAAGAGCTGTCAGACGGGCAGGGTAGGCAGGAGCAATGCCAGTGGACCCAGGGATATGCTTCTGATTACAGGTTGCCCAGCAGAAGTGGCCCAAATTTGCCTAAATCCTGAGCCAGCTGGTTTCTGCGAAAGCCCTTGGACCTTCTGGGCATTGGTCCTTTCAAACAAGAAAGAGTAGCAATTGCCACCAGTGCTGAGAGTCAAGCCTGATTGCCTGTCTGCTGTAAGTTTGCAAAAGAACTGTGGGAGGCAGGTAATACCCATGAGTCTAAATTCGGGCCAGGACTAGGCTGCAGGAGTTACTGCCACTTCCCAGCCTTGCACAGGTAGCTGGCAGAAGGCTGCCTGTCCATTCAGTGATGCTTGGGACAGATATGGGTCCTGGGCGCCGAGGCAGAGGTGAGACAAGCGTAATGAGATGTTGCTCGTGGCAAAACCTGATGCAGAAACTCGGAGCAATTGTTCCCAAGCTCTCTTGGCTCACAGCTTGCTGCTGCTCGAGACCTGGGAAAAGCCAAATATGCATCCAGCAGCTTGTCCGTCTCACCCCTATCATCACTCTACCAGAAGTTACCGTGTGACCTTCTACCATGCAACCCAAGCGGTGCTGCGACCACGTACGACCTTTGAAACTCATAACACCAGCCAGCCCAAAATTCCTACATACACCTTCCAACCAAAACCAGGCAGGGGCAGCAGTCTACCCCCAGAGTTCCTCAGTAATTCACTAGCAAGTTATTTTGGTGCTCCTTCAGAACATACCCTTTTGCAAAAGTTTTTGATGACCGAATTCCAGGCAGGCACTGTTCTTTATAAACACCAAATCTCTCATGGTATTGTTTCTTCTCCAGGAGGCCACCAGACTTGAGGTCCACCAGGGTTTAGGCATTCTTTCCCATTCCAGCTCAGGTCTAGCACCGCAGCAAAGGCTGGTGGCTATAAGAGACTTCCCAGCCGCGTGGACTGCCTGGGAGAGGTGCTTTGGCTCGGTGGAACCCAAGATGCTGACCACATGATGGTGTGGGTGGGAGTCTCTTGCACACTGGTTTGCAGGTAGTCTGTGACAATTCCTGCTCTTCTGAAGTTTGCATTTAAACCCACGCACGGGACAAGCTGGCTGAACAGCCATCATCCACAGGTGAACGGGACAGTTCAGTGGCTCCCTTTCTAACCACGCTTTTTGGACCCAAACTCACGAGTCAGAGCAACAGCTAAAGCAGGTTCCCAGCTTCTACTGGGAATGGGGCAGCCTTTGCAATACTCGGGCCCCATCTGCACCCAGTCTGCTGAGAAATGTGGAAACTCATCCCTTCCAGAGGTCTTCCACTGATGGTTTGCTTAGGGAGTTATCAAATCTACTTAACCATATGAATACCAATTTACCTTTGTTGTATATTGCACTGCTCACGTCTATTGATGAAAGCGGCTGTGGAGCAATACCAGGTAATGAATATATTGAACAGAGCAGTAGATATATCTGGAGTGTATAACGAGATTCTGCTTTGACTGTTCAATTTTTCTGCACAAGCGTGGGAGTGCAGCATGCATTCACCATGTACAATAGAACTAATACCAAGAACTGCCTGTTTGCAACCTTTGTTACCTCTGGAGAATTTAAAAATTGAGTGAAGGGAAATGTACTTTTGTTTGTAGAGTGTCAGCTGAGTCCTTATGAATTTCAAAAGCTCAAACACAGGCAGGACCTGAAGTATCAGCACCTCCTGCCTCCAGAATTCAGTTTTTTCTTTCTTCCTGTGTGGCTGTTGATTTCCTCCACTGTTGCTGACACGGGTTGCATCAGCAAGAAAGCTTTGAATGCACCAGCATGGCGCTTGGATAGCCAAACACTCAAACCATGATACCTGTAGGATACAAGTGCCTGGCAAGAAACGGTTTGCTCCATGCAAGTGTGCATCAACCATGATACCTTGTTTTCTTTGGTTTTCAGAGGGGTTTTTTTTCAATAACAAGTTTTTTGTCCTTTGGATAAAAACAATTGCATAAAATCACATTCCTCTGTTATGAAAACAGAGTATTTCCTGAGCTGCTTCCACTTAGCTGGAAAGCCATTTACCACTGAGCAGTATTTAGATGGTCATCTGTCCTATTCAGCCAAGGAGCTCATGGCCTGGGTTCTTCCTGCTATTCTTGGATTACATGAGCCACTCAAGCAAAGCAGTACAGAAAAAGATGCATTTGCTGCCACGTCTCATCGACCCCAGGAAGGAGGACAAACAGGCTCTACTTGCTCTGCCTTCCCTCCTGTGAGACAGAGGTGGGGAGAAGCATATTTGGGGAGGGGGACAAAGCAATACTTCCCACCCCCCAGCCTGAGGAAGGGATGAAGAGGAGGCTTTGTGGGCCATGCTCATGGGAGGATAAGGAGAAAAAAAGGAGAGGGGATGAGCAGGACCAAGGGCACAGCCTGCACTCTGTCCTTGGGACAAGCACCTCGGTCCCTTTAAAGACTCCAGAGACCCTCAGCGGGACTTGTAGCAGTTTCACACTCCCACCACCAACCTGAAGTACTATGGGCTCTTTGCAGTTGTCTTGATTTGGATGAGGCGCTAACACAGGTCAGGCAGCGCTGAGCACGGCCAAAGGAAGCTCAGACCTGCTGCTAAAAACCCTGCGTAGCCATCGCCGCGCTCTGGTTCCTGCTCTCTTCCTTGCCTTTTCTCTCTCGCCTTCGCGCTGCCAACCCCGAACCCACAGGATAGGTGCTCTGCTGCATACCCACCTGTGAGCAACACGTGCCAGTCTAATAGAAATAAGAAACATCACTTTGCCTACGGGTTTGGGTCTGGTCACTTAAGAACCCAAGGTATCATTATTTAGGGAAAACAAACAAACAAACAAAAAAAAGAAGCTTAAAGACAGCCATGTAATAGTGAGGGTCTAGAAATTTTAGAGTAAACCTTCTAGAATCAGACACAGGGAGAGCAGTCTTACTCTCCAGCCATCAGCTCTGAGGTGAAAACTGCAGGGAGCTTCTGAGCATCTTTGTATTCTGAATGCTACAAATTCCAAAGCTAAAACAGCCCACATTTGCAGAGGACTTTGAAATGCTCATTTTTATTTCCAGGAGCTTGTGCTAAGTGTTTTTACTCTGTAAGATAATGGCTATTCATCCCAACACTATTTTGTAAAAAAACAGTCATAGGAGGCAATCTTCTTATCTCCTAGGATACATAGGTTTTGTCTGAATATGATAAGGCTACAGAGAAATTAATTTATTCTCTTGAAAAAGTCTCTCTTTCTGTGTATATATGTATGTGTGTGTGTATATATATATATGTATGTATGTATTTTTAGCTAATGAAACAAAAAGTACAAAGTTAGTTTAAAAATTCAGCTAACAGCATTATATGGTTTTATGCAGAGACAGAGCTTTTCAGCTCCTGCTAATTAGCATATCTCTGACTCTGATGGAGTGGTTTAAACTGGCTGAAAACCTAGCCCAAAAAGTGGCATTTAATTTTCTAACTTAATTTCAAGCTACGAATGGGAGTCTCTTGTTAGGTTATTTAATTTTATTTTAAAATGCTAAAGGAGTGTTAGGGAGTCATGTCTTCCAAAATATGGGGCTGCAAAAGTTCCTGAGACAAGGAGATTTGGTTTTATCTTGGTGCCTTCATGCTTTGCTTCTTAAAGGAAAAGGAAAAAAAAGACAGACAGAGGGAACTGAAGTTATTGAGGATAAAGCTTGAAGTCAAGATGTACAAACAGCAAATGGCAAACAAAATAAGCAGAGTATGGCAAAGGAACTATCAAAGTTGCCTTCTATGGATCCTTTAAAAAAAATAAAAAAAGAGAAGTTTTTGCATCCTTACCTGTTTCTCCTCTGTCATCTACATGGTGTTCTGTTGTGCCCAAAAGTTATACTTCTCAAAAGCCCGCCAAAATAAAATGTTTCCCTAACTTCCACCAAGCTTTCTCCAACTTTGGAGCTGCCAAGTAATCCTGTTCTCAGTCTTAGATACATCTTCAGAGTTTAGATACTTGAAATCACACAGTTCACCGTGATTTTGTTGCAAAAATTCAAACTGCATGAAAATCTGCAAAACCAACTGGCACAACTTAGAGCAGTAGAGGGGAGCATGGACAGAACCGCCCACCAAGATCTGAGTGCTTGGTGCTGTGTTTGTGTTTAGTAGGGACCGTATCTTCCTCTAAATATACAGGAAAAGCAAAATAATGATGGATCCAAGGATTGAATACCTTAGCGTGGTAGCTAGGGCTTGGAGGCACCAGTCACACTTTTCAGAAATATGAAGTTTGAAACTGAAGTCTCCTTCCCAACAGGAGGCTGATTCAAACAGCACCCAACGATACCTCCGTCTCCGTTCCTGCGGTGAAGAGCAACCAGCTCTCTGATTGCTGTGGGGACTTACAGCTGCAGCTCCCTTCCCAGCAGTGTTTTTAGCACTTCCTAAGCACGTTAAGAGTCATAAGAAGTCCGTCAAGAGCCTACCTGGATGAGGTGTCCAGCTGGGCTGCAAACCTTCTTGCAGGCACTTCCAGAAGTGTGTAGTAGCCTCCTTTGGCACTTAGACACCTTGAGGCTCTAGTCCTCTGTCTCAGGAGCCTGGAAAATAGAGACGCCAAAGTCTCTCAGACTCTGCCGTAAAACATCACCCTAAAGTTTCCCTCCTCTGCTTTACTACTCATATGCAACACATAAAAAAACATGCTGTAAAAAAAACTTCCAGTCAAACCAATTCCACTATAAAAACCAGTAAAGTACATTGTGAACACACTCCTATTCCCCCACCGTTCTTTGACGCTGGTGAGAGGTCATAGAGGTCTGGCTGTGCAAAGTCAGTCGAGGAGTTGCTCCACTACCCAGTTTCTCAGTATTGCTGCCAAGAAAACAAGCAGAACTGCGGTTGTTTTGGTTAAACCATGCCTTTCTGATGCCAAGAGATGCTGCAAATTAGCTAAGCCTCATTCAGGGGAAATTTATATCAATTTCCCCTCTCCAATGAGATCTGTGTGAGCCGTTCCAGCTACATGAAAAGGATGTTTGGCTGATAAATATTGTGAGACAAGGGCCAAATGGAGCTGGCTGAGGCACCAGGTGAGGTGGTGGGAATATTTTCGATAACACAGGCAAGCTGGAGTCCTGCTGGGCTTTCACCCTGGTTGTAAGAGCTGCCATATGCGAACGCAGCAAGGAGCAGACCCTGTGTCAGAGTCACTAAAGCAGACAAAGCACTTCAGAAAGAAGAGATTAGCTACTGTGCATCAGCAGCAGCGTAAAGAGCTGTGGCAGATGTTGGGGGGGGGAAGAGGGACGTTCCCAAGCAAGGACAGTCTCCAGGCTTGCTCGTACATGGTGGTAGATACAGTATAAATACTACAGACATCTAGGTATCTATATAGATGTGGATATCAACACAAAACACAGCTTGACTGCTGCAGGTCTCCCCTCAACTGCCTGAGGGTTAAGGAGAAAAGCTGCATTTCCCGTGGTGGTGACACCCAGCTCTGATGTACTTGGCCACCAAGGCTGGCTGAAGACAGGCACGAAGCATTTAACAACAGAGACAACTAGTGATTTGGAGAGAGTTGTAAATAAAAGGTCAGTCGAGGAATTTTAATTCACCTGCAGCTCCGTTTCCTAAATTGGTCTTGGGAAAGGTGGCTACAGTTGCAGTTACCATGTCCAAAAGATGAATGAAGAGGACGTCAGAGCTTGAAGGCAGGTTGTTTCGGAGGTGTTACCCACGAACATCAGTCTTTTCCCCTCCCTCTGGCTCCGCTCTTTCCATGGGGCAGATTTCTGCTGGATGAGGGATTACAAGCCCTCCACGAGGCCAGGGAAGAAACCTAGATGTAGATGGGTACCTGACAGCGTTAACTGACTGGAGCCACTGCTGACCTATGATTTTCAGTAATATCCACAAACACTGGATATGGAATTTTGGCATCCCACTGGCAGTGAGAAAGGGTTATAACATACAAGACCGTTCCAGTAAATACAATGGGCAAAACCTGACCTCCTTTTGGGAAAAAAAAAAACCCACAGAGTATAAAGTTCTTCTATGGGAGACAGCCACCCCTGGTCAGCCTCCTGAGTGTATTCCCCCCATAGTATCTTTTCCCCTCCCCTGCTTGAAAGATGAACATACCTACCTGCCCTGCAGCCATTACATCTGGTCACAGGAGACTGCAGTCAGCGACAATAAAGAGGGTGAGAAAAGCTCCACTAAAGCAGCTGTGCCCGGCATCAGTATCTGAGCTGCTGCATTCAAGCACATCAGCCTCCTTCATCTTTTTAAACACTGCCAGGACAGTGAGGAAGGCAACCCCACTGCTCAGCCCTGGGAGGTGTTATCCCAACGTTGGCTTTTCCTGTAGCTTGGGGAGTAATCCAAACGGAGAACATCACAAGTGGACAAAATAGCACATTGGAATAGGTCAGGTTAACAAGGGATTTCCAGGGAAAGCTGGGAAAAAAGACATGGTCAAGGGTGAAATTAAAGAAGTCTAGACAGTAACAGAGGAATATATAGAGTCGCCAAGCCTCCCTATACTGCTTATCAAAGCTGTCTTGCATCAGACAGGTGGGCAGTCTGCATTGATCAGGGTATTACTTCTGAACACACCGTGATCTTCCCTGTGCTGTCTTATCATCCAGCAGGCAGGCAGGGAAGCAGATTACCTGTGAGGCATTACAAAAGGTAATCTTTACCGACAGCTCTTAGAAGAAGGTCTCCTTAAGGCTGGCTTCCCACTGTCACTGCTAATGTGTTGGGCTTGGCTTTATTCTGAGCAGGTAACAAAGGTAAAGATGGCATGAAGCTGTATTTAATGCCTTGGTTCCCATCAAAGGGAGCACCTTCATCTGGGTTCTTCTGGTTCACCCACTCCAGGAGACTAAGGACAGCTATAAACTGAAGGCTACTCACATGAGTTTTCTATACTGCAGTAACCACCCATCATCCCCACCCTAGTCCAAAGCCCCTGGGCGCTCGGTGCTCTAAAAACACATCCCTGAATTTGCACTTCCCACAGAACAACTGGTTTCAGTTCGGTCCCTTTCCATTTTGGGTGAGCATGACACAGGTCAGATCATGACTCCCCTGCCTGACTAAGCCAGCCTCCTGATGTGTCTGTTTGTCTTTCTGAGTGTCAGTTTGTAGGTTACATGACAAAATCTTGCCTCCGGCTCACAGAGGAAGAGTGGCTGGTAAGGAACACCAAATGATACCCTGCCCCAGTTCCTCCCAGGGCTGTCGCAAGAGAGCCATCAGCCCCATGGGCCAGGGGACATCCATCTCTGGGAGTCGTAAGTGGGGGGACGGGACTCATTAGGGGATGCAGAGAAAAAGCATTACCTGCTCTGCCACCTGGCTGCTAATACCTTGGTGGGAGGTCTCCTGTGGGTCCTTAATATCAGGATGGCCCATTCTTGCACCTGGAGGATGCTGTCCTTCAAGACCTGTCACCTTTCCTAAGCTCCTTTGCCCTTCAAACTGTCTCCCATGGGATCCCTTGCTCCCCTGCTCCAAGGCACAGCTGGGAGTCTGGTTTCTGAGAAATTACTTCTGTCTTTCCAGAGCAGCACAGCAGCAGCCTCGGAGGGTAGTAATGTCTTGCCAGTGTTGCAAAAACACAAGCAGAGTGAAAGGGATACGTAACGCCAATCCAGGACAATGTTGTAGAAATCTCCATACAGGACCCATACTCTGAAGAATTAAAGAAGGGAATACAACAAGGCAAATCAATCTGTTTTTATGGAAAATAGGGCTTGTCAAACAAACCTGATTTCATTCTGTGATGAGATTACAAATTTGGTTGATAAAGGGAACTGTCCAGATGTAATAGGCTTAGATCTTTGGAGGGCTTTTGATTTAGTATCAAATGACATTTGGTTTTAAAAAAATTGTACTATATGGCATCAATAAACCATGAACTAAACAGATTAAGAACTGCCTACCTGACAGATATCAAGCAGCAACCGGTCAGGGGAAACAAGCATTAAACAGGAACGGCTCTAGTGAGGCGGCACGAGGAGCAGGACTATGCCCAGAATAGTTTGCTGCTTTCAGCTGTGCTCTGGGAGTTTATGCAAATAAAACTGGCGAGTGATGCAAATGCCAGCAGCTCAGTTGAGAGTGATGAGGATGAGGCTGCCATACCAAGACATCTGTGTCACTGAGGGAACGGGGACCACTTGCACAGAGGCAGCTTGAATATGCAAAAAGTCATGTGTCTAGCAAGGAGAAACACATAGAACAGGGACTGTACCCCAAAATGGGGGCTACAATGGCCACAGGACTGGATGTGACCTCCCAGCATGGGGATTTGGCAAAGAGACACAATCCTTGTCTACCGATAGACCGCATGTGACTTTTCGGGCTGTGACGAGGAGAACGGTCCTGGGATACTATGCAGCCTTCTGGCATCTGGAGATCAAGAAAGCATGGAAAAGTCAAAGACAGAGGAAAAACGCTGCCTAAACTATCTAGGGGCTGGGGGTTGGGGAAAGGAGTGTGTTAGCAGAGAGGATCAGACAGCTTGAGCTGCCAAGAGCTTTGTGGCCGGCCCTCACCCTCACCCTACGCATCCTCTTTTCTTCTGAGCATTGCCCTTCAGCTTCAAGGACTCCTCTTTCTTCTTGATGGACAGCCAAGATGGTGAGCAAAGGCCATGTCCACCCACAGCCTGGCTCCTGCGGGCTGACACAGCCCTGTGACCACGTGGAATCTGCCGACCAGACCCAGCTCCTCGCTGCAGGTAGGGAAGATCTGCAGACATCACTCGGCGTGTCTCGGTGATATTCAAGCCTCAGCAGTGCACTGTGTCACACAAGCAGGACTGGGAATAACGGGCTGTGCTACCTCTCTCTAATTTGCAGCATCGTAACCATTCTAATTTGCAATTTTCCCCAACTGAGACACTTGCATGTCAATTGGCTGCTACCAATTACAAGATGGGCAGTATATGCCTTGAAAAAGTAGCATCAGCCTCTATTGGGATCATTAAAAGATAGCGTTGTAATCTCACCCAGGCATTTTAGGTGCTTAACAAACCAAAAAGGGCAGACTTTCCTTAAGAAAAGCAGCAAGAAGCTGCCAAATGTGTCTTTTAACCGAGTGGAACTTGCCAAGGTGAGTTTAGCAGTGCTATCTTGAGACTGCCAGACTGAATTACTTTGAAGATTTTGTTGTTTCTTTGCTTTTGTTGCTTTTTTAAGGAAAAAGAAAAAAGGCTAAGATAAAGGAAGAAATAGAGTAAGGAAAAAGAAGGAAATTAGCAGCCTATAGCCCTTCACTAAGCGAGCTGCAGCTCCTTGCTAAAAATGCAGGCAGGAAGCTTTTCTGGAGGACGAACAACAGCATCACAAGCTCAGACCCTGCAAATTGTTAACTGTCCCTTACGCTACTCCATCCTACCATCCAGCTTTTTTGGCTTCACTTCTCCAACACACTCTTCATACCTTCATGCCCTTCAGGAAGTGTTTTCCCTGCCTCAAGGCCACGAGGAGAGTGGAAAAATGACCTTCTTGCTGCAGGTAGCAGAACAGGTAGGATGGTGTGTGCTTGGGTCATCTTCCAACACAGAGCCTGCCTGCTTTGGTTGTTTGGGATGTTGTTGCCCCTTTCTACTAGATGAAAATTCAGCTGTGAGGAGACATCCATCCTCCCGCATGGATGGCCCTAGACGGGGAGCGGCCTTCTCTCCTTTTCCAGCTGCTGCAGAGAACAAGCTTTTAGGGTCCCCATGTGTGAGGTGGATCTTCCACCCCACTGGGTAGACCTCATGGATGCAATACACCACTCCTGGACCCTTGCCCTGTCAGAGAAGATGACATAAGGGAAATTAGGACCTCTGCGCTCCTCTTTACAGAAGTGGGACAATTTATAGATAAGGAAGCTGGTTATCACTGCATTTAAAAGGACAGGATGATTTTTCAGAGCATCACCCATGCGTGGCTGGAGCTCATCTCACCAAAGTCCTGAGCTGTGCGTCATTCCTGCTGGGCCGGCTGCTCCCCCAGAACCTGCAGGTCAGCTTGGCAATAACACTACAGTTCTCTTTTTGGGCTCAACAGATGCAACACAGGCAGCAAACAAAGCTGAATAAGCTCTCCAGCAGCACAAGCAATTACTGCTGCAAACGAGCCCCAACAACCAAAATGACTTGGAGCAGCCCCAAAGAGGCTGAAATAAAACCAGTGCAAGTGAAAGCAAAACCAGGCACTATATAGCCAAGTGGGTTCTTTGAGAATTAACCTCCTTGCAATGGAGCTGAACAACAGAAAAGGTGAAAGAGCAGAGGAACTTTACTACCAAGAAGACCATGCCCAAGTTATGGCAGCTCTTTTAACAGCACAACCCGGGCCAAGGCTATTTTGGAATTTTCTTGCTTGGCCCCTTCCTCATCAGCCGTCTGCTTGGTACCAAGCTCTCTCCCATCCGTATCTTTGTCTCATTTCCCCCTCCAGCACCCACACTGCAGTCAGCATTACTTATTCAGGCCATGTTTTCCAGCAGATACCGGCAGCAGTTACTGTCTCAGGGAAAGCTAAATTGCAGTGGGATGTGCGGAAACAAACATGCTCGCTGCCCCACGGTAAGTATCAGGCATCACATCTTCACCATCATCAGGCCTTCGTCGTCGATGAACAACGAACTCATCACACTGGGGCGTGTGTAGAAAATCTCTCTCCGTTATGTGGGAGTTCGGGTAAGAGGCTTTGTTAAAAAAACGTTAGAAAGCTGACAGTTGCCTTATCCCTGTCCACATGTCTCACAGACTGGGATGAAACTGGGTCTTCTTTCAGCTGGCCAAGGCAAGCGAATTTTGCCCCAGCACCCAAAAGCTGGAAGATTCAGGAGGGAATTTCATCAGGACTGGGAGGGTAACAGGGCTGTCCGTCAGGAGGTGTCTAGGTGGCAGCTGCCAGAAATTAAATCCTAAATCACACAGTGCGGAAAAGCTGGCTGTGGAGATGGCCAGGAATGTTTTTCCTGCGTATGGGTCAGCAGGGTTGAAACGGGTGCTGTATGGTGTGATGTGGCAAGCTACACCTGCATGCTTGCAACCTGAAGCATCACATGGATGAATTTTTTTTTTTCATACTTCCCATGAAAACAAACAGCTACCTTACAGCCAACCCTTGCAATTCTAAAACACGTGGCACAGATCTTCCCTCAGAAACCTCAAATGTACTGCTCACAACACTGAAACTAGACGTTGTCCCCTACTTTCAAAATTCTGATTAAAAATTCATCCCAATGTTTACAGTGGAAGTTTTGAGCATAACTATCACTGTAGCCCAGGCCTCCTCTTATCTTACTCATTTCTTTCTCAGTTTTAAATCTAGCCAACAATATTCAAATTAGAAAAATTCTTTAGTGCCATATTGGAATTAAACACATTACATTTTAGTAGGAGAAAAACAAGAGGAAAATTATTTTTCTTTACTTAATTCAGCCATCTATACTTGTGAAAACTATCATGCATGAAAGTCTTAAACCACTGTATGGTTTAGTATACTTAATAGGCAGCAACAGTAGACTCTCCTGCAGGCTGGGATGGTTTTTTCAACACTACAAATTAAAAAAAAACCTGAAAACATGATAAATACCTCTGAATTCCAATAGCCTTTTAATGTACACTTCTCTTGCAAGTAGATCGCATTTATGAAACATGAATAAATGCACACATCAAGGAAACTGCATGCTTCAGTTTTCGAGATTGAGCATGCTTACTTGTGAAAAGACCCCACAAATCTTCCTCGGATGTTTGCTGGTCGAGAGTCAGCCCAAATTTCCAGTTTGAAAATGATTTATAGGATGCTCATAGAAGCTAAAGAAAGCAGAGGGCTAATTAAGTGTCTTTAACTGTCTGAACATCAGGTACAACTCAAAGTGACTGCACTGCAGACTTTTTCCCTGCAATGGCCCACTAACACCTCCTGAAGGCTCCAGATTCAGCCAAGCTGAAAAATATATTTCTGCTTTTTGTGCTGTTCTTAGCCCGCTGAGGTGGCAGGGGCTGTGCAAAACTGCGGTATGTATAAAACTGACTGATGCTCACCTACAAGCACAAAAGGGCTACAAATGCTCCTGAGCCATCGCAGATAGATTTCCCCTGCCAGAAACAAACAGGATCTCTATAGGTCTGAATTGTTATTAATAATGTAGAGAAGTCTCATTGTACACCATAAGGGTTCATTTGATCATGATAAAGACAGTGACGATAGGAAGCACTGAGGCTTTTGAGCTCAGTGTGAATGCTGCACTTTAAATCACGAGAACAAATTAAATTCTAAGAGAAAAATGCTGTAAAGCACTTGGCCAGGGTGCCTGAGCTGGAGGTTATTTACACAGTTTCTTTCTTTCAACAAGTAAGTTTTCTGAGTGAAGTTAAGGCAAATATTCCCTGGAGAAACTAATTTGTAGTAGATCTTGAACACTAAAAAAGGAAGGCAGAGGAGATCAGACCTGCCAGAAAGAGATAGCTTCATCCACATTTAAATTATTGAACCACTTTCTTCTGAATAAGCTCTCAAGAAAAATGTACAAAAGTTCAAACTGGGAAATCCAGACATGGAGGATGCATGTCCCTCATGCTGTACTCTACCCACAGCCAACACACAGCGTTAGTGTATAGGAACTGAAGATTACATCCTCAGTAGATCAAAACTGGTATAGCCCTGTTAAAGTTCAGGGTGAGTTCAGATAAGCTTGAATTTGACCATCAAAGAAAAACTGAGTCAAAATGTTTTTTAAAAATGGCATAAATCACTTCCCACAAACAGGACTGCTGTCTCATGACCAAATCTGTATTTGCTGGGGTTTTTTTTGGAAGTCCCATGTTTTGGAGTCCACTAAGTCCAAGATAATAATTTTCTGTTCTTCTAGGTAAGTACCTAACTTCCATGGAGAACAAGCAACTCAAATGTTTGACGTGAAGGACTCAAAAAAAGAAGAAATATTAGCAATGTAAACCTCCAGGTATGGGAACTGTTTAAGCTGACTTCATTTCTTGAAGCTCAAGAGCTGTCCATCCTGACAAGTGGGAAGTCAGGCAAAAGTGCTAGGAGATCTGCGTGGATAATCAATGAACTTCTGGCAAACCTGAAATATAAAAAGGAAATATACAGAAGTTGGAAGCAGGGACTGGTAACCTGGGAGGAATATTGAGACACTGTCCAAGCATGCAAAGATGTGTTTAGGAAACCCAAATACCAGCTGGAATTGAACCTGGCGAGGGGTGTCAAAGGCAACAAGAAGGGCTTCTGTAAGTGCATACCTAACAAAAGGAAGATGAGGGGAAATGTGGGCCTGCCGCTGAATGGGGTGAGGGACGTGGTGACACAGGACATGGAAAAGGGTGAGGTATTGAATGCCTTCTTCACTTCAGTCTTTACCAGTAAGACCAGCTTCAGAAACACCAGACCCTGGAGACCAAGGGGAAAGTCTGGAGCAAGGAAGACATACCCTTGGTGGAAGAGGATCAGGTCAGGGAATACTTAAACAAACTGGACATACCCAAGGCCATGGGCCCTGTTGGGATGCATCCGTGAGTGCTAAGGGAGCTGGCTGATGTCATTCTGTGGTCCAGCTCAATGATCTTTGAATGGTCATTAGAAGAGGTTCCTGAGGACTAGAAGAAAGCAAGCGTCAATTTTATCTTCAAGAAAAGCAAGAAGAAGGCTCCAGGGAACTACGGGCTGTTCAGCCTCACCTCGGGGGTGCTCCAGGCACCGGAGTGGATATTCCCCTGTAGCCTGGGGAGAGGACTTTGGTGGAGCAGGTATTGCCTGCAGCCCATGAAGACGACCACACTGGAGCAGATTTTTCCTGAAGGACTGCAGCCCAATGAAGGGGATTCATGCAGGAGCCATGGAAAAATGTGAGGGGGAATGAGTGGCAGAGAGGAGCTGTGATGACATCCCCCATTCCCTCCAGCACAGCTCTGGGGAGGGAGGGGGAAAATAGAGGAGTCAGAAGTGGCAACAAACTAATTCTCGCAAATTTGAGTCTATTTTGCCTGCAGCAGTAACTGGTAAGCAATCCCCCTGTCGTTATCCCGACCCATGAACTTTGTTGTTCCTGGGCGTTTTTCTCCTGTTTTCTCCCTCATCCTGCTGGGACTGGTGTGGAGCGAGCGCCTGGGTGGGAGTGAGGCTGGTAGACAAGGCGAACCCACCAGTGCTTAGCTCATCTGAAAGAGCAAAAGTACCATTCCCTTCTTCACTTTAGAAAGAAGAGAATTACGATACAAACACAAAAAAATCTAAAAAAGGACTGCCCGCAGGCTGCCTCTGAGGAACAAAAAGGCAGGGGCAGACAGACAGCTCCAAACACATTCTTCACAGGAGAAGAAATAAGAAAGGGCAAGGACTGGAGCCTGAACCAGTACACATGCATAAAGCTCAGTGGCTCTGGATTTGAATGATCTAGGTTGAAGAGAAGGGAAACAAACCTAGATCTCAAAGGTTCCCTCTGTTTTGGTGTTTGAGACAACATTGGTTCAGGTCACACAGCATTGAGCACCTTGGTCGTTTCATCTGTTGGCATGGGGCAGGGCTCCACTATGTAATTTATCAGTTTGTTTTTTAAATTGACCTTTATTGGTTTGCTAAGGCACTTCAAAAAACTAAGTTGAAACTATTAAAAATGTCAAGCCAGTTGCTTAAGCGATTCCGGCAAATACAACTGCCAGTCTCAGAATAAAAACATACAAACATGTTAAAATAACAACACAGCCTCAGATGACTCACATGCATTGAATTTTAGAACAATTTAGGTTGGAAGGGAGCTCCAGAGGTCAGCTAGCCCATCCATCTGCTCAAAACATGTCTAATCAGATCAAGGGATGCTTGTCAACTCCTCATGCATATGCATTAGAGTTTATGTTTTCTAAAGCCTTTTCCAACCTCTAAGTTCATCACCAAGGAGAAGACAGATACTATCCCTATTATTTACAAGAGGAAACTGAGGAAATTTAAAAGAAACACAGTTTGTCTGATCAGAGCTGTAAACTAAACACAGGTTCTCCCCATGGGTTTATGTATCACCTTAATATCAGGCTGTTCTGGATCAGCTTTCCAATATGAACATAAGATGGAGCTCAACGTGGGGTGGGTACAATGACACTGGAGATGCTCTCCGGTCCTACACCTTCTACGCGCCTATCGTCAGGCTGTGACATGACACCCAATACAAGGCCAAACACTCCTAGTGACCAGAGAAGACAAGGGAGAAGAAAATCCAGATGTGAGACTTCTGTTTGATCAGAGCATCTCTCTTAGGTGCTGTTGACTGCTAAGCGGGGTCCTGGAGAAAAAAGGAATGAGACAGGAACAACTAGTGCTGTGATCCCATGCAGTAATTCAATCTCCATCTGCTCCAGAAGAACCCAAGGTCATTAGCTAGTGTTGTCAAGGTTGTTAATGAGCTATTTATTTTGGCTGGTAATATGCCAGCCCACCTGACAGACAGACGGCAAAATGAATTGATCAGGACTGGGACAACAATGACCCAGATATTTCACTTTTCTAATAGACAGTGTCCTGCAAACCATGACAGAAACAGAAAGGAGATGAGGAAAGCAAAGAGCTCATCAAAAATACTTCTGTCTTCACAGATTTACAGTTTTCAGCAAAAACTTTGGCCGCCCTCAGATGATTTTTTGACTACAGAAGAAATAAATTCAAATTAAAACAATAAAAAAACCGTCCTGCTACAAAAACTTCATGCAAAATGTTTCTTGTCCAGCCATAGGGAATATCAGATAGGAACAAAGCAGTGCTTTTAGACTGTAACATATCCTGTACCTCTGTTTCCAGATGGAGGTTAAAGAAGAAAGAATGGCTCAAAAAAGAGCAAAAAAGCCCATCAGAGTTTTGGAAAAGATGCCTTATAAAGAAAAATGTATTCCAAAGCTCTTGCCTGTATTAAATTATTTCAATGTGGGTTATAAAAGTTACTGAGAAGTATGAATTATTCCACCTCCAAAAAAAGCAATACAGTTCTAACACTGAAAGCTGAACCTATCTAACAGTGAGGTAAATCAATCACTTGGCAACTTCCCTCAGGACACGGTAGCATCACCGTCACCTGAGGTCTACAGCCAGCTGGCTGAAGGGTGCACCCTAACAAAATCGGGAGCTATGGGCTGGATATAGAAATTGCTGGGTAAAGTTTCAAGGCTTGAATTATTATAGAAGGGCAGGACCCAGATTCATACTAACCCCATCCAGTCTCAAGATCTATGAGTAATGCAGTTACTTCTGCTTTCATTTTGGCCACAGCCACTGTCTTGGATGCAAGTCCCCAGAACTCCACTGCGTCCACTGGATCTAAGTGAGGATACCAGCTGAGGATATAGCTTACAGGATGGAAATTTACAGAAATGAAACAAATTAACAGCTTCTCAAGCTCAGCAGTATTCATCTGACTCTTCTGCTCTGAGTGTACTGAGAACACTTGCACTTTTATAGCTGTAATTATGCAGCCCTGTTCATTGCTTCACTGCCTAGCCCAAGGTTTATAGAGCAATGCAAAATTTTTGGTTGTTAATCCTGGCTGTTAGTTACTGCTTTCGTTTCATCTTTGCACAATCACAACTGATGTTTATATTTACTACATGCTTTATGAGGGTTTCGCAGTACTTTTTAGGCACAGTTTCAATCTGGCAGCATTGCAAGCAAACCATTGTCCTTCTTGCTTGGTAGGATCCTTCATCTTGAAGACAGGTTTGGAACTGCAGGTTGAGGAGATCAGCTCAGATTCCCCATTTCTCAGGCTGGCCTTGCTGGGCAAGCAAAGGCAGTTCACCTTCTTTCACATATTCCAGTGTCTCCGACACTTCCTTTGCATCCAACACAGGGACCTTTTCCTTTCACCTAGCACTTTTACAAGGTGATCTTCAAGGCATCCAGAACTGTTTCACCATTGCTTTGTAAATGGACACTTACCTTTTAATATCATGTGGGGATTGTATTGCAAACATGCATTACTCTTACATTATCAGCTGCCTCTGATTTATCACCACATTTATTGCAGATCCATAATGGGCTCAGATTTATGCTTTCATTTATTTTTATGTCTTAAAGAGACCAGCGCAGGTTTCATTTTGCTCCTTTCCCGCTCTTCAATGGAAAGGCACTTCTTTGCTGCCTTCCAACCTGAGTTCTCTTCCAAACAATCAAAATCCCCCTTGCTACACAGGGAAAAACACTACTAACACTCTAAAATAAAATTTTGACAACTTTACCAACTATGGTATGTGCCACAGATAACGGTGCTTTTCTACACTGAGCAAATATTTTTGCCAAGAGACACAAAAAAGGAAGAAAGGAAAAGAAAAAAGTCAAGAAGGGAACACTCCCAGTCACCAGCACCCTATAGGCTAATGCACGTAAGATCAGATTTGGGAGCCTTCCCAATTAACCAGACTCTTAATAGTATGAATACCTCTAAATCAGCAGCTATTTTTTCCCCCACAGAAATCCCTACACCTCTAAATGCAACAAGAGAAACCCAGCATTGAGCCAGGGAGGATTTTCATAGCACGTCTTCCTTCATCGTCTCACGTAGCTCCTAGGCATGAATCGCACCGGGAACCTCCGCTTGTTCCGATATCCCCCCCCGTCTCACCTAAAACCCGCTTTCAGCTAGGAATACAAAAGAAAGCATAAAGCAACACAGACACAAGCCCCTTCCTGAATGAAGCAGGGCACTACCAGGGAAGGAATACCTTGGTGCTGCATCTATCAGTTGGATATCAATATCAGTTCAGGGAGAGACTGCAAAGTTATCCATCTCACACCGCTATAGCACAACTGACTGCCCTTGGTAAGCACAGGCTATGGTTAATAGACTCCTCTTTATTAAAGTATTGGAAATTTGTCTTCATTGCACTTCCAAAGTGGAGAATGCCTTGATTTGAGTTTCTCCTCTGGCTTTAAACACATCAGCATCTATTTTCAAGCACAGTTTGCTCCCTCTTTCCCTAGTGACTTCTTACTGGAGAAACATTAAATGCCTCCCCATTCTGCTCCCTCCATCAGCTGAATCTTTTTTATATTAGCGTCCATCATTTCTCCCATTTGCTAGACGGGTTCAAAGTCAAAAGGCTCCCTGCCTGCTAGAGAATGGAACGCATCTGCGTTTTTTGAGAAGCACGAGGGCAGCAGCGCCGGGGCCCTGATTCAGCCCAGGATCCTGCTTGTCCTAGGTGCTGTACGCACTGCCCACTGTGCAGATTTGTGTGCACCCATGGCTGCCGAACACGGAGAGGACAGCAACGTGTCTGGCTCATTCCTAGGCACCAGAAGAAAGGCAGCAGCGAGAGATTTACGATTTATCTTGGGCAACGCCAGGTAATAAAGACTTGTTGCCAGATAATGAAGACTGCTTTTAGCATAGAAAGCACCTCCAAATTCAATACTAGTTTGCATAGCTGTGCTCCAGGACCTGTGTATATCAAGTATACTCTCGCACGACAAGGCTCACCTCCGCTGCGGGCTCAGCGCTAATCCCCAGCCCTGAAAGGTAGTTTGGAAAATGCATTTACGTAGGGTCCCAGGTTGGCCACGAGCCTCACCTCTGTGACAGGTCATACCCTGGTCTAGCAAAACTGGCACGTTTTGGACACGCAAAACTTGGCACTGCAAGGGGCTGCCAGACCATTGCCACATCTACCGTGCCCCACTTGGCTCATACCGCTCGCTACCACCCAAACTGGTACCATTGACCCCAGCTGGACACTATGGGTCAGAGCAATCAGGAGAACCCTTCTGATCCAGCTGGCAGTGGCCCAGGCTATAGACAACACCACGGCCACAGGTCTTTTGCCTTGTTCCCTGTGAGTTGGCAGCTGCCTTGCTTTCCTGGAGCATGGGGTATTTATGAGTCTGAGAAGGGAAGACTTCAGTGGCCTAGCATTTTACACATATGGGGCTTTGTAAAATTCTAGGCTGAAGGCTGATTGCCTCCAATCACCCTAGACATCTATTATTGGTCCATAAAAACACGCGGTGCACCGCCCCGGAGTTGCTAATAGCAGCTCAATTACAAAGGAATTTGCACTGGAAGCAGAGAATCAGTCTCATTCTTATGTGTGTCTCCACCCCAAAATTAAAGCACTTACTTGCGGAGCCCAGAATTCATTTTCTGAGGCAGTCTATTCATTGGCATCTTACGGAAAGACTGAGAAGTGGCCTCTTTTGGGTCTTTCACTTGAACAAAGCATTCCCTCGCACTTGCTTAAAGCTAGCTGGGATATGGGGAGCTGTCACTTGAATTAGGATAAGTTTTAAGTACAACAGATGACGTAAGTCATTTTGTCCACTCACTGAGCTGTAGAGTCCCAGCTGTAATGCACCGGGTGGCAGAAGCACATAACCAAGCTGATAAGCTCTGCAGCTGCTGTCAAAGGCCAACCTGAGACACAACCAATTGCACCCAGTTTGGCTTCTGCTCTTCGTCACCACTGCTGGAACTGGTGATAGAAAGAATTGTGGGGAGTGGGCAGGAGACAACCACAGGGCGCAGGAAAGAAAAACTAGATAGAAATACCAGCGTGACAAGGAAGAAAAAAACAGTGGCAATGAAGAGCAGGAAAAAGAAGTTTCTCCTAGAGGCACAGCAATGCAATACACTTTTTTGAATGGGCATCCATAAGGCACATTGACCAGATCCATCTCTGCAGTCTCCCTCCACTGAAGCAACAATAAGACCCAGGCAGGAAATTATTTTCATACTCTTCCCGCCACAAAAAAAAAAAAAAAAAAGCAAAAAAAAACCCAAAAAACCCAAACAAAGTTTACAACAAACCAAAAGTATTCTTAGGGAAAGAGGCAGTTTTGAGAACACAACTGCCATGTGCATTTCCCACTCCTCTCCTTCCATCCTTTGCTTTCTGATTTGGAATTGCTTTGAAATCAAAATGGATTAAGTCTCTTTTTTAATTAAGGGAGGGGAAAGATCAATGGCCAATTCCATAGCTAATTGATTTGGGGCAATTCAGACTACAGCTGCAAAAAATCCTCCACTTCTCACATTTTCATGAGCATATAGATACTTCAGATATTTTTAGAAAAGCTTTTCTCACCTTGTTTTAGTTCCTACTTCTAAACAGAGCTTGGATTACTTCAAATCAATAGCACAGAAGAAATATTAAACGCTATCACCTTTTGTCAGCTGGACTGAGCAATCCCTTGCCCTATTTCAAGGTGATGGGGAGTCCCCAGATAGCCCAGAGCAGGGAGCGAAAAGCACTTCACCTTCTGAAGTGCTCACGCACACACCTAACACTGTGCATAACAAACTGTTGGATTTTATAAACATTTGCATGGCATACCGCAGCAGACACACTTAAGCTGTGCTTTAGCAGGAAAGATGTCGAAGCATGCAAAATTCTTTCAACTATCTTTTTACGTTCCCTGCTGCACAAAGCACAGAGCAGAAGCATGCCACCCATGCAGGGCTCATTATTTTCACTCAAAGCAGCTCTGGTGTCAGTCCATCGGTCTCTCTTGCGGTGTCAATTTATGGTGTAATGACACAGTCTCTGTGCAGTATCCTGCTCTACAGCGTAGGAAATTTAACCTGTCTCTCAACACTCCTGCATTTTTATTCCTCTCTGGCCCTTAAAAATGTGCACCTTCGCATCTCTCTACCTATACAAGCTGCCACCTCTCTCCTCCCTCGTCTGCTTGAGAAATCATTAGTACAGTTCTTCCTTATTTCTGTTTTGGGCCTGGGGGAGGAGATTTTTACTACACACCCCCACCCCCACACACCTTTTTTCTTCTGTGTTTCGGTATTTGTTTGCTGCAATGTGTTTTGCACCTTGCTTGAGCGAGCCCAGATAAACATTGTGACAAGCCACGGCAGAGCTGGAAAAGAATTGCCCATCGCACAGGAATGCTCTCAGGAGCCTGTGTGTTACAGTCACTGCTATTTTTGATGAGGACAATTATGTCCTGGGAAAGCATAAGGGCTTCCCTGGCTTCATGAGAAATCTGGAGGTGTTGAGTTCACTAACGCAGGTTAATAGGAAGCTGGATTTTGGTAAGACTATATCCTTCCCTGAAACAAAAAAAAAAAGGGGGGGGGGGGATGATAAAATACAACCCTGTTTACAGAAACCAGACAAAACCCAAGTCAAGTCAGAAGGCAAGAAACAGGGGCACATTGCTGACGAGTAATACCCAGTACTGCTGTTCCCAATGCACAGCAACTTGACGCTTTTTGGAACGCAGAAAGGCAAAGGGCCTAGAACATGGCCATTTCCCAGTTCTCCCATTAAGTCAGGCTGTTCTTCAGAACCTGTCAGCTACAGGAGTGAGCACAAATGAGCAAAGGAGGTGCAGTATTGCGTGGGGTTGGACAGTGCCTTCACCTTTACACCACTCAGGGCCGTCCATTTGCAATCCTGCAGCCTGTCTTTCTCTCCCAGATCTGCAACCACTCACCAAAACTCCCACAGCTGTCCAGAGCCTCTGGGGCAATATTTTCCACCTGATTTTTCTATGCTCTTGTTCCCATGGCTTTGCGTTCTCCAGTGTTACGGCAGGTTCCTACTTGGAAGCAATTGCCCCTGGTATGAGAATTACCCCCTCTGCTCTCTTCTTATTTACGCCTTATTTTGTGGCTTTTAGTTTACACTAACACAAAAAAAAAGTCTTGGTGGATAAGAGTCATTTAAATACGAGGTATTAATGCCGCCAGCGTTTCCTGCAGGGTCACCCATGCTTGCCCCAGTCTCCTGCTGCACACATTAGAGCTAATGGGGAGTCAGCACCCAGAGGCAGGGGAGGGACACAGAGCCAGCCTTGGTCCCAGGGCTGGAGGAAAGGGATGGGAGCGGGATGAGATTTGGGGGACGGCAGTGCATGGCTTGGCTGTTGTTGCTAAAACACTCAGTTCAGCGCTTGGCCAGCAGGAAAGCGTCAGCGTCCGTTGACTTTCACAGGCTAATTCCCTGCCACCGGCCAACAAGAGAATTAAAATTCAACAGTGGATCTCAGCTTTGGCTTTCTTTTTTTCACTGTATGAACAGCCTTTTGACAGCCTGTGAAAGCAGAGACTGAGAAAGCCCCGCTGCGGTCCAAGGGGCAGCATGGAGACAGCAAAATGCAATCAGAGAAAACAAACAAACAAAAAAAAAGCCAATAATGACCAAGGACCGCAGGGGCTGGAAAGAAATGCTCATGGTCCTGGGCATCGTCTTGCCTGACATCCAGGCCATGCTGTGTCAAGCCCAGAGGGGTGAGACTCAATGAGTAAAGAGAGGCTGAAGCCCAGATTAACAGACAGGTAGTAGAACATTGATCCCCAGTTCACCCCAGGTCTAAGAAAGCACCCTGCTTTGCTGAGATCACGGCTGCCCAGAGCACCTCCATGAGGAATCGAGGCCACATCTCAAAATACCTTAAAGGCAGCAGGGAACAAT
Organism: Leptodon cayanensis; assembly: GCA_027564655.1. Lineage (NCBI taxonomy): Eukaryota > Metazoa > Chordata > Aves > Accipitriformes > Accipitridae > Leptodon > Leptodon cayanensis. The sequence goes on from JANXJC010000056.1 coordinate 20,219,943, forward strand.
ACGAATAGGGAGGAGCATGGTCCAAATCCTCCTCGACCAGCAACGGATCCAAAGCACCGCAGGATGATCGGCGAAGCGCGGCGGTGGGGAAAGGGCAGGAGAGCCCACCAAGCAAAAGGGAAACGCTGCTGGGTGGTGCAGAGGGCTGGAGGTGTGCTTGCCCCCGTCTGCTGGAACCCACCGCTCGAAGAGGACAAAAGGTTTCCATCCCCTGCTCCTTCTTCTCCCTTCCCTCCCTGCAAAATCTTGCCCCAGGCAATGGCTGATGAAACACCGCATACTGCCTTATTTAAGACATTCTTGCTGCGATACAAAGCTAAGTTCTTTCAGAGGCGATACCTGACAAAAAAAAACAAGCACAGAGAGATACTTCGAGTTCCTGGAGGAGGAATTTAAATTGGTCAGGAAGGGCTTCTGGAAAATAAAAATCAATGACAAAGTCTATTTTGAAAAGCAGCCCCATGGAGAACTATGTTTTTCCTCACATGATCCTCTCCATTGGCCTAAAATACACTCAAATATATTTCTTGTTGTTCACAAGAAAAGCTAACTCAACAAAGCCCCTTTGCTTATCATCTTCTGGGTTTTTTGTAACTACCTAGAAATGAGGGAGGATACCCAAGAAAGGGACATATACCACTTTTTGTTTACTATGTCTGCTTCATAATGCCAGTACTTTGGAAAAAAATAACATAATAATCTTTTATGTATTAGATGCTTCAAGGTGAACCAACTAAAGAAGCTGCAAGGATTGCTACAGGATTTATGATCCAAAATCCTTGCAGTAGTTGCCAGGTCTGAAGAATGAATTCTTCCCTGGTGTTAGGACAGGTCTATTTGCTTCTGCGTGACCCACAGTCAAAAGGCAAAGGAAAGCTTAGAAGGGACAGGCTCTGCTCAGGACGGGATGCCTATATAGAGAAAAGGAGGGTAAGAGGGAAGATGGTCTCCCATTTTTGTTGTGGGTATATTCTGAAAATCAAGATGTCTAAAGGTTGACTACCCACCATAAACAGCATGAGTAGCTCCAGCAAATTTCAGTTCTGCTTTCTTGCAATTTCCCACCTCTAGCGGGCTAGCGGTCCTGCCGGAGGAGTAATCGCAGAAGACCAGCAACTCAGGAACAGAGAATCCCAGATACACTTTTCCTTGCCACAAGTTAAGAAAATACAATAGAGTATTTAAATCAGAAAATTTCCTTGGGTAATGACTGTCTCATCCTGAGTATGCACAGCACTTATCACCCAGCTGCTAATTGCTAGTTTTGATTTGGGTCCAACAGAGACAGTTTGGGGGGAAAAAAAAAAGTATTGAGGAGACAGTCACATTAAATTTGTTAGGTCAGCCTCTCAGAAGGGGCTGTAGCTCTCTCCACATGGGTAATCTTGCCTCCCCGAGCCCTCCCCCCTCTCTCTTCTCGCTTTAACAGTTTTATTTTGTGGAGCTACAAGACTTTTTTTTCTCCTGCTGAGTGCTGGCTTAACAAATGCAGGAGGCATATATTAACAGTATTCTTTGGAGACCACCTACAGCAGCGGGATGAACAATGGGCCTCGAACCATTACTAATTTATAGCCCAGAAATATGGTGTATGAATATTTTTTAAATGTAAAACCATTAGTCACACTTAATAGTTTATTTGAACTAAAACCATATTATTATCCCCTCATTATTTTACCTGGTATATTTTAGACCACTTATCTCAGGGGTTGCCATAGCTACCCGCTGAGTGCCTTTGACTGGAGTGTTTGCAGTAATCAAAGTTAAAGACTTCTTACAAAAAGATGTACGCGCTGACTAAAGAGGAACCTGCGCAAAATTGCCCGTAATTGTATTTTTTCTCTTAGCGCTGCAGCTGTTGGGTGAGCGGTAGCTCGGTCCCCTCGTTGGTCTCTGAGGAGGTTCCCTTAAGGTCCAGTCCTTGGGCTCCACCACAAAACCGCATGAAAATGAAGGTTCGGGAGGGCCTCTGGAGGTCTCTATTCCAACCTCCAGCTCAAAGTGGGTCCAGCCAGGATCATGGTCTTGTCCAGAGAGGTGCTGGAGATCTCCAAGGACAGAGAGGGTGTAAAGAAACCGGAGCCAGGCACTTCCCAGTGGTCCCCAATGACAGGACCGGAGGCGATGGGCACAAACGGAAATACAGGACGTTCCCTCTGAGCATCAGAAAATACTTTTTCACTGTGAGGGGGACCAAGCAACCCCCATGTCTTGCTGTCTACCCCCATCCCTCGGAGTGCTGGCTCCAGGAAAGCCCAGCCCAGGGGATGTGCACCACTCGCTTTGCTGAATTGCCATCCCCTCTCTCCCTTTGCTTCAGCCACTCCTGTCCAGGACATTCCCTGTGCAACACCAGCAGAGCCCCTTCTCCTAGCTAACTCTCTCTACGCAACACGTTACCCATGCTGGGAAGTGCTGGAGCCCAGTATCACAAGCCAGGCGCCTGCTGATCGCAACAATTGACCCCAAGTCCCCCAAGGGAGCAAGAAGTGAGGTACCTCAGCTCTTCAATCCATCCATCCATCCCATAGCAATGTTTCAGGATACCTCAGCATGCATCTAAATATTTATTTTACTTATGCAAAGAAGTGAGAGGAAGAAACTCAATACTTTTGGAAAGAAACCAGGTTTAATCAGAGCTAGCAGGCACTACTGGAATCATCCAAATGCACTGCCAGCAATTAGACAATTAAAGTGAAGGTCACTAGAAGTACACACTAAGCAGCCATCCTGACAGAGCATTTAAGTACAGAAGAGCTGGATACTGCAATTAAAACAGTTTGCACAAACACAGCTCTGTTGGATTAGGGACTGACTTCTCTAAACCCTACAGGAACAAATCAACAAGGCAACAGGATTCACACTGGTCGTACTCAGAAGACAGACTCCTTCCCCACTGTGGCTAACAGCAGGTCTAGGATTTAGTAGATTTGAGTGCCATCAGCTTCTCCCCCTTCTACACCACAATTACATCCACAGCCCCAATTCCTGCACAGCTGGAACATCATTTCCCATCTGAGAAACCTGCCAGAGCAAAAGGGATTTGTCCCTTCACAGTTAACCAGTCCTATTCTGCCACATGGAATAGCAGAGTGGCCTTTCAAAAAAGGGGAGATTGGGGTGTGGGATACAGAAGTTAAAGAGATGTTTTAGCTCAAGTTTCACAGCAGACACCACTCCCCTGTTTGACCAGAGCATTTTTTCCTTTTTGGCATCAGGAGTGGGTAAGTCCCCAGGATAATGTTTAGAAAGACATGCAGCGTGAGAACTTTGTAAAATGACAGCCATTGTCTTCTGGAACTGCCCTAATGTGGGATTGCTGACCCCTGGATCCAGGCATCCAAGTAGTAAAAGAGACCACTATCCTCTACAAATTCTCTTCATCCTACCTTGCAAAGACCTGACTAAACACCCTTCTTTACCCAATGTCTGTGACAAAGGGCAGTCAAAGGACACCCCAGCTCCTAGTTTTGCTCAGCCACCCTGCTTGGAGCTGTGATATACTCCACAGAGACACCATAGGTCCCAAGGACAGGCAACGAGGAAATAATGTCAACACTCGTATCATTTACTTTTGCAAAATAGTTGATTTATGCTACAAAGGTCCAGTTTTCACCATCATAGGTTATCAGAGGCAACATGAGTCAGGAACCAGGATGCTGTTGTGCTAAACACCACATCCAGGCACCCCAAAACAAGACATACGACTTGCTATGATTCCCCCTTGGACAAATACAGCTGATATCCTCAGGAAGACTTCCACAGATAGTGCCCGGATCCATTCACCCACCAAGACGCGGGGCTGGATTCTGCTCTTCCCCATCCAAACCAGCTTGCACTTGTCAGACCAGACGTGGTCCCAAAGCATCTCAAATTCTGCAGAAGCTGCAGAGCACTGCTGTTTCCGCCATCTAAACCATACCACCCCCCTCTCAACTTGCAATCTTTCTGCACATCCTCACTAGGATCAAGGGAGCCGGTAGCACCACCCCAGCCGGCAGATTCTCATTGCAAGAGGAAAAAAAAAAAAAAACAAAAAAACCCCAACAAACTAATTGCTGGCTGTCTCCTTTCTATTCCCTGGTAAAAGGATTTAGAGCAGTCAATGACACAGGGTTCAAACTGGGTATATAGGTGAAGCCGTGCCTGTAGCACTGTCTGGGCAGCTGGTGTCCTGGCACAGGGAGAGGAAGGCAAATCTGCGTTTCTCCCCAGGAACTCCAAGATGCATTTTGAATAGAGACCAAGCAAGAGCCCAGAGGTCTCAAGCTGGCCCCCCTCCAGAGGGAGCTGCCAGCGGTCAGGACGTCCAGTCCCTGTTAACTTTGTACGTCTAGAAACTCTGTTCATCTCAGAGGCTGAAGAGTTCAGGCAAAGCTCTGCTTATCAGCGTGACCCACTCAAGGAGCCTCTCCTTGTCGCTGGAAGTCACACTTGTTCGTACGTGCTAGGTGACCTATCGATTTTAGCAAACATCTGAATGTAACACAGAGCTCACACTTGTGCAGAAGTGCGAGAACCCTTTTGTATGACCCACCACGTACCAGGCAGCACAGCAAAGGGAAGCCTGCATGGAGAGCTAATGTTGATAAGTGTCCCTGCATGGGGTTCACCTTAGGGAGTCCTGGCCACTGCAGAGAAGAAAGCAGGCTCCAGAAACATACCCTTAGCCAGAGCAGGAGACTTTAAAAGTTTCCTTTATTGTACCAGAGAAAAAGCTTCATACAAGCCACGACAAAGCATCCAGCAAGCAGGAAACAGTGACTCCCTTAGGGGAGAGCAGTCCTGCCTTGAAATACTCAACAGGTCCCTTGGCAGAGAACTGGACCCAGGACTACAGAGCGCTGCCTCCCTCTGCCTCTTTCTGGAAGGTGTAGAGAGAGGAGCCTTTTGTTCTTTACCTCCATTCAGCCTTTTGGAAATTAAAACAAAACAAAACAAAACCACCTCTGCAGATTTTGTAGTTATGGGGCCTGACATATTAATAAGGCAGAAAAACATTTTCGGCTCTAAAAATCTGGAGCACATTTGTCTCCCACCCATGTAACTTAACCAAAGTACCAGAAGCAAACCAGCTCCTGAAAGTCGTCCCCTCTGTGCAGAGTTTCGCACCCCCAGCCACATCTCCAGAACTGCAATCCCCTGCCATCCCGGTCTCTAGACTGACTAAAATTCCACTTCCCTCAGGCTTCTTAGATAACTTGCTTTAAAGTTTATCTGAAGAGCACTACAGTGAATTACTCCCAGAAATGAGCTTTTTTGGAAAGTTAAATGTCAGCCTTTCCCAATGCCCACTTCAGCACAGACTTTAGAGTTATCACCTCCCCATACCAGTGTAAAAAAGCTAATAATCCTCATTAGGTTAACCCCTGCCGTGTTGCCAGAGAGCCTGTTTGAGGGATTGTCCCAGTGAAGAAACCCTGGCACGTGTCCCAGGTCTTGTATCTCGTACCCCACAGCCTCTGTTCTTTCCAGCATCTCTTCCTACACCAAATCCTCCCCTTCTGCTCCAGACCCAGAAAGGCGTCTCAACTGACAAAGTCGGCACTGGCAGCCCGTTCCCCGGTACCCCTATGCTGCCCTGCACCGCTCTTTAAAAAAGGCCTTTTTTACTGCACAACTGAAGCATGAAAAAAGGAGCTCTCCGAACAGGGCAACCAGAGTCTTTTCATCCAAGCTTTCTTGGTGAAACACCAAGCATAGCTCGTGCTACTGTGCCTGGGTATGACAGCAGAACTGGGTTAGTTTTTAAACCAAAGCAGTTTTTCCAGCATACACTGTATCATGAAGTTTAGTATAAAGGCAGGTCTGTTAAAAAGTTGTCTTCGAAACCCATGTGCCGAAAAGAATTTGTAGTTTTTCCTCCTTTCCCACCCCATGTTGCATGTCAGTCACTTTCCAAATTCGCTTTTTGTTGCGTAGTCTTCTTTGCAGACCTGTGGTAACCAGAAGAGACGGCAAGGTAAGGGGATTGCTGGGTAATTACAGCTTTGATAACACGCTATGTAACCAAACACTGAGCCGCAGAAGAGAATAACAGACTAAAAATTAATGCATTCATTGAACATCAGGTAAAACGAAGTCATTCAGTGGTCCGTGCAGGACAAGAGTACTTCACAAAAATAAATGAAATGAGTCAGCGGGAAAAACCGCAGATTTGTTCCTCTCACAAAAAGATATACCTTGGATTCCCAAAGAGAAGTTCTCTGCACAGCCCAGAAATCACCCAGGCTAGTCTGCAGCACTGAGAGCATAAATCAAGTTTTCTCCACTTCCAGGGCTTACCCTCTTGAAACAGTTGGATCTAATGGCTAATCCTTAAAGCAACCTTATTCATTTCTCTTAGGACACATCATCACAAGTACGGAAAAAATGACTTTGGAGTGAAACGGAGAGCAACTAAAATAAGCAAAAACTGACTTTGGTAAACTGCCAAGTGATGTTACCATTACACTGATCTAGAGAACATTAGTTTCCAGCAGTACCACCACTGTAACCTCATCTTTATCTGTTTTGTTCCACCTCTTGGCTTTCAAGGACAGCCACATATCAAAGTAACTCACAGAAATGGTGATGGAGGAAGAAATATTGAGCTACAAATAGATGGTAGACGAGCACGTTTTTCTGGGATGCTTTCCCGTGAGCTAAGGCTGTACAGCTCAATGGGCTTGGGATCTGACCCCAGTCAACCCATAATCTGCAGCCCACATACTATGCAGACGAGTTTCACAGCCTCGCTGATTTATTCCCACACTTCCAAAACCGCCCCTTGCCCTACGCTGGCTCCCAGTCTCTTCTTTTACCTTCCACACACCAAACTGCGTGTTAGGCACCACAGAAATGGGCCCCTTCTTACCCCCACCACGGCAAGGGAGCCAACCCTTGGGGTCCATGGAGGACCGTGGCTTCAAACACATGCCTACCCCGAGCCCCGGCTTTGGTTTGTCGTTAAACCACGACAAACTCCTGCAAAAGTCTTTTACCCTTCACTTCTAGAGAACGCTGGGCATGAATCGTCCCTGCAGGAATCACCAAGGAGCAGATGCTGATGGAGAAGGATGAGTCCGGGCTTTGGCAAACGTTTGGACGTTTGCTCTCGCTCTTAGGTGTCACAAGGTAGAGACGATGAAGCTGGTCTCCAACTCTGGAGAAGATCAGAGGAGAGGAAGAGTGTGATCATACGCTCACAGAAGCGTTGGTGGGAAGGACCTCTGCAGGTCTCAAGTCCATCATCTCTCTCAAAGCAGCGCTAGCACCAGAACTAGATCGGATCAGTTGCAGCTTTGTCTAGCAGAGTCCCAAAAACCTCCGAGCAAGGAGATCCCACCACCCCGCCCCCAGCGACCTGCCCCAGGGCTGCTCCTGAAAACGACTCAACCTCCCACACCTCAGCTTGTGGACATGGCATATTTTCGTGTTGTCTGGCACTACCTCAACAATTTAGCCCCATCATCCATGCAACTGCCCTTCAAGTAGCCGGTCAGAGAAATAAGACAGCAATCAGAAACTGATGTATATTAATAATCCTTATTATCATGAATAAACTATTCTTCACCTGTCACAGGTGAAAGTAGGACAGGGGTTCAGGAAAAAAATTATTTCTTAGTGAGCAACAATTTAAGGTAGCTAAACGTTGTGACAGGCAATCTGCATACACACAAAGTCTTTTGTAGGCATTCAAGCATCAGCTGTTGGAAAACAGCAAAGTTTTACTTTCTGCACAGGAGCAAGAAAAGATAAACCTGTGCAGCCCGTTAAGCACCTCCATTACAGCATGAAAACAGCACAGCAAGAGAGACTGTTTACTTAAAACAGCTTAACTGTAACGTAACACCCAAATCTTTTTAGCTGATAATGGAAATGGTTTCGGCATGAATATCAATTTTAAACATGTTTATGTCACACTTCACAGAGAGGTCAAAATTAATGTTATACCAAAAGAATTTTTCAAAGTACAATTATCTTGACACTTGGAGCAAAGAACATTTCTATTAGGTTTACCACCTGGGGTTTAAATTTCACGTTTTTTATATTTATTTTTTTTAAACTAGGTACCTTACTGATTATATTGGGAGCTGCATTAAAGAGATCTTATAGCTACTAGCTATAATGCCGACTAGCTGCTTTTCCTCCACTAACCCACCAACCCTAACTCTCTGGGGGTTCACAAGTGATGTCTCCAAAGATCACGTGGAAGGGTTTTTTTGTCCAATTAGCCTGCTAGTCTCATTGCCATATTTCTCTCAGTTTAACTCAAGGACTCATGTCTCTCCTCTTGCAGGCATTTCCTCAGAGACAGTGGGAAGGCAGCAGATTAAAAAACCAGACTAACCAATCTCACGAATGCAACGGTCACACAGAAAAATCATCATTTTCCTACACCCTGGAGCTTGCTATTTCCCTCCTCATTTTCACAAGCTTCTCAAGCCTATTTGTTGACATTCTTAGAGCGATCCAACGCTCTCTGTGAGCAGATGGCATCAAGCTCGAAAATCGTACACATGCCATGTTACATTAAGCCCTGGCTGACTCGAAGCTATTCCCAGCATGATATTATTGACTTTTTTGGAGTAAGCAGTAAACCCATCTTCAGAGTTTTCCAGGCTGTTGTATTAGCAAGAGCAAGCAAACTCATAAGCCAGATTTTCTTGGCTGCTGATCTGTTTACAAAGAGTGTATCTCAACATCGTATTTCTTCAAAGTGTGGTTCAGAGAGAAAACAGTTTATCTGCTAATTCCAAGACTACTTTTCCATTCAGTCCCCTGCCCAAAGAGTACAGTTGGCTTTCTTCTCTCGTTATTGCCAGAAGGATTATTGCCTTCCCTGTCCTCCACCTTTCTCCCCAGCCAAGTTCTCTCTTCTCTCCCTCCTCACCCCAAAAGGCACAGAGATCATCGTGACCTGCTCAGTCCTCAGCTCCCACGCTTTCATCCAGCCCAGCCTTTGGCCAGTAGCCTTCACTCATTCAGCCATCACTGTGCAGAAGAGAATTTCATTGCTCTTTCAGTCGCTGTCTGTGAAAGATCACCACAGGACACATTAATATCAGCATGTCCATGTTTGTACATGGAAGAAAGCTGTTGCAGTTGGGACCCACCAAAACAGAGATACCTCTAAAACAGGCTCAACAAGTAGCTGAATTACTTCAGCACACCCCAGCCAGGAACGAGCCTGTATATAGCAGGGAAGCCTCTCCTTCTTTACCACAGTTCCGGATGGGACTGCTTCTTTCCCCATCAAAAGCCAGCTCCGATTTTGCATTCACCTGCATTTTTGCACAGGAGTCATCAAATGCAATGCTTTTAGGAGCCAGGCATGCTGTAAAAAGAAAACTACTCCAGCCCTACAGCAGTTAGTGCCTTACCAGTGAAGCAGCTGTAACCATGCTGTGTGTGACCTGAGGAGCCCTGGCCAAGGTTTTGCATGCCAGATAAGCATCTGAGCCTGGGGTTGTATCAGCTGCATTGAAGCATTGGTGGGAAGGACCATATAGAGGGTGTGAAGCTCCATATAGAGAGATCTACCCAGCCAGGAGGAGGCTGGAGGAGAACTAACACGCGCTTTGCAGGGGTGCCCTGTGAGTCTTCCTCCCGCTCCGTGATTTCCATGCTCCTGAACTTGGGACTAAGAAAGGCTTTTCATCGCCACCACTTGGAGTTTTGCACTGTGTCACACAGCACCAAAAACCGCTCTGTGCTGCTGTAACAGAAGGTGCAAACAGACGCACCAGTTTGCACAGAGGAGCACGCAGAAGGGAGCCAGAAATTCTGCCGAGGGCACTGTATGTGTGCTTAGCATTGGTGGTGATGCACCACGGGGCACAGTCCAACACCACCAGCAGCAAAACTACTTCTGGCACATCAGAGGCCTCAGCACCGGCTGAGCTCCCAAGAAAGGATGCAGCACTGCGGGCCAGGGGCTGCAGGTCATGCCTGGGGACCCTCAACGAGCCTGGCGCAGGGAAAATGGTCTTCTTGCCTGCAGAAGGTGAGCGCTTGTTGAGGAGCTGCAGGAAGAGGTGGGAAGTCTGCAAGGCATCAGAGATTACGAAAAAGAGGACAGGATTTTCGCCAAGACCCTACAAGAGCCTGAGCACCCAACTGGACAGACAGAGGAGCATTCAGTCTGTACTCATCGGGTTGGGAAAAGGAGACTCCCATAATGGAAAAGGCTGGAAACTGGCGACTTCTGGCACCAGGAGGAAGGCTGCTGCTCCACCTGCAGATCGGCAACTGCAGAATAGATTTGGTGCCATGATATCAGATGAGGGGCTGGGATCTCTGTTCAGAGCAGGATCGGAGCCAGCTGAGCCTAAATCACATGTCAGCACCAGGAGACTCCTTGCTCTGCGGGATAGAGGCTTCCATCTGCCAGCCTGACGCTACCTAGGGAGATTTGGTAGGATCCAGGACATTGAGGAGAGTCTGATGGCCCAAAAAGACTCAGAAGTCTATTATCCCCCACTCGTCACCCATGTGGGCACCAACAAAATTGTCTTTGGAGACTTGGAAACTATCAAGCAACACTACATGGGTCTGGGGATGATGGCTAAGGGCATGGGTGCTGAAGTGGCATTCTCCTCAGTCTTGCCCCTAAAAGGGAATGGGAATGGCAGAAAAACCTTGAGGAAGAGTGGATTGATCCTGTATCAAAAAAGAAGTGTGAGAACTTCAAAGAGAGAAGACTGCGGGGCTGAAGGCACTAATTGGAGACAGATGGTCAGACATCGGCTCTTAAAAGCATGAAGATCAGCTAAGAACATCAGTCATTTATCTGAAAATAGCTTGAAATACTGAAAGAGGCAAATCACAACTTTCACTGTCAGTTCCTTCAACCCAGCTGCAGTCTCCAGTTGCAAAACTCAACACAGCCCACTAAATATGAATTTGGTCATAACTAGCACAGGACCATAGACTTTATGCTGACCTGCCAGTACGGGGTATCAGCAAGAAACTGTGAAAGATGCAGCTGCTGTTGTCATTCCCTACTTCACCCCACCATTGCCATTTTTGCCTGTATGCTTGTAATACCCACCCGAGACTTCTTTTGCTTTTCTTTCACAGTTAGTTTTTTGTCCGGATGTGTTCAAAATGACCTTAAAATGAACAAAAGCTGTCACCTCTCGCCTCCTCTGAGCCAAGTCACAGGGTGAGAGGAGGAGGGGATGGGGGGAGTCACCTGAAAAAGCAGCCAGCCATGAAGTAAGCCCCAGATGCCTCTCTCAGTGCATGGCAGCAAGGTTGTCCCCAGCACGCCTCACAAATAAACTTTGCACCGAATTTGGGTGTCCTCCAACTTGAATTTAACTTAAGGGCACTGCTTCAGGCCTCACATTTTTTATTTGCTGTCACATGATCTCGCCTCGTCCCAGGGATCCCCCAAAATTTCCCACTTAAATAAAGGCAGGCATAGCCTAACGACATTGTGCGGCTTTCTGGGTCTCGGAAACCAGTTAAGATGCAACTCTGCACACTGCCTTTTCATTTAGCTATAAATTCTCCATGCACTTCTGTTCTCCTGCATGTAACCTTTCTCATTCTGGGACCCAGTTAGTAGGAACACTTCAAGAGCATTTGGCACGAGCCCAGCAGCCTTACGTGAGATGTCCGTGAGAAGTGTTCAGCCACTGGGATCGCGGTGCTGAGCTTTTCAATCCCAGAGACCCCAACCCCACAGCAGGTCACAGTTTTCTCTCTGCCTGTGCCTCCTCCTCAATAAAGCTGCACCCCACCACCACCACTACCCCCCCCGCGGCCTGATCCAAAGGGTCTGCCTGACTTTTACGCATCTGCTTGTTGGAGAAGGAGTGACACCAGGCCAGGGTTGACTCCCCATCCACCAGCCAAGGGAAGCACATCCCCGGCGGATTAAGACCCAGCCTCATGGGCAATACGGCGCGTGTAGAGGCTGTGATAGCCCCCACCAGTGACCCCACAACCTCCTTGTCCTCGTTACCCTTCTGGTCCCAACCACAAGCAGAAGTCTAGCGCTGCATTGAGGGAACCGCGCTCTCTGGGACAGGCGATAGGGACTCGCTCCATCCAGAAGAAGGTCTGGTCTGCCCTCTCCGCTCCCAGCCCTGCCGCTGCTCCATGCAGACAACACCCCTACGGGACCGGGATTGCACGGCTGCCCTCAAGGGATCCCAAAATGCACCATCCTCAACTCGAACTCAGTGCTGAGCCAGCGGAGGAGAGGGCTGCAAGCCTCCCAGCAGAGACCACGGGAGGTGTGCGGCTGCCTGTGTCCCCAACACGATGCTCAGCTACGGGAGAGCCGGCTCTCCACCAGTGCAGGCAGCTGCCCAGTACCCCCGTATTGGCAGGAAACCCCAACGAGGGTAGAACTTCGCTGCTGCAAATGGCACCGAGCTTTCATGCTGCAAATGGGACGATCCATCTCGGGCTAATGCGGGTTGTTAAAGAAGCAGCCGTCGCTCTGATGAAGCGGCACAGCTTGCATTTTTTGGGAGAGGGGTGAGCCCAAAGGTCCCAGATAACTAGGCTATTATACAAATCTTAAAACACAGCGGACGAGCCTTACCCCAGTATCCCTGCCCACTTCCAAGGCTTTTTTTTCCTCCACCTTGTATTTCCTTGGCATGTTCTGTACACATGCTAGACTCCCTCCTTCCTTCTCCTGTGTTTAGTACAAGGGGGCGTACTCCATCCCAGAATTTCAGAAGCAGCATCTGTTAACGTCATAAGTCAAATCCATCCTGGTGAAAATCTGGCTCTTTTTGGCACATAAGACACACCGGAAAATGGTGTGCATTAAATTACCCCAGTTATCCCATATCCCACTGAACTTAGGGAAGTGATGCTAATCCTTTGGAGCCAGGAGAGAAGGCCCAAATATGAGAAAGACCACTTTCAGGGAAATATTACCACAGCACAGGCAGGGGATGAAGTCAGAGCAAAGGGTATTTGGACATATAGACAGATCTGTTCTTTCTTGGTAGGGACACTGTGCCTGACTGTTTGATGCCAACGCCTCTGCTGTCCACGTTTTCTCTCCCCTCCCTCTCGTTCTTCAATGTTTTCCTTTTGTTTGAGACTCCCTGCCATCAGACTTCCAATAGCGTGAATTTCTTCCCAAACACTGCTTGTCATGCTGCTTTTTGAAGCTCCTGTTAAGGATGTGACACAGCTCTGAACTTCTTTTTTTCTTTTGGGGGTGGGGGTTAATCATCAGATTTCAGATCTTTGCTATTAAAAACCATCAGACAACAAACGAATCTAGGTAATGAGACAAGACTGTCACTTCGTAGGAAATCAATGTCATGGTGTTTGAGAAGCAAAATCCATTTACAATTATATTACAAGAAAGAACATATCTGGGCCACTTATTTCAGTGCTGGTAATGCAAAACATTGCCTTCCTCAGACATGCACCATCAAACACCATGTATTACACACGTGCAGAAGATGAGTATGAGCACACAGTTTAGGTTTGGCAGATATGGTACTAGACTGCACTTCCCAAGACTTTTGGATGAAGGCTTCCTATTTTTTGTAGCTTACCAGTCACATTTAAAGTTTTACTGGAAAGGGTCCGTGTTTAAGCTGGTCCCACAGATCAGCTGGACTTGTTACCTTGTCCCATAACCACAGCAAGTTGCTGACTCCACCTTGGAAACACCTGTTGTACAGAAATCTGAAGTTCTTGCAACAAAACCTCCATGAAAGCCATTATGGTACCAGGCTGAAATACATTCCCCTAGTGAAGAACAGCATTTTCCAAAGCTGATTCTAAAAAGCATCATGTTAGGAGAAGCTGAATCCAGTGGGCTTGAAGACCCAAGGAGTTTCTTCTCACCAGTCTGTTTGCCACTCTTCCACACAGCAAAACACATGTCCCGAAGACGCAGATGCACGCAAAACACAAGCATCTGGCCACACAGACCGACACGGACAAAGAACGGTGCCTTTACTGGCCCCCACAAAGCCATCAGCAGTACTCACATGAACATGAACAACATGAGCAGCCTCACTTGTTCCCCCCCTTCCCTTCCAGCTGGTCAGGACTGAAGGTCACCAGCGGACACATGCGGTTCCGCACTTTCCTCATCCACAGGCACATGTGCATCAGCAGAAAACTCCAACCCCAGACACGTAGTCCATCCAGACTCCATACCAAGACCATGAGTCTCACTTACCCTGTGTCCAGCCTTGGGCTATCACATTCTGGTCTTCTACTCACCGACTAGCCGAGCTTGAAGTTTGCCAGTGAAACGTACGCCTATTCACATGCACTGAGCCACAGAGAGAGAAAAAAAAAAGAAAAAAACTATGAATCAGGTTCAATATGAGGCCAGGCCAGGCTGAAGTGGAGATACAGGGCTCAGCCAGAAAAGCACACTGATCAGCAGCCTGCTTACACACAGTTGGACCCTTTTATCCCCTCTCCTACCCATTCTCCCATGCTCGTTCCTCCCCAAACCACTTTGATCTCTCCTTTCCCTGCCTCTGGCCCTTCCCTTAAACATCCCGTAATGTTTTGTACATTCCTACACTCCCCTTTAAAGATCCCGTAATAAGCTTTACACAATCCCACAATCCTCCTGAAATGTCCCATCACAGGTTTGCACTTTCCACGATAATCTTCTTCCCCCTTTTTTTCCAGTTACCAGGCTCACGACTGAGAATTAAGCACTAGCTTGGCCTTGGTCAAAAACCATATGGGGAATATTAAAAATGTAATAGTAACAGTGATGGGAGAGTGCCTGGAAGCATTGCCTAACACCGTTTCATTGATTATTCTGCCTATGTGGACTCTGCCTACAGCAGCCTGGGAATTTCACCTCTCAGTCGAGTTGGCAGACGGCGGGTGTGGATGGCCACCACCTCGGCCATCGCCGAGGGCATCAGGCGTGTTCCTGTGTCACTCTAAATCAGGGTAGCTCCTCCGAAATCAGGGAGCAAGCTCTGGAGCAAACCGGTGTGTCTTCAATAACCTCGACGGCAGGCGAGCACCGAGCCCCCAGCTGCTCTGTGGTCCAGCTTGTCTTCTCACGAATGCGATGGGGCAGAAGTACCCCGGGCGGTGACGGACACCCACAGCCACCCACCTTGCCTGTCCCTGCAGAAGGCCAAAGCACGTTCTCCTGTGTCATCAGCCACAAGGAGCAGAGTTCACAATGCCACAGTCGGTGAAACAGCACGGAACAGCTCGTTGTTCTTAGGACTCTCCGCTTTTTTTCCCCTGCAGCACAGTCCTTCTGACTAGGAGCATGATTTTGCGGCTGGAGTCCCCCCCATCCCGGGGGCTGGTGCAAGGTGTTGTGCGATCTGGGATTCAAGACGTGGTTGCAGATGAGTTGAGCGAAGGCAGAAGTGGTGGCTCTCGACCTGCTGGGCACCAGCTGCCTCTGTCACCCAAACAGGGACTCTGTGCCAAGAGGAGAAAGTATTCCCAAAAAGTGAAAACCATCTCAGGACATCCCCAGCTTCACGGCCCCTGCGTATCCGTGGGTCTGCAAGCACACTCCTCCAGCAAAGCTGCCTTGACCTCAGTACAGACCATGGAGAACGTGCACCCCAGAGACACGCGTGGGGCGGGCAAAAGTCCCAAACGCTGACGCGAAATCTCTGTCCTGACAAGAAACTGCAGTTCATCCACCTCTCCCAGCAGCCCGTCTTGCTTTTCCAGCCTCACAGTACAGCCTGCTGTTTCCCACATCCATCAAATTTAACTGCTTGAAATTCAGCCACAGCTGACAGAAGGCGATGCTGTGCATGTGGATCCCAGGCTTCCAGTTAACGGCATAAATTGTTGCCACCTCTCCCTCTTGCTGAGCAATCACAGTCAGAAAGCTATGAAAGGGACATAACTCTCAGCAGACGTACCTTTGCAGAGCCTGGCATTTGGGTTGTCCTGGTCTCCTCGTAGCAATGGCAAAATAGTAGTAGGTGGCTTAATTCAATGCCATATGAGTTCCCCGCTGTTTGCTTAGCCCCCTGCCACCCATTTTCAGTCTACCTTGGCAGCACGGAGCTCATTCCTCTTTAGCTACAGAAACAACCACAAAGAACCTTTGGAAGTCCAGAACAGCGGTCAGGGTCTTTTTTTCTTTCAGATTTATTGTTGTTGCTTTGCTTGTTTTGTTTTTCCAAGTCAAATATTTGTTAAGAGATGTTCTCGGTATCCTTTGCGGCAGCACGTGATTTTTGCAAGTCACCTTTAAAGTTAAGTCTTTAGAGCTGGATGTCTACTCTCCACCTGCCTGCAAACCTACAACCAAGCTCACCAGATGGCTTGTGAAATGGGCTGCAAAAAAGTGCAAAAGCTTTGTTGGTTATTAGCCATGCTATTATGGGAGTCTAACAGCCTGGGTCAGGAACTGTTTGCCACTTCAGAGAGCAAACACAACATTACCGCAACGAGAAGTAGCTGCAGCAGCACCGAGCATGAGGCTGCCCGTTCCCTGCAGGACTGCCGGCGATGAGGGAAGCTGCATCTTCAGGCGCCGATGCAAACAAAATCCCAGCAAATTACAGGGTGCGGGGAAGCATCTCGTCTTTTCCCCAACCTGATCCAGCATACGCTGCTGGGCTGAAGCCTGCAGGAGAGGATTGCCATGTCACAGGAGGGAAACTGAGGAAAGAAGAGGTGGGTCACCCTCTCCCCCTCAAGGTATGCACGTGACTTTATCTTAAGGCATATTCACCAAGCACCCAAGGTGCTCTGCCCAGCCCAGGTGACAGTACACGGTGGGTGCAGAGCAGCTGGGACCATCCAGGGTCTCTCCTGGGCGAGAGTGGCCCTGCGTGTTTGATGTTTAAAATCAACTTCTTCCTGACAGACCCAGTTACTTGGAGCCTTCTATTAAAGAGGTTTTGCTTTTTGCAGGTTTTGGAAAAGACTGCGCTGATTTGTTGTCTGTGAGCTACAGCCATCAGCCCCAAGACCATACAACATTCAGAAGGACTATAAGACATTTCTTTCTTGTGCCACGTAAACCGGTTGAGTGTAAGCACTAAGAAATATCGCTACTCCTCTGCAGAAACATTTTGGACCCATGCTTTGGCTTAATCCCTTTGGAGAACGCATAGAATCATTAAAAAAAACAGACACAAACCACACGGCCAGTGCAAAGAGTTCAGTACCTTTGATGTAGCACAGGCTCAAGGAAACTCTTTCCCTGATGAGAACTTCGGAGTATCCTCTGCCCAGGCCCAGGCAGTATGTAAAGGCACGCCAACAAAGTAGGTGGGTGCACTAGGATTAAACTCAGGATAGCGTCCCGATCCTGTAAATTGCCCTAAATAGGCAGGCTGCTGTCCCCGTCCGGAGCCCGTTGCAGGATCGGGACCTCCTCGCACAGCAAGATGAACCACTTTAGGGAGAAGACCCAGATCAGTTGTCACCATTCATGTCGCTGTTTGAGGACCCAAAGGCGGTACGTCCTCCCCGTTCCAGCAAATCGCTCTCGACACCAACAGCCCACGTCCAGCACACGCCGTGCACCTTCCTAACTCTGAATGACGCCGTTTATTTTTCCAGCAAACGTTCGCAGCCCTCACACCTCCTTCGCCCAGGGCTTTGCACCGCAGCTGAATTTAGATCAGCCGCCTGCCACGATCAATGAGTCAAACTAACCACTGCCGTCCCGCTGGACTTCCCTGCTGTCAGCCTGCTGGCTGCAAGGGAGTCTCTTTGGGCCAGATACTGATGTTTTTATTCACGGCTCCTTCCTCTCCCCACGGCTTGCTGCAGGCACAGTGTAATAACAGCTTCTGCATGTCCAGTAGCATCTGACTTTGAAACCTTGGGGTCTGCTCATGTGGGGAAGACCCCCAGAAAGCTGAGTAGAGCCCCGCTCAGGCTCATCCAAGCAAGCCACGTTTCTCCTGGAAGGTAGCTTGTAAAGATAACAGGATTTGCCCTTCTCTGTGAAACAACATGCATCCCCAGTGCTGAATCTGCATGTATTTAACTTTCCAGAACTGTGTCAGCATGCTCTCTGTCGTCAGAAGCGGTGTATTTGTCATCTGCAGAGGTAGAACCATTTAGTTGCTAATGGAAGCGATTTCTGCTTCCCCGAGGCTGGTGTTCATCCACCCACGTGCAGCCCAAGGCTCTGACAAAGCAAAGCTCCTTCCTCACTGCCCCAACACAGCAGCACCCATGTGAACTGAAACACCCCCAGGAGTTTCCCAGCTAAATTTAATTAGTGCAGGGCAATGACCCAGAATTGCTTGCTGAGCTGAGAAGGGCTGCAGGGTCGGAGAACCCATCCCTACCCACACACATTACTATGTTTCCAGCAGCGTCTCCATGCTCAGCTCTGGTCTGAGCATCTCCTGTCTATCCTCTTTCATACCCCTCTGGGGTGTTGTTCGTTTGCATCCTAGCACTTGGTTTAGCCCAGGAATGTCTAAATGAATAGCTCTGTGCCACCTTCACCTCACCAGCGTGACTTCCAAACGCAGTGTGAAAGCTGGAGATGCCCAAGATGTGAGTCAGGAGGCTGGTTTCCTTTTCCATGCCCTCCCCAGGGAGAGAAAGGCAGGCACCTTTCAAGAAAAAGCCACAGAAAAGGCGTAAGTCTGGAGGTAACCCCCCTCCCTCCACTAGTGACAGCAGGATGCTCGGGGCAAGGCTTTACAAATAAGCACCTGAACGGGTCTGGATTTAGCATTTTAGCACCAGTCACATCATTGGGGTGGTGGTCCCCTTCCATTCCAGGAATTAAGTGCCTTTTTAGACCCACCATCCTAATGAGATGGAGTCGTCTGAGAACAATCATTATAGCCAGTGGAAACAGCAGCAATTCTCTGTGCGCCCCACTTTACCCTTGCTAAAGGGCTCGTTTATGGCTCAAGTGAGTCGGAAGAGACTTCATATTCTCCTCCCCTTGATTAAGTACTCCTCTTGAAAAGTAGGATTAAGTGTTTATGAGCAGCATAGAACTTAAACTTATTTCTCACATTCTACTACACTACAGGGCTTCCTGGACACAGCCAGAGGCAGCAATAAAAGCAAGGACCCTACAGGAAACATTCCTGCCAGCAGCAGAGACCATATATAGAGAATATTGTGCACGGACGGACACACACAACTCACGCAGAATCCCACCGGTAAATTGCTAGCGCTGTCCCCATGCTTTGGCACGGGACAAGCGACAGTCCCAGACAACCCAAGACACGGGGCTCGCAGGATCTGCAGAAACCACTGCCAGGGAGCAGAGAGATGGGGGGCAGGAGAGGGGATGTGATTTGCAAATAAACACCTCTCTGAATTTCCGTGACCCCAAGATGTACCTAACCGCTGACATTTTAAGAGGCACAATATAACTAGTGAGTAAAAATAACTTCTTTTAGGTCTATTACCATGAAAAACAGGAATGGACTTTATTGACTGGTAATTAAAATCTTATCCCTTTTGGTAGCATATGGCAACCAAGGAACAGGCATTTTTGTTAAGGGTATAGAAGCCAAACTGCACTAGCAATAACTGTGTTTTATCTTCCTGGGAATGCACAATAAAAGAGTCAGATCTTATAGCTGAACTTTGTAAAAGGCACCAGTAATCAAAAGTTAGCACAGAATCTTATCAAACATTAATTTTAAAGCTGCTAATATTTAAAGACCTGCTTTTGTGTCTGTCATTTTTATTCTGAGCTGTTTTACTTGTCTCATTTTAACGATCTGATGGTGAAATGGAGATGAAAATTACCCAGAGTTTCTCTTGAAGTTTGCTCAATGTGACTATCAAAAAGATGCTCTGTGCTGCCTGTGCATGTGGGTCCGAGTGAGTTTTAGGGGTTTGTTGGTCTCGATGTGGATAGATAAAAGATGAGAAAGAAAACTGCGGAAGGGATGGAAATCTTACAATAATAACTCGTGTTCCCACTGCCATGTTCGGTTTGAATCGGGAAATTGTACATGAGTAAGAGCCAGCTCCAAAGGCCATCAGCAACTATGCAAAGGCTCCTGCAGCACTGGAAGAGAAGGGGAAGGTCACAAATTGGGTTGGAGCCACTGCTCGTTGACAAGGCTGAAATACCCACTACACTTGGCCTTTCAGGAGCTGAGTCTCATTCCAGCTGTGCTTTTCCAGGCATCATTCAGCCGATCAGATGTCCTAAACCTTCACAGAGAGAAGGGTTTTATCCTGCTCTCCATCCCCTACAGCCCCTCATGGCCTTATTGGGGAATGAATTCTGCCACATTCAGTGAAAAAGAGACTTCTCTGCAGCTCTCTGATTTAAACCTTCGCAAATGCATTTTTACTTTTATTAAGCAAGTCTTTCCTAAGACACTGCCAGAAGAGTCCAGATCTTGCATTCGTAAAGCTAAGATATTGCTACCAATAAAAATAAATAGATGGCAATTACTAAGGAATTACGCTTAGACCAAAAACGACTGAATTTATGACCCTCTGAATGTGTGCAGCATAAAATGCAGCAATACAGAAGTTTAAGGAGAAGAGGTGGGCAAAGAAACTTCTCTTTCTTTTCAATGATGTAGCCAGGAACAAGCCGAGCTCAAATAATAACTGAAATCTGAAGCTGTAAGCGAAGACCGCCTCTAAGTACAGAGCTCGTGTACAGATAACAGAGCAGTTCAGCAAGCGGTACAATACAAATAGATCAGAGATGACTACGCATTAAATGAGGACACCAGGCTGGGAAAGATCCTGCTGGAGAGCTGCCTTCCATTAAACTTTACGGTCTACAGCCAACAGGCTTTATCCAAAATCTACCGACGCTCTTTCCACTGACATACCCCGGCTTTGGCTACGAAGCCTTCTCGCAGGTCAAAGCTCTTTGCCTGTTGAGTGTAATTCTTGTGAGACACCCTTGAAGGGTGGACAAGGTTACCAAGCCCAAAAATACTTCCAGGGGTATATGGGTCCCTCCACTTGCAGAGGCAAAAGCAACTGTCCTGGTGTAAAAGTGCTCTTGCACCTTTATCACTGCATTTCTGCCTGTGGACACTGTACTGTAACCAGTAACGTGAACAAAGCAGTGGTACGCTCCCATGCAGTACAGCCCAGACCATTTCCAGATTAATAATGCCAGCTTCTGACACTGCGTGGGTTCTTTTAATACAACATTGCTAAAATACTGTAGAAATAATTAAAAAAAAAAAAAAAAGCAAGCATCTAAAAGCTGGGAAATTTCAGGTGACAGTTCCCACAAGTTATCTCGGAATTTGTACTCTCTGAAAACCTCATCTGGCTACTGTGGAAATATGAGGTAAATATTTCTCTAAAATGAGAATGGTTTCCTGGCTAGCAGTGGCAGTGCACTAGCTTACAAAAGATACTCTGAATGAGCTTCCAGTATGAAGATGTCCTTGAAAAATGAAGAACTGTCCAAAAACAAAGGCTGCACAGATTACCTTACATCTGCCCATTTGACTGACCTCGTGTCCACCCACCCTATTCAATGGCCACATTAAGCCATTTGCTGGATAACGGTGACTTTCAATCTATCTAACAAACTCTGGCTTAGGCCCCCAGCTGGCAGTGGGAGATGCCTTTATCTTCGCTGCTCAGCAGCTTCAAGAAAAGCTTTCATTTTGTCCAGAACAAAAATTATTTTCCTGAAATATGGAGTTCAGGTGAGGAATAGGGCAACCCATTAGCCACACTGCTCTGCTAATTCTGCCGACAGCCTCCTCCACTGCCCTTGCTCCCACCCAGCTCATCCAGGGATGTGGTCCTGGAGGAGCCCGGTGTGCTCCCAGGCCTTCGGTTGACTTTTAAATGCCCACTGCTCATCTTCCTCACCTTCTTGGTCCTTTCTCTTCCAGATGTATCCAACCCAAGACGGGCTCTGTCCTAGGAGCACCGCTGAGGAGATGCAGCGCTCCCCACACATACACACAGACTGATGGCTTTGTCCCCTTGGTCCCCTAATGCCCTTGCACAAAGTCCCAAAATTCTCCTGCCGTGGTGCCTGCAGGTTGTCAAAGACACATCTCCTTAATTTAAAGGCTCACAGTGATGGAGAGCCCAGTCCCTTGGCAATCAGTCTCGATGGCCAATTACTCTCACTTTTAAAAATCCACATTGTATTTCCAGGCTGATTTTTGCTGACTTCGGTTTCCGGACACTGGGTACTACATCTTTTCCTATTAAGAAGTCCCCTAAAACCTCCTATCCCTGGGCAGTTATTTCATCAGACTTCATTCTGACATAGTAAACAGACTTGCAATCTTGTTTAGGCACCACAATGCAGCAGGGTCCCAGTCCTGGCCCTACTCCTCCTGCTCCTGTAGTTCTCCCTTAGCTCCAGGAAAATACCTAGCTCCCATTTTGCAAGGACTAGGGCAAAAAAGGCCACGTGGAATACAAACGAACCACAAAAATGTGCTTTGTAATCAGCCTGTTACCTCTCCAAAAGCGCCTATTCTTGCACGACTATTGTGAGTTGCACAGGAATCATCTGTAAGGGAACCTCTCCCACTGTTGCAATAGGAACGCAGTGGGATGGCCTGAAAGTCCCTTACTGGTCTTCTCAGGGAGATCCTGGGGTTTTGTGGGGTTTTTGGTTTGTTTTTTTTTAAGAGGGAGAGAGACTTACATACGTTGTGAACACGGGTCTGTTTAGCTGATACAGAAGGCAGGCGAAAATCGTGGTTTCCACAAAGGCAGCTTGTATCGCCGTGTGGCTGCAGCTGAAGGTGATACAACGGGGGCTTGGGTAGTCCAGTACTTTCCCTCCAACCCCCAGGGCAGAACTGTACGTCTTGCCCTCCCACAGGCACGACATGAAGAGTGCGTTTGTGGGGAGCATTCATGCTCCTCCAACCAAAAATGCCACTAAGGTGCTGTTCTGGGAGCCTTTGTTCTGGTGTCTTGTATACAGCCAGAGCCTTGAAGGAAGGCTTTCTTCAAGGACTGTGAAGCTCTAGAACTGGAAGGGTAGGACAACTTCTTCATGTCCCTAATGAAAAGTCTAGATTTGGCTTAGGCTACCTACACAGCAGCTTTACCTGCTCTCCCCAAAAGTGCCTCAAACCACCCTCCTACCTTGACATCTCTATAAACCCAGATATTTCTAGCTCTCCCTGGACTGGACAGCTTGAGACCCTGTTCCCAGTACTCCCCATCAAGTGGAGTTTGATGCCACCATCTGCAGCAGCGTGATCAGGATGTTCTTCCAGACAAGGACCGACACACACGCAGCAAGTAAAAAATGCTTGCTAGGAACACCGTGCCCCATCGATTCAACCTGCAATGGTACTGCAGGCTCCAGATTTCCTTCCCTACGGGCTTATCTACACCAACTCCATCCACATTCAACCTCTTCTGACTTTCCAAAGATTGTCAGAAAGATCTGTTGACCACGTCCTGCAGGGTCAGGGGGATGGAAAGCATTATTAGAGACTTGCTCGTGTGGGCTTTCACGGTGTCCCCACAGCCTGCGTCAGGGAGCAGCACGAGTGGGGTTGTTCCCTGAGGGAAGGGGAGATGGCACCCCAGGCTGATAGCAAGACAGGGCAATGTCCTCAGCAACCAGGGTGCAGCCTAAACACAGAGAGTAGAGCAGGTCCAGTGACATTAACCAAGGTAACGCCACAGTCTAGCGATCCCCAGACAGGTCCGTGATGAAAAGGCAGACCGACGGTCAAGATGGAAAGCCACATCAGCAAAGCAACATGAAGATCAGCAAGGTACAGGGCCCGGCACAGACATACCTACAGCACAGCTCTCAGGCAAGGACCACAGCCAAGGACCTGACTTTCTGCAGGTCCTCAGCCAAGGACCTGCCTTTCTGCAGGTCCACAGCCACGGACCTGCCTTTCTGCAGGTCCACAGCCACGGACCTGCCTTTCTGCAGGTCCACAGCCAAGGACCAGCCTTTCTGCAGGTCCACAGCCAAGGACCAGAGGCAAGGACCTGCCTTTCTGCAGGTCCACAGCCACGGACCTGCCTTTCTGCAGGTCCACAGCCAAGGAGAGGAGATGCCGACGAGGCTTCTCACTGCTGTTTTTCACGTGGCTCTTTCTCACATCTCACTTGTTTTCCCAGTCTGGCCCCAGGTTACGGCAGCACCAGATCACATCTGGCCTTGAGCACGGCACCCAGACCCCTCGGAGGGATAGGGGATGAGGTTATGGATACCCCAAGCCATGGTGAGGCCAAATCCTGCTGAGACAACCACCATACAGCTCCACTTCTCCCCCTTCCCTAGACGAGCTTGTGCGCCAAACTTTTCAGGCCAATATTGCACAAGTGCCAGACGTGCACACTTACCGGACGCAGCATTTCTGCAACCTTTCCCTCGCTGCTCTCCAGCCATCCAGCAAGGCATTTTTAGCAGAGCTGGCCTCCTCCCAAGAACACCAAGCTCAGAAGTCCCCCAAGATACGCTCCAATCCTTCCTCCAGCAGCGACATCCTCTCTGCCCTGTGGATCCAACCTGCGATTTCTTCTCCAAACCAGCATGCTCCTCCGTCCCTACTCGCAGCTTCACGCAGATTTTTGCGGAGGTTGCTTTGCAGCCGGGCTTTGTGCAATTTTTTGCGTGCAAAAAACACCCTGCATGCAAAACCCTCCCTGCTTCCCTTGCTGTGCTGCGGTGGAACCGCTCATACCCCTGCTCCCTGCAGGATCAGAGCACTTGGAAAGAGGGGAGCTGGGAAGAGCCCCTGGCTGACTTTCTTAGGGGAGAAAGAGCAGGCGGGAGACACGGGCATGGCAAACATTCACCCTGTTTGCTCAGAGCACTGGTGCAGGCATTGCTTTCAGACACAGCTGGTCCTGGTCTGGTTTCCTAGCTGAGTGTGGAGAATTGCCTTTCCTCCTACTATTTTTCAGCAGTCAGACCCCACGGGCAGCACTTATTGCTTGTCAGGGCATGGCTCGCCTGATTCCAGTGTCAGGCTGGTCCTGGTGCCCACCCAGTTCCCCCTTTGCAGGGAAAGCCCATACCCACCAGGTTCAGAATTCCTCCTAGCCGGTGTTTGCCCAGTCTCTGTATTTCTCTAGGTCCCTTTTTTTTTTTTTTCTTGTTTGGCCCTTGCTGGTGACAGTAACCTGCAGCTCTGCCCTCCCTGACTCGGGAGGGCAGGCTCGTTGTCGGTTTTCCCAACGCAAGCGGTGATGGCTTGGCTTCCCCCCTTCTAGATGAGCCGAGTCAGGGATAGGGTTTACTGCCATCCCCCAGCACACATTTACTCCAGCCCAAGAGGTATCCCCGACACGCTGTCACATAGGCATTTCTACATTGCCTGGATATTGCTTGGGAGATGGTTTTCAAGCCTGATCCGGCGTCAGGGCAATCAGCAGTCGTTGATGTGTTCACACTATCTGCAACTGCTAATAAAAGAGCTCAGGCCTCTGGACAGGAGGTTTTTGGAGGGGATAGGACTGACACACAAGGCATCCCAGTAGTTTGACAGCTGGCTGCTCGATTCCCAAAAGCTCCTCGTTAATAGCTGCGCTTTCTGCATAATAAAACAAAACAAATCCAAAGCAAAGCAAAAAGAGTTCCTGTCTGCATGTGCACGCAAGAGCCCTTCATGAACTCACTTTCAGTACTCGGTTGCTTCTTCCATTTAAACTGATCTACAGAAGACAGACAATAAAGTAGAATTAAATAGGTGCTGACTTACAGGTCACAGGCCCTGTAAATCAAGAGAAAGCCCTCCTCGTTACTGATTCTGGCTTTCTTGCAGGTCTGCAGAGTTTAGCAGTGTGGTCCCAGAACTGAGGTTGGGCAGACACACCAAGCTACTAGAGATGATTTACTATTTGACACTAATTAGATCTAAAGGAAGCTTTAGGACGGAAACTGCATTTGTGTCAACGGGAGGTTCACATTCGGCTCAGCACCGAGTGCTTTTGTGAGCGATGCAGTTCCCGTTCCGTGCCTGGGAGCCCAGAGAGAGGGAAACGAACTCCTTGGCTTCTGGCTGAATCCCAAAAGGGTCTAACCTTCTGTGCCAAGCTCTGCCTACTCCAAGGTCAACACATGTCATCTTTTATGAACCCCAAGAGGCTCCCATGTCCTGGACCCTCAGCGCTCTTTAGAGAAGGAGTGCAGCTTACGGACTCTGAGTCCAGCTTTACTCCACCTTTTACTTCTTACCCTGCTGTTTTACAGAGAAAAATATATTCACACAAGGGAGAAAAGATAAATGTTCCCAGCTCTTCAGTGACACAACTGCTTCCTCGAGTTTTCATGCAAATGTCTTGGTTCCTTGGCTTTCTGAATGATGTCGTCCTCCAAGTAAGCAGCCCTTGACAAGAGAGCATGTGTTCAAGTTAATTGACGAGGCCTCTCATTAGGCAAAGCCATACACATCCTGCAGGATGAGTGTATCTATCCAAAAGACATTTGTATTTCCACAGGCCAAAGCCACTCTTGCCTAAGCCTCCTTAATGCTTGTAAACCTACCCTGTAAATCTCCAAGTTCGGTGGGTTTTTTTTTTTCTCCAAGGTATTGCTGGTCAAACTGGTAGCTGGACCTTGCTGCCCTGCCAGTGGCAGATCCCTTATCATCTCTGCCATCCCTCACCTTCACAGGGTATTAATGACGGACAACTCCTTTCCTCTCTCAGGATCTTCAGCTCAGGGTTTTTTTCACCTTAGTGTATGCTGAGACAACACTCGTTCAGTGCCTCCTTTGGCTCCTTACCATGCTGGGGTGGAGATGCTGGGCTGCCCAGGAGCAGGGAGGAGAAGAGCAACCTCCCGGAGCATCCAGGGGAATTTTCTCACCCCTCAACGTTCGCTTGAAATTCTCCAGCTCTTTCCATCTCGCACAGAAACTCCGCAGGGTCTCAGTCTCATTTTGCCTCGTTGCATTACTCAGCCGGGTGATGGGTCTTCTCGGGCAACTTGTGACAAAGTAATTATGTTCTGCGGGGAAAAGGTGTTTGACAGAGAAAGCCGCTCGCTGATCTCTGCTGAAACTCTCTAAGCCTGACATCCCACTGTCTCAGAAATGTCAGCAGTCTGAAAAAAAGAGAAAGATATGGGAAGAGCTGATCACCACAGCTCCTTAGGGGGTTGAAGAAGGTGAGCTTCAAGGGAGGTCTGTTCCCCTCCTGCAGCTTTGCTCCCCTTACCAGAGACGGCTCCTCACTTTTTAGGACCTTTCACCCTCAGACACAGCCCAGCAAAGCCAATTTGAAGGACGATAGGGAAACACACCCCTCACACACACCGACACGCTTGTTCCCACCACGTTGGTCTTGTACAGAAGAGACGTCCTTGAGCCAGAGCAGCTCGTGAGCCTGGGATTGGATTTTGGCTGCACCCTGGGCACTTACTGCAAAATGAGGTATCGCTGGCTGTGCTGGGAAACTGAGGCAGCCCCAGAGGGAGATCAAAGTTAATACACAGCTTTACCCCTCCCCACATGGGCTGCTCTTTCTCCGCTAGCCTGCACACAGCGTGTCTTATCACAGCTCCCTCGAAGTGCTGTGGCAGCCCTGTTTGATAGCAGTGCAATCCAAAGCACTCTGGTTTTTCTCTGATTTTGTATTTCTGGTGGAAAACAGAGAAAAAAAAAAAATCTAAGGTACCTGAAAGAGCTCGTTTCACAGGAATATATTTTGGCATTGCAAAAAAACATTTTCCATGGAAAATTCTCAGCCAGTGTCTCCAGCATGGCTAAATTCATTCTGCCAGTCTACAACAGTGAGCAGCACTCACTCCTTCCAAGAAAAGCGCAGAAATCCCACAGGACCCAGAGATGGGGTAACCAAGCATCACGTTGTTCCCTGACCACCACTGCTCAGCTCACACAGTGACCTGAAGCATGGAGGCTAGTGTCATTTCTGGATTTTTTTAATAAAACTTAAGCACAGCTATTCCATCCTTGTTAACTACGGGGTTTGCTTCATAAGCACTAACGAAGCAGGTGTTGTTCATAACTGTCATCCCAGGTGGAGCTGTTTTTGAGAACTCCCTTTTTATCTGCAGAAAAGGGCCTTGAAGCTTAGCTTAGTGCCAATGACCAAAAACTTCCTCAAACTCTTCTCCATCTCCCACTTCTACAGGCAGGGGATGTTAGAGGCTATATCAGCAGCCCCACAATGCTCTTTCCTGGGGAAGATGTTAATGTTAATTCACACCCCCCCCCAGACTCTCCAAACAGAAGCAAAAGTTTTGCTAGGTAAGTGAAGTACACTTTTTTTTTTCTCTTTTATTTTTTTTTTTCCTCAGGGCAGATTTCTCTCCATTATGGCTTTGTTGTGTCCTAAGGACAATCTTTACTCTATTAAGCTGATTATCTGTTATTAGAGGGAAAAAAGCTGAATACAGGAAAATGCATGTGCTACCTTTCAGGGGGAGCGGAAGGGCAGGGATGCGAATTGCTGTGAAAGGGCTCTTGTTGCCTTTCCTGAAAGATAATTAAGCCCAGATTGATTCTTCACTTTCGTTGCTATAGGACTGGCTTAACAACATTTTTCAGTTATGGGTTTCAGTAGATAACACTAGTGCGGCTTTTCGTGCCCAAACTGCAGGGAGATGCAGAGCAGCTGGGAAGGGAAGGGGACTTCATTTGCTTCCCTGAGCCTGGACCCCTCACGGGAGAGACGCAGTGCAAAGCTAACCCTCTGCCAGGGTATGGATGTAACGCACGCTGCTCTGCTTGGTTTAAATTAGATTCAGGACACAGCAATTTGCTGCTCTCCGTGGGAGAACACCTCCGACACCACCCTCCTAGCCCAGGGAGCATCTATGCACGCGTCGGTGTTGCCACCGGCATATGAAATCACAGCTCAGCCCTCCCTCGAATCAGCTTATGGTCGCTGCTCACAGATCCGAAATACCGGGTAAGAGCCGGCAGCGGCGGCGAAAGGGAACGTAGCGCAGCGGAGGCAGAGCGGGGCTGTCAGATCCGAGTCTCAGCAGCGCTGAGTACCTGGGTACCTGCCAGATGGAGAAGCTCCACGGAGTGGCGGAGGGGATTTTGGAACGCGGCTAGAGAGCACAGATTCGTCTTCCTTCGTACGGCGAGACCCGCAGCACGCGCTGCATTGCAGACACAGGCGTACGGCGCGGCACCGATCCGCTTCGCTCCGTCTTGCGTTTGCTTTTTCGCGTCTTGTGCCAAGACCGAGCCTGGATGTAGAAAACACAGCGTTCATCTGAAAAGCAACCCTTGATGGCTGGCAGCCCGAGCCAGCCTCTCACTGCGACCCTGTTTTGGCCACCTGAATGGCTTTTTAGCAGCTCTGACCCTCTGCAGCTTCCCCACGGGACTCGTGGCAAATACTTTCAATGCATCCAGAGCCATAAGGTCCGTCAATTTTCCCTGCAAAAGCGATCATCTTATTTAAAAAGATGCAGAGCGAGCGCAGCACGTGCCGTCTTTGGCCAGCCCCTCCGCCTTAAGAGCAATCGTTCCTGCCGGTCGTGTTTCTGAGTGGGGCACACGGGACCCTGCATTTCAACATCACTTCTGAACCCCCTGTTCTTAAACCAGAGCACATTTGCTGTTCTCTTGCCAAAAGCGTCTGCCCTGTGTAGAGAGAATTATTAAGTACGAAGGCGAGCAGTAAGGATGCCAGCAGGTGGAAAGTGAGTGCAAACAGAGTGGGGAACCCCACAGAGGCCTGGATGAAGGACCAGACGGTCCTGAGTCCCCAAAATATGCTGCATCGCTTCCACAGGTCCAGTGCAGGCTGGGTGAATACGCGATGGATTCATTTGCAAGACACCTGGGAGGAGAAATACCAAATTACCTGAAGCCATCCTTGTACCATATCCTCAGAGGACAAGAAGGGGCTTTCAGAGCCTCTCTCTCGGCCACTGCCTTAACGCAGGTTTAGGGGCAAGAGACGACAAATCCGCATTTGTGCTTGTGTGCGTTCCCACGCAGGCGCCCCTGGATGCGAAATCCAAGCAGCCAGCGTTTCCCCTTTTTTCCCAGCATTACCCACCCCTCTTGAGCTCATCTATCATCCCACAACCTCCACCACCACCGAGACAGCCCCTTCCCTCTTTGCAGAGGAAAAAGTAGCCCGCTTCCTCCGGGATGATGGGAGAGGAGGAAAAGCAGCTGTATTAAACGTCTGCCAGTGTTTCCATCGGCCAACTGGATAGGGACTTGCTAACTACTTTTAATTGCCCACTGGGGTAACTGGTGCCTAACACAAATTCATTTGGTGGGTGTTTTCCATGGACCTCTTGCACAGTAGACCCTAGTCCACGGCAGGGAGCTCCAGCATTACTGAAACAAACACAAGCAATTAGCAGCATGAAGCACTTAAGTCGATGGCTCTGCCCAGGCACTTTCCAATGGGATAAGATCTATTTAACCAGGTTGGTCTCCTTCGAACAGGCCCCCAGCTGGCTGGCTGAGCCAGCGCGTCTCTCAGTCACCTCTCAAGCCTTAATTCATTTGCTAAGAGGTTTGCAGGGGCTTGCACAGATGTCTGACTACACTCAGCACCGTGCAGGATGGGGGAATAACGGAGCGGAGTGAGAAGCCACTGCATGCAACCGGTTGCGTGAGAAAGCAAGGTGCCACAGGGGCAAGAGCTAAACCGGCAGCGCTTCATCGTTACTCCTGTTAGGTTAATGATCTTGCCAAGAGGCTCTATCACAAAGTAGGATCTGCCCGGCTGTACAGAGTCCTGATGAGAGATGGCCATTAGCAAAACAAGCAAAATAGAGAGAGTCAGCGGGGAAACTGAGGCAGGGAATATCTGCAGGGTCACCAACCTCTCCAGATCAGTAGTTCCCAGCGAAAAGATAGTCCCCAAATGGGACTGAGAACAAGGTGATTTGAAAGACACAATATTTCAAATTGTGGAAATAATTTGGAGAACATATAACCCTCTTCTCCAGGCTGTGCTCCAACAGAAGGTTCGGGGCTAAAGGGACCTTTGCTCTGGGCATCTGTATATCACGTTCCTGTTAGAAATGGAGGGTTTGTTCTTACTGAGGTCATCAGGCTCTAGCCAATTTTAAATTCAAGTAGCAAACCTTGGATGCTGCAGTGGGAACAGCACCAGGATCGTCGCGAAACGTGTGTCTCCTTTCTCATTGCAGCGGTTGCAAAGAGGAGCAGGTTTGCCCTGGAAGTGGACTACTTCAAATCATCAGATGGAGGAGGGGATAGGAGGTTTGTTCATCCCAAAATTAATAGAGCAGCCCCAAGGTAAAATATGGAGGGGTCATTACATACACCCATCCCTTATAAAAACCCCACAGAGCAATCTATGGGCAATCTGCACACCAGCTGACAGTGCTGCTGGCAGATAGACTAAATAATGCCACAGTTACGCTCCCCACCCCTGCCTCAGCCCAGCCATTAATTTGGGTCTTCTCTTCTCTAGAAATGTATGGTAACCAGATTATCCTCAAGTCTTCCCTCTCGCTTTCACATTTGATTGAAATTCATCAGTTCAAAAGTTATTGCCGGTAGAAAAACAGATGCAACTGCATGAGCCTTGATCCCTTTGAAAAATCACAGCTATTTCTGCTGTGGAGGCACGGGTGGGGTGTTGGTGAGCTACAGAGCACCTGGCAGAAGAGACAGGGGAATATAAGGAGAAAAATACCCCGGGTGAGACCAACCCACCAGTATCAAACCCCACTTTCTCCTCTACATCCTATCGCTACCAAGTACAGAGACCCATAATCCCCACTGTAGCCACCATTACTGACTTAATCCTACGTGGGGACACGTGCTTCGAACCATTTTCCTTGTTCCCTTTGTTCAGCCACACGCCTGCTAGAAGGGTATCAGTATCCCGTGGCTTCTCCAGGTGACCCTGTACTATAAAGCTGCTGCTATATGAGCTACATGGTTTTCCACTTAAAGACAGGCTGGCGAGTTGTTCCTGCTATAGGAAGGCAGAGAAGCAGCCGAGTCCTCACCTGAATCCTTTATCCTGGTCCTTCTTTCTTGGACTGTCCTTTCTCTGCACCTCGACGTGTTTCAGCATCTGCAAAGCGCAGGTCTCCGGTGTGGAAGAACACATCATGCTCACCTCTTTCATATTTAAGGCTTAAAGCCTGCTGTTGCCACTCTGCCAAAGTAACACATGTTTTACTATGTACTAGGCTCCCAAAAGCTGAAATATGGTGATTTCTCTATTTCAACTGAGAGCCAAAAAAGCATCCTTTTGCTCAGATCCTTCATTAAAGCAAAGTCAATGAAATTAGCTGCCCTGGGGATCAGATGAAGGCCTGGAAAATGTAAAAAAAAGATTAAAGAGAAAAAAAAAAAACACAACTGTTGACACTGGTAAATGTATCTCAATTAAAACTTTCAAAAGCACAATTCAAAGACACTCCAGCCATCCTCCAAGTCCCTGCAAAAGTTAACGAGGTGATTTTTTTCTTACAGTCCCCCATTGATCCATGAAGCGCAAAAGTGGAGTCAGAACAAAAAATGAAATATTGTGGGTGCAGAGCTAGACGCTGATTGCATTTACAGGAGTGTAATTCCAACATGACCCCCTGCAGACCCCACTTCCAGGAAGCCATAGGAGCAGCTGCTGGGCTGTGCTGTGTGGCCAAAGGTCTGCCTTGAACGACAGAAGCAAAAAGTGATGCTGAAGTGTGAGAGACCAAAAGAGTTAACGACAAAATGACAGGGTGATAAAAGGACAGGAACTGAAGCCCCAGGTGCGCAAGCCCACCAGAACTGGAACCCTTCCCCTTTCCCTCCCTCTGTAATCCCTACAACTCATCCCTTTTAAGACATAAAACCGCTGACCAAGTCTGGGACTAAGAGCGGATCCAGCCGCCCCTGGGCTCCTCGCTGAGAAGGAGTTTAGAAAGCAAGGGGGTCTGCTCTGAACCTCGTGAGCCAACAGGAGGGCTCTCCTTATTGTTTTCCCTGAACTGAATCTCAAATAAGCAAGGCCTGCAATATATGTTTGGTTAGCACGTTATATAGCTTACTGACATAGTTTCATGCCAATTTTTGTTGTGAGCATGCCAATTCTTGTTGTAAGCAAATAAAAATTGAGTTTTGTGAGTTCAAGGATCCCTGGTGCTGTTTTGCCTTAATCCTGACCTGGGAATCAGCAAATCTGAGTCGTTATCCTGAGAAATTGGGACGTGACACGAAGAAGTCCATCTCATGAGCCAAATATCATGAAAATCAAATTTCAGGTACTGTGGGATTTGCTTCAATAGAAAAGGAGGATATAATTACATCTTTGATTTATGAATAATAAAAGTTGGGATTGTTTTTTGGGTTTTTTTTTATTTCAATCCCAAAAGTCCCCACAGTCGCACAGTTTCTAAAGCCTCTAGTAACCCAGCTCAACAGTGAGAGAATGAACAGACTCTGCAAATTCCCTTGCAGAAAAGAGAGCAGACTTGGTATCCCCTGACTTGCAATACACATCCCCTACTCACACAAAAACAAACATGAGGGCTCTTCACACCTGCAAGTCTTTTAAGATCTATTTAACCCAGCTTAATGCAGAAAGATCACAAACTTGATTTAGACTGGGTCAGGGCTAGCTATTTGCTTAAAGCAAATGCTCTGTTTACCCGGGGATAATCAGCGAGCCTTTCCTTGCCCACTTACTCTCATTTTCTCCCTGTTCAGGATTTCTGCTCACACAGGAACAGCCACATAATGGGAAATTTAGAGAGTGAAACTTACTCCACGGAGTGCCCCGCATGCCCTGTACTGGTGTGGAGGAGATGGTCTACACACGCGTTCCAGGGAAAGTGAGTGAAATTCCCACCAGTGACCCTGAGGGAGCTTCAGCAAGAAGAGGATCTGACTCATTTTCAGGGGTTGGATGTCAGAAGAGTCATCAAGCTGTTCCACTCCTCCTGCAGACAGATTTGGGGCACATAGCAATGTCCTGGGAGATGGCACCTAGTTGGAACGAGACATGGTAAAGGGACAACAGTCCCAGTCTCCAGTCACAGGTTCCTCCACGGCACAAAAATTCCCCAAGAAAAATAACAAGTATTTGCATATTGTGGCCTTGGAGGAGTTTGCTATTGTTTGTCAGTTATGAGGGGAGGGAGTTTTTTGGTGTTTCATTGTTCGGGTTCTTTTACATAATAGTACCTAGCACTATTAATACTAGTGCTCATTAGTGAGCACTCTGTTACTTCCTAGGAGAAAAGAACTGGAGAAGCTTCCTCAACAGAATCATAAAGAGGTCATTAGAAAAAGAAAAAGTTGATTTGGAAAAGCTGTAAATGAGCAATTTTATGGAAGCAGGCGGAGAGGGAAGGCGGCGGGAAAAATGTGCTCTCTGCAGACACACGCTACTTTCTTTAAGTCGCTCTCTGGCTTCATAAACCCTGTTAACAGTTCCCCTCTGCCCTGGGCCACTAACCATCAGACACCCAAGAGCTGGTCCATCAAAGCCATGGGCAACCTCCTAGGCAAGAAGAGAACCCAAAAGCATCGCTAGTTTTGGATGAGGTTGAAACAGGGCCACTGCCCCTGGGGTCTGTCCCCACTCCACCGGGGACAAACTCTGCTCTGCGTGAGGTTGGCACTTGCCTTTGGCTTCTGTGCAGAGGAAGGGGCTTCACACAAGGGCACCCCAACTTCCCCAGCACTCAGGTCAGAAGCAAAGCAGCAGCAGCTGTTGGGGATGCTCTGTGGGTGCTTGGACCAGGCAAGCTTGGGTTCCCACAGTGAATTACCTTTGGGTGCCCTCTAGTGCCAACAGCTAAATAAGGTGGCCTTGGCAACTCCGGCACCCACAGCCCTCTCCTCCCACCCTGCTCAGCGCATCTCACCACCCTTCCTGCCTTCGTTAGTCATCGTCCCCGCTCACAGCAAACCCTGTCGAAGAGCTGCTAGCGGTGTCCGGAGGCTCTTGTTTTAAGGAAGGGAAGCATCTACGCTCTAGAAAGATACCCCCCCCCCCAATGCCTCACGCTGGGGCCCTTTCGACTCAAATCAAAAGGTTGTGAGCTCACCTGGAAGCAAAGAGAGAAGAGACGTAGGTCCTGCAGGAAGCCTGAACCCCTTTCTGGTGCGTGGTGTGGCAAGGTGACAAACAGGCTCTTGCAACACACAGGAGATGTTTTGGGATCTGGTGACGAGGGTTCCCAACCACCCCTTTCTTTGTATGTTGGAGGACTAGACTACAGGCTTACAAAGACACTCCGCTAGAGTCTCTCGGTGAGGCAGGAACTGTAGAGCACAGTTCTCGAGGAGAAAGGGAGGGCTGAAGATACTCAACTCAGTCCCTACCTGTGCCACAGTTGAGGGGACAGGCCCACTGTGTGAGCTCAGAAAAAAAAAAAAAAAAAATAAGGGAGAGGGAAGGAGGCAAAAAAAAAACCCCAATATAGTCACTCTCATTCCCTCTCAATGTTTTCCACAGGCTTTGGAGTCTGATTCAGAAGCTCTATGCAAGCAGGACTGATGATAAATGTGACTTACCATGCTTGCCCCATTCCTTCTTGGTAGGACATTTCAACAGAGGGTTTACCTAATCCCTTCCTACAAGGAAACACTGATTATTTTCTTCCAGCTTCTTGTACACCACCCGCACTGCCCTGCATTAGGACTTTCCTTCAGGCAATAAGATGTCTTTGCTCAGAAAGGAGCACAGTTCACTGCTGGGGCAAGCGAAAGGCAACCATCCCCTTCCTGCTCACCTGAAACAAATGCACATACCCAGACGGAGGTCCACCACTCTCAGCCCTTCAGCGAGACAGCAGTTCATCTCCCAGTCTCCCGAATCTGGCAGCTGGTCCTTTCAGGTACATCACAAGGTCTGGCAACCAAGCCCCTTCCCCAGACTTGCAAGCTCCCTCAGCACGGACCTGCACTGCCTGGAGAGGACGTCTCTGGAAACCAAGGACCGACCCTGGGGAATCCAACCCCAGAGCCCAAAAGCTCTGCAAGCCACAGAGAGCCAAACTACCCCTTCTCCCCATGTTTCTCTCACTCTCTGGAGAGCGCCTAGAGAAAATCCTCACCTCCTCTCAGCCTAATGCAGCCCTTACCTGTTGTCAAAACACCTTTTGTAAACGTGGGGCAGAGCGTTCTCCTCTGCCACCGAAAGCAAAATCCTCCTCCTACCGGCTCTGCTCCGCACAGCCCCCTCGGGTAGGTACCCCTAAAACTTCCTCGTCTCCCTCACCCACTGTCGTGGTTTAAACCCCAGCCAGCAGCTAAGCACCACGCAGCCGCTCACTCACTTCCCCCCCCACCCAGTGGGATGGGGGAGAAAATTGGGAAAAAGAAGTAAAACTCGTGGGTTGAGATAAGAACGGTTTAATAGAACAGAAAAGAAGA
>JANXJC010000056.1:20256449-20271775 GCA_027564655.1 Leptodon cayanensis
ATACTGAACTCAAAACACAGCACCCTACCAGCTACTAGGAAGACAATTAACTCTATCCCAGCTGGAACCAGGACACCCACACCCCACATCTCCACCTCAGGGGAAGCAAAGACACTGGGCCCCATCTTCTCCGTCGGGCTTCTCCCCACGCAGACACCCGTATACAAGTCAAGAACCACATCCCCCGGGCTCACGGCCCATTTCTCAGGGATTAAATTTCCCCGTGAATCTTAAAGCACATGACCGCTGCTGTCCTCACCCCCCCACCGCTTCGCGGCGTCACGTCACACACATCTGCCCATGCTTCTGCACAACCCCCCGAGCATCACGAAGCAAAAGTCCCTCCTGTCTGATGCACGACCGGTGCTGCTCTCACCGAGCCAGAGCTTTGCGGCTGGACTTTGAGGTATGTGATCATCAGCAGGAGACGGTCTGCATCAGCGCTGCAATGATTCAGGGGGTTTTAGGGTGATTTTTTTTCTTTCCTCCCAGCCAATAAGAGCACTAAGAGGCACATCTTGCCTTGCAGGAAGCAGGGCGGTCGCTCCTTTTGCTGGCGGGCTCCTCTTCTGAAGCGGTGGAGATGGCAGCGAACTTCGCCTGCAGCTTCGCCACGCTTTGCTGTTTAGCGCTCTGGAGCTTCGCCGGGACTTCAGGTGGTAAGAGTGGAAAATAATTTCTGTTTTCCTTACGCTTTAGGTCCTGCGAGCGCTGCTTTCTAAGGCGCTGGTAAGTAACAGCCCTTCTCCACCTGCTGCCTATGCTGGCTCAGCGCTGCAGGGTTCGGACTGTAGCTGAAAATCCAACTGCTTAAAAGACTTTCTCCCCTTGTAGCGAACCATGTTATTCAGGGACATCATCTAAGGATTTTAAAGTCAACTTAAGGTTTTAACTTATTTGTCAGTGTTTATACTCTGCATGACCTTGGTTATTAAATCTAAAGACTGTGGGTAACAATTTGACTGCTAAGTACAGATGGGCACTTGAGGGCCGATTAGCTGACTTTAATGAAACATTACTTCATATAATTTTTTCCTTTGCTGAGCAAGGAAACTCTCTTGATTGCAGCTGGCCTTAAATCTTTCGAACGGGAGCTGCAGACAGGAGTGTTTTCTCTCTGAAGGTTTTAGTTCTACTTCAGTTTTACTTTGGCTCCCATGCACAGAAAGTACTAATGCACTCAGGGATGGTATTTGGTTAGCCAGTAGCTTTTTGTTTCGGCTGCGGTTTCCTTTGGGGGTTGCAAAGGCATGCAGGAACTCTGCTGCTTCTTCAACATAAAGATAAAGCCTAGCCTTGCTCCTAGTAATGGGGAGGAGGTTTTGAAAGTACCTCATGGAAAAAAAAAAAAACAAAAAAACAAAAAAACCAAACACCCAATAAAAAAACCCAACCTGTTGCAGTCAGCCTATTTGCTTCACTGCAGGCTGGGAGAGAATATCCACAGGATTGCTCTCTCGTACTGCAGGAACAGGGCCCCCAAATTATACCTCAATGAGAAAAGCACAAGAGAGCGCCTCTTAATACAACATTCAACTCATCTCTGCAAGAACAGACCTCTCTTGCTTAATAACGGGCAGTTGCCCGTTAACTCAGAGCAAGAAAAGAGTGTACCCTACTACCGTCCAACAGAAGGAGGGGAGCCAGATTTTTCCCCTCTCTCTTCACATTTCCAAACCCAGAAGCAAGGATGGGGTCTGAAATACAAATGCTCTGGCCCTAAGTATCTCCCTGTAGAGCAGTAAAAGCTGTTTTCCCAGGTCGTGAGATCAAATCCTCTGGGCCTCTGAGTATTACAGATGCCTGGCCAAGCCATGCATTGCCTCTGCTCTCACCCTGGCCTGGACAAGTGTTTCACCAGTGCTGGAATGTCTAGAGCCCTGCACTGTGATCTGACCCTCTGGGCTATTCTGCTTTTTTCCTGGAGCAGGGCCATCACCTTAAACACATTCAACTTTTTAAGGTAATGGCCCTCAAGGGCCAAGCTAGGGAAGAAGCTGTCAGGAAAGGCTGCAGTGCAGAAAATCAGAACTACAGGTGCCTCAGACCAGAGAGTTTCAGGGATTTGGAAATAGAGTGGTGCAAACTATTCCAAACAGCAAAAGTGATTTCAGGCCAGCGTTGCGCACCATACAGCGACCACCTTGAACGAGAATCCAAGCACCTAAGGAAAAACAAATCCTAGCCTTGGGCAATCTGTGTCACCAGAGGAAAACGGGGGGGTAAAGTTCTCCCACAAGGCCTCGGGAGATTTTATACCCACTTTGCTCTGGTACGAGTCATTCTTCACTCGATGGGTGCCCTCACAACTTAACAACAAGTTGCAGTGGGAAAGGAGGTGAAATGCCTGGTACCCCCTTGGTGAAAGTTTAGGCAAAAATATACTTAGCCTACCACCTGTCTACAACACATTGTGTATTACAAGCCTGCTACTTGCCTACAACACATAGTCCAGCTTACTAGACTGTTGAGCCCACCTCTCCAGATGTAGCATCTCAGAGGCCTTGCCACGTGTGACAGTGCTGGATCTACCCAGGCACTAGAGTCAGGAACAAGGACACTCGAAGCAAGAATCGGAATCCAAAGTAACACATTTCGTAGTTTTCTTCCCATACACACAGTGTGCCTTCAGCCAGCCTCACTCACCCTGCCAGCCCACGCCTAAAAAAAAAAAGACGTCACCATGACTCAAGATGTGTTGAGGGCTACTAGGCTGCAAAGAGACCCTGTGCTAAGATTGAAAAAAGCCTGCGGTTATCCCTTCCTACTACAAGGGACAGTATCTGCTGTCAACACCCCCACCACTGCCACTTCTGACTTTCCAACGGGCATAAGAGCATAAATTCAAGCAGGGTCCTGGAGAGCAGCCAGAAGAGCCCAAACCAGGGACCTGCTCTCAGCCTGGCAGCCTGTCATTTGCCAGGTGAGCTCGGGAAAAAGCTGGTTCCTATAACCTCTTGGGTTGGTATTGATGGTGCAGGAAAAAGCATGGCAGCCCTGAGGAAGAGGACAGCTGGTGTTATGGGCAAGGTGCAAACCGAGGTCCTGCTCTGCCCCAAGATTCCTTTCTGACTTCAGGCAGGTCCTGAATAGCCTTCTTGAATCACCTGTGGGTCTCACCACCTTAAGCCCCAGGCAGAGTCCCTGTTCAGAGGACAAACAGATGCTTTGGAAAGTCTTACCCTTGAGCCGAGCACTGGGTAAGATGTGCTGCCCGAGAAATACCTTCAGTCCTAGGCTGCGTGGTCATGAGTTTCGGTGAGTCTTCAATCCCACTCACCCTTGCTGCAGTGGGGAAAATAGAATCCCATAGATAATAGTCTCAGGCCCTACAAGTGGATTCTGGGTTGTTAAGTGAAAAAACACTGCCAGGTTGCTCAGCACTGGCTGCACACCCAGTCCCAGCATAGATCAGAGATGGGGGACACAAAAGTTTGTCACCCTCACACCAGAGACAAAGCCACTTGCAGAATATCCGCTCCTCGCAGACACATGGCCTCGGTCTCTCGGCTCCTGCCTGCGAGAAAACATGGGGGTCATTAAGGTAGCTGGGGTATCAGCCTGGAAGAGATGTGAATTTGGACATTCTTGGGTTGAGGAGGGACATGGAACCGAGTCTCTCCTTTGCAGGCCAACACTTGAATCCCTGCACAGTGTTACAAGGGGGTGCAGCAATTACTACCTGCGGGGGAGGATGTGATAGTGTAACTAGGACATACATAAGCAACCTGAAAGCTGAATTTTTGCAGCCTTCTGTGCTGATGGTGGCATGTAATGCTGGGTTTAGTTTTTGGGTTTGTTTGGGTTTGTTTTTTTGTTTTTTTTTTTCTTTAAGATACTCCAGATCACCAGGTTGCCCCTCCCTCTTCTACTTGGGCTTCTCGGTACAAACTGGCTTAAATACACAGTCTACGCTCTGTGCTTGGGTGTTAGTGAGAGGTCTAGCTGTGAAAAAAAGCTGGAGGTGATAAAAAGCTTGACTTTCACAGCAAATTTAGTACAAGCTCTGGGTGCACATTTGTGTGCACCTGCACACGCAGGCTCACTGCCTACACACACAAAGTGAACTCCAGGGGCCACCTCCTGCATTGGCAGGTCTTGGCATCAGCAGTGGCTGCACAGCAACTTGCACAGGTTGAGGATTTTTTTTCTTCTTGTTTGTATTTCAGAAGTGGGAAAATGGAGAGGAAGGCAAATTTAAAAGGGGAGGAAATAATGACATCAACTGTAAGCTTCAAGCTTCTTTTAAATTATTGAAAAAAAACCAAGCAGGGCATAGGGAAATTAGCTACACAACCAAGTAAGAATATACAGTAATAAGGGCTGTGTGGAAAGAAGTGCTCAAACTTGAAAGCTCGTGGGTGTCCCCCCCTACGCCCCCCCAATCTCCATTTCCTACACCCCTTGCTCCTCCACTTCATGGCTGTGGTAATAAGATGGTCCTTGGCATTTGGGTCAGGGCAACAGCACTTCAGCACCCAAAGCAGCCCGTTCTGCAGGATGGTGGGGAGCTAGTCCAAATTCTGCCCCAGGCCCTTCCCTGCCCAGCTGGAGAACAGGGACACCCTCTCCTTTGTCAGCATGTAGAAGGAGGGTATCTTCCCCTCCCCTTTATCACCACCTAAATACCCCTAAAATAAAAACCTCAAGATGCCATCAAAGGATTAAGGAGGGTGGGAAAGATTTACGTCTGCAAGTTAAACTTGGTATGCCAACTAAGAGCAGCAGGACTTTGCCAGTCAGTGTTTGATATGTTATCAAAATTATACTGTACTCTGAGCAACATGATCTAGCTTTATAACTAGATTCAAAGTTGGGCCTTCTACGAGACACCAGTCATACCAGAGATGTTCTAAATAATATTCATGGTACCCTGGCTTCTTCTAAGTCAGTTTGAGCTCTGCTACCACTTCAAGCAGCGTCTTTTTATCTCACTTCATTCCACAGCATTGTTTCACCATTTCAAACGTATAAAGGAAAACTACTTTGTAATGGATGCAAGCGGAGTCCTTCTGAAGCACAAGTGCATTGAACAACTAAGAAGGTTTAGCACTGGTTCAGAGGGCTGAAGCTCCCACCGTTTCAGGCACCTGATGTGTTTTGCAATCATGTTTTGTGTTGTTTCAGCTACGTATGTCCCACCACCTCATTCGACCATGAAACCTGGCTCCCCTGTCCCAATGAACACCAACAACCCTGGTGTTCGCAAGGCAGCTCGCTTTGGGGTTTACAGATACAACAACAGTTCCAATGACCTCTTTCTGTTTAAGGAATTGCAAATAAACAAAGCCATGGTACAGGTAAGTAGAGCCCAGTCTTCTGGTGGTCCTCCAAACCATTTACCAATTGACCCTCCTACAAAGCACCCAAGATGTGTGAGCCCCAATCCTCCTCAGGACTGCTATGCATGCCTAAAGATAAACAGCACATGTTCCTCTATCCCATTTTTCCCCCCCTGACCCCCGCCAGTAATTCAACACAAGACATTTCAATCCGCAATGCCACACACAATTCACAGATGCGGCACTTGATTCCTAGCCAAAATTTTGGCATCCCTATCCCCTGCCCTTCCTTTAAAGGAGGAAACTACTTTCTCTAGATTGTCAGAGGGCTGAAATACATGCTCCACGTGGAAATTGGACGCACCGTGTGTGAGAAGAGGGAGCACTCCAGCCTCGACAGCTGTCACTTCCAGAGGAAAAAAAACCTGCAACAGGTATGTGTCCAATTCCTTTGTGGTATCCAACAACTGCAGGTGATTCTTGGCCATCTCTAGCTGTATAGTCACCTTCAGACTAGCTCTGCCATGTCCCCACAGATGTATAAGCCTCCTCTGTGCAGAACCAGCTGGGGTGAGGCAGGGTTATCAGTATAAGCAACATAGCACCTCCTGTGCACCCAGGGCCAGCTCCTGTCTGCAAGGCGTTGAACCAGACACAGCCATCTAGCCCATATTCCTGGGTAACTGAGTAAAAGCATGCAGAAATAGAGTAAATGCTAAACAGAGAGATTTCCTGGGCAGGGGGAAATCCTTACACAGGCTTTCCCACTAAGATGTGATTCCTTAGCAAATAGTATTTTTCCTAGGATAAAGGGGGCAGACAAAGAGATGCTGTTCTCTCCTGCCCCATCATGGCCCACAATGCCGAGACCAACCAGCAGCCACCTGAACTTTGTCACCAATTGCCCTTTTATTTGCAGATGCTGAGATGCTATTTTGAGGTCTGGATAACGCCTTGGTTACATAAAGCATATGTCCCCGTTGCTCTCTGTCACTGAGTCACCTTTCCCCATGAGAGCCTGACTTACAAGGGATGTACCACCATGAGTTTTTCCTTGCCTGGACTGTTGAGGCCAAAACTGAAGTGGGGAACGGCTGTACAGAATCGCCACAGAGCTTTTCTCTCAAAGCACGCGGTTGTTTTCCTCCCTGAGAAAGATGCTCAAAAGTGACAAAGAACAGACCTGCCTTGACTGAATTTATTGCTAGCCAGTTGTGTATCTGTTTTTCCAAAACTAAACTGGAGATAAGAGCATGTTGTCATTCATTTAGTAGAGAGCCATCCATGCTCTGGCTGAATTTCCAAGCAGTGTCAACACACCAGGAAGCTCTATTGGACATGCTTTATTCTGTGATGAATCTTCATGCAGCTATGATGTAAACAAGTCTAAACCACAGCACATGTGACTAAAACACTGAGGAAAGCTTTACAACAATGGGATAGTTTGCCTGAGGATACCCCCCCGCAAAACAAACAAACAAACAAAAAAAACCCAAAAACAAAACACCACCAGTCTTAAGAGTCTCCAGTGCTAGATAAAAGATTAGACCTGTCAGGAATGCATGAAGTAGAGTTGTTCTTTCTTCACCACAAGAGTATGGATAAGGCTGTCTTGAAACACACCCACAGCCCAGAAATGGCATGGTTTAACTAGTGCTTCTACTTTAATCAAAAGCTAATCTATACTATGAAAGGGCATCAATGCAAATGCCAAGACAAATAAACCCAATCGTATTCCCAAAGCATATTTTTGCTGAGGTTAAACAATGTAGTTTCGTTCAGGTTAATGTACGATATTTAATCTCTGGCTGAGCACAGCTTATATTCAAGCTTAGT
Source organism: Leptodon cayanensis (assembly GCA_027564655.1). Lineage (NCBI taxonomy): Eukaryota > Metazoa > Chordata > Aves > Accipitriformes > Accipitridae > Leptodon > Leptodon cayanensis. The sequence goes on from JANXJC010000056.1 coordinate 20,263,568, forward strand.
AGAATGACAGTCATCTCTAGGTGGGCATCTACCATTCCTTCAGGCTTCACTCTTCTTGCATGGGCAGAATATTGCTTACACTGGACTAAAGCTCTTATATTTGGGAGGATTTGGGTAACTGCTCCCTTAAAACAGCAATAAAGTCTGGGTCCACGTTCAGCTGTACACAGACCAGCACTTAAAAACGGACAGGGCCCTGACCTAAGCTATGAACACTTTCTTTCCACAAACACCCCTTTTCTTCTGATAGTTGCTGCCTTTCTGCAGCAATATTGTAACACGTATTAGCAGTGCAACACCTATTAGCAGTGACACCCCACTTTCAGCCTTTATAACAACCATTCAGTCAAGAAAGGCCAGTGAAGGGCCCCAGGCTAAAGTCCAGGGATCTTAGGACAGATATATCTATTAACAGCATAGCTGAGGTCTCTGGTCCAAGTAATCCCAAAGCAAACCTTTGCAGGCTGGGCAAGTCTCAATTTCTGCTTCAGAAACATCACTTGTGATGAGCAGGTGGCCCAGCAGCAGCTCAAATTCAGCATCCAGTGCTGGAGAGAGGCAGCTGTGCTGCATCTTATCTTTGGGGGCAGCCGTCTCTTAGCTGGAAAAAAAAGAAGTGCCCAAAAGAAACCTCCAGAAGGGCCATGAATGGATGTAGTGTGGTGCTGCATTCATCCATCACACAAACCACCATTGGCAGCCTGATGCCAAAGACAAAAAAAAGAAAGCCAACTATGGTTGCTCGAGTTGTCCACAAAGCAGGAAAGCCAAGCCTCAGCTAAGTTTATAAGAGGGCAAGAGGAGCCAGGAGGAGGTGCTCTCCGAATCTCAAAGGGGTTAGCAATGGTCTCAATCCCTCTTCCACTTCAGCCGTGTGTTTCACACGATGCCAAGGGCTTACAGCCAGGCTATCAGCTCCAGCCAGCCTGGCCCCAGAACACACCAGACAGATCCACGTTTCTTCCTTCAGCCAGCGCGACAGCCTGGAGCTCAGTAACAGATGTCATCAGCCTATCCACATGCCACAGTGGGGGTGAGAAGGCAGCACACCATTACCTTAACTCTGTCCAGCGATTCATGCAGGTGTTAAGCACACAACAGAGTGGTCTCCCACGTGTGACCCTTCAAGCCCCCGGCATAAAGGGCTTCATGTCCGTCTCCTCACCAAGTCAATTCCCCATTTGTCAAAGAAACAAAAGATAAAGCCAGGTGAACCTGGCGTCATGCAGTCTGACAAACCCAACATGCTCTTGCTGTTCTCTCAAGTAAAATGCAGGAGGATCATTCAGACCTCTCTGTCCAAACAGGATACATAAAACTGTTGCCAGCATTTACTGCAACACAGATGAGCTGATTGCAGCCAATCCAGTGGGAAAGGAGACAAGCCCCTTCTGAGAAAGACACATTAGCCTTATGTTTACAGCTGCAGCAAAGTGTTTACTGTAACATCACAGTAAGAAAGGCACACTGGAATGGCAGCATCCATCATCCCCCCAGGTAGATAACAGAATTATCATGAGCACCAAAGAAAGGAGCAGAGCTAAAGTCAACTGAGCACTTTGTACCACTCCAGAGCACTTGGCTCAGGAAGGATTTGGGCAATTAAAGAGTCTTGCATCAGGAAGACACTGCTAGCACTGAAATAAAGAACTGCAGCTAAGTACCATTTAATCACAATGACATACAGCAGTCAAAAAGCCAAAGTCTCTGCCCTCTGCATCTTTGTTGGAATTTACAGTGAGGTTAACTGTTCACCAATTCGCTCCAGGGAGTTCATACCCTTGCAGAGCTTGCTGAGACTCTGACATCTACTCCAGGCTACAAAGGCAATTAAATAAAAAGAAGTATTTCTAGTAAAGATTTAGGGCACAAGGAGAGAAGGACAAGTTGTTCCTGCCAGCCCCAGCAGCAGTGAATAAGGCCATTAATTGTCTTCAGGTTAGGGACAGCTGCTTCTGGGCTTCAGTTCTGCCATGATTAACCATTTCTAGACTTCTTGCACCTGTCCCTGAGATACTTAGGCCTGGTGACTGTCTGACAGTTTGGACTAGACTGCTAAAAAGTCACACCAGACAAAGCCACACTCCGTTAGATCCCTCTCATATTTGGCATTCTCTTTTCCTCTTTCCCAAGAAAAGCAAGTTATTCACATGACCTCTGGGTCTGCTGTACTTGCTACAGAGGTCAGCGAGAACTAAAAAAGACTCAAGAACTTTTTGGTGGGACCACAGGATCATCAGTGTACTAAGGTAGTCTCCAACAGCAGCCAGGAAGGAGTGAGGGGATGAAAGAGTAGAAAAAGGATCAGAACCAAAAAACTCCCAAGAGACAACTCTTCATACATCTTACCCCTCTTGAGCATCAGCAGCACTACAACTTATTTTTTTTCCTGCTTCATAGCTTCAGGGACAGTGTCTTAAAAGGGAACTAGTCACACAAAAGCCATCACATTTGGCACGCCAGAACAGCCGATGTCTACTTCACTACAAAAGACAGCACAAATTACTCAGATACTTTGGCAAATAAATCACTAGAGATAACTATGCAACAACAGGCAAAACTGTGCTTGGCCCAAGGCTACCAAAGCACCAGCACGAAACAAGCCCCAAAACAGACTTGCTTTTGCAACCCCAATTTAAGATCCCATCAAGTTCAACTTTCATATCTCACCAGAATGGGACAAATAGCTGCAGGGGATGGCAGAGCAATGCTAACCAGCTGCTGTTTAAACAGCCTGCCCTGTGCTGCGTTTTCCCAGAAAGAAACATTACAAGCATATCCCATTTTTAGCCCTTCTTCAGAGTTCCCACAGCAACAAGTCTGTCCGACCCCACACAGGTCACACCTCTCCAGCCTTTCAAACTTATCACAGCATCACTCCATCTCTGTCCACAAACCATTAAGATGGGGCTCAGCTGAACCATAGGTCAAAGCCTGCAGCAACTCATCTACTAGGCTTCTTTTGCCTCTTACTGGGCTCCCTCCCAAATCCAATAACCACCAGGTTAAGCAAAAGGGCTTGCAGCTTCCCGTACAGGAACAAGTCAGCCTGATTCAGCAACCATCAGCTACTTGCCACAGGACTGCTGCAGCCTGGCAGTAACACAGAACAGTGACTCATTTCCACACCCCTCCATTAATAAAAACAAACACTGAAGGCCAGTGAAAGCAGATGACATTTTTAACATCATCTTCCCCTTCTCTGGTGCTTTTCATTACCTATCAAGCAAATCTTTATTATTTCCTTTTCAAAGGTGAGGAAATTGAGCAATAGCCTAAGTTTATGTTTGACTATCACCCAGTGGCAGAAAGAGAGCAAAGCAGCAAAGTCTTCAACCCCAAAGCATGAATCAATCCACTAAATCACACGCCTGCTGAAGTAACCCCTTTAGTTCTTCAAGATGCAAAAATCTTTTATTTAAAATGTAAGAGCACAGCCTTTCCTTTGTAGTGGTTGACAGAAAAGCATTCTGTGGATTTACCAAGCAGAGTATCCATTAACAAAGGAAGTAAACCATTTCCTCTGGAGGTGCCAGAAAGCGCCCATGAGCTACTACCACGTTACAAGATTTTCTGTCAAAGCCTTCCTCATCCACTATTACTAGATCTTACAGGGGCCTTTTCAGTCCACCTCCGTCTACAGACACCAACCTTCCCCAAGATCAGTTCTCCATAAAAAGCATGCTGAAGAGGATTCCTGAAGCTGGCCCTCTTCCCTCCCACATCTCTTGGGAATGGCCACCTACATAATGAACAGGAGACTTACAGGACCTGGCAAACATGGAGGCAATATTGCAAGTGACCCTTTTTAAACCCGCTGGAACTAGTCTTTAATAACATGGAAAATGCAACTTTCATTCATCATCTGACTACAACACTATAAAGAAACACAGAAGTCCATATGTAATGATCAAATTTGATTCCGCATGTTGATTAACAGTTAATTGTAGTGTCTGATGTTGATTACACAGGCTGGAATTGAAGAAACCCAAATGGTATAACTAGATTTCTAGGCATGTTCTGGATGTTGCTGCCTCTACCACAGCACCATGGTATGACATTAGAATATGCAATGCAATTGCTTCTAAACAGGAGGTTCTAAAATAGAAATAAACACATGCAAGACATCCTTTTCAATCCAAATCATATACAATTAAATTCCATACATCACAAATCCTTCCAGTGTAAGGAGACATACAGTTGCATTAAAGGTAACGGGTGATGTCTGTTTAAGTCGACTCCAAGCAGGGCTGGGCATGGAAAAGCAATGGGTTTTCTTGAAGGAGCACATAACCATATGAAGATGCCCCACCATACTCCTCAGATATTAATAATTACGCATGCCAAATCCAAAGCAAGAGCAGCCAAACCAAGGAAGAGGACAGGTACAGCAAGCTGTACATTTTCCTATGGCAACAGAACAGTGCTACCGCACATTAACAGACCATCTTTCACATTTTGTCCTTGGTCACACACTGCCTCAAGCACATGCTTCCTTCGTACCTCTGGAGTATTACAGGACAGTGGCACTTTATCATGGATGGACAGTTAAACATGCTGAAGATTAAGTCTGCAAATAAACGGAGACCGGAAGGAGCCCAGGTAAAGATATCCATTGTGCTCATGTGCCTCGCTAACATAAGCTACTGTCACTCCATTGGGATCATGAAAGCTTCTTCTGTAGGATCCCGTCTCACTAAGTTCAACAACAAGGCTATATTTTGGCACAAACTTTGTCACAGTTTCCTGGCTCAGCAGCTAAAAGAAAGAAAAGAAAAAAAAGAAAATTAACAGCAAAAGATTTTGTTCTCCACAACTAGATCTCAGACACTTATACAGTCAAAGACCATTCCACACTCCTTGGAAGAAGCAGCTAAGGACATAAGCACACATTTTGAGTAAACACTATTACACAGGCTTAACATATTAACATCTGAAAAGCCAACTTTAAAAACAAACAAACAAAATCAAACAGCAGAAGCGTACTCTACTCCAGCACTAGGCTGAAAGGATGTCGACACAGGAGACATCAGCTTGTCCTGGCGCAGTTGATGTCAAGCAGCAGACATCATGCTCTGCTCCCCGTAGCATCAGTTTGTTAAGGCTCCTTGCACCAGGAGAGACAACAGGTTTTACAGGGACAGCACAGAGTTTGTTTAGCCAGAATAGCACTTCCATCCTAAACACTGCTTGTTGATTTTTATTGTTTTTTGAGAACAGAAGAATTTTCAAAGTCTTTGTATTGTTTAAAAAGCACCATGCCGTTTCTTTAGCATCACGTATCCCTTGCAAAAAACATAATTCTTGCTCATCTTCATCTTAAAGGTGGGTGTGACGTAACAACAGGCATATTGAGTCAGAACAAAGTGTCACCTAGCAGCATACATAACATACACACTGTCTCCTAGGATGCCTAGGGTAGTCATTAGAACAGGCCAGACTTCCCAAACGCTCTCCAGACACCTGGCAATAAGTAGTTTAGGCACTTTGGGTACAAAGGTGAAGTCTTCACATATCCAAATGTAGATCCTGTGTTGCTGCATGGCTAGGGCAGAGATAGTCTCTTTTTCTTTCCTGAGATCAAGATGGAAGGCAACTTAAGAGATGTGTACCTGCTGCTCAGAGAAGCAAACGTTAGTTTTACTACCTATGAATATATAAGGACTGTTCTATCTGGGGTCAACCACGACAATTTTAATCACAGCACTAAAAAAATTTTTTAAATCTTCCTGCAAAGAGGAAGAAACAGGACAAACAAATATTTATCACTTCCATTCCTATACTGAAGGTGATTTTTTGAAAACTTTTTTTTTTTTTACCTTAAATATCATCCTTTTAATCCATGGTTTTTCAGACAAGAAATCCAACAGAGAAAATCCAGGATTGGGCCGGACAGCTGACATAGCTACCCAATATCCTCCAGAGCTGCTTAACCTGATATTATCTGGAAGACCAGGCATATTCTCAACAAACATATCTGCTCCACCTTTCATCAGCCCAGACACATAATACCTGAAAGTTATAGACAGTAGGATTAGGACACCTTAACTTAAGCAGTCTAAGTAATAAATAAAAGTCCCCAAAAGAATTAATTTAAAAAAATAAAAAGAAGGGGGCTGGTTTTTTTTTTTTTCCTTATTTTGGTACAGGGAAATACAGCATTCCTCTCCCCAGAAAAAGTCAGCTTACTCCACTATGCTCAAGGAGCCCATGATGGAAAGATTATGCAGTCCAGATGTTTAAAGAAAAAATTAAGCATTAAGGAAGGCCACCTTCTTTGCCATTGGTAACTACGCATAAATAGAGTGTAGGGTTTCTTTTGTCATTCAACTCATTTATTTAAACAATCTCTAAACAGAGAGTAATAATTTCAGCAAAGTCATACTCACCTCCTGATTCTAGCCATGGTTGTCTCCTGCACCAGGACAAAGTCTTCCGCAGGAGAGAGCTGGACACCATTGGGAAACCTCAGCCCCACCATTAAGACTTTCACTTCTTTTGTTACTGTGTCATATTCAAGCAGGCTAAAAAGAAAGCATTATATATGGTTTTGAGTGAAGACAAATATTTATTCATTTTGGTTTCATTCTCCAGGCATTCTATCTTCTCTCACATATACTTCACCTAAGTTAAAAATGCAGAATAGCCAGGAAGCATTTGTTTATGAACACAGGAGAAATACTAAGCCACTTGAGATTGGCAGCATTCATGAAGGATTTAGGCTGAATGTAATGCTAACACCTTCCCTTTTAAAACAGATGTTCCATGCAAGTCCTCTTGAAAGAAAAAGAGGAATCTTATTTATTTTGCTGCAGGTCTCATTAGCAACATCCATACATTCTCTCACCCTCTCCTGGGCATTGCAGTGTTTACACAAGTGGTTTATAAAGAGAAAAAACTTGAAGACCAAGGAAGTGGTGAAGTCCATTCCTACAGCTGAGCTTACAATAAGTTAAATGCTTTGGGGAAGGGATACTTGCCGCCCATCATCTGTGCCTTCCATAATCAAGAATACGTAGTCTCGTCTTTGCCATTTGCTACTGGAGTCAGTGAAGTAGATTTTCCTCCCATCCCGGGTCACTGTAAGATCATTCACAAATGACAACTTCTGACCTTCAATTAGTGCTTTGGTTGACACAAGCATTTTTGTTTCACCTGGTTACAAAAAGAAGGGGGGGGGGGGGGAAATACACACAAGGCAAGCTTTTGTACGTCCTGCCTTGGAAATGAGTTAAATACTAACGTGAAATTAGCATTTCGCGTTTTTTCCATTCATGCCTCTGTTAAGTAATAAGGTTTTGGGTTGTAATGGAACAACTCAACACTGAACATGAATGACCAGGAGAAAATACTTTTCAGAAAAATTGACACGGTAGATGATGCTGCCTATTAACAAGTGCCAGACTTTTCACATCTCTGAAGCTCATAGGAAACCAAGAGCAAACTCAGGTCCCAACCTTGTAGAAGGATGCAGGCAAACCAATCACTAATCCCTCTTCCCCCATAAATCTGTAAGAACAAAGAGTAGTACTTTCTAAACATTAAAACATCAGCAGGTTCACTAAACTGCTCTGCCGCAGTCAGCTCTGCCACATACTACCAGACAAATTATTAAGGTCAAATCTCTAAAAACTAACCAAGATCTACTGAAGTCATCTCTGAGCACAGGGTTTGGGTTGGTTTGGTTGGTTGGTTTTGCCGTGACTGAGCTAATACGGCAGCTGACTGCCATCAAAGGGGGAGACCTTGATCATACCCTCACAGAGCCACACAGTCTGAGCCCTTCAGTTACATCTCACCTAGCATTTGGCTAGCCTCTGCCTCCCCACCTGAAGCCAATTTGGAGACGTAAACTGTCAGAAAATCAACCCCACATGAAAGCAACTATTGCTTTCTGGCAGCACAGCTTCTAGAACTGAGATCTGGCTCAGGGATGTACAACAAAGGGCACAATGCAACAGTGCCTTCCTCAGCAGGAACAAGCCACTTGATCTTCAGCCCCACCAAAATACATCTTTCTTCACTTTTAGAGACTGGGGTTACAGAGAAGTTAAGAGCTCTTCACTACCACACAGCGAGATCAAGGGAGAAACAAAAGTACAGCAAACATGACAAAAAGTTTATGTAACAGCGGTGGGGGGGGGGGGGGGGGGGGGGGGGGGGGGGGGGGGGGGGGGGGGGGGGGGGGGGGGGGGGGGGGGGGGGGGG
>JANXJC010000056.1:20271875-20330198 GCA_027564655.1 Leptodon cayanensis
AGCTAAAACAGCTACACAGAGCTTTATTCATGGATCCTGCAGTACCAATTTTGAGAACCAAAAGTGTATGTCACCAGAAGATAAGCCACTGATAACTCTGATCCAGACAGACAGATATAGAGAGGAAGAGATTGCTACAAGAAAATAAATATCAAGTTCTGGTATGGCATATTTCATCCAGACAGCTCCAAACCACTTTACAAAGAAGGCAGGCATCGTTTTGCCTGCAGTGTCTAGCAAAACTGCAAATGAAGCCCAGATTTGTCAGAGAACTTCTGAGCAGAAAAGTCATACCTGTATCAGGATTAACTTCATAGAGTCCATAATAAGCATCTGCCACAAAAAGGGTGTTATTTGGCCCCACTCTGATGCCAAGTGGCCTTCCACATGTTGGCTCATCTTCAGGGGTTCCTTAGGAAACAATTTTAAAATGGTTTTCCAAATAGAAATAAATACAAGGCATTCAGGCTACCTACATAGGTCAAACCATACCTTAAGAAAACTCTACGGCCAGCACCACATACATTCATTAAAGAAATGATTCTTACTTTCCTAAGTGTGAGTGAAACAGATATCCCCAAGTTTTTACCAGTCTAGAGATAATCATATAATTTGCCAGGCTGGTAGCTAGCTAATAGCTGCCCCAAGTAGGACTGAATGTCAGAAAATTGCATTTAAATAAATGCTTCTTCTCAGAAAGAATCAGTTTTACTGCAGGTTTCCTTTACTTTTCTTTTTAAAATAAAAAATAAAAATCCACACATCTTAGAACTTTCTTTTTCTGGAAAGGTCCAACACTGTAATGAAACTGGCAGTTTCTCAAGACACAGACACTGAAGACTTCTGTATGAGGAAGAAGGGTAATACTGCACATCTGAAGAGTTTGTCTATTTGAGTCCTGAAGAACTAAGAACTTCAGAACATCTGTGGTTTGAAAGATTAGCAAGAGAAACTTCTGGAGAAGGTAGTCAGCTACAGCCTTTCCACTTCCCTTCCCAACTCCAGGCGGGCAAGACAGAAGTCTAGACTCCCCACTACCTCTTTGGCCCCAAAGAAATAGGGCAGCATAATCTTCCCACCTCTCCCAAGCTTTACAAGTCCAATGGAAATAAGTAGTGGAAAGGTGATTCTTCATATCCATCCCAACCCACATTCACGCCTAAGCACCAGCTGGAAGGCCAGCTTCCTCTCAGCTGGGAACAGACTTTGTTGGCTGTCAGCACCAAGACTGTCCTACCAGTCAGGCAACTAAGACAGCACTTCCAAATCAGTCCAGAGTCTAATCACGGGAACATCCATGTAAAATTACATAGCTAAAACGATGAACGTGTCAATGTGAGCTACATAAAGACAAAAACAGTTCCTGCCCATAATTTCTGTTTAACTGGCAACCAGCGCAGGGCTGCAGAACCTCATGTAAGCTTCTACATCGTTACTGCAAACAAAACCACCCACAGTCCCAACAAATACCAGCCAGGCTTCTCAGACTGCCAGGCAGTACTGAGATGGCCAACGTTAACCATAGAACTATAGAAATGGTTCTGTTAATAAACAGGCCACTACCAGTTTTTCTCACGCAATTCCAGAAACCTCATTAAATGAAGCAAATAAGTGGTTCAGAAGGAGGTGTGGAATTCAACAAGAAATAACTACAATTTAGTGGTGAGAAAACAGAAATATCATGACCAATGGAAGATCTCTGCTAAAGCAGGTGCAGCCACCACAACCCCCCACTGTACTTACAAACAGAGGAAGGCAAATCAGTACAACAAAATGCAAGGCAAAATTCTGTAGATGGGGAAGGCGATATTTATTTTTTTAAAATCTCGAAATAAGTTGACCTTTCCCACTCACACATTATCTCAGAGTTCATTCACTCACACTTGTTTAGGAGTCCTCAGTTTCTATGGGTGGCCCTTCACCTCAGAATCTTGCTGACTTCAGCTTCCATAAATACTAGGCCAGGTTGCTGCCCATTTTTTTCTTGTTTAGGATACGTGCTTTTTCTAGATGGACTAACAGGAAAAGGAATGTTATTTGTGATGCACTTCAACCTTGTCTTCCTCCCAGTGTTAAGATGCAGGATCTTCTACCAACAAGCCATCCATGCTGCAGCCTTACGAGAGTGCAGGCCTTGTAGTCATGACCTAAAAAACCCGCATTCCTAAATTTTACTGCTGGGAACGGTGTCCTTTGTTATCAAGAGCACCCATTCCCATTCTTTTGGCCCTTTGCTCTGCTGTTCCTTCCAGTGCTTATATACATATTTCCACTCACACTTCATTCATACAAATATATTAATATTTCTGTTATAAATCTCTACAGAGGAAGATATGCACTTGCATGAGCAATCCAGAGAGAATAACAGTTTAATCAACACAAGCCCTGACTCAGATGTTTTCAGGTACACTATGTTCAGAGCTGTCACTCACCACAAGGACCATGGCCAATTCTGGCTATTGTTTGTATTTCCCCATCTTCAATTTTGATAATCTTCCCATCAGCTGTCCCAGTAAATAGCACATCTGCAAAAACAACTGGTGTGATTAGCTTGATCACAAAACTGTAGTGGCAAACATCCTTCTACAAGTATGAAGTAGAATTCATGTTTAAGATATAGTGAAGTAACAGTCGTCTTCAGTCATAGGAAAAGAATAAAGAGGGAAGGGGAAAGATGAAGGTAAATAAAAGCATTTGGTTAGACGTCTTCCAACTCAAAAAGAAGAGGAAGGATTTAAGCCTTAAGAGTTGCAAATACAGGATATGAAGCTTTTCATCCCTAAGCGGTCCAAATCGTTGGTTAAAGGTGGATGTAACAACTTAATGGCTAGTCATTGGATTGATCTGTCTGGGCAAATTTCTACATCATCATAAAATGCGATCAGGCACCGCACCCATCTTACCACTCTTCAACAACAGACTGACTAGGTAAAACTTCTCATTCTGATACAGTCCACATAGGCTGCTGGACACCTGCCAATGCTCATATTGTACCAGTTCTGGAGAAGAATTACAAAAACCATAGCAACTGAATAAACACCCAAATCAAAAGCATTGCCAAATTACATGTGATAGCATAAGACAGATTCACTAAATACAAACAACACACAAACTTTTTCATACAACCAAATTAAGTGAAAGACCTTTACATTAGTAGAGCCCATGGCTTGGACTTTTCCATCTCCAATTAATTTAAGTTTGCTAATTACACTTTTAATAGGGAATAAAAAGACTTAAGCATTTATTCATACAAAACTTAATTCTTAGGGTGATTACTTCACCCATAGGTCAGTTGTCCCTTGCAGGAAGGTTTCCTTAAAGAGTTTCCAATGAGATCGACAAAACCAGGTAACAAAAAGAATCAGTGGCTTCAGGTATTCACTTTAGCACATTGTTAACAGAGATAGGTAGAAAAAGCATACTCTGAGGAAGGAATTTACAGTAGTTTGTTGCTGGGCAAAATAATTTTTAAAAATATTTTACTAATTTATTAGAATATATAGCAGAAGGAAAATAAACGATATGTCTACTGAGCACCTCTTGTACTGAAGGATGTTTCAGTAAGGGCCTTGCTTGCAACTCCCACACCCTCTCCTTTTCATATTAAAACAGTCAAGGACTCACGTCAAGGTAGTTTCTAGCCTTACCCCCCCACCCCTTTAGGAGGCACAGGGAAAAACCCCTGCACAAAGCTGATTTCCTATTAAGTGGGTGTCATGCCACTACAAGTCTAGCCACCTCATTAGGAAACTGCTCAGAGGTGGCATGGGTTTGTGATTTCAGGAAAACACATATGCCATAAGTATAGGATGGCACCTGTAACACATGCAACAGCAGTAAAATGTAAATATGCTATTCACCAACTTGAGATTTTTTTCTGTCGTATAAGCAAAAATTAACACCACAAAACTCAACTCCCTCGGAGGCATTGAGCATTAAAAGAGTAGGCAATACCCTGTAAATATTAATTCCCAGTTAAGAGCTAGCCAAACAAAAAAATGGGACCACTTCTTTCAAACATAAGTAGCCCCTGACTAACACTGCTGATGGTTCAGTCCTGGAAGACAGAGATTGTTAATCTGGCAATAAGATTTATTTTATACTGGGGAACAAGGAGAAAAGCAATATATAGCAGCCAGATTTTGCTGCATAACACAATTATTTTTGTAAAAACCTGCATACTCAAAGGTAACAAACTCTGGAAGTTATTAAGAGCTATATTGCTGAACAAACCCTTATCAACTGAGCAACATTTAAAGACCCCTCTTTAAAAGCTTATTTTGTCAGTGCTTACCGCCAATATTGACAATGGACTCTGGTCCGACCAGCTGATTTTCCCATAACCGCTCAGCTTTTCGTAAATTGATATTGGGCTCTAGCACACCCGTCAGGAGGGGAGGTTCCTTCAAACTACAAAACAGAACACAGACCTCGTGATCCTTTGCACAAACCTGCAAATGCTCTTGAGCAACATATTGGATCATTTTCTTCCTAGCTTGCCAACTCCTGCCATCCTGACCTATGCTTTCTTTTTTGAAATATGCTGTATGTAAAACACAGCTGACAAGCTGAAAATTGACTCTTGTTCATCAAGGATCATAATTTTCTGGTTCTGCTGATCAGAAAAGTTGCAGTTGTGTTCCTAAGACGTATCTGGTAATCTATACAGCTTCAAGTCCAACAACACGTTCCCAGTTCATCTATCTTACACAAGGGCAAAGGATTTCTGTGTTGCCACAACACAAAAGAATAACTGCTTTCTTACTCAGCTGAATGAGTTTGTACCAGCATATTTTTCCTAAGTAGATATATGCCAATTCCTAAGGAAAAAGGTTTTAAAATTTAAAAGCCTGGCATTTTACAATACACCGTGGTCTGACACTGTATAGCATTTTCATCATAGAGAAAAAATAATTTTAAATTACTAATTAGCATACAACTCAGGAAAAAAGCACTCCAGTAGTTTAAGCATTAGGATACACATGCTTTCATACCATATTGAAACATATATTCTGCTTCATGACTTGAATACATTCCCACAGCGAAAGATCAACTCAAAGAAATAAGTTGCACATAAACTTAAAGGGTATTGAACTGAAATCTCAAAATGACAAAATAAGGCCCAAATTTGGAAGCCCTTATTCACATAAATAGCCATGTTCAAGCCAACTGGAGTACCAACCAACTACAGAGATATGGAAAAGGGAAGTACTAAGATGCCTAGACAGCTTCAACTTAATGAAGCACTGTGCTTCAAAACCAGCCTTAACTGTGCTGATAAACTCAAATACATTTCAGTCTCTTCGGTTCTTAAAAACACACACATAAGCCACCTCAGTCTCCATGATTTAAGGATTTCAAGTTATTACTAAAAGCTACATACATGCCCAGGGTGGTAAGCTCATTATGTGTTCATTCACAAGAGGATGCTAAAGCTCCCTAGGCTAAGTTTTGAAAGAATTTTTCAATTTTTTTTTTTTTTTTTTAAATAACTCCTTATGTGACCATAAGCAAATGCCTTCCACCTATAGAATCTTAAAAAGACAAGGTTTGACTCCAAAACTTGCCCAGGTTCGCAGGATCCGGGACCTATTTGTCACCAATCACATTGCAACTCTACTGCTCATATGGGGAAAATCAATACAATTTCTAGAGCTTCAGTGACTGGGGGGAAAAAAGTCAACTGAAACTGCAAACTATAAAAGCCATGACAATTGAGGAAAACAGGTTCACAACACAAGTAATTCAGAAGGAGAGAAAAATAGATACTTTTATCTGTCTGGTTACAGACAGCAAATTTTCCTTTAAGTACATATTACTGCAGTGGCAAAGCCAACTGAATTACTAGCTCCAGTCCACAGAAGATTTACAGCAGAGTTGTCTTCACAATGCTAACACAAATTCACTTTCCATCCCTTCTTCCAAGCATTAGAGAGTTTCAAATGAGGATAACAGGCTTCAGATAAGGAATTCAATTGCTGGGAACTTTGGACAGTCACATTTGCAAGCAGAAAATCCTCCCTGGGATCAATATTATCCAAAGACAAGCTCATAGAGAAAGAACTTGAAATAAATCAAGAGCTGCAGGAACGTCACATGGAGTTTCACAGATCACATCTGCTTTTTTCTCCCCCCTCTTATTCCTTATTATTTCCAGTGGCTTACAGGAATAACATCACTATCGGCAAATGAGATTTCTATGTGTTCTTTCACTCAAGGGGTTGATTCAGACAGCATCTACTTCCTCGAGCTTTTTCAAAACATTTCATAAACATCACACAGAATCATTCTATCTATTGTAGAGACTGGAACCACTTCTGGCAGTGAAGCTAAGAAGCTAATTAAGAATGTACAGCAATATAAGCCAGTGATTTGGCCAGGAAGAATAGTTCTCCTGGTCTTGTAAACAGGGACTTACAAGTAAGAAATGGAAGCATGCAGAATACTGTTACCCTGGACCAGAATTAGACCAGGACTATATAATAGCAAAAGCATTACAGACATATCCTATCGGCTTTCAGGATTACTGTTCGGTTGCAATGTATTTCAGGGAATTGGATTTTGTTAAACCCAACTGTCCTGGTTTCAGCTGGGATAGAGATACTTTTCTTTCTAGTAGCTGGTATAGTGCTATGGTTTGGGTTCAGTATCAGAAGAATGTTGATAACAGACCAATGTTTTCAGTTGTTGCTAAAGGAGTGTTTATACTGAGTCAAGGATTTTTCAGCTTCTCATGCCCAGCCAGCGAGCAGGCTGGAGAGGCACAAGAAGTTGGGAGGGGACACAGCCAGGACAGCTGACCCCAACTGGCCAAAGGGGTATTATTCCATACCATGTGACATCATGCCCAGTATATAAACTGGGGGGAGCTGGCCCAGGGGGATCACTGCTCGGGAACTAACTGGGCATCAGTCAGCAAGTGGTGAGCAACAAGTGATGCATTGTGCATCACTTGTAGTGTACATTCCAATTCTTTTATTATCATTATTGTCATTTTATTATTGTTATTATTATCATTATTCGTTTCCTTCTTTCTGTGCTATTAAACTGCTCTTATCTCAACCCACAAGTTTTACTTTTTATTCCCCCAATTCTCTCCCCTATCCCACTGGGTGGGAGGGAGTGAGTGAGCAGCTGCGTGGTGCTTAGTTACTGGCTGGGGTTAAACCATGACACCAACCACAGTAGAAAGCATTTCATTATGATTTGCAACAAGGCAGCTTATGTCTAATAGCCTACTGGCAACACTTGTAAGTACTACCCTACCACATTAACAGTTTCTTTCAACTCTAGAGATATTTACAGTGTTCTTCCTTTTCATTAAGGAATTATCGAGTTGATCATAAATAGTTAGCAGACTGAGCATTTTCACTTACTTCAAAAGGCCAGGAACACTAAACAACCTGACTCCACCCTATGCTAGCAGTCAAAGCATTTCACACACAACTTCTCCCAACACAGGTCAGATCTCATGTAGCTGATTCACTATTACACTACACATTTGACATAGACCTCGATTCAGATGTTTATGAATTCAGACAGGGCAGAAATCACCTAGCTGCATTGCTTCGAGCTCTGCATTTAAATATAACATCACCATATGGTTCTGCTGCTATAAAGCACCGAATCAACCCAGAGAGGTTATCCATTTCAATTTTCATCCTCAGATAAACAGTGTCTCATTGACACAACTATAATAGCAGAGCTACAGCTTGGTCCTTAGTGAAAATGCAGTTGTCTCACAGAAGGAAGAATGTAAGAAATCACAAGCTCCACTGACAGCTTGGACAGCAGAAAATCATTTCCTAGATTAACGATCAAAGAAAGTAATTCAGCTCTTTCAATGATCGGTAGTGACACACAACTGCACAAGATGGCTCAGAAACAGACTGGGTATGCACAGGAAGCCATGGCAATGGATAATACTGCAATCACTCCCCAATTTCTTAATCCAGTTAGAACCACTTTACATGGCTGACTCTTCTTTGCTGAAAAAAAACCAAAACCAAACCAAGAGAACACATAGGAGAAGTTACACTTCAATAACATTTATTTCAAAACAAAGCAACAATCTACCTTATAGGCTGAGGGTCTATAGGACAATCCAGTAGAACAGTTACTCCGAGCAGGGGCACAGTTAGAGATGCAGCCAAAGTCAAGAAGGTAACACGGAACACCTTGCTGCTGTAAGTACTGCCAAAACCAGACAAGAAATAGGATTAACATGCTAAGCTGTTTCAAGATACAATAGTCTTTAAAAATTCTTTAACAGCCTATCTTCTTCACAAAAGGGACCAGAAATACTTTTGCCCAGCCACCATCCTGAATGACCTTTAAGGTCCATTTTGAACTTGTTAGGATAAAAGAAAGGGATATTTATCCAGTCTCAGCATGCTGGCATCATATGAGGCAGAGTATTGTCATGTACAGGTTTCACGCATGCTACGAGTTACAGCTGACTATATAAAAAACAAAACAAAAAACAAAAACACCAAGAAATGAGAGAGAAGTGCTGTTGTTTGGTTGTTTTGGGGTTTGGTTGGTTTTTTTTTTTTTTTTTACCCTGATCTTCAGTTTTGGCAATGGTTTCCATCCCAGCACAATTTTTGGATGAAAAGTTCAACTAAAACAACAAACCTTAGAGGAAGTTAAATGAATGCTTGCTTAACTTAGTAAACATTGGTTTGAAACTCAAGCCCCAGCACACAAAAGAAATTAATTATCTGCTATTTACCCATCAGAACACACCAAAAAAAGTGTAAAAACTGTTCTTCCACAGGAGAAAAACAGGTTTTGTTCTCAACAAGTTTAGAGGCATCAATCAAGCACTTACAAAGGAAAGCACAGAGCCACACTCAACAAATCCTAGCCTGGAACTAGAAAAGCAGCTCCCACAATTTTAGCTACTCTGAACCATTCACTGGCACAGCCAGCCAGTCTCCTTGTAGTATCAGTTAAATAAAGGCAAACAGTGCCTGATGGTTCTGCATTAATCCTTGGACCACTTCCACCGTTTCGTCCTTCGTTAGCCATTCATCGAGACAGTAGGAAATATGAACTCCTGCCCAGAGCACAAATTTCACAACTGGGGAGCTAACAGCATGTACTTGCAGTACTGATACCAGCATCAAGGTAACCTTTGGGATTATCTGCTGGAACAGCAAGGACAGAACTAGGATTTCGTCACTGCTTGCAAGCACAAGGTACAGAAGTTGCAATATTCATAATCCATCACAGCTTTTTCTTGACGGCACAACTGCTGCCAGCAGACATAGGTGGTTAGGATGGAAGCCTGCCCCAGGTTCCCCGGCTCTGCGCAGTACCCAGTGGGCTATCACAAGCCACTGCACAGATCACCAGGCTGTGCCGAGGTGACTGCTACAAGGATGCTGACAGCCTGCCACGACAAGAGGTGCTGCTGCTGCTAGCCCAAAGCCACCAACAGTTCAGCCTGCTCCAAGAAGTGTTTTTAGCACTGCTGCTGTTGGTCACCAAACTTTCCCCAGCTTGCCCAAGGCACTCACCACTTCAGCCTACTTCCTTTCCACCAGCATGCCCAAGTATTCCTGCTCTCAGATATATTAAAAAATAAATTTTATTTCTCACACTCAAGAGCAGAGCATTCCCATCATGGACTTCAGCAGTGTTACAGCACTAAGCCTGTCTCCATCTGAGCTGGGCCAGGCTGCGAAACTGCTTCAAACAAGCTTTCTCATCTGCACTAACTTCTTCATACTTCCCAAGAGTCAGACTGCCCTAAAATTAATTAGAAGAATTCAGCGCTTCCTGCTCTACCAGTAGATGTCTCGAGGAAGCAACAACTCCCAGTCTGTTTCCCCTTGGATTTGGAATTGAGAACAGGTGGTGGAGATACAAGGCAATCACCAAGTTTACACAAAGACTTCAGCTGTCAGCCTTGTCCTTCCGCTGTCCTTCAAAAGATGAAGGCTCAATACTATAAGATTAAAAGTACTGTCAGCAGACACCTCAGCATCTTTGTGACAGCTGAGAACAGCTCACACAGAAGAAAACGGATAAAGATGAATGGGAACTCATCTGCCAAAGCCAACTTAATTAAAGCTCCTGAAAGCATGATTTAAGTATAGGTCATATTTCTGATCCTCATCCAAACTTGCAAGGAACTGACAATAAAGGAAAAAGGCAGGAAGAATGAGGTGACAAGCAAACTCACACTTCAAGCCAGCAAACTGCAAGACCTATTTTAGACACTGCTGAAACCACAAGAATTTAAATAAATCCCCAAAACTTAAAAAAAAAAAAAAATTAAAATTAAAAAGTCAGCTGCTCCGAATCCTTATAAAAGTAAACAAACAAAACATACCCGATATAGAATACTGACAACTGTAAGTTACTGACTGGTCACTGGAAAGAATCATGGAAGTAATGGTTCACCAAGATTTATAAGCAAAACAGAAATCCTTAGCTAACTACCTCTCTGATAATTAACCCTACACAACTTACCAGGACTCCTGCTATAACAACAGCAATTTAGTTGTCACTAAGAACTAAAAAGAGAAGCCATTGCACCAGCTCTTGAAGACAGCAGGCTGGCAAGACGATACTATGGGTCACCATAGTCAGGGATCCAGGCTGCCTCATCCTCTTGGCAGAGGAACTATTAGGGGGCCAGAGGGGAAAGCAAATGTCATCAAGAGCTTCTGCCACAGCTCCCAGCCAGAAAAAGGGCAGCCTCCAGAATTTCCTCCACTGGTTTCATGCAGGACAGTCTCATGAGAACGGCACCTGTGGATACTCTGAAACATTGCTGGAGCCCTAGAAATTCAACTGATTTGAGCAAAGCTACCAAGGGAGGCTGAAGACAGGAAGAGCAGTCTCTCAAGCTGAGAGATGCTGATGCTCTCCTTCAAAAAACAGAGGTTACGCATGTGAGCCACCATACACAGTCTTTCATTCTGATGACGCTGAAGGGCAGAGATAAGAATCTGCAAGGTACTCAAATCAGAAGAGATATAATAGATGGTGAACCAAAGTATTACAAGTCATCAACTACTTTATTCAGTGGAAGGCAAAGCAAACACCACCACTTTCTTATAGCAGCTACTACCTTTAGTTACAGCAGAGCTAATCTTTTATAAAATTCCTAAACAGAAAATTCTAAATGGAATCTTCTTTAACTTAGCCACAAACAAATGGACTGTTTATAAGGTCCATATAAGGCCCATATGTGTTTATAAGGACATATAAGGTCCATTTGTATTTGTAAGGACACATATAGACTAGCCTTTAAGCTGCAGATTACTCTTTCAACTATTGCCAAATATAAACAGACTAGCCAGAGTTATATAGGAGTTAATCACACCCACAATAAATCTGTGCACACCACAATGGGATAATTGTTATTTCTTGACTAGCAAAAGATAAACAGTACTTAAACAGACCCACTGGGAAAAAAAAAAACAAAAACCAGCCACAAATTAAACCATTTTTTTTTTGTTAAAAGCTCCTCCTGCAGCTCAGCAGAAGCAGGTGTGCAGGCCCTGCCCCAAACCCTAGGGAGAGAAGGCAGCCGCTGCAGAACCGGGGTGCTGGGAGGCCAAGGGGGGGGGGCGGACGGACAAACACGGGACCCACAGACTGACACCCACGGGTGCCCCAGCATCCACCCGCACCCCCCGCCAAGAGAGGGGAATGGAGGCCTCGCTCCCCACGCCCGCGGCGGCCTGCTCAGCCCCTTCCACCCCCCTCTCGCCCAGAACTACCTCTCCCAGGGCACTCTAACCCGGCCCAGGGCCTCCCTCACCCGGGTCAGGCCTCGTCCCTCCTCCCATCACACTTCCCAGCCGGATTTACCTCAGGTCGGGCCTAATCCCCGCCCTACAGCCCCAGGTCAAGCGAGATCCCCCAACCCACCCGCCACGAACCCTCAGGTTCGCCAAGAACCGGACTTCTTCCCTCAGGTCAAGCCGAATACCCCGAGGCCCAGCCCGGGCCCTCAGCCCGGCCTTACTCTCCCCTCAGGCCAGGCCTGCCCCCACAGCCGACGGTCACGGCTAGCCCCCCCCCTTCTCTCCCCATCGAGGGGGACCGCGCCGGGGCCCCACCTGCCCTCCTTAGCCTCCTGCGCCGGGCTATCCTCGGTGATAACCTGCGGGCGGAACGGCCGGCGCTGCCGCAGGCCCTCCGCCTCATTCATCCTGCCGCCACCGCGCACCGGCGCTGCCGGTCCCGCCCTCTTCCCCACATCCCCCATGGAACCGCTCCCCCGTGCCCCCGCCCTCCTGTGGCTCCGCCCCCAGGCCACGCCTCCGCTCTCCCCTCAGGCGGTAGCCGCCGCGCACCGGCGCTCCCGGCCCCGCCCTCTTTACGCATCGCCCCCGTGGCTCCACCCCCCCGTGCTCCAGGCCACGCCTCCGCTGTCCCCTCAGGCGGGAGCCGCCCCCCCTGCAGCGCGGCCGGCGGGAGGTGAAGGGCGTCCCGGTCCCTCGGCCGGCGCTGGGTTCATCTTCCCATCCCCGCCGCCACGGGGATCTCGGCGAAATCCACCGCTGTCTTCTGGGCGGCTTGGGGCTCCCGTGGGCAGGGTCGGTGCTGCTGTCGTCCCTCCCCCGGGTGCGGCCTGGGCACGGAGAGCCCGAGCTCCGGGGCCCGCAAGATGGCGCCAGGAAACCGCGAGGGAGGGGGTGACCGTGGTCTCCGGTGGGACGGGAGGGCGGCGGAAAGCAAATGCCTCGCTGGCTCCCGGAGCCGGTTACGGGGGTGTGAGGTAGCGGAGCTGCCGGACGCCTCTTGAGGTCCTTTACGTCCCCCTCAACAACTTGTGTGCCCACGGGGTGACTTAACCCAGATGCGAGGGGTGACACCCGTCTCTTTCAGCTCCCAGGACATCAGCTTTACTCGTCTCTTGGTCTTTTGGGTAACACAACGTGCTGAGATTTTTCTGGCTTCTTTCCCTTGCTCGGGAGCAGCGGTGTTACAGGAAGGACCCTGGGTGCCAGCAGCAAGATCAGACCCACCACTTCACAGTGTTCACAAAACCTGGCGTTTAGCAAGTGCAGCTGAACAGACAGGGGCTGGAACAGGGGACCGCCCCAGCTGCGTGCTGCCAAGGAATGGGAAAAGCTATTTGGCATCACGCCTAGTAGCAAAACGTGGGTTTTCCACAGAAAGGGGCTGCAACCAAGAAAGGGGGGCGCGGGGCAGCTTTTCCCTCTGTTCGGGTTGAACTCGGGCAACAGGCCCAGCAGCTGCAACAGAGCTTAGCAGCACTGTTCCCTGAAGGCACCCACTATCCTAAACAACCATCTCACCCGAGGACCTTGTGAGTAACATTCCATAACCTCTCCTCCCAACTCTGCCATGAGGCCACTGTTGTTCCTGGGGGCACAGAGGGCTGAGGCACAGAGGAGTAAAATAGCATCCCCAAGGTCCAATAGGTAGGAAAAAAAAATTCAAGTCTTCTGCATGCCAGGTGCAGGATGAGCACTAAAATGCACTGGGTTTCCACTCTCCCAGCCTCAACAGACCAAAAAAACAAAGTAACCTTTGTCACTGCAGACACAGGGAGTCCAGGCAGATACACACCAGCTACAGAGGAATAGAAGCAAGAGTGAAAAAGCTGCTGTGGCAGATTATTCATTACCAACATTTGTAGGCTGGTAATCTTGCATAGCCGTGACCATTTCCACCCCAAAAGGTGGTTACGTCCCCAAATTCTTCTATCTGGGACAAAAAGCAGGGCTAGGCTCACTGCCATGAAAAACATGCTGCGCCTCTAGACTCGACCAGAAGACAATTCCCTGTCCAGAATTGTCGTTTTCAAGCTGAGAAAGAATCACCTGTTCCTGCTTAGTTTAAAAACAGAAACTTGTTGCCGAAATCAGTTTCTGTGGCTTTAACTGGCCACAGAGACAGCCCCTGAATATAATTGTGTTAGGCTGGAAAACAGTCTTCATTTTACCAATAAATTCTCAGTAAATAAATCAGGGCAGCTGCAGTAGCGAAACACAAAGTGAAGAGATGGGCACCTGCCTTTCTACCTAGCCCTTTCAGTGACTTGTCAGAGACATTTGCCAGAGGGTTGCAAGAGCTAAGAGTGGCATTGGAAGCTTTCCAGAAGCAGCTGCTTGAGGTAACAGGAGAAGTGGCTAACGAGGATATTCAGGCTAACGAGGATATTCAGTGTCCAGCCCTGCCTTACAACTATAGTGTTATCCATGTGGTACGCAGAGGGTGAAACACAATCTTCCTCACTTCTCAATGGACAAGGCACCTTGCAGAGGACGTGTTCCTGGCACTTAGAACCTGGAAACAAATTTCTTCTCATCTGCTCAGCTCTGGGACAGCTACACGCTCACATTCTACACAATGCTGTCTCTCATGTTCCCCCCACACATCCCATTTTCACTCCTTTTCTACTTGTGCACAAGACAAGATTAGTAGCTGAACTGTCCATATAAACTAATAGTGATTAATTGTTCCCACCAATTGTTCTGTTTGCATCACACCAGAAAATGAGTGTAGAGCAGTGAAGCCTCAGGATTTACATGAGATGCAGCTTACTGACATGCAAATGCTAGTTCTTCAACTTTTTGAGTTGTTTTGCAGTGGCAGTTTTCTGGCCGCCGCAACTGATTTCCTGTGTTTAGAGAAAAGCAGCAAAGTAAAACAGCAACTGGGACCACAAGATGACTCATCCTGATCTCGAACTGCTTTGCCTTTCTTTGGTCTGTGTTGTCAGACTAAAATAATCAGGACAGGCAGAAGCATGTCCAATGAACTGAAAAAGTCCCAGACCCTTTAGGGGATGGAGGGCTGGACACCTATGATGCAAAGCCAACCCATCACACAGAGAAAGGTATTTCCTTTAATGAAAATATGAATACAGAGATCATTGAAGAAACTGGTTTTGGTCAAGGACAATAAATGTGTTTAAAGCATGATTACAAGGAAACATAATAATGATTAAAGGCTTAACATTAGACTGTACAACACACATCTCTAGAAAGATGGATTTTCCCTTTCTAAAATTAAAATAATCATGGTCTGTGTCTCCAGTGGGGGAAAAGGCACCATGACTGGGTCTCACTAGCAAAACTGAGTGGGGAGAAAAAGCAAGCACATTTGCCCTTTGCAACAAACTGCAACAGGTAAAATTGACTCTGGATCTCTTTTAATGAAGCTACAAAGGTGATCTGGCAAATAACCCACACATTACTCATGGACACACAAAGATTTAGAAGAATTCAACAGTTCTGCTTTTCTAAACGGAACAATTACCCCCAAGTTTGTCCCACGATCCTACCCTGAAGTATTCCATACATCATTACCTCCTTCACTGATTAGTGAAGATCAGCTCTCAAGACTGCACGAACCACAAGCCTGGTGGGGGGGGGGCGAGACTGCTGCGTGTGAAGAGGAAAGCACTGTTGCCATGCACCAGTGCTGATGTTCATGATGTTCGGGGAATAATGAAAATGCAAAGCTCGACTTAGGCTTGCACGGAAGATGCAACCGCTGCAGTTAGCAGAGATCATGGGGAAAAAGAAGAAAGGAGGACTTCTCTGGCTGGAAAATTTCATCTGTTTGGCAAAGCTTTCTATGAGTAGCCTACCCAGTGAAGCATAGTATTCTTCTTTTTCTAAGAAGTACCAGTTCCAAGCCCTGCCTAGCTCCATTTCTACCAGCCTCAGGGTGCTATTAGATGAACTGAGCATTGGACGTTAGCTCCAAGAGCTGATGCTGGTATACTTGCAGAAGTGCAGTTTTACCAGGAGAGGTGGGGGCTGAGGCTGCCCAGCAGGAGCTGTGTCCACTGCAGAATACCATGTGGGCAGCACATGCTCTCTTTGAATACCCCAAGGGAGCCTCTGAGCAGATGGACTCCCAAGGACCACAGGTCAGCTGTGGAAATGCGCAAAGAAGAGAGCGACCATCCGTGGTACTGGATGGCAGGCACATGGCACTCTAGTCTTGCAAATACTGGTGATGCGATTTTAGCAAAGGTGCTTGTAAGGCTTCAGAAGTTCACGGTATGAGGCTTGTTTGTAACTACACACTGTCCACACCATAGCTGGCATGGCTGTGAATTTACTGGGGTACTGCAGCTACCTGGTCAGTCTGTAACCTCCCTGGCAGCCGTGGTCCCCAAGCCCATGCAAGTTGAGACAATAGGGATGCAGGTGAGGGAGCATGCCTATCTCCCATTTTCCCTGAGCAGAGGAATTGTATGACGAACGTCTCAATGCACCGAAGCACATTGCTCCTCACATAGCTGGTCTTTGTGAGGCAGTTCAGATGAATTAGACCATGTGTCTGTGACCACTGCGTCACACCTTAGCATGGAAATTTCACGTCAACAGGACAAGGAAATTCTTTATCCATAATATAGGAAATGCTTTCTTGACTAAAAGAAAAGTGTATAATCTTGTTCAAAAGTCATTTTTCTTCCTCCACACTGTATTTCAGACTGCGTGGAGACAACTTGTTTAAACAAGGGAGTCTACTTCTGTCATAAGCATTAACTCCTGGCTGCTTCCCACTTGAAAATCAGTTAAGGAAGTGGGTTTTTTTTCCTTTTGCAATGGCAATAGAGGATGTATGTAGTGGCTGTCTCCTAAAATATTAACATCCTGTCATGTTCTTCTTCAACTTCCCACAAAGTCCACAGGGTGTCTATTTACCTTAAGCAAAAATGGATTGCAGTCAGAAGGATGGGAATTTTAACGAAGTGTGATATTCCCTACTGTATTACCCAGTCCCTAGAGATATTTAAAATAAATTTAAAAAAAAACCCAAACCAGTAAATGCAGCTAGTGTACTTGGAGAACTATGGCACCTAAGACAACACACCTGTCTTTGAGAACACATCATACTGCGAGTAGCCTGGTTCCCCGTTTGGTACCAGAACCTCTGCTGGCCAAAAAAGTCACCACTCCTCTCCCAGTCCTAGAGGATCACCTAGCCATTTTCTTCCTGCCTTTCCTGCCTCCAGTTAGGTCCACAGATTGTCTTTCCAGTACACAGTCCCACTGGAAAAGGCAGTTAAATTCAGTTAAATTAATTCCAGTTTAATTCAGCAATAAGTCACCCCTGTGAAACTAGGGCAAAAATTAGCAATTCTGCCAATTACTCAGGGGTTTTGCAGGCCAAAACACACAGCTCCACGCAACTAGGCAGACTGTCATCTGAGAAAGACAGAGGCAGGACTGCAAGGTTTGATGGAATGACAACAGCCACAGCACAGGAAAGGTAGTTAGCAGTCACTTGGCTTAGGCAGGTTAAGATGGAGAAGCTCTGCCTGAGCCCCTGGGGCACACGCTCCCAGGATCAGCACTGTGCACGCTACACTGGCGTATACTTTGAGGTTCTGCACCCAGTGAGAGGGGACGAGTCCTCTGCCAGGCCTTCCTGGCATGCTCTGTGGCCCCTCCAACCCCTCTGAACCCCTTAGCCAGCTTAACCCAAATTTAGCTATGGCAGAAGTCTCAAAGGCATTCAGCACCTACAGGTTTTTCCATGACCTTCAGTGGCGTAGTAGAGGACAGGAGACCCACTAGCAAATTCTTCTGAACAGCCCAAATATAAGGAGTGCTTCAATCAAAATGTGTTCATGATAAAACGAGTCCAGAAATAAAACACTGAATATATTAGTTGCAATTTTGAAAGTATATGAAAGACAAAGGCTACTGTTCCCTGCTATTCTAAGGTTGCTGGTCTGGAATGCTACCATCACTTTCCAGAAGGCATCTAAGAGGCACCTCCTTCTTTTTTGTGGATTATGCAATTTGCGGGTAAGCACCCGGGACCTGGCTCTTTGGAAGATCAGCACAGCAGCATGCAGAAGGGACAGACACAGCAGGGCGCAACCTACCAGCGATAAGCATTAAGTCATAACTTTTGACAAGAGAACCAACCTACCTCCAAACTGGGTGCCTGTCTTTGTTGGAGCAAACAAGATTACAGGCCATTCGGCAGTGGGCTAAAACAACCATTGCCTGGTCAGAAATCCCACGGCCCAGCAAGTCACAATGAACCCTCCAGCACATCCCCCTACAGCTTCAAACCTCTCTTGAGCACTTCAGGATTTTGTTTCCCAATGCTTCTCTGACAGACAGCAAGCAAACATCATCCCTTTTCATAGCAACTTCAAGAAACGAAGGCACCTACACAAATCACCAGCTGGCAACAAAGATCTACCAGTTGTAGACCACCACTCCTAATATACAGAAGTGAACCACAATGGACAACATTGATCTAGTTGTCATCACCGATGAGGAAGAGGACAGTTACTTTAAAGGCCCAGTTGGTGATCTCGGTTTCTCAAGGCAGAATAAAACCACGTGGGACCAGACCCCTCCTACGCAACAGGCAATGCATCAAGGACATGTAGGAAGTCCAGCGGTAGGCTTTGTGGCTCAGTTTTGCAGCTGGAAGTGCTAGTGCTGGGTTGCCTGCATGGGACATGAAGGGACACAGGCTCACCATCTCTGGCAAGTCCCAGAACATATAGTGGTAGGAACAATTCCTTATGAAGAAAGGCAGAGGAGGTATTAGAACAACTGGGTAAACACAAGAAAGAATTATCAGACTAGCCATGTCCTTCTCATTTCTCTAATAACACGTGTGAAACATCTACTAGAATACCCAGCACTGCTGAAAAGGCACCACAGTTGCCGTGAAATACAGCTACTTGAACTCACGTATGCAAACTGAAGGAAAAATTGAAGAAGTGTATTCCAGGGCTTCTTTTAAAACAGCAAAAGTATTGTATAAAAACATTTCCCTGTACAGTAACATTAAAATGAGAAACATTAATGCCTGCATCTTGCTTCAGCTAGTATTAAATTTCATCATAGCTAATGGAAACCATCAATGGCTGCTCTACAACAGCCCTAGAAGCAATGAAAGGGAGCTCACGGACTGTGCAAAACTGCAGAATGCTCCTAGCTCTGTGCATCTCAAAATATGTTGTGGAGCGGAAAATCTTGTTCCCCTAGAAGGGAACAGAGTTTTTAAAAAAACACCAAGAGAGAACTATGTTGTTTGCCTGGTTATTTGAGACCTTCCACATTTCCAGAGGAGAGAGATTCCAGAGCTGCCTGTTACGAGGAACTCTTCTCCTTGTATTTCTGGTAAGCATCCAATATCTCCTTGACAACACTTGGATCATCAAGTGTGGTGACATCTCCCATGTTGCTTGATTGTTCAGTGACTACTTTCCTCAGCAGCCTTCTCATGATCTTCCCTGATCGGGTTTTAGGAAGACGTTTCACTACCTGCAGAGAAGGGAAAGACACACTTATGTTAGAACCTGGGTCCTGCTGGAAAACACAAGGAAATTTGCCTGAACTGTCCTAAGCCTGGCACATCATCTCGTGGTCACAGCTCCTCTGAGGCTCCTGGGAAATACTAGACCATTGAGCACACTAGTTTATGTCCAAGGAAAGAAGTGTCACTAGCATCAATTCCTTGTGCTATATTTTATTCTTATTTAAGTAGACTTTGTTCCCCATTTACGCATTGCCGTGTATCTCCAGGCCGGGTGCTGCAGGACACAGCTCTTTGGAGAATCAGATCCTCAATAAGCTGTTAACTATTGAGCTGGAAAGCTAGTTACACTCAAAAAATCAGGCACTGATGATGACATAGATCTCAGTGCATTACCAGAATAGACATACTCCCCTTTACAGGGCAGGAATACAAAGCACACAATACTGCAGACCAGCTACAGGGTCTCCTACTCAAGGGATAACACCTGTCTGCTTATGTTTCTCTTTGCCTGATTATATCTGTCAGCCTACACGCCTTCCTTCATAACCAGAAGAATGTTAAACGTCTTGGCTACGCTTCCTGCAAAGGACTTAGCAGCAGATTTAAAAGCTTCAGCGTAAACTTCAGCCTGGTCGAGTTCTTGGGCACTGAGCAGAGAGCTAGCAGGTCTCATTTTGCGACATTGTCAGGCCAGTAGGCTACAAAACTCCAAAGCATTAACTAACATGCAAGGAAGGAGTTGTAGCACTTCCCTGCAGGACTACCCTCAAACACATGGAAACAGAGGTGATTCCTTGCAAACCTGCAAGTTCTGGAAGCTGCTCCAATCCACTGAAGATGTCCTGGGCTGTTCCAAGTTGAATGAGCCACCCTTGCCTGCTCCTGTTGTATTCTGTAACCTGTGTCTTGGTGTCCACCTTCCAAGCACATGGCTAAAGCAGAGTCCCTCAAAGAAGTGGTCTGGTCACTGCCTCCAAGCAGAGAGTGGAACGGATGCAGGAGGGGCTTGGGGAGCAGCTAAGGGGCAGCTTTGTGCACTCTCCCCAAAAACACAAAGGGAGCTGCTGAAAAGGTGAGGAGACTTGAAAGAGAGCCTGGAGTTCATCAGTGCTCCAGGGTCAGGCTGAACAGCTGTCAGTTATTCAACAGAAACAGCCAGTGCTTCCAGATTTGGGGTTGATGCTAATTACCAACGCAAAATAGCTGGGCAGTGGAAAGTGTCACTCTGCCTCTCAGTGACACTGAAGATTGTAACGTTTCTCTACAGTTTGGTGGGGTTTTATCTGACCCATTGCACAGGGCCACAGAGAGCAGTGCTACGTTGCTTCAGCAAGGGGTTAGCTGAGGGCAAGAGCTGTACGGAGCAGTAATGCCACTGCATGGTGAACAGGGACATCAAATGCATCTTGAGGCACAGAGTGGGCCTAGGGTCCCCCTCTGCCAGAGCTCTTGCCAAACACGGTGCTCTCAACATGCTGTGCATCCCATTTAAAGGGTTGTTCAGCACCTGGCCCAAATAGAGAAGCCTCAGGGTAGCTCTAAAACACGCTCTGTAACAGCCCCACTGAGAAGCTGCTCTGCAGGCTGGAGTAACTGTAATATCCCAGCCACCCTCTGGGTCACCGCTGATCCTCAGGCATGGAGCAGGAGCACACGCAGACCACTGCACCTGCCCTCCCCTACCTAGAGATCCCTCCAGCTAGTTCTGTTTTCCTGCTTCTTTGTCCTGCCGGAGAGGGACAACAGCAGCACTTCAGGCAGGAAGGTGAGGCTTGCTCAATGTGACCCTTCCTGCTCCTGGCACCAGTTACAGTCTCCCACTTACCAGAATGTGGTCAGGCACAGCATATTTTGCTATCTTGGAAGCCACTATGGTTCTGAGCTCTTCTTTGACACGGTCTATATGAGCTGTCTGCTCCTTTAGCACTATGAAGGCAAAGGCACCTGGAAGACAAATGAGCAGAAGCCACATCACTCATATTAGATCCTGGCCAGCAAGACCAGGGATGCTCATTCAAATGCCAAGGCAGGTTTCAAATCATTCCTGTGCGCAATCTAGGGACTGCCAAGAAAACCATAGATCCTGTTTACAAAAGGGAGTCAGACTCCAGCCCTGAAATGATGGCCCAGCCTTGTCTTGGCGTCTATGGACCAGACTGATCTCAGTGACAATGACAACTCAACATAAATTACCAAAGTGTCATTGGGATCAAAAGCTGGCCAATGCAAATCAGCTATTCCCATTCTGTTCAAGGGACACCTCTGAGCACAATCCTTTTAAAGGAAGCTCTACCACACATGGAAACACTGTGTGTGAAAACAGCTTAGGGAGCAATACCTGCACCTAGCTTAGGAACATGCAGTTACTTTCATGGCTGTCTTTGCCTCTTGGGGCTGAAATGCCAGTCAACCTACAGGTAACTGCCCTCCCATTCCCTAAGCACCTCCTGACACGCAGCCCAGGTTAGAAATTAAGGAAAGTGTATGTAGGTGTCATGTCAGGACACTGCATTTCACATACCTTCTCCTTTGATCTTGTGTGGATACCCAATCACAGCTGTCTCAGGGACCTCAGGGTGATCAGCCTTCACAAAAAGCGAAACAAAAATACACAGAGCATAACAACTGCTTCAAGCCCTGCAGAGTTTGCACCAGTTGCTCTAGGAACAAAACACCTTGCTATATCTCACCCTCCCCTTGGCAGATCCTGCTGAAAGCACAACAGGAAAGCTGGACATCTCTGTGAGTAGCATTTACTCACTGGACTGGGCCGGCTTTTAAACGAACAAATAAGTACTCTTACGTACACCGCTAAGCCCACTGCACACCAAGCTGAATTTGCACCAGCTGGAAACCTGCTTTCTCTTTCTCTGTGTGTGCTCTTGCGTGTGCATGGCTACAGTCCCAAGTGGTGACTGGCCATGGCCAAATCAAAAGCAAAACCAGTCCTGCATTGCTCTGTGACACAGGGAACTGTTGCCAGCAGAGCAAAAGTGAAGCTGCCAACATCACAGTCCACATTTGACTGGTGTTTATAAGTGCCCAAAGCACACCAGAAGGCAGAAAGAATCAGGCTTCTTCATCTTCCCAGAAGGGGGGAAGGGTTGTTTTGCTGAATGCATATTTTTATTATACTACACAACAATGATTTATTCTGTCACACTTCAGTTTAATTTAATGTTCTTCTGCAGTAAGAAGACAATTTGGGTGTACAGACCACAAGAAATCACAGATCTGAATCCCACACCAAAGACTGGATTAAGCTATCTTAAATTAGATTAAAATATGAAAGAAAACATCACAGAGCAATCTAAGCAAATAAATGTATTTGCATATACATATGCATACATATACATAGAGCGGGAGAGGAACTGGATCCTATATCTACAATCGGAAACCCACGCAGACAAAAAAAATTACTCACAGAGGAGAAAGTAGGATCCTGTGTGCTATGCGAACACAGCTCAGGTTTATCAAATGTCACATTTAAGCACCATTTGCAGGCAAGACACATAATATAAAATAAATATTCAGGTCAAGCTTTGCAGATAAATGCTCTGAGGACTTTTTGTTTTCAATTCCCCGTGCTAATAATATTTCCTCTCAAAATGACAGGCTAGCTTTGCAGCTGACATGAATCAAGGTTGCTTCGTATTTAACACTGCTGAATTCTCACCCATACTCAGCTAGTTCAGATGAGCAAGAAACACAGATTTGGGAAGGAGAGGTTAGATGTTAGCAGAGGGGAAGGAAAAAACAGGAGAGACAATCCCTTATGGAGACCCCACCAGCATCCAAAATTACATCTGCAACAGTACAATGTCACTGAGAGGAAACAGAGCTCTGACAGTTCAACTGCATGGACTGCCCACAGTGTGACTCCTCTTCTTTGTCTCCTTAATAAGGGAGCTGTTTCCTTTTGCACATTTGCTGTGCATCAAGCTGTGTGTATGCAAAGGTTTGAATGCAAGAGACCCTACGCTTGTTTAAACTCATAAAGCTTCTTTGAAAGGGCCACCCTGCCCCACAGATGTGCCCTGTCAAGGGACCTCTACCTGCTTGGAACTTACCATTGCATCTTCTATCTCTGCCGTCCCAAGCCTGTGTCCGCTGATGTTAATGACATCATCCATGCGCCCCGTTATCTGGTAATAGCCTTTCTTGGTCCTGTAAGCACCATCCCCTGTGAAGTAGTAACCTACAGCAAAGACACGTGGGTGGTCAGCAGCAGGGAGTGTGCCAGCCTATTGCTTTGGGCTCTGACGCAGAACAGACTATGCTCTGGGATGGCAAGCAAGTTAGGGTAGATCAGACAGCTCACAGGGACCCCTAAGCTTACAGCTGCATGACCTGCCACACGCCATTTCCCACTTCTCTCTGCCATCCCCAACCTTCGTCTGCTCTGTCTGGGCTGTGCTGGCTCCTAGTAAGCACCTGAGCAGCACCAAGACAGCGGAGCTTAGATCTTTGCCAAGATGGGGAAAATCACTGCAGGCAATCAGCAGTAACCAGTGACCGATGTCCCTGTAGTAAAACCAAGTCCAGCAATACAACACAGTGATGGTTTGTTGGATTTACAAAACCAAGGGGAGCTCTCTGATCTCCCTAGGCTTTACAGGCCTACAGCTGCACAGCAACTCCGGGTTCAGGCCTGGTGCATACAGCACTAAGATAAAACCACTTCAAATGCTATTTGCCTTCATGCTGTAGGCTACTGGTCAAACTCAGGTCTGCTGCTAGCTACACCTCACCACTCATGGAAAACTACAACTGTTCAGCTGAAAAAGAATGGCTCTATTACATTTTGTACATGGGAACACTGCCAATTTTTTTAATCACTTACACTGGGATGGATGAAAAGCCATTTTCCTTCCTGGCTAACAAAGATTCAGATCTCAGATAACAGTCCCTCTCCAGCATATAAGCATGGCAGAAACACTGCTATCAGATTAGCTGAAAAAAAAAAAAATCCACGATAAGCGTGGTCTTTGGAGGGTCTAAAACATTTGACGGAAACTGAAAAAAAACCCCAGTGGTTCCAGGAAACTCCAGTGTCACTGAGGACACATCTGGTGACACAGATTGTGTTGGCTCTTCGTCAAAGCCATGTCCGCATGTGAATTGTTCCTGTGGCACTTCTAAGCAGCAGCAGGCAGCTAGTGCTGTGAATCTGAAGGTGGTTTTTGCCAGGACCCATTTTTGGCCAATTAATGGACTTTCAGTCAAGCCTCCTGCCCTTCCAAATCAATTAAACAACTATCAACTAAATATCAACAAGATTTCAGATGCGAACATGTAGTCAGTAATAAGGGACTATGGGCTTATTCGATTTCTTCTACCAGTTTCTCATTCTTATTTTCCAACTCATTTTGTACAATTTGCAGGATTGTCTAATTGTTGTCTACCTTGTAGCTTTCGAATCCCTTTCAGTTGCTCCCCTGAGTGAAGACAGTAGTCTTGTCCCATCTCCTACAAAAAATGTTTCCCTGCCACTTCTAATTACTTGCCAGATACAACTTGACCATTTTAAAAAGGAAGGATGTAACACAGCCTGTGATAGCAGGGGTGAGATTCAGTGACGCAGTAGGTACTTTCCCATCCAATATGCCTATTTCCAAGTGAGACACAAATGGCCCCAAAGAAAAGGTATTTGGACTTTAAAATTCAGGCATTAAAATTTTCTAAAAAATACATTCCCTTCTGACACCTAGAAAGGTCAACACTATTTAGGACCACTAGGGCATCCTTGCAACATGTGACACACAACCCCAAGCAACCAAGATCTGGCTGGTACAGAAATATCACAAAATGCTGCTGAAAATGTTCAGTGTGCTTATATTGCAGTGCAAACTGCCTTCCTTTGGCACTTTCCTTACCTGGGTAGGCTTTGAAATAGGCATCAACAAATCGCTGGTGATCTCTATAGATTGTTCTTGCCATGCCAGGCCATGGCTGGGCAATGCAGAGCGCACCGGACACGTCATTGCCTTCTATAACCTTTCCCTGCAGGTTCAAGCACAGGAAGGACGATCAGGTGAACAAAATAGGAATGGTAAGGGCTTCTGTGTCATTGACCTGGCAAGAGTCACCCTGTTGCTCACTGCAGACTGCCAGTGGAGGGCCACAGGTGAAGAAAATGAATCCACTCATGGGACTACTCTGCACTGTCTGTATCATGCCTTCCTCATCCCTTGAGGCCAGCAGCACAGCAGATAAGACTAAAAGAAAAGTGAGTCCTGTGATGCTCCGGAGGGCAATGCCAGCAAAGATGTGCCGAGCAGCCAGAGGATGCCCGGAACGAGGCTAGCAGGGAAATGCCTGGACCCCTGCCTTCCACTTTCACTTTTGTTAATTGCCACATGCCCTTACCAAACTCTCTTTGAAAGAGATTACATGCTTCACCATTTAACAGAACGCTGGAGCGCAGATGGGGATTGCTGCACAGCTTCACAGACCAGCACCAGTTTTCTCAGACGCACACAGTTGCAGGGCCTCATGCCTTGCATTTCTCTTGGAAACCTCCACCAGTCCCGCTGGCTGCTCCAGTCTTGCCACGTCACTGGATGTTGCATGCACTGCTCCAACTGTTCAGCTCCCTAGTTCCCAGGAGCTGTGTGACTTCTGACTTCTCTCATAAACTGAGGCAGCAGCTCTTAATCAGAAGCAGTGTAAGACCATAAAAGTGGTGCTGAAAATGCAAACACCCCTCTAGAGATTTGCAGTCAGCTTGCAATGCCTAGTTGGCAATCTGTATGGATATTTGAGATATGCTCAACACATAAACTGCTCATCTATTCTACCACTTTAATGGAGGAAGAAACATCTTTCCGGATCCTGTCCCTCTGCCATCAGAAAGGTGATTAAGGCAGAAACACACACCAGCTTCTCTTTTGGGCACCCAGCACAGCCTCAACTCACATTCTCATCCATCAGCACGGGCACGATCCCAAAGAAAGGTCTCATAGCCATAGCTGGAACGATCTCAGCTTTCTCCTCTGAAGGCCGGGGGGCAATGCAGATGCCACCAGTTTCTGGAAGAATAATGAAAAACAAAATATGTGGGGTCCATCCAATGCTAGATGAAAGCAAATGCCAGCTCTTCTTAGTTAAAGAAAAGAATAGCGAAGCCACCTTGCAAGAAAAAGCCACTGGGAAGGAATTATGCAACACCAAGTAGCACAGTCATCTGAAAGCAGCACAGACCTGATAAACCCAAGAGCTCTTTGTGAATACAAGAAAGTCTTCAACAGAAAAACGTCTGGCAAGCCAGGATGACACCACCAAGGCCTCTTCTGTCTACAGGGGACATTGGAGCAGGTAGACAGCAGAGAGCTGCAGGCATGCAGGTGAGCTTGGAACAAGAGCTACTCCTACTCCCTGTTGTGCCTCATTCAGTGCTGGCTGCAGAAATCACTGCCCCGTGTACACCAGTGACGAACCACAGAGTATGGCCAAGCACCCGCCTCAGGGGAAGATCAGCTCCAGAGCATCAGGATTGCTGACGTCCAGCTTAGCTCTTCAAAGGCTCAGAGGAGAGCAGTACGTGGTTCTACAGTGGCTGCCTTTGCAGCAGACAGCCTGCAGACCCTGCAGCAGCAGCCACGACGTGTGCGTTCAACAGCCTTCCCACAGTCCGGGCCGTGGCAAATCCATCAGGCGTAGGGAAGACCCCCCTGATTCAGCCCACACGCTCTGTTCACTACATCTGGCCCTGTGTCAGCTCACAGATAAACCCATTCCTCCAGCTACCGACCAACAATGAACGTGGGCAGCTCTAACGCATACTTACACCCTTGTAGGTCCTTCTCATGCTAACAGGGCTGCCTGGTGGCGGGGGGCAGTACTTACCAGCCCCATTTCCTACCCCAGAAGTGATTTGACAGGGAAAGTATAAACATGTCAGGGGATTTATCTCCCGGTGCTGTTTTTACAGCTGTCTAAGGTTAGCATGAAAAGCACTTCAGGAGTCTGAATTACTATTAATACAAAGCATGAGATTAACCCACCCCTTACAGGCAGGTTGTGCTTATTTTCTATTCAAAATGGAATCTTTTAATCACCCTTTTTCATTCCTGCTGGGATGAACATTAAATCAGATTCCAACCTTAATCAGATCTTTTCTGTTCTAAAACTAACTCAGAAACACAAGAGAGAAACAAAAAGAAAGGAGCATTAGGCTTTTAAAAATACAGCTCTATAAATAAAGGTATGTCCTGCCACGTGGAGGCTGCATTCCTCTACCGGCTTTGCTGAGGTTGTGAAAACTGAAACCAGGGGTTGGAAAAAGCTGATTTTGACCCTGAATTTGCATCCAGCTGCCCTGACGTAGCTATGAGGAAGTGTCTCTTTGAGGAACCCTAAGCTCCAGAACCTGCAGAAAAGTTTCACATGTGGCTTACACATAAAATTATTTCACATTTCATTGATGGGCATGCATCCACTTCACATGTTTCTGTTTATTTTGAAAGGGTCATCTTGAATTTTTTCAGAAAAAGACAAAAGCACTCCAGACACCTGCTGTTCTTTGTTTGCACAGACAAAATCTGCATCAGAGCAGGGAACCTGATTAAACTGATGGTTACTCTTCCTAAGCCAGTACTCACTCTGAATACAGCACTGCAAGCTATGTTTCAACGTGGGTTTTGCTACATCCTACACATCCTGCACACAAGGCAGTAAAGTCACATTCCAGAGAGAGCTGCATGGTGGCAAGGGTGCTTTAAAAATTATTTGCATGGTAAAGACCTATTTTAAACTGGTTTAAAAGTACCAATTTTAGCCACTGACATAACAGCTAGCAAGGCTTCTAGGCTCTACCCTGCCCTTATGAAGTCTGTCTCGTTAGAGACAGTGCTGGCAGAAGAAAAGCTGTGCTTCCACACTACCTGTGTCCATGCTGTCACCGTAGTGCAAATCCACCCAGATTTTAAGCAAGGACAGCAGAGTCTGAGCAGGGAGGGTGATGCATCAAAACAGGCTCCCCTCTGCCGTGGGTAAATCACCTCTGGCGGTAGGCTGGAGCATGTACTCTCTGCCACCATTGTCTTCACCATCACAGATAGATTGGACCGACTGCTTCGGGGGGAATCCATCTCAGAAGCACCAGCCCAGTTTAAATTGCTGTAAGGTGATGCCAACAAGAAAAGCTTCCGGGGCCTATTCAGAGATGTCTTTCAAAACCAGCTTTTGTTCACAGCTGCATACAACAGCTGTACTTTTTTTATAAAACCAGTGACAAAAGTAAAAATACCTAGTGTCTCTTCTGCACTGTGATGAAAGAACTACCCCTGAAACTCAGACACAGCTCTGGTTCTATTACTGTCAATCACAGCACAGCACTACCCAATATTTTAACAGTAAGAGCCATCGGAATTTTTCATCTGTCTCATCTGCACATACCACACTACTTAAATTGCTTCTGGTAATTGCTATCTCACTCATTTGCTCAGCCAAAGACTTTCAAGTGGATTCTTAAATTGCCATTTGCTGATCTTTACGCCTACCAGGCTTTATTAGCTGGCAACACGTTGCTGCTTCAGAGAGCAACACACCATAGAGGACACTGCATAAAACAGCACAATTAACAAGCTATATCAAAACTGTACACAAGAGGTGACACTGCAGAACCATAACCAGCATCCATCAAACTGTTTCTATGATCTCCTTCCACGCTCCCTTTATATTCAAATGGTGTATATAATGTTTCCAAGATTAATTTGGCTTCCCCTTCATTGGAAGCATCAACTGTGGAGAAAGATTCATTCTACTTTCTAACAAAATCAATTTAATGAATATTTATCATTATATTATGCTTCCAGGAGCTGGTAACTGTTTACCTGCAAAACTATGCCTGGATCAAGGTAAGATCAAGCACTCTGCACTTACAGACTGTCCAGCAAATGTTCTTTAACCTCTCACCTGACAGTTGTTGCTCCAAAAACCCAGGAGAAATACAGTTTAATATAAGATCTAACCCTGTACTTACGAGGAAATAGAAGACACTGTATGCACGCTGCATGCACCAGTTAACACAAACAAAAAAAATGTTAAGGCAAAAAAAGATTCTTCTCAATGCCATGACTGTACAGTAATCAATTGCTTCTCCATAGTGTTTTATTTCAGAGCAGTGAGGAGGAAAGCACATAGCACCTAGCCAGTCAGCTTTCCTTCTGCTCAGCATGTGAGAACCCAGATGGTTTAAGAGACCAGTAGCTGAAGTAGATAGTACTTAACATTGCTGCTCTGAATTCTGAGGTTGTTTTATTTCAAATCTGAAAATAAAGAGTCTGCAAGTCTGGTCTGGATTAAATAGAACTTGGTTGTGTGCCCAAAGCCAATTCATCACATTGAGATGGGCCACAGGGATCCTGAAGAGAAAGCCTGCTAGCAGAAGTAAGAATGAAATCAGGAGCAGCCTGACTGGAAAGGGAATGAATATTCTGCCCAACAGCAGCTAGAAATTTAAGAGCAGGGATGGCTTTTTTTTCAGCAGAGGCAGAATGCCAGCAGCTGTGCTGCATCCTTTAAGTCCATGGTTCCATGGCAAACTGTGGTTCACGACTTGAGAAGGACATATTGCAAGACACCTTTAGCAACTCTTGAATGTTGGTGCCCAGAAGAGAAGACCAGGTGCCAAGGAAGGAGCTGGGAAGGACCTGCAGGTCTTCTTCAAGCGCAGGGCTCCACCAGGCAGCACAGCCCCAGCTGAAGTGCAGTGCTGTGGCCTCTCTCCACTGCTGGCCAGGGAGGGCAGGAGACAGGGACCAGCTCTGCTCCAGCTGGACAGGGATCTCTGAGAGCCAGTCACACTGTCCGGCAGGTCGTAAATGGAAAACAAGCCTTAACTGGTGCACACAGCGGGGCCAAGCATGTTGCCAAAACAGAAGCGCACTGCTTTTTGAGGCATCAAAGGTCCAGGGCCAAAGCAGCTACAGCATACTACTTCACTCCTGGGAGAAGCTGCTCCCAAGCAGCCCTGCTGGGTGACAGCCACTGTCCCCTACCCACCTGATGCACAGCCAGCAAGCCTCCACTCACGCCTTTCCAATCCACCACAGCAGCTGCACTAAGGTCCCTTTGACTACACAGCCTAGTTTTCCATCCTCCTCTGACTGTTCCAGGAAGGGAAAGCACACCTTTGTACAGATTATGGCTACATGGTGCTATAAATGCCTTTTCATGTTAAGACCGTGTCAAGGTCAATACAGTTGGATAAATAATTGAAAATGAGGTTTCCGGTTCAAGCTGCCTACTCCCAGCTTTGCCCAGAAATTCAATCTCTGCCTCCTGTTTCTAGAACCAATTGACATTTTCCAGCATTCAAAATAGCAAAGAACATTTAGAAGGGAAAAGAAAAAAAACAACATTGCTATTGCTTTTATACGCTGTTACATTGCTATCATGTGCTGAACTCCCCAGTGACTTTCAAAAGCTGATCAAAATGCCACGAGGGTTTTTTTGACAGACTCGTTGGGTCGAGCTGAAATGAATTAATCCTTCTCTACCCACCAACAACCTGTCAATGGTCAGGGCCCTCCACGCTCCGCGACGATGCCTTTTACCTGTCTGCCACCATGTGTCCACGAGGGTGCAGCGCCCTTCTCCCACCACATGGTAGAACCACTGCCAGGCTTCGTTGTTGATGGGCTCTCCCACTAGACAAAATAAGAAAGGAAGCAGCCTGAGACTCAGGGGGTTGCAGGCAGTTCATTCTCCCTTTTGGTGCACAACACCCTGAATGCATGATCTTTAAGCAAAATGCTTACAGCATTTTTGCTGGGAGGTGCAAAGGACTGCAACGCGCTCGTGTAACCGAGCACTGACTTTTTCCAGAAAGACCAAAAGGCAAGCAATAAATAACACTGAAAGTAACTAATCAATGAAGGCCATATATAAGAACCTTTAGCATCCTAAATAGTGCAGGAAAATGCTGCTTGGGTCACCTACGCCAGTAAAATTCAAAGTGATGTCATTTACCATTGGATAAATCTTTTTAGCAAAGAATGCGATCCTGCAAAATAAGCTAGGAAACAGGCAATCACACTAAGGTTCAATGGCCCCAACTTCAGTTTATTTCTCCTTCTGCTGAGAAAATATCTCAGCAGGTAGGGAGCCTGCTTTATCATCTGTTTTTAACCATATCCCATCTGGTCAGCTGAGCTCCTCTGGTACCTTCATTTCACCAGCTAGAACTTGTCTTTTTCAGATGAAGATTTCACACCCCTTACCTGATCCCAAGGTCTTCAAGGACGATCTGTCATATTTCTTCACCCACTCTTCTCCATAATTCAGCAGCAAGCGTATAGCCGTAGGTGCTCCATAAAACTGATTAATTTTCAACCTTTGTACCACTTCCCAGTAACGACCTGCGAAATCACAAACAGGCTTTTTATCTGTCTAACACTGACGTACCACTGCAAACACTTAGCAGGAAGGTTAACAGCCAAAGCTAAAGCTATGACTACTGTGAGTACAGAGCAAAACCAATGGCAACTGTTTTTACTTTTCACCCTGGATGCACAGATGTTCCTGAATGTCATAAACACAAGTTCCAAAGAAATGGAGCTTACCTCCCTTGAGCAGGCAGGTCACACTGGACAGGTTTCTAAATCTCCTCTGCCACACTGCCATGT
The DNA here is from genome assembly GCA_027564655.1 of Leptodon cayanensis. Classification (NCBI taxonomy): domain Eukaryota; kingdom Metazoa; phylum Chordata; class Aves; order Accipitriformes; family Accipitridae; genus Leptodon; species Leptodon cayanensis. Next base: position 20,303,759 of record JANXJC010000056.1, read on the forward strand.
CTAGCCAAACCTTTGCCCACCACTTCCTCACCTGGGTCAGGGTACACTGGAGTGCTTTCAAACAGGACAGAGGTGGCTCCATTGCAGAGTGGTCCATACACAACATAGCTATGTCCCGTGATCCAGCCAATGTCAGCCACACAGCCAAAAACATCGCCTTGCTGGTAGTCAAATACATACTGCAAAGATAAATGTAAGGCCAGCTGACTTCCTGTTGGCAGGCGCACAGAGCTTAAAGGCAAGGTGCTGGACTGGACTTCCAAGGGGGAGCAAGAGAGTGCACAGGGCAAATGGAGCCAGGCATGTAGGACACAGCAGCACAAAGGCCAGCGCAAGGTGAGGAAGCAAGTCAGAGGGACCACTACCAGGGCTTCCAGGCTCCTGACTGTTTCTGCAAACATACAGGGAGCATGACTGTACCAGCAGCTGCTCAGATTGGAGCAACAAAGCTACAACCAAAGCCCAGAGCCCTGGATACCTAAGGCTGCCTACTCCAGGCAGTTCACATGGGACAGCTGACCCTGAGCTGCCAGGAAGCTGCAGGCCTTGGAGGCTCAGACCCTTCACCAATATCAACAGGTTTACATGAGAAAGCTGGAGAAACAGAGAGGTGCCCATGAAACATTTTCTGAGAAATGTTCTTAGCTGCTCGGCTTCTCTACCAGTGTATATCGCTTTCCAGGTGCTACACTCTCCCTGCTCATCAGATTGAAGAAAAAGATCTTGGAGAACTCATTGTCTTGTCTTGGTTACGGAAAATGCTTCCCACTGTAAATCCAACTCCTCTACCATATGGTGAAGAGGTCCTGACTTGTAAGGTAGAGTCAGGTTTATGTTTTAAATGAAAGAAAGTGGATCAGAACTAAAAGAAAACCCCATGAGTGTGTGGCGAGTGCCACACATGAGTGTGCAAAGACCACAGAGGCCACACAGGTCAGCTGATCCCTCTACCTAGGAGAGCCAATTCTCACCTTACTTTTGCAAGTGCCTTTCCCTCTCAGGCTCTGAAGTACCTCTAAAGGGACCATAGCTGCATACAGTGCCTCCCTGCATGTCTGCACCAGGGTGCAGGACCTACCTTCTGGACTAAGAAAGAGATGCCTTGGAGATTATGCTGTCACTTAGAAAAGCTGACATAACAAATACCCTTCATGCAGAGAAGTTTGACACTCGCACATTCAAATCTTCTACAAATTCAACTGTGTCAGCCTAAAGGAAGAAAACCTCTGCCTGAATTGTATGTGATTACAAACAGGGTGATAACCCTAAAGCCAGATGGACATCTTTCACCACAGTCCTCTCTGCGTTTCACTGTTACCTTTTCATATGCAGAGCTCAGACCAGAAGCTTCAAGAAGCAGTGCCTTGACTTTTTTCTTTTTTCATGAGAAAGGAGGTTAAAATATTTAGACTAGATCACATAGAAAAGCAGCGCAAAGGTGCAACCACAGAGCATGAATGTAATTTTCGATCTTCAGACAAGTGCTATGCAAAGAGGTTGCTTTAAGAGTCCAGATCCTTTCTGAAATAAAAAAGGCCAGCACGCCACTGCAAAATACTACAGTAATATCCACGTTGCTGATGCCAGTAAGATACTTACCAGAATCTCCTCAGCTGCGTCACTTTAATGTCCACAAATTCTGGCCTGCAACACTAGCATGTTTTAAATGCAAAAGTAGCAGCACTGCAGTTTCCCTCCTTTCATAACTCTAGGCTCTGGTTTGCATAGTATTATATTCCCCAGGAACAAATCCTGAAGATTCATTACACATTCTCAGACATTTGTCAGTTTCTTTACACCCAATAAACCAATTGGACAGCAAACACAGAATACAGCACACCTCACCAGTCCAAGTCCCTCTCGTTACTATTGTTGGAAGGTAAGTGAACCTCTTCCAGAGGACGCAGCTGAGTTACCTTGTGTGTGAGAGCAGCGTACAGCAGGTATCCAGCCTGGGTGTGAACAATTCCTTTGGGTTTCCCAGTGCTGCCTGAGGTATACAGCATGAAAAGCATGTCTTCACTGTCCATACTCTCTGGAGTGCATACAGAAGCTGCCTTGGCCATCTCCTAAGGAAAAAAAGGTAGTAGTGACAAAAAGACTTTGGCTATACGGAACCAACCAACACTCCATCTCCAAGTATGTCGGCAGTGTCCAGAAACAAGATCCACTGTTGCTGCTGCCCCCTCACAAACATCCACGGATGTATCATAGGTTATACGTGCTCATCTTGTGGAAAGGCTCCTCTGGACGCGTAGCACTTAGCCTTTCCACCAATACCTCTGCTAGGTGCAGAAGTCAAGGGGAATTGGCCAGATAAAATAACATTTCAGGAAAAAAATGGTACGTCATAGCTTACATTTCAAGCTTTTGCAAGCTGCTGGTAGAAAACCAAAGTGTGACTGCGAACATGAACCACACTTGACAGCAGCAGCAAGGCTGACTGGATACTGTTTAGGATCTTCCTTTTCCTTTTAAAACTGCAGTGCTACAGTTAAACTGTGCATTCTTCTCCCTTCCCTGGCCCCAGCAGTGGATGACCGTCCTGTCCATTTGATCCTCAAATTCTAATTGCTCCTGCCCGTGAGAAGGAGAGTGCTTTACTCTCCTGCCTCTGTCACTCTCCTCACACTCCATTTGTCCAGGTGGGTGAGATCCTCTCCACACCCCTACGGTCAGAACCATGGGAGGGAAGGATGCAATGTCCTACTAAGTCAGAGCAAACTTTTGGTCCAGCTTGTGTGCCCAGTCCAGCAGAGGAAGGAGAAATAATGTGGTTTGAAAGAGATGCTTGTGGTCACTGAACCTTGTAGCAGCAGAGGGTTTGTCTGCCCAGACCGTAGATTTTTCAGGACAAGGTTGAACATTTTATTTATGCATGTACAAACTTGGAATAATCATTGTGTGTTCCAGATGCTCAACATATGGCTGTAAAAAAAGCACAGCTGGCTTGGTTCTCTCAAGTTCTGTACTGTCCTAGATGAATAGTGTGATTCCTGCAAGGGTCATTAGGTGGCTCTTTGAAGGAATGTCTAGGTACTGCCTTTTTACAAGTATACACTGTAAACATGCTGTATTTACAAGTGAACAACACCAGTGGCAGGTCCAGTTGTTTAAAAGTGTCTGACAAACAAAGCTTAATAAAATATCAAGAGCCGATAGAGTCAGATGTAATTCTTAGCCTCTAAGTTACATCACTCCTGCTCATCTCAGGTATTTATTGTGACATTTCAACACTGCTAATTGAGACTGCCTTGTCAGTTTTTGAAACTAAGATGGAGTTCTCATATTCTCCATTACAATATGAACTCGAATTTTGCCCTAAGCCATTGCACAAGATCTGGAAAGCACAACTGCTGTAAAGACCAGTAATGTCAGAGTTAACAGCATTAATGGTTTAATTCTTGTTATGTTTCACACCCTACAACTGACAACAGGCTGAGCTCAGCTCTTGGATCACCAAAGCACCTCAGACTGTTTACAGACTAAGGAACATCGTCAGAATGTGCTTTGTGGAGTAAGAAGGAGTAAAACAATTTCCGAATAAAACCTGCCTTCTCTGTTTAACTTACCCTGGTAGTTGCTCCTATCTCATGTGACCAGCACAGGGGCTCCTGAGTAATTATCTTGGCTGCACACGGGTGATTTCCAGGCATTATTACAATGAGTAGTTTCTGTTTACTGCTGCCGGCAAACTGATAAAACTATTTCTGCATTAGGCTGCAGTCCCATGTGTACCAGCTAAACAAATTAGAACAACTGTTGTTTTCTTCCCAGGAAGCACAAGTTCTAAATATTCCCAAGCCACCATTGTCCTCCCATGTGGTAACCACAACACTGCCCATAGGCTATATTAAGCTTCTCCAGGAATTTATTATTTCTGCACCACCTTTCAACAGTGTCCAGTCTGAGAGTGCATATGACAAACCATAATGGAGTGTCTGAACACAGTATATAACACCACCACCAATGGTATCAGTGCACTCTGGGTCTCAGGAAACACTCATTCCTTAAATCTCAGCACTGTCTGCAAGATTACTAAAATGGACCAGCATACCCCCTGCCCATGCTGAGATGAGTCAGACGCAGATTGAGCTGCTTCAACTCACAATCCTAGCAGACTGTAAATACAGGCAATCCATTTGAGGACGAAGGTCCAGATGCCAAAGGTTTCTCCTTTTCATCTGCAGAACTCAAGTCCCAAAGGCACAGGTGGGGAGAAAGATGATCTAGCCAACACTCAAGCCTAAAAGGAGTTATCCAGAGTGCCAGTGGGCATCTAGGTGACTGCAGGGACATAGAGATGGTGTCACTGCAACACAGCTGTATCCACTAGCCCACTGGGGTTCTGTGGCAGCACGGGAAGAGCAGCACACACTGAAAACCTGTTCCAGAGACAGCATAAAGGCTAGTCATCACTGGCAGGTCTGGTGCGGCTACATCAGAGTGACAAGCTGCAGTGCAGCGGCTGCTTCATAGGCTTTTAGCTCAGCACACATACGCAAGAAAAGCATGGAGGCTGCCTGATCTTCCTTGGCTGTTGTTTCCCAGTGTAGCCTACAGCAGATCAAAGACCAAAGCCAAATACCAGGGTGTGCATGATCTATACATCCAGCAAGACTCTCACGCACGTGTTCTGAACAGCCCTGCATCGGGTCTCTCAGAGATGTCTGTGTTAGCTGGTCACTACATTTATTAGTGCACCATATTTCTCTCCCCCAGCACAGTAAAGATCACATACTTCAAGAAACATCAGGGGAAACAGGCAAGGTTTACCAACACCAACATACCTCCTCAAGGGGAATATCATGGTCACCCATCTGGACTTTGTTATCTGTCCTCTGAGCAACAAAGACATGTTTGACGCTTGGACAGTTCTTCACAGCTTCATCCACAGTCGTCTTCAGCTGTACGATTCGGCCTCCCCTGACTCCCTGGTTGTAGGTGATAACTGCTTTGCATCCAGCTAAAAAGAGAAAGAATTAGCAGACATACCAGCCTGTCTTCCAGGCTAGTATGTGTACCCTGCTTTCATTACTTCTGGGGATGATGTATAGGAGGACAACACGTGTGACAAACACTCAGAACTTCTATCAATCAAAAACTGTCAGTGCCGCTGATGAAAACACTTTAAAACCCGAGACCCACAGAGATTAGGGGTAGCTGGAACCTCCATAGGTTATTTAGTCCATCTCCCCCACCCCAAGGCAGGGTCCACTCCAGCTAAACCATTTCTGACAGCTGTCAGTCCAATCTTCCTGAAACACTCCAATGGTAGCTCTTCCACCCTCTCCCCACCAGTCCACTCCAATGCCCATCAGGAATATGAGAAACTCTCTCCCTATGTCTAGCCTAAGTATCACTCACTGCAATTTAGGTGCCTCCATTCCTGCCTACCAAAACCAACATGCAGAACAGTTTCTTCCCAGTTACCTGTGTTACAGTGAATACTGCTGCTTTAGTCTAACAGCTCACACACCAAAACCAGTGCAAGACTTCCTACGACCTCAGTAAACAAGCACCTTTGCCCCTCTCTTATCCTGTCTCTGGGGCCACATATTAGTGTCCGTTGCAAACTGAAGCGAACAGCACCAAACTCAGCGCCTCAACTCAGAGGTGCTACCCTGCTCTGAGACACCTGCAGCCTTCTGAAACTCACCTGTACCTTGAGGGGAAACCTCCTGGAAGCCACAGCACACAGCAGCACTCTGGCAGAGCACTTCAAAATGTACCACACTACGTTATTACAGAGCTGTGGCTGTGGAGAAATGGTTCTTTAGCCCATCACCTCCACACAAGTGGCTAAAAGTGAGGGATAACTAAAACGTGTACTTGTTCTCTACAGATTAACACTACTAAAACAGAAAAAAAAAAGCATGAAAATTGCTGTAAGACTTATTCCCTCACACTAGCCATAAAGAAACTGATGTGACTGCTAGGACATGAGCCACTTCACTTGCTATTTTGTTCTTCTGCTGGTATTTTTAGCATTACTTTTTACCTAATCACACTACAAGTGCTTTGGGCTAAGAACAGTTCTGTTTGTTGGTACAACGGCTAACAGAGCGGGGGCAGGCTGCCAACACTTCCAGTGCTATACATAAATCACAGTATCACAATCGAGACTGCAGAATTAGCACTGTGCAGGAGTATCAAAGAAACACTGCAATAACACTGCAAAAGAACAAATCAGGCCCCATTCCTAAGCTCTGGTTCTCCCTCCAGCTTCACTGCTGTCTGGCAGTAATCCAGTGCAGACTGAACGTTAAGCGATTTATAAAGTATTTTAAGGCCAGAGGATTCTGCATCTGCCACTAAGGAAAAGGTTCTTCACAGTACTTTGCAAAGGAGAGTGAACTGCCCCGCCAGCTGAGAATGAACCTTTTCTCTTTCTGCCAAGAAAACACAGCATTGGGATATGTCTTGGAGCACCGTCCAGAGAGTTTTGCTCCCCGGTCTGCATCTACTTACAGTCTATGATCCTCCCAGCTAAGGACTCCGCGCTGAATCCAGCGAAGACCACAGTGTGAACAGCACCAATCCTGGCGCAAGCCAGCATTGCTGCCACAGACAAGGGAGACACGGACATATAGATGGCCACCTTGTCCCCTTTCTGTATCCCATATTTCTTCAGGGTGTTGGCAAGACGGCAAGTCAGATCCAGAAGTTCCCTGTGGCACAGAAGCAACCTGTTTTACGCAGGGGAGCAAAAAGAGGATGAACTTGAACCGAGCGAGGCATCGCGATTGCCTCGGGACCTTGTCATTTCAGCAATATAGGGCACACCAGCTTTTGCATCTTGAAGAAGGGTGGCCTGGGGTGCGGTGAGAGCCAGACTGCTCCTGCCACTGGGGAGAGAAGAAAAGGGGGGCAGAGAGCCACACTTGCTGCAGAAGGACAAGCGAGCAAGAGCCGCAGGCGCTGCCCAGAGCTGCCGGGCTCTGGCATGGGTAGAGCAGCCAGCAAGCCAGTGGCTGTTCTGCGGCCTCCAGAAGTCGGTGTCCATTTTAGCAATCCTTGGTGCCTTTTTTACCTATGAGGCTCGGTCAGAAGCTACTGAGAACACGTGTGGGATAAACACAAGATGAAACGGAAGCATTGTCCAAAGACCCCCAGCACTGTTTATGTTGGTGAACTGCTGGAAGTGCTTCACAACTAGTACCTTCTCTTTAAATTGCAAGGGTAAAAAATGCATTTGCATGCATAAGGAAGAAAAGAAGTCCCGAGACACTTGTGTGAGTGGCAGATTTTACAAGACTCTCATCAAAGCCTGATCACCCACAGCCTGAATTCCTCTATTGTCACTTCACCCTGCCATGCTGCATACCGCAACAGCCTCGCAGAACAGAGATACTACCCCAAGTAAAACCACAGCCACTCTTGCATAGAGAAACTCAGGAACACCAACAACAGGAACAAAGGCTCTTTTCTCAGGGCTTGCCGCTGCGACGTGCTGACTTAATAGCAGAAACATTCCTCTAAGGATTGAAAAAGCAGTTTGTGGGCAAGGACTTGCGCCTACACTTATTCTGATGCCTACACGGGGGATAACACAATTGCAGGCATGCCTGGGACCAAGATGCTGTCATGAACTGAACAGCTCTGTGTTCCTGCAGTGGAAGGGCTTTGGTGACCCTCACGAGGGGCTGCAGAGCACCAGTTACCAGTGCCAGTCATCAGCTCAGAGGAGAAGACTCACAGAGTCTGCCAGGAATGAAAATTGTCCTCTGGGTTCAGGAACTTGCTGAGTATTGAGGCCCAGAGGAGAGAGATATCTTCTACTTGCTAGCACATTCATCTTCAACCTGTCACCTCTGAACCCTTAGGGGTCTGTAAGCTACGCCACCAGGGACTCCAAAAAACTGTTAACAAACAAATGAATTTTGGGAGTCTGCATTCCATAATAAGCTGTAAAGCATGATTCTACCAATGTATCCTTATCTCCCAGAACTGGCCATAGCTGTGAAAAAACAAACAAATTAACAAAGCCAGTTTTCAGCTGGTGGCTAAGCTGCAAATAAAATGAAATATTGTTTCTGGTCCATCAAAAATTGTTTTCTTTTTTTAAACCAATGCAAGTTGCAAATAGGCAAAGCCCAAGTGCTCCACTTTGGAAATGTCGTAACAAAACCATGGGCTGAGAATAACTTGGCACCTTACTTCTTTAGGATAGAACTCCATCTGCACTGTGTGAGAGCATGAAGCGACAGCCATAGAGGAAGTATGAAGACAGATACAGTGATGACTGGAGGGATACCACTTCCAGGCAATCTTTTGGAAGAGAAGGAAAATGAGCCTCAAATCCCAGCCACAGCACTTTGTGTTATTTATTTTAAGACTATTCCTGTAGCATGAAGTAAGCAGACCACTCCTGAAGCACAGGAACTCAGAGAGGTGGCCAGACATGCTCAGTGCCTGCTCTCTGGCAGTAGCTGGCAACAGCTACCACCACAGAGAGGTGGCAACCCTGCAGAAAGCAGATATGGAATGGCTTTACCCTGCACTGAATTTCCTCCTAATCCCTTACAGCTAGAGATCAGCCTAAACACTAAAGCACAATATTCAATACTTCTTCCCAAGCAACTCATGACCATGCACGTTCCTGCTATCTACATAAGTGCACAGTCTGTTAGAGGTATTATTTTGCTTACTTTTACTAAGTTCATGAACTGAGCAACTCCGCGCAATAACAAATTCCCACCCAATGTTCGGTTTTGTGCCTTGTCCTAAAAGGTCACATTCTCTGGTCCAGAATTCATCTGTTGCTGCATTAGAGAAAAATCTCCTATGTGGATAAGTAGTAAAGAGCCAAAACAAAACTAAGCTGCTCAACGGCAGAGCACAGGAAGTGAAACAAGCCCCAGACAGGCACTTGTGAGAAAGCAAAATAAAAACCACTTATCTGTGATGGAAAATACCCAAGTGCTTTCAGAGCTGCAGCCTCTTTCTCCTGAACAGAAATGCCAGAAGAGCTCTGGCTAGGGCATCCTTTCTGAGCAGCTCCATGGTTCACTTGCTTACTCAGGACTCGGTGACCATGATGGCAGAAGCTCTCATTGTTTTTTGATTATTAACCCCAATTTAACATTTGCTTAATGAGAGTGTGTGAGCAAGCCAATAGACAATAAGGACCAAGTCTTTACCCCCAGATCCATTTGCTTTGTCTTCTCTTCTTTGTGTTCTGAAAGGCTGAGACAGGAAGGCCTTGGAGGTCCCTTAGTGGTGCAGCACATGGGAGAACGGACACAAAGGCAAAAAGAAGGTGAAGCCAAGAACTCCAACAAAGAAATCCACAAATCCCTGAGCATCAGGTGTGTCTTCTGGCTCCTGTAGCAGCAACTCAGGCTTCCCCTCCAGCTCAAGAAAGGGAGTTAGCAGAAATGGTGTGTCAGGAATCCTTCCCTTGACTCCCTCACTGCTTCACACACACTTTGCTATCTAACAGGCATGTGATTAGCACATGCCAGCAGGTTACAGATTTCCAGTACTTAACCTAAACACGTCTCAGGGTGGAACAAGCACCCTGCAGGGTCACTGGCCCCTAGAACTGAGCGGGACAAACCTAACTGGACTGAACAGGAGGAAACCATGGCCGTTACCACCCTCTCCACCTGGTACTGCTGCCAAGCTTGGCGTTGCCGTCCCTCCAGCACACAAGGTTAGAAGAGCCAAGAGCAATTCTGGCCTCAAGCCCAGCATCGCCCCACCCTTGGCACGGAGGCAATGCCACCGAACGCGGGCGGACCGTGCACAGGGACCTGCCTCCCATCCACACCCATGAGGTGTGTTGGTAGCAAGGCCTATCTACTGAAAATATACATCAGACGCTGAAAAGAGTTAGACGCTGTCACCCTGGAGCCGGTGAAAGTGTGCAAAAGAATGCATCTTCACTTAGCTTCTGCCTCCACTGTCACACGGGGTACGGAGAAAGGGTAGAGGAACCTGAGGCTTAGAGTGAAAACGCCTACCCTGAAAGGGCCAGCAAAGGACAGAGGGTGGCCAGAGGCTCGGAGCAGATGTGCACTGCTTCTACAAACCACAAGAAGAGGGAGAAAGGCAAAATCCCCAGAGATGCTCCTAGTGTTGCCGCCTGCCTGCACTCCAAAGGATTTCCGTGCAGCCGCCCAAGCAGACGGTGCGGAGCAGGGCACTACGCTCAGCAGAGACAGGCAGGAAAATCACTGGAGACGGACGAAGCCATGGGGCACACGGAGGGTCCCAGGGTGCCCAGCTCCCTGCATGCAAGCCAGGCAGACAACAGGAGGATCTCAGCAGAGCCACTGCAGGAGAAGGAAACATGCTGCAACGAAAGGAAGCGCCCGGCCCCCTCTGCACAGAGACAGCCGAGAAACTGCAAAGTCAGTTCATGGCGCAACGGTCTGCAGATCCTCTGCAAAAGCAGATTGTAAGAGCTGAGAGCAAATAAGAGAGCAAAGCGGGCAGCAGAACGCCAGTGGGTAAAGTATCAGGGTGGAGCTGAGAAAGAGGGAAGCAGCAGCCAGTTGGACCCAGGAGGCGAGGCCGTCTGCACCGAACAAGGAACAGTATATATAGTACGTGCTTTTAAAACAAAGCAAGCCAGGGAGATGGTAGGCGCATTAATGAACATAGGCAGGGAAGGACTTGCTTTCGGAAAATGTTATCTTCCAACTGAAAATGCGGACAAGTCCAAGCCATTCACTGTACTGCAGGTGTGAGGGTAGATAGATGCTGAACATGGATTTCACGCGAATTTACCCATCCCAACCATGCACCTCCAAAACCAGAGGGAAGCACCACCTTACCCCAGTGACATGCCTGCTCATGGTGCAGTTGACACACTGACAGGCTTTAAACACCATGCACAAGAGCTCTGGGGAGAGCCAGCTCTCCCGCTGTGCCAGCAGGAAATCTGAGCAGCCCACTGATTTCCGTGAGCTTTGGAGCAAGCCTTTCACATAGCTGTTTCATGTCACAACCTGCTGGAAAACCATCTCCTTTCAGGGACAGAGCAGTCTGCTCCTGTCGTTTCCCTACAGCCCTGTAACACGGCACTGCCGTGGCAAGCAACATGCCACACGCTTTGTGCCGAGTTTGCAAGGTCTCATGAACACAGCTTGTGATGCTCGCTCTGTCTGAACTCTTCTTGAACTACCTGCACCCTGTTTCACCTGGTTTAGCTGTAACAGTGATTCTTCTAACTGACCAGGTAACCATGGCTAAATTTTTTTATGCTTCTTTATTTTTTTATGCTACTGTCATGGGTTTACAACCCTAACATAATGAGGTAGTGTAAAGAAATGCAGGCCTGGTATGATAAGAGGCCTTGAGAAATAGAGGCATGGTACGTGGCGTGAAGGAGAACAGATGTGGGACAAGTGATGGAGCACAGGCTGGCACTGGTGGCCTCATGCTGCAAACGACCTGTAAAACAAAATGTGTGCCTGATGCTGGACAAAAGTGGTGTCAGTGGTAACCAACAGGACCTCCTTCTTTTTCTGTAATAATTAGATCTTGACTAATAAGATTAGAATGTTAAGCATTCAATTATACTAAGAATAAACTCTTGGTTCTCTCTAAATAAGGCGTGCTGCCTTTTTGCCCATAAACAAGACTTCGAGCGTTAACACTGTTCTCTTCTAGAGACTCATCACCCTTTATGCAGGCATCTCCTCAGCTATCACAGCATCACTTCTAAGCACAAGACCTGTAAGGCTGGCCCTCCAGCAGAGCTAGCAGATCACTGTTCAGGCCAGTACTTACGTTTAATCTAACAGACGCAGCATTTCTCTCCCTATCTTTACAACATCTCTGTTCAGAAACTACCAGACCATATTTTTCCCAGATCACTCCCCAGATACAGTGGTGCCTCTGTTTCCAAAGCCCATCATTCAACGGCTGGAACAACGACTCCTGTAAAACCCACCACCAACACATAGCATTTCTCTGACGCGTTTTAGGGATGCCTGGCAGAACATTTTTCCAAGAAGTCTGATGCTATCTTTCGCCACAGCAAGACAGCCTGCAGCTTTCTAAACAAAGGAAGCCAGTTCTTTTTACATCCAAAAAAATCGCATCGAGACCTTCTTTGGGAAGCAGCCTTTTGCAAAGCATTTCTAGACATTTTCCTAATCTATTCAATGCCATATATGGGCTTTGACAGTGCCTGTTTAGGAGGCTCCGCACAAGCCATGTTCTCTGCTGTCTCAGCATTACAGCTGGGTTGAGTGTCTCTTGCAGCGAATAGTTTACTTCCTGAAACCATAGTTTGGATGAGGCTGAAACTATTTGAAAATTCAGGTCAAATGCCCCAAACAGGTTAGTGTAAAAAGAAAAAAAAAAAAACAAAACCAAACAGAAAACCCCAGATCTGGGCATCTCTCAGCCCAACACCCTTATATCTCACCTCCTAGCTGTTGCTCTACATGAATTACTGTGGAACGGCGGAGTTCAAAGCCTGTCTCTATACCTTGTGATCACAGCACCACGGACACTATCGTTTGAGATGTGGTTTCAGGTCCCCTGGGACACACCAGATCTTCACACCCATACCTTCTGCCTGGGTCAACATTCTGGCCACAAGGATAATGCACAAACCTATTCACCCTTCACTGCAGCTTCTGTGACAGTGCCCTAGTTTAACCTTCCATTTCCCTAACTTTTTGCTAAATAGAGAAAACATGTGTTCCCTTTTTTTCACCAAAAGGAAAATTCAACTTTTTTTCCATTTTAGTAAGAATAGCTGAAAAACATAAAGCTCAACGTGAGGCTTTTTGGCTGTAGGTTCAATTGCTAAGCCAAGGACAATTGTCCAGCCTTCCTGCAGACATCCTGAACCCAAGGCAAGGAAAACCCCTTGTGACCTCTTTCAGCTGAGAAAATGAAAGGTCCCTGAGCTGCCTTGCATGGGGAAAGCCAAAAGCCTGGGCAAGATTACTTGCAACTTCAATTTAGGAAGCCAACACTGGAAAGAAGGAAAAGAGTTTGCTGTCAATGAGAGACACCTTCCACATTGCACAGCCTGGCGAGTACCCACATGGCTTCCAGCTGCAGTCTTCACTGTGATCTCTAATACAATTTCAACCATTTCAGCTCGGACTGAGGAACCACTGTCTGTTGGCTTGTTAAAGGCATAGCTGCAATGTGGCTAATGAAGATGTCCAACTACTTCTCTCCCACCTACCTAGGACCCTAAGAAAAGCTACCAAGGACCCTAATTTCTGGCCCTTCAGCTTCTGCTTTTCACTCCCTACTTTGTATTTTGCATCTTGAACATTCCCTCTGCCCACAACATCTTCTGGACCGGACTGAGCTCCTTTGTAAGTTAAAACCCTTCCACTGAGACCCAGCCTGCAACCCTTTGCAAAAACAGGTTAGCTGACACGTACTGTTGCCCACTTCTTCGCACAGCTCCCTTTGGCAATATCCACAGGATTTTGCAGTGCTAGGAAACACTGGCTCACGGGTGGCTAAATTGTAGAGACAGTGGTAAATGAGGGAACACCAGAGAGAATAAATAACCCATGTCGGACAGGGGGAGGTCTGGCATAACTTTAGCTCCTGTCTTTAATATTCCCTGTTGCTGAGCTTACAGAGGCTGCAACCCAACAGCTCCAGCCAACCACTCTGCCTGCTTGTACAAGGCACTTGATAATATAGCCTTTAAAACCCAGGCGCAGCAACACATTGGGGAATTCCTCTTCAAGGTTTCAAAGCTCCTGGGCCCTGACAACATCCACAGAGCAGGACAAAACACTCCCAGCTGGGTTGGACCCTTCTGCCAATAAATTCAGCTGGCAGCTCACAGCAGCACACTCCTGTGGGTTAACTGCTACTTTGCCACTGCCCTACCACTGAGTTTATGGTGGTTTAGCCTCCAGAGAGCCAGACCTCTTGATAAGAGATTGCCAAGATCTGTCTCCACTTTGCTGACTGCAGCCACCAAATCCCAGGAGGGCTGAATTCCCTACTGTCACAAAGCAGTAAAAAAACAAAGTCTCCTGCCTTCCCGTTCAAAACTGGAGATAAATTGAAACTTAGCTGAATTTCTACATGATAAAGAGGAAATCCAGAGAAGAGAAAAAGCACAAGAAGGGGCCAGGGAACTTTTTTCCCCCCAAAATGCCGAGTTGCATCAGCTGGAGAGACGGCACAAAACTCAGCAGTGAAAAAGATCATCACAACTGAGCTTGTAAGGGCAGCAATCATCACTCAAGCAAAACTGACATGTTTCACCTACGGCTTTGTTTATCTTTGCCAGTAAGGAGATGTTTGGATTCCTCTCCTAGCACAGAGCACTTGAAGTCAGCTGCATAAACACAACCCACCCTGCTGACAAGCACTGCATAGGGATGTAGGCTGACTTGGGCACGGCCCCACCAGCTCTTTGCCTGCTGCAAGCTAGGCAGTTAGTGGGGCAGCAGAGGCAAATGGAGGCTCTTGCTTCTCCCAAGGATAAGCAAGCTGGGACAGGACTTTCCAATGTAGCTGCATTTCTTGCCAATGCATGGCGGAGGTCCTGCTGATTGAGGATTTCCCCTTCTTCAGGGAGGAGGAGCCCTTTTCCCGCACAGCCACCTGCTTGCTTTGCAGGCTGTGATGGGAATGGGGCCAGTGCTCAGCTGTTTTCTTGCCCCTGACAGTTCCCCAGAGAAGGGAGAGCACCCACACCAGCAGCCGCACCTTTCCTTGTGTCACCCAGGGCTTATCTATAAGAAGAAGCAGCTCACAGCAGTAAGCTTGGCAAAGTAGATAATGCAAAAAACTGGTGCCTTGTACTCCTCTGCACGTAAGCCCTGGACATCTCCCAGCTGAGATTCCAGGACCCTCCCCAAAGCTGGTCCATTAAGGCAGTGGCCAAATTAAAGCCTTTACCTTCCTAGCACACAACTTTAAGGCTGCTGTCTCATTAACAGCACATCCGAAGGAAACAGGCACAACTCCTCTGCCACGGACACCAGAGTTTGGGTCCTTCTGATATCCAGCACCCCTCTCATTCTCTCTTTACACTGGGGCTGTCCTGCACAGAGGCTGGCGTGCAGAGACCACCCTGCTACAGAGGGCTCTCGGAGAATTACTCGACCAGCATCACAGCTTCTGGGCCACCTCTTTTTCTGATATCCTTTCCCTCACAAAACTTCTAGCTAAAACAAGACGCTACTGCAAAAAGTTTTCAGCTGAGCTCAGCCTTTGGAAAACCTTACTGCCCCATTTAAAACCTTTAAAAATGCAGCCCAAAGATCACAGAAAAGGCAAAACTTTTGATTCTCTCCTTGCATACACACCCATATAATATCACTGTTTTCAACAAAGCTATTCCTGGCTTAATGAGAGAAACAGAGAACCAAGTGACCTGTTTACCACGTCGTAGGACCAAAGTCTCTTGAGAAACTGCGTCACTCGAATACAGTCACATCTCGCCAAGAGTATCAGGCAGAAACAAGAACATAGCTCTCAAATACAAGGAGAAGTCTGAAGATAGAGGTTGCCAACTTGCCTTTCACTCAGATGTTCTTCCTTCTAGTTGCTAGTTACCGTATCTTTGTAAGGCTGTGCAAAGAGGGATTCAGTTTTCAGACGTGAGTTACTTCTCTTCAAGCCACACAATCACAAATCCACAGTGCTTTCTTCCAAAAACATTTTGGCATGGCCAAGAGAAAAACAGTTCTGTTGCTGTTCAGAAAGGACTCCTCATATCTCCAGAGATCCCAGGAAGATGGTTTGAGGGTCTGGAGCAGCTCAGCACATTTCAAGTAGCACAGTCTGAGGAGGAGGCTAGAGTTGCCTCAAATGAGGCTGTGCTATCTGATGGGCTGCTCTCCTTCTCAGGTTAATCAGAGCACAATTCCCACCTCTGACCTACCCCCAGTTTCACGCCTGGGGCACGAAGAGAGCAGTAAAAGTACATACACCACCCCAAAATCTGGGAGAAACCTTCAATTCCATCTCCTTTTCTACCAGCAGAATGGCAAAAGCAAAACTCAAAGCATTTAGCCAAGCTACCCAGTTGGTTACAACACATTTCTATCATAACATGCCTACGTAGCCTGTGAAATAACAATACCAAGATTAAAACCAATCCACTTCTTCCACAGCTTTACATCAGATTGTGTTTATTTCTGTGGCATGGAGCACTAACCTCTCAAAGCTATTTGTACACCCACTCCTCCCTGCTGACCAGCTTCCTCACTCCAATGAATAACGTTTTCAGGAGCTTTAATAAATTCTGGAGGTGAACCAGAACCTATTTAGACTCAAGGAGCTCCAGGAATCCCAACTATCAACAAGCTACAGAAAACATTTTGTAAAAGAGTCAGATGCCAGGACTTCCTATGACTCCTCTGCTTTCCAATCCAGCAGATCAAACATGTGGCTCCCCGAGATCCAGCAGATCAAACATGTGGCTCCCTAACACAGGCACTGAGGAACGTACAAGTCTGGGAAACCTTTAGCTCTCACTAGAGAGACAGATGATGTAAAAGCCATTTTTGCAGGCAGGCCTGTCTCCTGTAATTTCTTGGTGGTAAACATGCCTGCGTTTTTCAGGAGCTGTCTCATCATGACACCACAACCTAGCCGCAGCACTCCGGCTGCACGTCCCGTGTGCTGGAGCACCTTGGAAGAAAGTAAAGTTTCACAGAGGTCCGATTTCAGAGCAGCAGCTCTTCTCCCCGCCCCACCACATTGCCAGGCATCGTAAACCATTGTGAGAAGGTGCCATACCTGTACGTGACATGCACTGCAGTGCCAGGCTCATCTCTCTCCCAAATCAAAGCCACTCTGTTCGGAGACTTTTCGACGTGTTGATCCAAGCAATTTACTGTAAGAAAACAGAGGTTTAAACAAAGCCTGATCATATGCAAGGTGCTCTGTAAACTCAGCTTGGTCAAGCGTAACAGCAAGCTAGCATAAGATGAAACATCATTTGTTCACTAGCTAGCCACATGCTCATTTATAACACTGGAAGTGACAGCATTTGTAGCACTGGTAAAGCTGTCCTTTGCCGTATGTGTGGTATGCAAATACTACAAATACAATACTTAACTGGTACAGCTGCCTTAAGAAATGGCATCCCTCAGCTGATTCAGCTCAGCTTAGCTCCACTGGCTAAGCTTAAACCAGCCCAAATCTCAACCCTGCTCCCAGCAGCACAAAGACAAGACACTCTTTTGATGTTTTTGCTCCCCAAAGCAGCATTTCACTACATAAATCCGACAGACCGTCTTACCCAGCTTGCATTTTTAGCACTGCATCATTTGAATTTTCTAATTAAAGCTCATGTGAAACACTCTTATTCCAGGGCATAACAGAAGAGCTGAATCTCAGCTAACTGAAAATACCTAAAACTTTAGCATCTAGGGTAAAATCACAGAGTACAGACACCTACACATTATCAGACATCTGGGAAAGATGAGCACGTCTCAAGCTGTGTACTACATCTCCTAAAACTTAAAGGTTTACCAAATTACTTTTTGAAGGTGCATCTCTCCCCCCAACAACTTGAGGTGGAGGAAACCTGAACAACTACGCGAGATGCTCAAGTGGACTTAGGGAGAGCACCCACCCTGAAGAAACTTATAGAGAATCCACCCAAGAAACCTGCCTGCACGTTCAGTAGCAACTTGCTTGATGGTTAGAGATTAATCTTGTAAAGTATTAATTCTAAGCCTAAACTACGCTTACTTATTTCATTATAATCTTCCAAATGCAGTTACTTTATTCCAATAGACAACTATTAAAAACCAGTCAGGCACACTGCTGTACAACTCAGAGAAAACCCTTAAAAAATTGTTGAGTTTCAGATCATATTTCCTGGAAACATTAATACTAGCGGGGGAGGATTTCATTTTTTCCAGATAAACTAAGTGCAAGCAAAGCTGCCTATTGCTGTCACAATTTGTGAAGTTTAAGTAAACCACAGCCCGGGAGTCAGCTTCGGCTGTTTTATGGTCACAGCTGATTTACACAGAGGGTGGGAATGAGCCCCTGAAGGTGCAAATCCCTCAGAATTCAGCATATTTCATTACAAGAACAACACTCAATCTCAAAAATATGAAAAAGCACTCTTCAGCTGTTTAAAGTCTTTTATTTTTTAATGCAAATCTCTGCAGCAATACTAGAAAAATAAAGGAGATAAAGCCATTCCTTAGGCCACCCTAATATGATACGGGAGGACAAAAGCTCTAAGGGGAATGCTTTAAGCAGTTATACACTGGTTCTCTCTGCCACCTGTCCACAGGTAATTGGATCTGCTGTGGCTTGGTCTGCAGCCTTAGCAACTCCCACCTCCAAGCTCATTGCAGCAACACCCTCACACATTACACCACACTACACTAAATCACATTAACGGGGATTCATTGCCCAAGCAGCACTTCTTACTCATAAGCAGCCATACCAGCCTTCAGAGGGAATTTCTGTTGCAGTGAGCCCCAGCTGAGCCAAGTGAGAGTTTTAGCTCTTTGCTCAGTAAGAACTGGCAGGTGAACCAGGGCCAAATACTATTATTTCCTTCCTGATCTTAGGCTTACAAGAGCCTTCTGCTCACTTTACAAAATAGAATTTAGTGACCTTCCCCTTACTACTATATCCTAATGGTTTCTCCATACATTTTCTTGCCTCCTCAACAACGCTTGGAAACAATTCATTTTGGTTAGACATGCTCCTGAGAACCCAGTGCCCTGGCTCGAAGTACGGTAGTTACCCGGGTTATTCTCCTGGCCAGGAGTTACAGTGCAATAAACCCAGAAGCGCTGAAGCTCGCAATTCCCCCAGATCCTACCACAAGGTCTCCCCAAGCAAAAAGCAGCAGATGACTCAGTTGTCTGTGGTCCCGCTGTGTTGGGAGATGGGCACACAAGATGCTCTGCATCAGGGACCTGAACTGTTGCCATGTTTCTGTAACCAGTGTTCAAATCAAGAGATCAAGGGACAAAACCAGAGCCTCCAAGCAGAAAACCAGCCACTCGGCTGTGGGCGAGTACCATCTTCACTGTGCTTTAAAAGAAGAAAACCATCAATAGCAAAACTGTTTAATTCTGCGCATCTATGTTTTAGAGGTCTAGGGTTTCTTTTTACCTAGGCAAAGAAAACAAAGTGGCATTTAGTGCCTGCTGAAGAGCCAGACCCGCAACATGACCAAAAATCAGGCTCAGCAATATCTGAATTTCAGACACCTGACCCACAGGGGATCCAGAAGAAGGTGTTGATCCCACTCTACAGAGGGAAAAAAAACAGGTCCCTGAAAGTCTCTGTGCTCAGCCAAGATCTTCCTTTCGACAGGAATCAATGAAAACAGAAGTCTGGCTACAATCCCTCTAATTGCTGGGTGCTGGAAGCAGGGCTGTACACACACCTCCACCAACTTGGGATCCACTGCTGGGAATCGTCTCCTGGGAGGAGACGCTTCCCTATGTCCTCTGGAAGACCTGAGGAAGGTTTGCTCTTTTGCTGTGGAAAAAAGGTGGCCAGAGAGATTATGCTGATCAAGCGGTGGCGATTCAAGCGCTCTCCCAGGAACGCGAAATGAAGGTAAGAAACGTACATCCCTGTTAAAAAGACTTTGCCACCGAGCTGTAACCTAGACGGGGCTGGGGCTTACTCCCACCGGGGGCCACAGCACAGAAGAGCCTTCACGGCAGATACGGTGAAGCTGGAGGAAAAGACCAAGCCCCTCGTTTAAAACAGAAAAGAAGCAGCAGCTTCCCCCCAATAAAAGACTGGAGTTCACGCTGTCCCCCACTTTCGGTTCACCTTTGCATCACCGCTGTGGAGCCCACCGTGGGCCCAGGGGTGTTCTGGAGGCCTTGAGGCCGGCACGGCCAACGTCGAGGCATCCCTACCAGCATGGCACCGGGGAAGCCGCCCTCCAGACCCCGCTGCTGCCGCAGGGCTCCCCCAAAGAAGGGGCGAGCGGCCGCCGGGGAAAGCAAGGCCAGGGCAAGAGGCTTAGCCATCTTCATCCCCGCTTCCCAGGATTTTCTCCCCCACTTCCCAGAGCGCTTCCCAACACCTGGCAGACATCCTCCCAGCGCCGCTCCACCCAACTCCTCGGTTTTTCCCTCAAAAGAGGAGCGCTGGCGAAAACAACCCCAGCGGGAAGGCCCTAGGCAGGCCGCCAAGGCAGGAAGCGGGCAGCCCCCGGCGGGACGGGGTGTCCCCCCCAGGGCGGCGGGAGATGCGCGGGGCCCGAGGGACGCCTTACCCGAGACGTTGAGGCGGCCACCGAGGAACCAGCGGGCGGCAGCGGCGGCGGCAGGCGGGCCGGCCCGGCAAGCCGTGTGGAAGGGGCTGTCCCAGCGTAGCACCCCCCTCGCCACCTCCGCCCAGAAACCGGCGGGGTCGCGGGCCGCCCGCTCCCGCCAGACCCCGTACCCGCCGGCCGGCAGGGCGACGGGGCCCTCCGCCTCGCTGAGGTAACGCCTGGCGCTGACCGGCAGCCGTCCCGCTGCCAGCGGGCGCCTGAGGGCTCGCAGCACCCGCGCTCCGGCCGCCGCCGACGCCATGGGGCTACGGCCCTGCGCCGCCGTCGGGGCCCCGGTACCGCCCCCGGCCGCCAGCAGAGACCGCCTGCGGGGAGGGGCTGCCCCCCAGCGGGACGGCTGCGGGAGGGTGTCCCGTCGTGTCCGTACCCCCCCACCCCCGCAGGCGGTCTGCCAGGGGAGAGAGGGGGACCCGGACCCGGGGGGGGGTGTCGTCGTCGTCCCCCCACACACACCCCGTGACACCCCCGCACCCGCATGGCCGCGGGAGCGGCCCCAGAGACACCCCTGCACCCGCATGGGGCTGGGAGAACCGCGGGGGGTGCCCCTGCACCCACGGGGCCCCGGGACAACCCCCAGAGACTCCCCTGCACCCGCATGGGGCTGGGAGAACCCCAAGAGACACCCCTGCACCTGCATGGCCCCGGGACAACCCCAAGAGACACCCCTGCACCTGCATGGCCCCGGGAGAACCGCAGGGGATGCCCCTGCACCCACGGGGACCCGGGAGAACCCCAAGAGACACCCCCATACCCGCATGGCCCTGGGAGCACCCCAAGAGATGCCCTTGCACCCACAGGGACCCGGGAGAACCCCAAGAGACTCCCCTACACCAGCATGGATGGCCCTGGGAGCACCCCAAGAGACACCCCTGCACCCGCATGGCCCTGGGAGAACCCCAGGAGACACCCCTGCACCCGCATGGATGGCCCTGGGAGCACCCCAAGAGACACCCCTGCACATGCATGGCCCTGGGAGAACCCCAGGAAATGCCCCTGCACCCACGGGCCCCTGGGAGAACCCCAAGAGACACCCCAGCACCCACAGGGCCCCGGGAGAACCCCCAGAGACACCCCTGCACCATCATGGATGGCCCTGGGAGCACCCCAAGAGACACCCCCATACCCACGGGGCTCTGGGAGAACCCCAAGAGACACCCGTGCACTGGCATGGATGGCCCTGGGAGCACCCCATACCCAGAGAGACACCCCAGCACCCTCTCAGCCTTGGGAACACCCGTAGCACTTACACGGGTACACTCGACCCAGAGAAACACCTACCCAAACGCACCCCTGTGTCCATCCAGCCCTGGGAACAAGCCCCCCCCGCACCCCCAGAATCACCTGCAGACATAACACCCTGCAACTTCCACCACCCTGGAAACATCACCCGCACAGACGCACAGGCAGAGGTGCACCCCCGCGCGCACCCTCCATCACCCTACACCCAGGTACAGCCACACGCTTCAGCACGAAACACAGCAACACGCTCGGCACACACACGCACACGCTGCCCGACCCACAAACCGGTGTCCGTCACCCCACGCCGACCACAACATCAGCACAGCAGCGGCACCGGCCTCAAACGGCGTTCCCGGCCCTCGTGGGTAGGTGGCAAACACGTTGTGCCCTGGCACGCTGCCACATGTCGTACGCTTGTCCGCCCTTTGCTCGAAATGGGGTAGGTCTCTCCAAGTGGGTACCCGTCTACTTTTTTTGCTTGGCAGCCCTGAGAGCATCGTCATTAACACAACATGGAGCTCGTGGTTTTGGTATCACGACGCTTCTTCCTCCATCTTAATCTCAGGATCAGATTTAACCCTGACTTTATAAGGCAAACCCTCAGTAACGAGCAGCGAGATTTTACAGCAAGTAACACTGAGCTGCTTCCCTGTGCATGGCAGGGACCTTTTTGCTGGCATGAAGAAACTAATTCTTTTAGGCAGTTTGGTCCAGCCTCCCAGCACCAAGTTCGAGAACTCATATTAGAGCGGAAAGGTCTGGGCATCCTTAAGAAGTGCCAAACTACCCGAGCACCAAATCAACTCACTCCCAGAGTTTGGGCAGATAAAGCACATTGCATGTTCAAGATTAAAAACTTGAAGCTACTTTTTATGCTAAGCTGAAGCTTGTTCTGGCAGTGATAGAGACAAGTAGTGTTTTGTATAACTTTTTCCTATCTAGAAATATCACCAGACACTTTATCTAGGTAAATAATACAGATTTTATCAGGATTTGGATTTCTGACACTTCTGACGTTTGCAGCTGTGTTTTATAGCTAAAGTACAAGAAAAAATATACTCTTAACTTCCTTGCAAAGTAGGTGTTTCCGCACTGCTGATAGAGCTCAGTATTCCTTCCTTACGTTTTAAACGCCAGGGTTTCGGTTTGCCTAAATGTTCTCTTACAAACAGCAGCACGTATGCCACCTGGTGTCAGACAAGAGTATGGAGAGCTCTTCGGGTTTCACTTGGTTTGCTTACAGATTACTCAAAAGTTTTCTATCAACGATTACCTATATGCAAACCACACACCACCACTCCCCAACCCCCAGGATTGCAGAGGAATGCTTTTCACAAAACGAGCGAATGAGTCGTCAAAAAACACTAAGCGTGAATTTAAATTCTTTGGCCTGGAAAGCTAGCTGCTTCATTTGCAGACCTTGAAATCTTCTGGGAACAGTGCCCTTCTCCGGTTTTCTTCCATAGAAAGCTGATTTTTCCTTTTCCACCACCAAGTTTTATCTTTCTCCTGCTTCACCTGACCACCACCCCCCCCTCAAGTTTTGACTGTCTTTTGCCTCAGAGAAAGCCATCACCATCATCAACACAACTCAGATACAATCCAGCCTGGAGGCCACCCAGTCGCCCCATTCAGCTGGGCTGCTGGGCAGGACAAGCACAACCCCAAATCTCCTTTCTTGCCTCCAAGAGAGCTGAGGAGAGGGGAGATGAGCCCCTGAGATTTTGTGCTGCCTACTTGTCCTAGCTATGACTTTCTGGCCGTGAAGGCTGACATCAGGCGGTTGACTTTTGAGAACCAAGGGGTGTAATAGCAATTCTCATTATTAAGTACAGTGCTTGAGTATGCCAGGAAAGGCTGGTGCTGAATAAAAGACAGGTTATGGAATGCTTCCTGCATTTACTGTGTCTCCATTCGGAAGACCCTTCTGGCATTATGGAGTCCAAACAGCGATGCTGGCTTTACCAGCTCTAGAGAAGTCCGGTTACTGTGATCTGCGAATGGCACCTCTCTATGGCAGCTCCCAAAGGTTTTTGGCTGCCAGGGCAGAAGAAGTCATTCCCTGCTGCAGTCAGGCCTCCCAGTCCAACCAGACAACCTCACTGCTCTGCAAGAGATTTTAGCAGCTAACAGGCTCACCTGCTGAATAGCTGCAGCCTTTGGCATTATCGTAGAAGAATCATAGAATGGTTTGAGTTGGAAGGGATTTTAAAGATCATCTAGTTCCAACCCCCCCTGCCACGGGCAGGGGCACCTAGACCAGGTTGCTCAAAGCCCCATCCAACCTGGCCGTGAACACTTCCAGGGATGGGGCAGCCACAACCTCTCTGGGCAACCTGTGCCACTGCCTCACGACCCTCACAGTAAAGAACTTCTTCCTTACCTCTAATCTAAATCTACCCTCTTTCAGTTTAAAGCCGTTACCCCTTGTCCTATCGCTACATCCCCTTGTAAAAAGTCCCTCTCCGGCTTTCCTGTAAGCCCCCTTTAAGTACTGGAAGGCTGCTAGAAGGCATCCCCAGAGTCTTCTCTTCTCCAGGCAGAACAACCCCAACTCTCTCAGCCTGTCTCCATAGCAGAGGTGCTCCAGCCCCCCCATCATCTTCGTGGCTCTCCTCTGGACTTGCTCCAACAGATCCATGTCCCTCTTGTGTTGGGAGAGCTGGACGCAGTCCTGCAGGTGGGGTCTCACCAGAGCGGAGCAGAGGGGCAGAATCCCCTCCCTCGACCTGCTGGCCGCGCTGCTTTTGATGCAGCTCAGAATGCGACTGGCTTTCTGGGCTGCCAGCGCACGTTGCTGGCTCGTATTCAGTTTTTCATCCACTAATACCCCCAAGTCCTTCTCTGCAGGGCTGCTCTCAATCCACAGGCCCAGCCTGTGTTTGTGCTTGGGATGTTAAAGTGAATTAAGTATATTAAAGGTCTTCCGTGCTGATATCATGGCAGGCAATGATGAACCAAGCCAGTAGTGGCCTGAGTAGGGGGTGAGTTTGGCTGCAGGTATCTGTTGATCAGAGCTGTAACAAAAGAAAGACAAACAAAACAAAACAAAAAACCCAACCTCCCACATCTTTCTACTCCTATTCTTACTGCTACCAGCAGTTGGATATTGGCCTCATCTTTGATTCTTGCCAACATATACGAGGCTTACTCAATGTGGCGTGCAAGCCCTAAAAGTGCCAGCATAAAGCTGAGCACGGGCAGAGGTGTTTGCAGGATGGGGACCTTCGACTGGAAGCACTGGGGCACAGGATTTTCATCCCTGCTGGGTTAAAGAGCACCTGGCATCCTAGCAAGCCTGGCGGGCTTTTCCACATCCCTCTCTGGAGACAGTTTGAAGCCTCAGCCTTCAGCTGAAGCCATCCTGGTTAGAGCCAGGACTCCACCAGGCAGGCTAAGCTCCTCTCAGTAACTCTCCGTGGGCTCATTTTGCATTTACCCCACATTACCTCTTGCTCTCTCTGGTGTGACAGCCTGGAGAGCACCAGTGCTGTACCACTGAGGACGGAGAAAATAGCAGGGGATTTCTGCTTCTGCCCCTCTCCCAGGCACAGCTACCCTCTCACCGCTTTGCTTTGCCTTTCTATCTTTTCTGTCAAAGCAGGTATTTGTCATGATTTACGTTTCCCAATTGGTCGTCCCACTATTTGTCCCTTATTTGCATAAAAAGGAGAGGAAGAAGATGGTGAAATCCATGACTGCTACTTGGTTATCACTGTTCTGCACCTAACAGCACTTTCCAGCGGTCTTCCCACATGGCTCACATACGGCTGATGTCCGGCCCCACAAAGAAAGGCAGGGCCAGGCAAAAACATCGTTATAGAGCCATGTACACGCTGGTTTGTGTTAGAAATCTTCCCAAGTCACGATTAACCCAGATCTGTTCCAGTGGGTTTGCGGGTCCGTTCAGTTCCATCTGCAGAGGCGAAGGCTCAGGGGGAGGTTTAGAGCGGGGATGAAATAAAGCTAAAATGCAGTTATTTAGGTACCACTTTAATTCGGTGGCACAGATCAGCATGGACCTTGGGTCCAAAGCAACAGGAATTACAGCGGGTTTGAAGGAGCAGAGTACTCGAGCTAATCGGGGATGTGAATCTTTGCCAGATCTGCTCACATCTAGCCACACCTGAAATAAAGGTCTAAAGAGTGCGAAAAAATAAAGATTTGCTGCACTTCCATTTATGAATGTGTAATAAATGCCCAGTAAGTGACAAGGGAGAAAAATAATACTTAGAAATATCCAGGTAACTAAAGTGCTTTTAGACAGATTTAAAGAGACTAAAAACGATCTCTAAGATTATAGAACTATCTTTCAAACATTTAACTCATGAAACCGCACGTATTTCCCTTAAACTGGCTGCAAGGTTCGCATCTGCTGTACACAGTAAAAACAACACTTTAAAGAGTTAAAAAAATCATGAACAAAAACGCCTTTCTCCCCCAAGAACGTTTTGAGATGCGTGATATAAATGCAAGATCAGGCTGTTGGGAGACCCGGTGCCCAGCCGAGCACAGAGGCAGGCGCAGCGCGTGGTGCCTGCCCGGGTGCAGCATCCAGCACAGGACCAAGGCGGAGAACCCAGCCTTGCACCAAGAAGCAGGAGAGCGCGGACATCTGCCGTGCGAGGTCTGGCTGCGATGCACGACTGCCACGTGGGCAGCGGTGGCTGCACGGGGCAGGAGCACCCCGAAGGGTGCGGGTATCGGGGTGTCTGGTGCTCCTCCAGTCAGAAGTCCATGGAGGGCATGTCATGTTTGGCATCAGAGAACCAATGGCTCGGTGGCACTGCTCAGAGCCCAGTACCTAGCTCAGCGTTGGCTTCCTTCTCCTCTGGAGACTCCTTGCCACCACCGGTACGGTATCATGCTGGGGCAGTCAGTAGCAAAAACTCTCTACAACTACCTGAAGGGGGGTTGTAGTGAGGTGGGTGCTGGTCTCTTCTGTCGGGTGGCTGGAGATAG
>JANXJC010000056.1:20334848-20422079 GCA_027564655.1 Leptodon cayanensis
GAAGAAATACTGAATATTGCCAAGCAGAGAACGTTCTTGGTAGGCTGGGTTGCTGCACACCAGACAGGAGATCGCCTTCTCCGCCGTCTCCTGCCCGGACCGGCGGGTTCCGGGGCTCAGGGCGAGGCCCCGGGGAGGCGGGGGGGTGCCCGCCGGGGAAGGGGCGGGCGGTGGCCTCGCAGGGGCGCGGACGACGGTAGCGTCGTGTGAGGCGGCGGGCTGCCTGAACGGGGGGGCGGGATGCCCCGTCCCCGTTTCTTTCCCTCCCGCGCCTTGAAAAGCGCCGCCGAGGAAGGGAACGGCGCCCCGCCGGGTGGGACCAGGTGGCTCTGCCGCCTGTCCGGTCCCCGGTGTCGGGGTGGGGGCCGAGGTGTGAAGGCAGCGGGTGGCTTTGGGCCTTGGGCCGGGGCCTGCGGGGAGCTGTGAGGTGAACTGAGGGAGGTTGTCGGTTATTTCGGGGAGGCCAGGCTGCCCCCCCACCCGGGACGAAGGGACGAGCATCCTTCCCGATGTCACTAGGTGCCTGTCTAACCGAATGCTGGCGAGCCAGCTGGTTTTGTAGGGGTTTTTGGGGAGGGAGCGTGTTCATTGTGTTATTTTGGGATAACTCTTTGGTGCTTGGGTTTGAGGCGGGAGGCTGAGAGTTTCTCCTCCTCGTTACCTTTCGCGGGGTGGGAGATTTCACTCCGGCGTGCGTTGCCGTCTCTTCTGAAGCTTTTGAGCGTGAAGTCTCCCGTCATTGTCTGCTCGTGGTACCCAAGTTTGCATTGGCAACTGTGACTAGTCACTGTGCTTTCCCTGCGTACCGGGAGAGGAGGTATCCAGTAACCTGGGTCTGACCCACTGAGAACTGTCAAGATGAACACCGTGACCTTGAAGTGCATCTTGTAGTCTAACGAAGAACCAGTATGCTATATGAAGCGCTGAAGTGACACTGCCACTCCATCAGTGTTGCTGAACTACTTGCATGCCAAGTTCCAGACCCTCTGTGTTTTTTGGAGGGTAGGGTTTTCAGTACCTGTCAGTATCGTGTTTCTGAGCAGTCCAAACCAGCTGTATATTAAAGTCTTTCTTATATATTTTTGAATTTCCTTAGGCTTACAAGGAGGGAGTATAGACAATTTGATTGATAGAAGGAAAGGTTTCCTAATTTTACCATTGCACATGAATTTCTTTATATTCCTCGTACTGTCACTGAAAATGCTACCTTTCAGCAACAAACTTCTCAGTGAGTCACAACAGAGATTTTCAGCCTGAGAACTTTTTCTCTGTATGAGTGAAATTTAGCCTGATGTTCTGTGTGAGATGATAGGGTATGCTAATGCTCCCTCAACACTAATGCTTATAGGTGCTGTGCCTATACAGGTGCTATGACTAAAGTGGAGTGTGCATCCGCACTGTCTCACTAATAGTTATTGACCACATTTCAGTGTATTGGCTTCTTTTGAGACTACCTCTCAGTATAAGAGGGGCAGGTTAGGAATTACATGTTAAATGTTTTGGCTTTTTTCCTTTGTGTGCCAGTGATCGTCCAGCTCATAACAAGCATTCTCATGCTGATGTATGTGGGATCAGAAACTTTTGAGATGTGATGCTCATGAATGGTGTATGTGGTGTCCACTGCTGTTACTTTTGTGTTCTGTGTGCTTTTGCATGCTTTATGATAACCTCGCTCCTTCAGGAATGGGCAAAGTTCCTGGAACTGGAACTGGAATTATTATTCCCTTGTAGGACAATTTTATCAGGATCAGACTTGTGGATACCTGCCTAACCTTTTTTTCTTGGAGTAGTTAGCAAGAAGAAAGTTGGATCCCCATCAATGCCCTTGGTCCTCCAGAAGGGAGTGTCTCTGGTGTTAGGAAATCTATTTCACCAGCTCCCAGGGTTGATGCTAGCGAAGTGGTGCTCATGGCTCACGTGTGGATTTCCTTCCCCTTCCCTCTCCATCCCAACCCCAATGTTTGGTGGCAAAGGCAAGTGTATCCCTACACTGCAACAGGCAGCATGGAGCTCTCCTCCGATGGAAGCAGTTGGTACTCGTTGTTTTCCAAACCACGAGTGATCAGAGAGATCCAGGAAGAGCCGAATCCCTATTTCTTCATCATCTTTAGTGCTGGGATCCCTTCATGCTGTATCTTGCCCTCTCTTACAGAAAGATTGCCACATGACTTTATTAGGTAGCCCACTACTCTCTTGTGAGTCTTGTGGCCTCACTTCTTCAATTGTGTCCTGTCAGTTTTCTGCCTTGGTCTTATTTACATACGTATCAATGTGCAGGGTCCAGGTAAACTCTTCCCATCCTGGGAAGGTCCTAGATTAGATTAATTTGCCAGAGCTCCATAATGACCTTCCAGTAACATTGGTTCACTTTGAAAACAGACCAAAAGACGGAAAGTAGGGCCTTATGGAGGAATATGCCTTGATAAAGTCCTCAAGGGCTTTGTAAACTGTTCCCCCATTTTTAAGGGTTTGTTGGTGTCTTCTCCTTTGAACATTACAAGACACAGCCCAATGTTTGCTGGGATGATTGTGGAAGCATTTGCTAAAAGGGTGTTTAAGCTCTGCTAGTTTACTGAATAAGATGCAGAATGGGCAGGACTAGTGTTTCCCTCCCCTTCTTCCATCAGAATTAACCAAAAAGTGGGTATTCTCTCAGACATTCTGAAATCCCTTTAAATGTCATTGTGGGACACCATCCAATTGGAATAAATATTAAGGTTGCTTTGGGAGAGAGCAGTAAGGAAGGCCAGCTATAAGGCCTCCCTCCCTAGGGCAGAGGAAGAATGGGAGAATCTGTTGGACATTTATTGAAGCGTTAGGAAGGAGAGGTGGGAGGTGAGGGATATGATGTGATTCTTACACCGAGTATCTGAACCCGAATTGAGACTCCTTTTCTTGTAAGAATATCACCAGCTATAAACTGGGCAAGGGCAGTCCTCCATGTCATGCAGGACCAACTCTTGGTCTTCTCCACAACAGTGCCCGCATATTGATGTGTGACCCACGACAGTTATCCCAGAAAATATGGGAAATAATCTAGCAATAGCAATGTGACTTGGAACTCAATGTATCAAGTGTTTTTTTCACATGAACTTTTCTGGTTTTTGGAGACCAGCAGATACGCTAATACATTATACTTGATGGAGGAAAAAATTAATTGCCACCCTAGCTTTTTTCATCAAACTCCTAATCCTTTTTGGTCTTACCCAGTTCCATGCTGTTTTCCATCAAGTCTTCTTTACTACTCAAGAGCTGTTTACATGGGAAAGGGTCTCTTTTGTAGTTGAGAAGGAAAATGCTGACAGCATGATGG
The DNA here is from genome assembly GCA_027564655.1 of Leptodon cayanensis. Lineage (NCBI taxonomy): Eukaryota > Metazoa > Chordata > Aves > Accipitriformes > Accipitridae > Leptodon > Leptodon cayanensis. The sequence continues at coordinate 20,338,162 of JANXJC010000056.1, forward strand.
ACTGTAGGGGTAATCAAATAAGATGTGCTTGGAAACCCTTTCTTTTTGGTGTCAAGCTGTGTCATCTTTAATTTGGTGAACAATATGAAAGGAATAAACTGCAGATCGTGGGCTGACTCCAGCCGTATAGGTGCAACGGGGAACAGAGAGTATGCTTGTGGGCGCAGGCTTCCTCTTCTCTGGAGAAATGGGGCAGCCTAGCCTTAAGAAAGAGATTTAGTGTCAGCCGTGACAGATGGAAGTAGATTCCTCGTTGTCCGTCCAACAGTAAATGTTAGGAGGCTCACCATCAGGCCGGAGGCTGTATGTGTAGAAAGCTTTGGTGGCCTACCAATCAGATATGAAAAGCTTGCAAAAGGGATAAAGAGAAGTTGATGTCTAGTGAAAAGGTTTTGATTATAGGATTATAAACCCAACTGCTCAGGCCAAAACACCGTATTGCACCAGTCCTTTTTCTGCTGGTGACCAAGAGATGATGCTTAAGGAAAGGCTAAGAGGACACGTATAACATGCTTGCCCTAGTTATACCCGTCTCGGTGTTGCAGTCTGCAGTTTTTCAGTCTTTTTATTTGTTAGCCTGAATAATTTTGTATGTACGCAAGGTGTGTCATTCCACTGGTAACAGCACTCTGTTGTGAAATCTAGCTATGCATTCCTGTGTGTTTTCCTCTCTTTTAGCCAGTTATTAGTTTTAGAGAAACTTTAGTTTTATCCTGGGACATCTTAATTTTTAAGGCCTTTGGTCTGATACCACACCAGAAGGTTTTGGCTATCCAGAGACATTGTTAGTGAGATGGCCCTATCTGTGTGCTTGTTGAGTCTTCCTAAAAGCACGTAGCCTTTCCCAGTAGGTCTATAAATCCTGACTTCTCCCCCCTGCCTGCCAGTTAGTTTTATTTTTCATTTTCAGTTTTCTGAACATGTCTGGTACAGAAGTAAGACTGATTTTTCAGATCCTCTGCAGAGCTCTTTAAAATAAACAACAACCAAAAATCCTTGGCATCCTCTTTCTTATCTTTTCTCTATTCAGTCTTCCTATTTCTTGTCTGTCTATCATCCAGCAGACTGGCTGGCTGGCCTCTGGTCAGGTATGTGTGGCAAATATGTAGTTTTCATCTGTAGAAATTTGCGTCATTTCTTTAAAATCATCAGGAAAAAAATATCTTATTTAACTTGGAAGAATTTGTGCTGTTTTCTTCTTTTGCACATATATTCTATTTCTAAAAGACTTTTTGTTTGTACAGTAAGTCAGTTACCATTAAAATGAAGCAATTTAAAGGATCAAGCAGCAGTTGCACTGGCCAAAGACTTTTTTTTTTTTTTAAAGGTGATATATTTCTGTTCTTAATCAACAAAGTTGAGTTACTGTTGAGTTATAAAGTTACTATTTAAAATTTCATCTTGGTGACATGTCCTGATCTCCATAAGGAAACTGAAGTTCCCCATTGCTGCCTGTTTGCTAAAGGCACAGCCCATCTGTTCTCCCATGGCAAATCACCATTGCTGCTTTATTCTATTCTGATGGGGTAGTTTTACTACTACATTTTTTCCTTTTAGGCTTGATACAATTCATTTATCTCTCTCCTTTGAGTCTGTTTTTTTTCTTCATATGTAGTACTCTTCCTCCCCTTGAGTGACCTGGCCTTTTTCTGTGTACCTTGTTCCCTGGAGTGCCGGAGAATGCCACCCTGTTAACAGGTTCCTGGGGTACATGTTGCCTCCGTGTTCTCCCTTGAATCCATACATCCTAGTTCCCTACATTACTTCTGAGACCTATTTCATCTGTTTGCTTTTTTGGGTCCCATTTAAATATCACATACTGCCGAAACTGTTCTTTGGAAGGGGGAGTGTTTCTTCTAAAATTCTGCCTGTTTTTTCCCTACCCTGCATCAGAAGTTAGAGAACTTGGGACTTCATCCAGGGCATCATTCTTGGCCTTTTTACCACTGAAAGCCATACGGATCGTGCTTGCCAGCTTCTCCCTGGAGTGATACAGAAATGGTTGTTCTGGATTAGACCCCGTGGCATGTTACCTGTGACCGTGACCAACGCTGAATGCCCAAGGGGGAACCGGAGGTTGGAGTTGGTGGGCAGTGCCGTTTTCCCGGAGTGCTCTCTCAGTGCTCAGTCGCTTTCAGTTCAAGGATTTTTTTGGTCAGAAGTTTTTGTTATTGTATTCAGTTGTCCTCCACTGCCTGGGTTGTTTTTTTTTTTTTGTTGTCGTTTTGCTTTTCTTAGTTGTTTTTTTCTATGAATTTGTCCAGTTCTTTGGACTGTGTAAATGCTAACCTCCACTGTGTCTTGCAGCAGGGCATTGCACAACTCCTCTGTGCTTTGCATTCGTTTCAAACATGCCACCTCCTAGAGTTGCCTGCTGCTGCTTCCTTAATACATTAGAAAAAGAGGTGAACAGTCATTTCTTGTTCACCTTCTCCATGCAGAACTTGGTTGTGTAGACCTCAATCATACCGCACCTCAACTTGTTCTTCGTAAGAATTTGCTGTTCTTTCACCTTGCAAATTCAGCTGTCTGCCTGCCAGATATCTTGAGCTGCCTCTGCAGCCTTCCCTTTCCTCTGCCTACTCAAACAAGGGGACGGTGTAGCTGTCTTATACTTGTACCTTCATATAGGCATCAACATAATGCTCCTTTTGATTGGACACGCTGTTAGATTGTGTGTTTTTTTTTCCCTCATTTCATGAAGAAGAGAAAGTTGCTCATTGCTTGCTTGCTGAAGTACCTCAGTCAGAGAATAGGAGTCACCTTTGTGGCGACATTGTGTTAGGAAACTTAGAGCTTTGTGGTTTAATTACATCTTGAATTATTTAAAAAGAATCTAGCTGCATTAGACTCTAAAATTTACTAGTTTAGGGGTTATGCAAGTAAGTTATCAAAACTAACTGGTTTCTTTAAATTTTGCTTTCCTTGGATAAAAAAAAAGTTGCCCTCAGGCAGAATTATTCCACTGCTTTTAAGCAGAAGTGGCTGAATCCTGTGATTTCACGGAAGGCCGCGGGCTTCCTGCTGAGGAGACAGGCATGGAGCACAGCTTGACAGAAGCTGAAATGGATCAGAGGTACCACTCCTCCATTGTGCTGGCACTTGCATTTGACTGGCCCTACAATGAACGAGTTCAAGGAGCTCTAAGCCAAGGAAATAACTTTATTAGGAAGGGGAATAGTTTTTCTGCTGGTACAAGTCACTGAACTGGCCCATGGTGAAATCCTGTGTGCAGGAGTTCAGAGCTGGCAGAGAGAGGGGAACTGTTTCTCTTCATTGCAGGTAGGTTTTCAGATTGGCTAACCAGGAGCCTGAAGCTGTGGATCCAGGGTCAGGGTCTGTTTGTACGCCTTATGGAGAAGAGAATGTAGGTAATGTGGTGTAACAGTGTTTCCATTGATTCTCAACTTCCCTTCATCAGTGTCGAAGCAGCCAAAAAATGTGGGGTTTGGTTTTTTGTTGGTTTTTGTTTTAGTAAAATTTGCAGTAGCTAAAGCATGCCTTTTTGAAGGTGCCAGGCCTTGATTAGAAAAGAGCAAGAGGTGCCCAACCTTGATCTGAAAAGAGCAAGGGATCTAGAAACCACCATCTCCCTTTGTTCTAGGTCCTGTGCTTAAGGAAGACTCCCATGAAAAAGCAATTTGCAGTTGTCAGGCTTCAGCTTCTAGCAGAAGATGAGCTAGAATGGGAGAGCCCTTCAGTTTCTTAAATTTTCATCATTGGGGGATACTTCTACACTACATTCATTTACTTTTCAGTGTGCCTTTTGGATAAGATACATGCATTTTAAAGAGTTTAGTTTTCAGGTGGCTGGAAGGCATCTTTCAGCTTTTTTTCAGCTCCAGCTTTTCTAGTGACTGTAAGGCATGGATGCTGGCCCTTTACTGGACTCTACTGGCTCTCCCCAGTTGTAGGCAAGGACAGAATTGCCTCCCTTTTTGTCTGCTTCTCTCTGTAGCGATGCTGTGCTCCGTATGCATGACCTGTATGACTTATTCATAGATGTCTGAGCATGAGTTTGGTTGTATTAAGAAGCATTTTGTGGAAGATGCACTTTTTCTTTCTGCTGTTCTCTGTGTCTAGAAAGAATCAGGAGTGGTTGCTTATCAAGCAGAGATGAGGCTTAAGGGGCTTTGTCTATTGAGCTAACAGGAAAAAAAAAGAAAATGTAAAAGGTGCAGATGCAAAGGGCAGGTAGTAGAGTATTCTCTCGCTCTTGTGACAGTTGATGTGATAGAAATGCTAGGAGGCATTTGGGTTCTAGGGCTCGGGGCTATTTGGTCACATAGGTCTCTGCAGCCTATTTTCAAGTTTGATGGCAACTCAGAAGCTGCTATTTTCAGTGCGGTTGTTGCTTCTTTTGTGAAACAGATTTTCTTTAAACTTGCTACCTGTGTTTCTGATTGTGATTAAATTATACACATTTTTTCCCCCTCCAAACATCCTAAGCTGGACTTGAACCAGTACTTGTTCTGTCTGTGGAGTATTATTATAAGTGTTTGCCAGTAGCCAGCTCACTCTGGCAAGCTGAGCATAGAATGAGCAATTACCCATTTCAGGTTGAGATCAGTTTGAAAAATTGTTATGAGCTTTGGCCAGCTCAGGTACAAAATTTACTTTTCTATTACTTTATTACAGCTATGAACAGAATTAAAATTATTTTTACTTTTAAATATGCCATAAGGTTTATGATGCTTTTTTTATAGAAACAAATTCTGACCATCTGTGTTCTGTAATAGGAAATTCTCAGGATCCGGTTACCTGGCATAGCACTGGCAAATTAAGGCTCAAAGTACAAATACAATTTATTACAATGCATCTGCCCTGAAGAACACATTTTGAAGACTTTTTTTTTTCATGAGAATAATATTCAAGAGATTTTTCTGTCAAGCACAATGAGCTGGTGTAAGATCTGGTAGCAGAATGAGAAGACACATGCCTAAGTCGTAGAACTGCTTAACTCAACAGATAAGAAAACTTATGGATGGGAAACGATTATTTGAATGGGCTGGGAGAATGCAAGCAGATACTGACAGTTGTGGGCTAGATGGCATCATTGACACATGTGGAAATGTCTTATATAGGGGCAGTCCAGACCAGCTTGTAAAACTTTTCCATAATCTTAGTAACACCATTTCTCCTTGGAAGCTGACTCACTCACACAGCAGTGCAGAAAGAAATTAAACAGTCGGTGCTTGCATGTACAAGAGTTTTCATAATCTTTCTAGGATGTTCAGGCATAGAGAGAAACAGGTGCAGGCCACAGCCATTATCTGCCTTGACGTTATTGTATTCTTTGTTAATATTATCTTTAGATATTAACTACAAAGGAAACAAATTCCTCTAGAACTGTAGATCCTTCAAATAACAATGAAATTTGAGCTTCCAATCTAAAAATCAAGTTTTACACCTCTGGAGGACTTCTGTCTTTGAGAAAAAAAATCAGGGAACCATTGAATATGGTTGAGAATGCACTGGGATTTCCCAAGGGTAGCAGAAAAAGTGGGTCAGCCATGAGGACATCACCTTCGGGCAAATCACCAGCTGTCTGCAAACTGAAAAATGGTGAGGCTGCAGATCAGAGAATGAAACTGTAGATTTGCAGGGGGCAGAGGAAGGTTGAACATGCTTCCCTGAGCATGCTCCAACTAGGGGGGGAGAGTTCCTTACAAAAATGGGGAGAATGGTTACAGAAGGGCTGTAGGGAGATGATTTAAGTGACTAACAGTTGGCATGATAAAACGTTTTTGCCAATCCCAGGAAATCTCTTCTGTGTAATTACAAACAGGATCTCTGCTGTGATCAACAGTGGGCTTGAAAACTACAAAATTTTTGTCCCACTTAATCTCTCATTTAGTCCGATACGGTGTATCAGTGCAGCAAGTGGCAGTTGCCTCACTAAGTTGCTAATTTTTATTAAATTTCAGAAAGCGCTTGGCAACATGAAGTCTATGTGGCCAATCTATAAATACATGTTTTTTTCCCTGCAAAATACCCTGTTTTCTAGAATTTGAATATTTGAATATCAAAATACCAAATCTCTGATCAGGAACTTACTGTTATGTTCCTAACCTCTGAATAGTTTTTTCACAAGTTTATTTGATCCTTGATAATTGTGGTGACTGCATCTATCATGAAATTATTTGAATGGGTAAGATGAGCACTGTTTTCCCTGGAATGGAGGTTTAAAATGATTGATTTCAGGCTGTGAGCCTTTTAATAACCTAATATAATAGGTTATATAGAAGACCATTGAGGGACAGATGTTATCATTTTGCTGTGTGGCTGAGTCGGTTACTCAAGGTAAAATACTCTTCTCCGAGAATAAGGACTCAAGGAATGTACTGTTGACCACAGCTATGAAAAGCGTCTTGGAGTGGCCATGTTTGCAGGAAGGTGAGTAACAGGCTCCCCATAAAAGCACTCTGGAGGGAGAAGGGAGAGGACTTGCCAAAGAGGGACACTTTGCATTTCCTAAGGATCAATTAAACTGGTCCAGGATCAGGTGATGAAAACATACCTCTGTGTGGTGTTTCTGGTGGTGTCAGGTGTAGATTGAGTCTGATACCATAAGTATAACCTCTGCTTAGTTCTTACTTTTATTCAGATATAGTTGTTTTGGCTACCAGCAGACTACTCAAGCTTTGCAAGTAGTGATCTATATTGACTTTGCAGGTAGATATACTTGAGCTGCAGTTAAATGTTTATGGTAAGCAGACCATAATGTTGCCTGTTAAATTAGTAGAGGTTATGATATTAGAGGGATTTCCTGGTGTTGGATTTAATTTTCTACTTGGATCAAAAATTGGAGCAACTCTGTCAGGGAGATTGGGGGAAGGTAATAGACTTCCCTCTCAAACTCTCCTGCTCTGCATTTTTTTAGCTTTGCTGCTGAGATGTAGTTGGAGAGGATTAGAATCACATAAACTGCCAGTAGTGCACGCGTGCTTATCTGGTGTGCGTTCCTAATGATTTGTTGTCATAATTAACTGTGCTGATTCTCCCTGTGGATATGTGATTTTGGCAGAGAAACCACTGGTGTATCTGACTGCTCTGTAATGTATGTGAATACAGTCTCTGACACTATGAAATTATGTGTTTGGGGGGTTTTGTTTGTTTTGCTTAGGTTGTATGCTGTTACTTGTAAGTTACTGTGCAGGCAATAATACATTCAGTTGGCTGTGCAACCAGGTAGCCATAATAATGCTGTCAAGGTGCATCTGTTGTCATATTTAATATATTTATGGATGTTCTGTTCAGTGCAGCCTTGTGTTAGGAGATAATCTGGACCTGTCTGTCTTGATTGCAGCTTTTTTGGGGGGTGTTTTTTTGGTTTGGGTTTTTGTTTTTCCCAGTCATAGCTACATCACTCCTTAACAGTCATAAACCTTTCAAAGGTGAAAAATAGTCCCAGTATCTTGCAACCTCACCTTTAGATGTTTTGTTTTTTACAGAAATGAAATGCTGTGAATAGCAAATCCAGAATTTCTAAGGCTGATGCCCTTGCATGCCTATGAGAAGAATATGTCACAGAGGAGACTTTAAGCCGCAGCTGCTAGGAGTTGAGCCTGGTCTCTAAGCAGGGTTTGCTACAGCAGAGGCAGGCAATGAAGGAAGATATGTGTCTTCAAGGAACAATTCAGAACCTTTCGAGCTCCTGCTGTCAGACCTACCCTAACAGCGTATGACTTGTTTTTAATTGCTGTTTCAAGTCCAGCAGGAGGTATGATGTATTCCAGGGCTGAGGGGCTGTTAGTCCAGTGCACTGTATTTTTTTTAATCAACTTGTTTCCTGTACTGTCATATGCATTTCTACCCTAATAACAGAATGCTAGTGCATGGTACAACTTATTTATACAAAGACTTAAGGGGGTTTTGTTTGTTTTAATGTGAGGGATTTCATTTTTATAATTGGTATTGTGTGTTGGAAGCAGATGATGTTTGTGAAACAGTGAGGGACGCCGAGTGTGTGCGGTTAATGCTGCCATTAACTGAGCCCCAGTTCTGCTGCTCAGTTGCACTTGGAAACTCCACTGTTTTCCTTTCTTCCTTCTGAGCATTCTCAATCCTACTTGTTATATTCTACTCTTATTCCCCACCCCATCTGTTCCATTTTGGCTTAATGCCAGTGAAGTTCATGTTGGAAACAGCTAAGTTATGCTTAAATTCTGGTTACAACATTTTTTGTTTGTTTGTTCCTCCCATGCAAGTATTGGAGGGGGAGATTGATCTGATTTCTAGACTGCAGTTTACTGGGGTTACTGATTTTGTTTTTGCAGATATCCAGCTTTGTCTTGCCTAAAAAGCTGTGATTTGCATCAGCTTTCTAAAACAACCACTGGGATCTGCTCTTAAGGTGGATCTTGTGTTCGTGGTGGGGAATTTGATCAAGAGGGTCATGGGCTACAGCAGTCTAAATAAACTTCACTTGTTCTAATTGTTCTAATTTGTAGGCTTCCAGAGGTGAGGATGTGTCCTGAAATAAAGTGGGATATTGCAATTCCTCCACAGTGAGATTAAGGCACTTAAGATTATCCAAGACCTTTAGTAAGATGGTGAGAGACAGACCTCCATAGCTTTGTTCTGCTGTTTAATAACCACCTTGTGTCTGATGAGTTTTCAACTTGATGTTTGTTTGAGTTTGGCTGTATTTTGAGCATTGCTACCACCGTATATTGAGACTGAAGTAAGCTAACATGGGAGAGATCTCATATATATGTTAGGAATTTCCACAGGGAATGCTCCATATTTATGAGTTTAATTTTAAGAGTGCTATGATCCTCTAAAATTAGGAAATAATTTTTCCAGTAAAGCTGTTTAAAAACGTTGCTTGCATGAACGAGAATGTTGTAAGATAGGTAATTGGGTTGTTTATATGAGACTTTTTGATTGATTCTTTATTTTTTGGTCTCTGACCTCCTTGAAGGGATAAAAGAGACATATATATTATTTATGCACTACTTCCTCTGAAAGTAACTGGTAAAAACCCAAGTCTGGCCATGCTGAGTCATATCACAGGTCCATCTAGGCCAGTATCTCATCCAAAGTTGGCCAAGAGTGGATATCTAGGGTAGAGAATAAGAGCGGGGAAAGCATATAAAATGACTCTGCAGAATGCTCTTGCCACCTTCAGCGATTTGTGAATTGAAGGCTTCGTAAGCTAAAGATGAAATATTTGTATGTAACTATTTAATGGATTTTTTTAATTATTATTTTTAGTGAATTTGTCAAGTCACTTTTTGAATCTGTGTAAGCTTTTAGCATCTGCAGCGAAGATTTCTTCAGCTTAACAACTTGTATGAAGTTACTTTTGCTTGGTCTAGTTTGTCTCCTGATGAACACGCGTGTGAACAAGGCAAATGCATTTGATGTAAGACTCTGCCACACTAATTGCAACATCAGGCCTTGCACTGAAATTCTTGCAGACTTTACTCCTCAGTTTGTTACTGTTGCCTATCCCAGTCATGCTTCTCTGCCCGGTCTTGATTTTCATGTCAGCTAAATAATTGCTGCTATAGTGCATCAGATTTTTGTAAGCTGCCTTAAAAATGAAACCATTTACCTGTGAGTGCTGTTGAATTGAAAACTGTCTTGATGCCAAATTGAAGGAACAGCTAGCAGAGCAGTGGGTCAGAATATATAGTGGGGCCTATTAACCTGCTTAAGCGTGGTTTTTTGAATTTCTTTTTTTTTGAAGTCCAAGGCTAAATTTATAAAACTGTAAAGATTCGCCAGTATGGGCTGGAAGAGATAGCAGTATGCAAGAGCTGATTTCACACTTCTTCATGCTGAGGTTGGCCAAGAGACAGGATTTCATCCTCTTGTTGTCACTGTTTCTTTCTCACAGCTGCTTTCATTTCTGGTTCACTTGCTATTTCTAGGAAGCCAGTTTTACATTGCTCAGGATTGCTCAGCTCTCTTGCCTGCCTTCATGGGAGAGGGCTACAACCATTTCTTGACATCCTGTACATTTCCTACAGGAAAACACAATCTGAAAGTTCTTGTCTTCTCAGTCACTATCTTCAAAATTATGTATCTTTACATTCTACGGTCTGTATGTTTTAAAGCTGAAAGTGATGCAGATACGTCAAAGTTCATTTGCTTGGTCACCCTTTGAATCAGGAACAGCTTTACTGGAGTTCAAGAGAGATATAATCCTTCAATCTCTCCTCCACTTCCCCTTAACACCGCTTAACATTTAACATGCAGAAATGATGCTCTCTGCTGTGTGTTGGGGAAGAGACGGTAGTGCTTTACCTCTCTACCACTGACCATCCTTCACCACCTCCCTTCTGTAGCTACATCAGCAAATTCGGCTCTAGCAGGGGCCTGGCTGCAGGCTTTGATCCTAGTCAAAAAATATTTACACTATATTTTATTGATTTAAAAGGAATTACAATAATGCAGAAGTTAAAAGCATCATTTAAACGTGCTTATGTTTTCTGCACAAAGGTAACTTTATCCCTTCTTTTGCCCTTTGTGACACTTCTGGAGATCTAGATTAGTATGTGTTACATCTTGCCATGGGTATAAGCAATGCTTCAGTGTTACTCTGGTAAACCCTTGGTCCATAGGCCTGAGCATGTTTCTGCAGTATTAGTACTGCCTCAGGAACAAATTTTTGATATGTTAACACTGCTTTGTGCTGCTACTATGATCTCAAACAGCTTGAAATTTGCCTCAGGCTGTAATAAAATTGGCTTTTGGTTTGGCTGCATCACTCTGGCTGTACCAGAGCATATCCGTAAACTTAGTTCTGTAATTCCATATTGCCAAATGGCTGCTATGCATGGTAGTGCCCAGGAGGATTTTGTTCTGTTTCAAAGCCAGTGAAGATTTATGTGACTCCTTTAAATAACAAACATATTATCTTTGTACACATGTATTATAATATTGATAAAGAAAAGTGGAATAGTGCACCAGGGAAAGCAGGTCTGCCTTGTCTAGCTTTGAGTGCTCATAGACTTTCATGCTCTGTCTCTCCTCTAAAATTATTCCTCGGGATTACTTTCCACCACTAGTCACTAGACTGAAATCGTTACGCGCATGCATCACTAACACGTACATCACGTACCGTACTTTTTAGGTGTTTTACTTCAAAGTGCCTGGCTGACCTTCTCTGGAAAACTCCTAAACTCCGTTCTATCTGTCTTTGTTGCTAGTACTACCCCATGTCCTGGATCTGTAGCTGTCTTTGTATCCCCTGCAGTCCAGAGCCTGCATTGTGCTGTACTTGTCTTCATAAAGTCATGCCAAGAGAGGTCCAACACTAGGGAGGGGATACCTGCCTCTGTACCTGTATGTTAATGTTGGGGGTTTTTGTCTTTTTGTGATGTTGGGGGTTTGGGACAGGCTATAATTAAATGACTTTTCTTTAAATAACAGAAGAAAAGCCAGCCTTAGAAGAGATTTTTGTGGGGATTCTGTCTCCTGTGCAGTCTGCAGTGATGTGCAGGGAGGCTGGGTGCACAGCATACGCAGAGCTCACTGGTAGCTTAGGGATATTCTAGTGAGCATAAAGGAGCCTGGGGATGGCATTAGACCTGCTTGTTAGGAAGAAGCAGCACAAATGTTGTGCTATGAAACACAGCATGTACTTTCTCATTGGCGAGCTTTCCAGTTTCTTACTTCAATACCTGGCGACTGAAAGGGCTGCTACCCATACAGATGCAGGACTGTTTCAATGAGAATTCAGAGCATTTTGCAGCAGCTTTCTTCTGAATTTCTTTACTATTCAGTTTCTTCTTGTTTATCTTCTATCATTTTGATTGTTGTTTAGCAGATGTTGGATCGTATGAACACTTCTCAGCAGCCCTCTTACTGCATTAGTCTGCTGCTCGTTTTTTCCATGTAGTTATCCTCTATATCTAGAATGAAATCTTCTTTCGTGAAGATCTTTTGAGAAGATGTCTTTTGAGATCTTTTGTTCATGTTTTGTTTGATCATCTTCTATGTCTTGCACTTTTGACATACTTCTGTCTGCTGCTTCTGTGTGCACACTGCATGCTGGTCACTTCCTATCCTTCCTTCTCAGTCCTTTTATTGCTAGGGAATGAGCTCTTTTCTCTACTTGAGCTCATAATTCACTGGTGACTTTTTTCCTTTTTTGGGGCCTGAAGAAGTGTGATGGTTGAATGACCAGCTCTAGTGTTTTTTTCCAATTTGGTATTTATGTTGTTAATCTTACTTAAGTCTGCAGTCAGAGTGCTACAGTAACACTCATTTTTAGGAAGGAAAATATTTCGTATTTTGGGGGAAGAACAATAGAACTGCCAAAAGCTTAATAAAAGATCCATGCTTAATAAAAGATCCGGCCTGCTTCTAAAGCCAGAAAAATATCTTACAGGAAGAGACAAAATGCATTAGGAAGATCTTTTATTAGTCCTGTTTCAATTCATTTTCTTCCAGGAAAGTGGAGTTAACGTGTATCTGAAAGTCATTTTTGTAGAAGAATTATAACCAAAACCCCTCAAAACAAAATTAATTTCAGCATAGGCTATCTGGAGCTCCCTATAAAAGCATGAAAAAGGGGCATGAGGTAGAATGCAAACACTGTAGGAACAAGGTATCTCTCTGTATTTTAATTTGATTAGTTTTAGCACTGCGTGTATGCTATGAGGACGACTAATTTATACATGGCTGAAGCCCTTTCTAACCATCCCCATCTTCTTTGCTTGGCTGTTCATCACAGTGATAGTGTCTGTAATCCTGGCTCTGTAAAGGCCCTTCTACCCTATTCAGATGCTTTTAGGCTTATTGGATGCAATACCTGGCAAACCTTTCTGATTTGTGTTGGATGTCGTCCAATGAAAACCATAAAAACTGCCTATGTAGCAGCTGCTCTGTTAAAGCAAGACCTTTTTGCCTGGTAACAATAACAGCTCTTGCAGCACTTGGCATTAGGTTCTCTTTGACTTGTTGGCTGTCAGGCTCAAGAGCACTGGACTCCTGCATGGTATAGCCGGTAATTGTCACCCTTTTAGTTTGTGCTGCTGACTTGAAGCATGGTTGCGTCTGCCAAGTTTATGCATGGAGTGAGCTCAGGTGTTTGCAAGGTGAGTTTGCCTTCTTCCCTAAGAGATGGGTTCTGATTTAGTCATGAGCAAAACCTGTGGAAATGTAGCATGTACTTCTGCTGTGACCTGTACTAATTTTGTCATTCCTTCCCCCCGCCCCTTTTTTCCCCAGATAAATGGCTCATTTAAATTGGGAGCTACTAAAATATTCTCTGGCTGGCAAATGCAGTGCCTAGCAGCAGTCATCAAGGACGAACCAAACATGAGCGGAGGAGGGGAACAGGTCGACATTCTTCCGGCCAATTATGTGGTCAAAGATCGCTGGAAAGTGGTGAGTAGCTCCCGCTTTGTGCCTCCTTTGGTATAGCAAACAGATCACCTCCTCCTCCTATAGTAGTACAGAAACTTGTCTAGTTAATCCTGGGCTCTAGCAAGCAACAGTGGTGCGGTATGGTTTGACATGTTAGTAAGATACTGCAAGAAGATGTTTAATATTGCTCTAGTGGTTTTTAGACTGTCTGGTATTTTTAGAAGACTAAACCTGCCAAGGACTTTTAGGTAGGATTGAACTGTTGTAGCAAGCCGAGTCATCTTTTAGTAAGAAACTTAGATTTCGAGTCACTGTGGCAAAGAATACTTACAGACATGCCGATAAATAAATTACAATAAAATAATTTAAAAGCAAATGTTTAAGGCTGAAAGGTCAGCTACTTCAAAAGTCAGAAATTTTGTAATTAGCTTGTTGGTACAACTTCTGTGTAAATTTATTAGGATACTTTTTAAAATCGTATCATCACATGTTAAGAGTTTTAGTTCTTCATGGGAGAACTGCCTCATCTGTTGTGCAAGCTGGATGGGGTACACTGAATTAGTAGCCATTTAATGTTTTATGAATTCATTGTATGGCTGCAGATCTCACTATCCATTTAAATTCATGGCATGAGTTGGCCGCTTAAACTCAGATCTTTGTTTCTTACTGTTGTGGTATCTGTGCCAGATATTTTTTTTTTATTATTATTCGTGCTTTTACCAGGTGATACAAGAGCGCAATTAGCTTGCTTTTACAGATAGGGGTTCAGGGTTAGGTAGATCTTGATTTTTATTATTTTTTACAGACTGGTTAACATTTATGACCAAAGCACAACTCTGCTAGACATCACGGGCATCTAGGCATGCTCACCACTTCTTCTATAGATGGGACCTGGCTGTCTTGCCTTAGGCACTCAGCAGATGAGCATGTGATTAGTGATGGCTTGTGATTAGAGACTTCAGCATCTTGACCAGAATCATGCAAGAATGCTGGGGTAGAGACATGGGGAGAATCTTGTCCTCTAGACATGTGTTTCGTTGCCACCAGATTTGTTCAGAGGATGCAGTTCCTCTTACGTATAAGGCTTTCTCTTTAGTCATAAAATGAGGTCTCTGGGATGGTGGGGGAAGTAGCATTATATTATCACCTCAGTTAAAGAAACTAGAATATAATACGTGAAAGGATCATGTACCTTTATACTTTTTGAAATTCTGTATGTGTTTTCTGCGAGTTTTTGTTTTCTGGCTTTAAAAGCTTTGCTTTTAAAGAGCTGAAGAAAAATTTAAATCCTACATATGCCATTGTGTCCGTTTTATAACTTGGATTACCAGCAGTGTCTGAATCATTAAACTCACAGCAGAAGCCTTACTCGTTTGAACTACAAGTGATTTGTAGTAGTAGCACCAAGTCATTTCTCTGTGCTAACTAGCTACGGTATAGCTGCCCTGTGAGTTTTGCAGTGGGCTCTGGAGAGCAGAGGACTAAAGACACTCAGGACTCTGAACTTGCTTCAGTTCCAGGCTGTGGATAGGTTATTTTCAACAGTCTGCTTCAGACAACATATTATCCTTTTGTTAGACTTGCCTGGTGCCTGTATGTCTTTGTTGCCCTGGACAGTTCCACCTTGCTGTGTTCTTGTTACTTCCCCATTGCCTGCCCCTCTTCATCCAAGCACTTTGCTCCTGCTTTGTCCACAGCCTTCACTTTTCTGTCGGGCCTACCCCTGAACAACCTGTTTATATTTAAGCAATTCAAACTGCTCTTCATTCTCCATGCTTCCTGAGAGCAGATGGAGAATCTCAATTTTCTCTGTGATTAGATACCAAAATGGAGACAACCCCTATCCCCTTCCCAAAGCTTTCTGGCACAGCTGAAGGAAAGTCTTGCTGTGCTCTTGCAGCTCTAGGCTGGAGCACATACACTTGTTTTGGCAGGATGATACATGTGCAGGTTAACTGACATATAGGACTTGAAACATGCTCTGTGCTTCGGTTTGTACCATTCCTGCTGTTCATCAAACTTTGAGTTTCTCCTTCATAGATAGGAGTGCTGAAACTTCTGTAAATGGTGGGAGTATTTTTTTAACACAGTCTAAACAAAGTAACTTTGTTCTTGGAAACAGCAGAACTCTTAAAAGCACAAAAAACTCCAAATAAAGCCTAAAATATGTTCAGTTATCCTCATAGGGGAACATTTCAAACTAATTTTAAATTTGGTAGAGGCACTAAATGTGGGATTCAGTGACTTCATTGTTGCATGAGTCTGTGGCTGGGGACTGCTAGAAGCTCTACCCACTAGCTCTGCCTTAGAAAATATAGAAATGTGCAGCTATGTTGTCAACAACAACTACCTCTAACTAGAGAAATAGCTTTTTATGTTTTATAATGTTGGCTCACAGTAGTCTTCAATACTGCAGTGAGGTCATTACCCCACTTGAAGGCCCTGGGAAGTTACATGACTGCTAAAGGGCGTAAATAGCAACAAGAAATTCTAATTCTCAGCTCTGAGTATAGCTGGGAATTTGGCCTTGTGCTAGCTCAGTTGTGTGGTGTGAGCTTTCATTGAACAGCCATTTCTGCCCCCCTAAAAGTGCACACCCTTTAGGCAGGCCTTCTGTGCTGTTCCCTTGCTGTGCTTGATGGTGGTGTGGGACCAGTCAGAACTGCAAGCTGTATGGGACTTGGAAGTAATCTGGAAAAAAAATATAAAAATACCTCTGTTGGCTTAAAGAAATGGATAGCATAGGACCAAGTGGCAGATGAAAAAAGGAGTGTACCTTAAAGTGAGCATACAGCTGTAACATCAGTAGTAGCATTTTTTATTTTATCATAGACCTTTCTGAATCTAACCCATAGCATGCAAGCCAGACAGTCCAAGCTTTGCTGTGAGTGATGGATCCTGCTCAAGCAGGTGTGTGGCATATTTATGTGATGCTGGGGTTCAGCTGCCAGAAGGTTTTTTGTGTAATTTGTCCTCCCATTGTGACTGTCTTTGGCTGGGCATCTGCTTGAACCTTGTAGTTCTTAGTGCTGGCATACTTCCAGTATTGAACCAATTTCTAATTTTAGATCAGTGTAATGTATTCCTTGAATTCCTTTCCTCCTCTCCTCCTATATGCTGGCTGACAAAGATTTGACAAATGAAGATGTTAGTTCTCTGCAGTTAGCCTGTTGGTAGTTCATCTTCCTGCCGCTCCAAGTCAGTAAAGTTTGGCTGTCTGACAGCAATGCTATTTTTGTTCTTATTTTTGGAGAAAGGCATGGACGGGGAGTGCTTATACTTTTTATCAAAACTTTTGGACTTGAAGAAGCATTCATCTGAGTCATCATTCTTTACTTGCAGATAGTTTTGATGATTTGACTGGATGAAATTTGCACAGTACTGGAACCATATGACTTTTGCTGAGACCCCAGAGGGTGACTGGATCCACACATGGTCTGAATGGTGTGAACTGCCTTGTTCAGGAGGGGGAACAAAGTCAAGCATAACTTGTACTTGCTTTGAACTGGGTATAGATGTTAAGGCTGAATGGATGCATCTCTCTTTCACCTAAATGCTTTGTATTGGGGATTCACAGCTGAGACTTATTAGCAAGACGGAGTTGGCAGCTCCTGCACTGAGCTTTGAATACAAGTGGCAACCCTTGTACACATGTATGCTCTTTTGTCAGGTGCAATCCATGCTTTGGTTTCTACCAGGTTTCTGAGGTTCTTGAACTGAAGTTTTGGTTACACTTGTCCTTCTGTTTATTTTGGAAACCTTGCTGGAAGCCACACAAACTTCTGTGGACTCTTCACCTTGTCTTGGTCACAAAGGCCATTTGAGGGCTCTTGGACACTGAGGCGCATCCATTGGCTGGAATGTGTGTATAAAATTGGTTTTCTGATACAGTAGAAACTCTGATCTTAATCTCACATCATCTCACATTTGTTGCTCTGTAGACTTATATGGGTCCTCTGATTTGGCTGTTTTCCCAGGTGAGCAGTCTCAATATCTGTACCTTTTTTCCTGAACCTGTTTCTCTGATGCATACGTTCTTTTTCATTTTCTGAGGTAGCAGTCCTAGTCTGTCCTTAGTTTTTCCAGGGTCCTGATCATTCTCTTCACCCTGAAATGAACCACTCCTCACTCAGTGATAGCCTCTAGCAGCAAGGTGATTGATATTGTGCATTGTACATGACTAACCTTCCTACAGATCCTTATAGTGCCACTATCCCAGTCATATTACTGTGTTGTTCCATTTATATTGTAGTAGTTTTGCATTTTGACAACTGTGTTGGACGTGGGAGCTGTCCCTGTTAAGGCCAGTGAATGGAAAAGGATCATTGTGTGTGTTAGTGCTGGCTCAGCAATATTTCTCCCCAGATCCATTTCTTGAATTTGCAACCCAGCAAGATGTTTGGATAGCCTATGTTTCTTCTCCATCCCAGCTATGTTGTGTTATATTTATTACTGTTGACTTTTGCTTGTTATGTTACCCACTTTCCCATTGAGACTTTTAATCTTTCTCAAAGTCCTTCCAGATCCTGACTAAACTTCTTGCCTTCTGCAGCTTTTACTGTCCCTTTCCCTTCTGTGTTGTTAATACATCAGGCAACAGAAAATCTGTGTACTGAGTCCTGAGGTATTAGCTGGCATGTTGTTGCTATGCTGAAGGGAGCATTATTTTGATAGAAAGATTTTTTAGTAGCCAGCTCATTTAGTGTGAATTTCCAAGTAGAAGTAGGGCTGCACTGTAATAATTTATGAATAATATGTGGTGACCTACTTATTGGGCTGTTTACTGTATGAATATGGCCGTTTAGCCCAGTGGAAGGTTGTGAGTAAAAATAACAAGTAAAAGGAGAAGAATAGCTCTGGACAGCAACTCTCAAAGGGTTCAGAGACAATAGTCAGGCTGTTAATATGGAAAATAGTACCTTCTTCACACAGAGCTGTTTTTCTTGACCTGGGAGCCAGAAAAGCAAATAGTTTGGGTCACCTTAAGAAGGAAAAAAACCCCTGCCCTTGAGAGGCAGGGCCCTTTGTTCAGCAAACTGGACAGATGCACAGGACAGGCCTTCTGTGGTGCAGAAGACACTAAAATATCATCTAAACCTCGTTAAACGTTGTGTAAGATACATGTTTGACTATCTGCCTGATTTAAACTTCTTTTTCCCTTCGAGTGTTATTGCCGCTGTTGGAAAGAAGCAGCGCTCAGGGCTTCCTGAGCAGTTGTGAACAGAGGGAACACAAAATGTTGAAGGGAAGGGCTGCAGCAAGGTTCAATGAACAAATGCTAAGCAGATCAAAGGAACCCTGATCTAGCTCTGCTGTAAACCTGAATTTGTTCTGGGCAGCATTAGATGTATCTAAGAGAAACAAATATAAAATAATTCTCCTGGCGTAGACATTGACACTTACAACACATTAGGAGTCTATCTTATACGTGCATATGTATAACTATGTGTGCATATGCTGTCAAGTCTCAGCAGAAGGAGAATCAAGGAATCACCTTCCAGGAAAGGCAGAGGATTCCAGCTTGCTCTCTGAGTGGGTGGCTACTCTAGAACAGGCAGACGATCTATCTCTAGTAGGTGCATATCAAATATGCTGAAACTTAGACATCTTTAGCTTTGAGTTTGTCAATTGAAATTGTTTTGATTTCCAAGTAGTGATATCCTTCTATTGTGAAAGTCTTTAATTTTGCTCAGAGACACAAAAAGCATCATTTGGTGTGTTTTAAAATTAAAAAGAAAAAAAAGAGAAAATGAGAAACAATGGAGCTGTACTTGTGGCTTGTATGTAACTGTTCTGAGGTAATGCAGTTGGCAGTTCTCTGAAATGTGATACTGAAGTAACCTCACTAGCAGAGCAGGTCAAGCATCTTGTAAAATATTACCGTGGATGTTTTGTTCTGTATTTAAAATCCTGTGAATGAGATGTAAACTTAATTTAACTTATTTCTTGAAAGCATTAGTTTCAGCTACCATGGTCGTGTTTTACTGCAGAGATATGTGTTGAAAGGAAATGACAGTTTTTATCTACCATGGTCTGGATAGTGGTTCTAGTATCTCCTTGAAGGGTCTTTCCTTGAATTTTGGCAAGAACATTATTGAGCTAATAGGCGTTATCATTTGCTTTTAAATGTATCATGTGTCATCACTTGCTAGGCTTGTTCTTTGTTGTTACAGCAAAGAATTTATACATAGCACAGTCAAGTGGGTAGCTGGGCTTTTGCCTAGCTCTGCGGTGAAAGTATTCAGGCACAGCACAGATTGGGAGCTGAGTTTGTTCTCCCTCTGCAGTAAAGAAGCTAGTGCCTGGCTCTGGGAGAGCTAATTTGATGTTGTCTCTCTTGTACATTGTACCAAACCTCTTTGTACTTTTCTAGTTGAAGAAGATTGGTGGCGGTGGCTTTGGGGAGATCTATGAGGCAATGGATCTGCTGACCCGCGAGAATGTGGCCTTGAAGGTGGAATCAGCCCAGCAGCCCAAACAAGTTCTCAAGATGGAAGTGGCTGTCCTGAAAAAGCTGCAAGGTAAGGCAGAAAGCTCTTTGGAAGTGCTGAAGGTCACCGTGCATGTTAACAATTAGAATCTGAAGTTGCATATGTTTTTTATAATTTTCTCTTCAGCTTCCATCTATATGTGATGTTACATTAAGTCATTCAGCTCAGAAAGTTATTGTATTCTGCAAAGCATCCTACTCAAGTGAGTTCCAACTACAGGGACTATTTCTGTCAGCCACGCTATAAAAATAATGGGGAGACTTAAACTGAACTATTGGTACAGTGGTCTGTGCAGTCTAGTGATACTGATCAGATAATAAGGAACAGAGCTAAGCGATGTCTAAGAAATGAGGGTAGCTGATTGCCTTCCAGAAGATTGGGACAATGTTTGTGACTATAGTACTGTGAGCATGATGGGGTCTCCAAGTAAAATGGTTGACTAGTAGATGAGTGCAAAAAGTGGATAACATGAAGTATAAGGAAACTGGCAACTGGTTAATTTTTCATGTACATGACTGTCCTGAAGGCAAAATGTGAAATGATTTTGGGTCTTCTAGTTTTGGGAGTGGTGGTTTTGAATTATGTTAATTGGAATTATATGCCTATTCTTAATTTTCCCTAACACAGTTTTATATTGGTTTGGATGTGGAAGTCAGCCCTGGGACCATTGATTTCTACAGCTGAACCTAAGCAGAGCTTAAAAGCATGTTTCAAACTGACTGGGAAGCAGCAAAATGGGAGCCTTCCTTGACTCATGTCCAACCCTGCTTCTGCTTAAGAAATTACACTGAAGGGGTACTTGCCTTTATGCCAGAATGCTGTTTTCTGTGTGCTTAGGTGAAACTATAAATAAGGCTAAAAGTTAAAACTTCCTCTGCTGATCTTTAAACTCGCAGTCATTCTCAGGAGTGAACTAGCAGAATAGGGTGAAAGAAGCCAGTCAGTATCCCAAAGGCTTTTGTGATGCTGATAAGACACAGTTTAACACCGAAGGGTGCAAGGGAGCAGTCTCATTGCAGTTGTTCCTGGCTGAAGGAACAATGAGGGGGCTTCTACTAAAAACTGATTGCTAGGGGAGGATGTAAACAAGGAATTTCCAAATCTGCCTTTGAGGAACTGAGAACTGCTGTTTGCTGATGTGCATTGTGCATGGATTTCCTTGTGAAGGCAAGGCCAGCTATTGACAGGTACAGTTTACATATTCTAATATAATACGCCTTCAAGGGGATGTTCCTTTTTGCAGGATTCCCACTTGGGCTGAGGAAATGCCTTCCCGTGAAGCAGTGAGCCCTTATCACCAGGGCTCATGTTTCAGAGATAGTGTTGTGGCCCTGTGTCAGTGTCTATACCTCTGCCCTTGCACAAAATCTCCAGAGATACGATTCAATTAGAGGGTAAGACTGTTGCAGGTCTTGTGGAACTGGAGTTACTCACTGTTTGTGACGGATAGCCTCTAGGTAAAAGTCAGTGAATTATTTTTGAAGGTCAAATAGTTTTCCACAGTTCAGCACTTCTAAGAGGAGGACTGATAAGGCCTTTTTTGAATACACCGTATTGTAATAGATGCAGCTGATCTGTGTAAAGAGAATCGAAACAAAGGAGAAATCAACCCAGGTCATTAGGAGGAAGCTTGCTGTTGATCTGTGAGAGGCCTGGATACATGGAGCTCCCAGAGAACAGCAGAGCAGGTGGCTGAGGTCTGAAAGCAATGTAGTGAAGGCAAGCAAGGCAGACATTTAGTTTTTTTCATTTGGTTATATACTTGGAACTGCTCTGAATTAAGGGAGGGTGTGACTGTGCAGAACAGCTGATTACCAAGAGACAATGCTATCATGCTGGCTAGTGTCAATATGTGTTGCTTCCAGGCCGGGGAATGCTTGAAAGACGTGACCTGAAGTCACCAAATCAGAACTGGCATCAGAAAATGTGCAAGGACTTGACTAATACTCGTGCTTTGCCGTCAGTGTTTATTTCTGGAAAATAGTCGAGAATACCAAATGCTTGGAAAAAAACACCCGCAGTTGTACACAGCATGATCCAAGTAACTGGGGAGAGGGAGTGGTGGTGTGTGGAATTAGGAAAGTCCCCTGGCAAAGCAGTTAGCAAATATTAAGGGACAGAAAAGACAGAAGAAGCAGAACTGGCTATGCATCAGCTATCCTGCATTTAAGAATGACAAATTGCTTTAGCCATATTTTTACAAATCAAGCTGTTCTGTGAAGACTGTAGCTTTTTTTGTTCAAGGTTAATCCCCAGATGCCTTACTGAAATAAATGATAAAGTTAAAATAAGAAATAAGGTTGAGAGAGTGGGGACTCATGTATTGTGTATGTTTTCTTTGTGAGCTGTTGCGAAGAGGTGAGAAACATTTCACAAAGGGAGATGCTGATTTTATCCAACCAGTTGGTGGATGGAGGAAGTTGGTATTCCGTAGGTGATATGGTTGGTTCATGGTTTTCCAGGTGAAAAGCAAGGGAACAGTGTTGTCTAAAATTCCTCTGTACTTTTCTGGTAGAATTGAGCATTGCAATTCCTCTTAAATAGTGCGGCTTTACTGTTTTCTATTTAGGTATCACACCAACATTAAAGGACTAATGAGCTGCTGCTCTTTTCAGAGCTTGTGATCAGGGTCTTGCAAGTAGCTAGAGCTTCACAGAGTTTGGGATAGAGGAGGCTGGCCATTAGCCCATACTGCAGACCTATTTCAGGACCTGATTTGGGTGCAGCCCGACCTCTCAGTGCAGTAGCTCCTGATCGGTTTGGACTGCAGGCTGTTGCCAACAGTCAGGCTTTCTGGGACGCTTTCTGGAATAGCCACATAAGGAACACAACTGCAGGTCCCTCACAATGTCCTTTCTGCCCTGGCAGTCCACACAGAACAACTGGGGAACGAATCAGTCAATGACTCTTGAAGAGAGTCTCTATACCTTCTAATAAACACTGTGTGTGGTTTTCTACTGTGAGAGCGGTCACTTTTTTTTTACCGTGAGGGTGGTCAAACACTGGCACAGGTTGCACAGAGGTTATGGCTATGTGAGATCACTGCGGCTTCAGTATCTCTCAGCTGCCCTGTAGTGTCATTCTGTTCGGCTCTTACTTGATTTGATTTTTCTAGCCGTATAGGGCTTTTTCTTTATCTGTTTAGATATTAATGTCTTTGCCAAAGGCAAAGTTCTTTCTGACTTGTATTGTTACTTGCAAGGATCATAGATTATCTTCTGACCAACCTTCCAAATCTCCATACTGTCTTGGGGCTGAGAAGCACCAGCAGTGGTGCCCTTGTAGGCTTTGGGTGAAACATGATTGAGAAGTCAGCTTACAGTGTTTCTTGCTCAAGGAGGTGATGAGCTGAAGCTCTCAGTTGTTCTGTTGTTGCCCATTTACCCAAAAATTTTCCAGCAAAATTTCTGTCTTTTTCTTGCCTGCCATGGACTACTTTAGTGAAAATCAGAACCTCTTGGTCCCACAGAGTTGCTGTAGAGTATTTCCTCGTTCAGGCTGGGCTTGAAGGGCTCAAGACATTCTGTCTGGTGCTACTCTATCTGGCCAATTCTAAACAGAGCACCACAAGATAACATTTTTTTTTTCACCTTTGTCAAGCACTGTTTGGCTTACATTGTCCTGTTGCTCCCCTCATCTGACAGGGCCTTGACACTCTTGAACCAAAGCCATTTTCTCAATGCGTGTTGGTAAGCTTGCTTGGGGAACAGGGAAATTGCATTCTCTTTTTGGTACCCTTAGGAATGTTGACCTCAGTATCACAATGGGTATTACTGTCCTTGCTGCTCAAGGAGGTCTGCATCCTCCACAGTGCCTGATTTTACCCGTATCATCATTGCAGCATGAGCAGATGGGATCCTCCATGATGCCAGGCCTCTTCCATGAGGAGTCATCATTTGAAAACAAGTCTTTCTTTCCAAATACTCACCATATGGTGGCATTCAGGCAACCATACCTTGTTGTAGAACCAGTGGCCGCCACAGATTACGACCTTGGACCCCCCTTTTTCTTGAGAATGCACCATGTGTTTACCCACTGTCTGCTGTAGGTAAAGTCCTCTGCTCTTTATCAACACCAGCCTGAGCAACCCTTTTGGCCTGACTACAGGACTTGCTCACCACTTCTGTTGGGCTTGATTATCTCTGGCTTATCTGTCCCTTCTATGGATGAAGGAGTAATCAGGACTAAGTTTACCTGGAGGATCAGAAAATTTGCCTTCCTTGAAGAAGGCTGCTGTGCAGTTCCCAGGTACTGGGTGTCATGGAGAGTCCAAGGAACTGCATCAGAGACTAGACTTTTGCAGTAATAGATTCTAATATACATATTTATCTCTAAAATGTGCAATAAGTAACAAGCAATATGGAAATGATATGAAAAATTCATGGTGTACAGCAATAAGAAATGTGTGTATGTAGTTGGTAAGTACAGGGATAATAAAGTAATAGTATGAAAAAAGATAATAGGAAAAATTATTTTATTGACAGCTAATAGAGAATTACCCTACTAGAGACGAAAACCTTACCTATAACAAATTCAGAAACTGTTTCAGGGATAGCTTGGCACATCTGCACGGGGAACTTCTGCATGAATACATCTTCTCTGTCAGAAGAATACTATTTTAGTGCCAAGTTCTCGTTTTATTACCTTAATCACTACTGTAAAATTATCTTTAAGTGAGATAATTGTATATGATTGTACCATTTGCACATAATTTTAATTTATTGGGCTTTTCTACTTTGCAGTCAAGCATTTTGAAACCAAGCCTAAGCTGCATTGGCAAAATACTTCTTGCAGATACAACTTATCTCCAGCATAGAAGGCTGCTGGTTCAGTTGTACCTGCAAGTGTTTTGCTGTGCAGACGAGCCTTTTGATCACATATGTTAAAAAGCAAATGGAAGTAAGAGGTGTATGGCTAAGGGAATTAGCAACTTGCTTATCCAGAGAGCAAGAAGGGCCTTGGGTGGGTTTCCTGTGTTTTACCCTCTTAAGTTATGTCTACATTAGTGAGCAGTATAGTACCAGCAGATCAGTGGATAGAAGCAGTTGCTCAGGCCTATACATTTCCAACATATATGGCTTGGGGATTTTACACTATAAACAGCATATGTTTGGGGGGGTTGCTTTGGGTTAGTTTTAATCTGGTCCCCCTGTCTGAGGGACCAGTTGTTGGTTTGGACTTTCTCCATTAGGATTTGGGGACTATTTGGTGTGCACCTGGAATGGAGCTTCTGGGTCTGTTTGCTCAGAAAGGTTTACATGACCAAAGCCACTCTGTGAACAACGCTGACACATGGTGATTGCAATGATTTAAGCCAGTATGGGGGCTTGCTTTAAAACCTCATTGCTATTATAAACTAGGACTCTGAGACTCCTGTTCTTTGGAACCATAGGGAGAAAAAATGGGACGGTTTCCTGTCATTGAACATGTGGAAGGAAGAGTCCTGTCACTTCTAGAAGAGCAGATGTTTTTCCACATCTTCAATGCTTTTCTAACCCTTTGGAATACAGACAGACAGAAACCTGCCTGCTCTCTCTGTGACTTTTTTTTCCCACCCTGGATTTGCTGTGGAGCAACGTTCAGATAGCAAAGGAGCATCTGTGAAATACTATCTGGACTCTGTTTCCCATCTCTGGGGTCTTTGAGGTTAATCAAAATGCAACAGCTCTGTTAGAACAGCTCTTGCACAGATTTTGAGGTGCTTGGCTTGGGCTATCTCAGTATCAGTCTGCCTTTCCAACAGCAGCCTTAATTGCAGAAATAGTAAACCAGTATCCCTGATTAAATCCAGTGGATTATTTTCTCTAGCTTTCAGGCTGCTACAGAGCGGGGTGTGGAAACCATCTTTACATGGCAAACCAGGCACTGTGTCTGCTCTAGATGGTCAGCTGGGGCTGTGTGAGGCCCAGCAGCAGATGCTTTGAATTCAGAAGTATTCTTCCTGTCCTTACCCACTTCTTGATAGGTCTCTCTGGGAGCACTCTGAGGGCTTGTGAGACTAGGATGGTGCAAAAGGATCGCTTGCAAGGCATGCACTTCAGATGCCTTCTGGTCTGCAGGCTCCCTAAAATATGGGTGTGGCCACGGCATTCAGTTTCTTTTGCTGGGATTCTCCTTGGAGCAGCCTTACAGTTAGATTGTCAGTTAAAATGGACAGATTTTTCTGGTGCTGAGCACTGTTTTCTGTTCATCTGCAGTGGCAATTTTGCCCTGGCATGAGGCTGCGAGGCCCCATGTACTTGCCTTTGACCTCACTCAGCAGCCAGATATTCCTAAGCTCTCTTCAGTGTGTCATTTTCTTTGTAAATGCCTTCTTTTCAGTCTAACCAATCTCATTGCGTAGGACTCTGATTAATTTTATTCTGCAGTGCAGAGATCTTCTGCATATTGAGTAGTTGTGCAAGATGCAGCCTGGACACAGGCATTGTGGTTTTTGAGTACCTGATTTTATTACAGCAGATAGTGAAGCAGGTCTGTGTTGCTTGTTTCCTGTTTACTGCCAGGGGTTGGACAGGTAAGGGTTTCCTAACAAAATAAGGGAAGAAAAGGGATCTTGCTTGTTTTTTCTCGTTTACCAGTCCTAGTCTTTTCTTTTTGCATATGTGAGTTTTTCATGTTAAAGTGGTGCGTTAACTCTCTGTGATTCAGTTTGTGTTACTTTTGTGGACACGTTTTATATGTTTCTACAGTATTTTGCTAGGTTGATGTAAGCAAGCTATCTGTAAAGGCTGGAAAGCAGGGTAGATTACCTTTCGCAGGTTTTTAGGCTATCACAGGGTGGCAGATTCAGACACTTGATGTAGCTCTAGCCTCTCTGCCCAGCACTGCATTTTTCCATGTAGAAGAGTCATATGGGTGTTTGAATGAACTGGCATTTGGGCCACATGTTTTCTTTGTCAACCGTGGTGTCACGGGATGCAGAAATGACATGGGATGATTTAAAACACACTTTTTTGAGGCTGTGTTGAATTCTTACTCCTTCACTATTCTGCCTTTCCCTGTGTGGGATCTGTTATCAGTTGCTCATCTTAAAGTTTTTAGTGGTCTTGGGAAACAAGTAGAGGAAATTATGCCATGCAAGGTCAGGCAGTTTTATCTTTTACAGTTTGATTAGAAGCCTTTGTTTTTATGTCCATTAGCTCATTCATTTATTACAGAAGCACTGGCAAGGTTAACCCAGTTGATTAAATCCTAGTTGATTACAATTGTATGGTGTAGTTATTTAAGCCTTACTTCCAGCATAGAATTTGTTTTCTTTCATGTTCAAAAATCCTTGTCTCCAGCTGAGTTGACAAGTCCCTGAAGTCAGCTAGTTTGTCTGGCCAGATGAAACTTGCTAACTGCAAAGGAAAGAAAACTGTATGCTAGTCAGCTTTGCCAAGCTACAGACACCATTTCCAAGTGAAGTTAGAAGATAGTAAAAATAACTCTCATTTCATTTGCTAGTCCTGATGGATCCTCCATTTCTTTAGAATATTTGTACAGAAGTGAATTCAATATCCCCACAATACAAAATCTGTGGTAAGCTGATAAACCTGACACTGGTGTTGACAGGTGAATAAAAAAGAGGATAGCTGTAAAATCTATGTTATATCTATAACATAGAGCATGAGAAATAGCTACAGCTTTCCAAATGCCGGTGAGAGCAATTGTATAGCTAGATGTCCACAACTGTGCATATGATAGATACCATGGCAGTGCCAAGTGCTCAAGTGGGTTATGTCACTAAGCCCTTGGGCTTTTTCCTACGCAGTTGTCTTTAGGGTTGAGCTGCTGGATGGCTGTGCTATCGCTGGTAATTTTTGGCCAGCAATATGCCGTTGGTTTTGATACTTTATGTATTACCTGAATAAAAAGAAACTTGACTGATGATTCTGGATTTAAGCTGAGCTTGTGATTAGAGAGATCAGAGGTTGCTGCTGATGCAAGAGGCAGACCTTAAAGAAAAATGAGTGTTTGACATGGACAGATCCAGAGCATAATTTAGGCTGGTGGGGGCACCTATGGAGGTCTCTAATACAACCTCCTGCTCCAAACAGAAAGAAATAGATCAGGTTGCTCTGGGCCTTTTCCAGTGAAGTTTTGAGTGATCTCCAAAGATGGAGATCCCACAGCCTCTCTGTTCCAGGTTTGACCACCCTCATGGTGAAAAACAAATGACACCTAATGGGAATTTCCCACGTTGCGGCTTGTGTCCAATGGCTCTGTGCGTCTCTGAGAAAAGTCTGGCTCCATCTTCTCGGCACTATTCTGTTAGGTGGCTCCGACCAGCAGTTAGATCCCACTCTGCTGCCTTCCTAAGGCTGAACAAACCCAGTTCTCTAACACTTTCTTGAATGTCATACTCTCCTTTTCCTGTGACCATCCTGGTGGGCACTGCTGGACTCGTGCTGTTATGTCAGTGTTGGTCTACTGTAAAGGAAATGCAAGAATTGGTAAGGTAACAGTTCTAAGAGTAACAATAATTGCCATGAGATTTATGATAATCTATGCAGTAGAAGTTTCTTCAGTGTTTTGAGTGGACTATTAGCAGTGAGACAGCTCATCTATGGAGATGAATCACAAAATAATTTTAGCATAAATTTAAAAGATTAAATTCTTGAAGTCCTTTGGGGAGAAGAGTGGTTATTTGTTTTCTGCAAGTGAAAATGCAGGAAATATGGAGTCTGTTACCAAAAATAGATACTTCAAATTGCAACAATAATGTCACATATTTCTTTCTTAGTATTTATTTGATTAGTTTCATTGCTGTATTGAAAGTACATTAGGAATATTTAAGAACTTAAATGAGTAGAAGATTGGAATGAATGTTTGACTCCAGCAGTTTGAAATTGATCCATGTGGAAAAATACATTCAAAAAAGTATCATCATTTAATTTTTTAAGTGCTGTGTAATGAAAGTTTTTCATGTAATGAAAGTTTTTAAGTATTAACATGGGGTTTTTAATCATATCTCTACAAGGTGATGAATATCTATCCTAGGGTGGAAGGATTTCCAAGATACTTGAAGTTATTTCTATATGTGAGGACATGGTTATTGACTGTAATTTTTAAGTTCCTTCAGAACAACAATGGTGAAGACCATTTCAGTAACTGAAATATTTGTATTTCTTACCCAGTATTCTATGGGAGATTGTTATGTTCATTTTAGTATAAAGGCAGCAGTAGAAAGAATATTTTTCAACAGGTGAACATTAAAACATTGCCTTAACTAAATGCTTGGAAAAATGAATGCATATGAAACAAAATAAAACACATGTTCTCTGAAACTTTTCAGGTGAGTGTTTATGAGCATCAGGCTGACTTATTCCTCCAGCTGTTTTGGGTTTGTGTGGTGGGGTTTTGGTAGTGGCAGAAGTGCTGCAGGGGAGGCTGCTGTGAGAAGCTGCTAGAAGCTTCCCCAGCTCCAAGTCAGACCAACCGCTGGCCAAGGCCGAGCCCATCAGTGATGGTGGTAGCACCTCTGGGAGAACATATTTAAGAAGGGGAAATGTGCAGCAGAGAGGGGAGTGGGATGTGAGAGAACGCCCTGTGCAGATACTGAGGTCAGAGAAGGAGGGAAAGGAGGTGTGCTGGAGGAGGGGATGCCCCTCAGCCCGTGGTGAGATGGCAGGCTGTGCCCCCCCAGCCCGTGGAGGGGAGTGGGGAAGCAGATGCCCACCTGCAGCCTGGGGAGGAGCCCATACTGGAGCAGTCAGATGCCCCTAAAAATGGCCATGACTCCATGGGAAAGCCCACGCTGGAGCAGTCTGTACCTGAAGGACTGCAGCCCACAGAAGGGACCCACGCTGGAGCAGTTTGTGCAGGACTGTCTCCCGTGGGAGGGCTCCCACGCTGGAGCAGGGGAAGAGTGAGGAGTCCTCCCCCTGAGGAGGAAAGAGCAGCAGAAACAATGTGTGATGAACTGACTGCAATCCCCATTCCCTGTCCCCCTGTGCCGCTGGCGGGGAGGAGTAGAGAAAATTGGGAGTGAAGTTGAGCCCAGGAAGAAGGGAGGGGTGGGGGGAAGGTGTTTTAAGATTTGGTTTTACTTCCCATTATCCTGTTTTCATTTGATTGGTAACAAATTAAATTGATTTTGTTTTTTTCCCCAAGTCAAGTCTGTCTTTTGCCCGTCACCATAATTGGTGAGTGATCCCCCCCTCTCCTTGTCTCAACCCTTGAGCTTTTCATTCTGTTTTCTCTTCCTCATCCTGCCAGGGCGGCCGCATGGTGTTTTGTTGCCCACTGGGCTGAAACCACAACACCAAACTATGTTAGTTAGTTAACAGGCCAAAACTCTTTATAATCTCTAGCTCTGTTCCTTACTTTGTTGGAAGATAGCTGCTTTGTTTTAGTAGTAAACAGAGATACAGGACTTACTTCCTAAAGTGTTCTTTTGTGATACCAGAGTGGTTGTTCAGTGAAACAGTCTAGCAAAGGAGCAAGTGTGATCTGGCAGTTAGTGCAATAAAATGGTTGCGAAGCTCCGCATACTAAGTATACCCTGAAAAATCTTTTTTTTCCCTTTTCTTACTTTTCTGTGTTGAAACATGCCTTGCTGCTCTCTGTGCTATGATCTTCATGCTTAAGGAGGGCAGGTATGAGGAAAGAGGGCTATTTCCTGCTGCCTTAAAGGAAAGTATGACAGTCCCATCATCCTGGCTGCACAGGAGGTTATTAACAAGATTGTTCTTGTGGGCTTCATAATTCTGATCAGCCTCAGGACTGATCTGCAGGAATCCCAAAGTCACGCCTGACTGTCAGCCTCCATCTGCTACTTCAGCATGGCATGAACTCCTCTGAGAGAGCAAACAGTTGTAACCTGGTGCCTCCTTTAGTTGTAAAATGAGTAAAAGCCTCAGAAACCCAGAGGGGTTGATGCTGCAAGCATTTATCCCATCTATATGACCAGCTGGCTGTACATACACCACTTCTAAATGTGGCCTGCTTTCTCTACGCTCTGTTATATTCCTTTTGTTTCATGCAGCAATTGGCACAGTCTCCCCTCTCCCCCTTTCTTCTTCTTTTCCTGATGTTGCTTGTGTTGCAGAATAGTGCATGGGAGATCTGTTCTAGGGAGAGCCTAAGTTCCCAAGACCAACAGGTCAGGTGTGAGCCCACTTTAGGCTGGAAAGGAGGATGCAGTATAAAATCGAGTCAGTTTGAGGATGTGGGTCATCAAGAACTGTCAGTTTGTAATTTTAAAAAATTACAGTAAGCAGAAACATGTTGTCAGCCTAAATGTGCATACAATTCTCAAAGATAATAAATAAAAAATTTAAATGCTTTTTCTTTCTGCAAAATTTTGTTATCCAGAAAACAATAATGTTATGTAGGAAACTGACTTAAAAAAAAAAAAAGTCTCAGGAATATACTCAAAATCAGAAGAGGCAGTACTGAATTAGCAGGGATGTGCCATAAGTCACAGTCAAGTGTATTGGACACTACCACTCCAGTTTTGCTGAAATTATTTATTTAGGTGGCCAGGTTCTCCCTGTCAGAGGTTTGATTTTTAATGTTCTTGCCTTCAGTTTTACAGCAATAAAAAGCACATGGTGTCCTGCATATCAGTGCTTTGCAATTATTTAAAGCAATAAAAACAAGTAAAAGTTGGAGTAATTTACTCTTTTTACTACACAGTAGCTCTCATTGCCAGTAGAAACAGTCATTGTTTTGGCTGTTGCCTCAATATCCATCTCCTGGTGCTTTGAAAGGCAAAACAAAGCAAAGCAGGACTCCCAGTGTGTCTGTAAGTAAGCCAGGCTGGTCTGTGTAAATCTGTACGGACTTAAAGGAGTCAGGTCTGGGATGAGTGTGGACCTGCGCTGGCCCATCCATCCTGTCAGAGACCTGTCTAGATTGCCAGTTTGCTGACGCACACGGGTACCATAAGCTCCTAAAGAAACGTAAGTGGTTCTTTCTGAGGTTATCCAGATATGTTGACTTTGTAGCCATAAATCTGACTTTCAGGCTGCCTTCACATCGGCAGGTAGCGTAGCCATCAATATTGGGACCCATGGCAGGAGGAGATGTAGGACAGTTGAGGCTAGCTGATGGTCCCTTCTTGATAATGTCCAGGCCAGGATGTGTGCTACATCCAGACAGTGTCTCAACGAGTTCCCTCAGAAAACCAAAAACCTGTATGTCAATATCAATACTGAATTTGCAATGAATTTGCCGAGAGTAGGAAACCAGTGGCACCCAGTACTCATGGACACGCACAGGACATGGGCTTGGTATGCGAGAAAAAGGATCGAGGAAGAGTGTGCAAGCTGCCCCGATGTATACCGAAGAGGGTACTTTCCTGATCACTGAGTATCTTTCCCTGAAACATGGTGGCTTGTGACATTCCTTGATGGTTTCAGCATGGTCTTGCACACCCAGTTCTGAAACTGGACAAGGTCCTTAAGTCTGTGCCAGAGACATGAAGGATCTGTAGCCACATAACCTTCCTGCTTACCTAACCAGATATAGGTGGATACTGGGATTGGTTGGTTGGTTTGCTTTAAGCCTGTTCTTCCAAAGGGAGTAAGGGGTAACCAAGGCCTCTGTCCCTCCAGTTCTGGTTGCCAGCAGCTCTGTTTTCTCCTTGTGGTGGGAGAAAGAGTGTGGGTGTTCTGCTGTGGGATACTGCTGGGCTCTTGATGATCTTACCGAGAGCCCTGGGATGGAGCTCCATATTCCACAGCTGTACATATTGTTCTGGTCAAAGCTCTGGTTCTCCAGTGAGAAAGCTGCTGCTTTGTCTCCTGCTGCCCTCCAGGTCCCTATATTGTCATGTCTTGCTGTCCCCAAAAATTTTTGATGCCCCAGGCCTATGGTGCACACAATGAGAGCAATAGCAGGGTCCTGAGGGTGTTACAGGCAGTGCAGTTACTGTTTTCTGTCTATGTTCACATTCTTCCTTTTTTTATTTTAAAACCGGGACGTATCAAACAATAAGCTTTGGTTTAAAAACTAATTAAAATCACCATTGTTCAATTGCTACAAAGAAATACAGGGTAAAGCTATGCAATGATACTCATCCTCTTTCCTGCTTAGAAACCCCACTAGGAGCCAACTGTTCACCATTGTGGTGTGCATCAACCTTTACTCTGTTATCAGTAGCCTGCTATTAGAGGAACGCATGCATCGTACTTTCCCTTTTGCTAATACAGAGAGCATGCTATCACAAATCCTTTACAGGTCAGGATCTGAAACCACAGCCTCTGCTCCCGATGTTGTTTTTTTTCTTTTTTTTAGTTAGGTCCTGCCTGGTGCCATGTGATGAAATGTAGACATTGCAACGGGAGCACTTTTCTACCACAGAGAATGAACCTAGAGGACTAGCTGAGTGTTGATGGGGAGGCTGGTTGGTTTTGATTTTGCCGGAATAGGTGTAGTTTGTACTTCTAACACCACACCAGAACTCAACATGAAATTGCCCAGGTTTATTTCCTTCTTTTATTATGAAAATGCTTTAATGTTTCAATGGAGTTTTTCCATAAGCATCTTTCTTCTCCAGATGTTTCCGACTATTAAAATTAGTTTGTCCATGTTGAACTAGCATTAGTTTAGCTGTTCCGGGTAAGCAATGCTAATAGGGAAGTGTAGTGGTGGTGTGTAAAAGCCAGCATTTACTGAGTAAAGTTGGTGTAATGAGCTTAAGTGTGCTGCCAGTGAACCTGTAAACCATGTGGTCATGTGTGCTACCCGTGGTTTAGTTCAGGGATTGTGGTGGCTGTGGTGGTGTTGCACGCTCATGGTGGTGGTATAAACTGCAGTTTGTCACACTCTCACTTGTGCCCTGTGTCAGTTTGAGGATTCGAGGATCCCTGACTCTGATTTCCACTCATGGCTATTTCACAGGTGGTTTTCTTGTTGAATATCAGTACTCTCCTGAGCTACGAGACTGAGAAGTACAAACAAAATCAGTCTGTTCTGCAAAACTCCCTGGCTGATGCTACTTATGGTTACAAGACCTTGATCAGAAACCATTTTTTCTAAAAATTGTGATCACAGGGTTGTTATCTTATGTTCAATTCTGTATGTTTCTGTTTCTTTTCAGGGAAGGATCATGTTTGCAGATTTATTGGCTGTGGAAGGAATGAAAAATTTAATTATGTGGTCATGCAGCTTCAGGTGAGTTCTGTGCTTCCCCTCTCCACTCTGTCCCATGGAGATGGCATCAGAGGGAAGGATTTACAATGAGAGAATAAAGCCAAGCACTGGTGTAGAGACTTTGTTGTAGATAGAAAGTGGGTGGAATGGGAGACAGTGAGAAGGGGTGGTGTCGCTGTGATATCCCTTGGGATAGCTCCAGTTGTCAAGACGTGCTAAGATATTTCATAGCTCTGCTTCTTTGTTTAAGATGGCTTTCTCTCAATTTTCTGGGGAAAGCACTCGATTCAGAATGCTTGCAGGAGCTACCCACAGTATCGTGCACCAGTGGCAGCTGTTTGAAATATCTCCTGCTGAGCTCTGTGATGCAGCATTCAAAATACATGTCTTGTATCAGAGCTCAGAGTGCAGTGGGAGCCAGTGATATCACACCAGCAGCACAGTCTTTTCTATGAAAGGGAGTGATCTCTGGCTCCCCTGTCTCTACCAAGCTCAGCAGTAGCTTGGCTTCTGCTGTGAAAGTGTTTTCTCCTGTTTGAACACTGCTGATATTAAGTCAGTATGGGTAAATACTTGGGTAGCTAGCACATGGGGACTGTACCGCTAGACAGCCAGCTACTCCTATCAGAGTCAGCCAGCTGAAGTCTTACATGAGTGTCTACGCAAGCCACAGTAACAGCAGCAGCTGCAGGGACCTCTGCATGGTTCAGCATGAAATTTCACCAATAAAACATATCTAGTTAGATCTTCAAACCCCAAATATGGTGGTACTGTCATGAAAACAGCTTTCTTTTTCACGAAAGCACTTTCTTTTACAGCATACAGTCACAGGAGAAAGAGTTGGAGGGGAACAAGTGGGAAGAGATGGCTGAGTCAAAAACACATGGAAGAAAGGCCTTTAAGGAGAGGGAGATTGTCCCTGGCTCGTGGGGAATACTTTCAAACTAAAGGTGCTTCTTTCTGACACAGTTGCCTTGGAAGCTGGCCTGTTTCAGCACCTGTCATAAGAGTTGACAGGGAACTTGTCCTACCTCTCTTGCAGCTTGTATGATCAGGGCTTTGCCGTGCAAAGCATGGTATGATTATACAATACAAGCCTACCCTTCCCCTGGAGACCTTCCAGCCTATGTCATGTTTCTTTATGTGTAACTTGGGTGATAGAACATGCTGAAGGAAAGTGGGAAGGTTGAAGCACTAAGTAATGATAAGTAAGCTGCTGCATAAACTGGTAGGTTATTTTTGATTGGTGAATGCTGTATGAAGTAAAATAGATACCAGCAGACCCCAGTACTTCTTTAAAATAAACTTTTGATTCTTTTGAAGCATAGTTCTACTGCAAGGCAGAAGTATAAAACCAGTAAATTCCTGGTGCTTGGGTTTGCCTTTTATGCACTGCTGGCATCCCAACTGCTGTTACAGATAGAAAAAACCTTCTGCTCTCTAACCAACCCTGGCTATTGCTGCTGCTGCAGTGTGAGTGTGAATATGATTCTTGAAAGGGCTAATCTGGAGCTCATGGAACAGCAAGGCTTCTAGCCCCCCAATCCTGTCCTTCACAAGCCTGATGAAGATGACTACACCTTGGAAAAAAACTCTGCACAGAATCTCTTACTTTCTAGCCTGTTCTTGACTATGTAGCTGAGCTCATAGAGTAGGTAGAGCTAAAAATCCTTTCATTATTTGCAAATGAAGACTTCGATGCTTAAAGCATTAGCTAGTTTTGCACCATCACTCTTCAGGCTAAAGTTCTCCTTCAGCTTCAAGGTCTGCTGGGACATGGTTTATCATGTGTCCCTCTGACTGTTGTATACTGCAATTCTCTCCCTTTCTGTTTAGTCACGGGGACTGAGGTGTCTACTCTAAGCTTTGCAACTCATTGAATCTGCTGTTTCTTAGCCACCCTGATGGTGTTTATTTGTAAAATAATGCTCATTTTCTGTCTTTTCCTGGAGGCAGTATTGGATATTCACATGCCTTGGGTTGTTTCTGGAGAGCAGGTGTCTGAGACCATCTCCCAAATCAGCTGGGGAAAGTTATGGCACATTTCAGTGTGTGGCTCTGAAAAAAATCTGCCTTTCCCTGTTATCATTGGATAAGTGAGTTGGTGTCCAAGGAACCACTTTACAGGGGAAAGAAAGATCTGCTGTCAATTCAGTAACTCGGATATAGTGATGACAAATCTGTGCTGCCTCTAGTAAACTGTCACAGAAATTAAAAAAGATAAGCACTAGAGATGTAGCTTAGTCTTATTTTGTTCCTGCTAAGGAACAAACCTGGGCCGGTTGCTGTGGCTTGGCTGTATCTGTATTAGCTGACCTGTGTGAAGTGTGGTTGTTTAAGAGACAGAGCCCTGAAGTGAAACACGGGTCAAACCAATTTGAGAGACTAGTCATACGTTAAAAGAGCCAGTTGCAGTTGGCCCCTTAAAGTCTGTAAATAACCTGAGAACTGGAAAAGGGTGGATGAATAGATGGCATTTCACTGGTTTGGAGAACAATCTGTGTTTTCTTGTCAAACGTTTGGAATCTTTTATATATCTTCTGTTGTGAATTTTGTTTGAATACATCTGGACTTGTATTATAAGCATGTATGTCTTTGCAGAAGCAGAATCAAGAGGTTCTATACTATAGTGATAATCAGCATGTCCCTATAACTTTTGTTCTTGATGCATGTTCTCTGAAACAGTGGACTCTTATTCCTAATGTTTTTGATCAGTTGATAAATGCATTAGTTCTGTGGATTAGAGGGGTACTCTGCCATTGAATATACTCATTTTAACACCTTCATTCTCTTTACAAATCTAAAGAGGTATAGACAAAACTGAGATGACAGATCAAAGAATACTGTGATTTGTCTGGTGTTTAGTCAGTCTTTTTTTTTTTTTTTGCTAAATAGTCTTTATTTTCATGCACAGCTGGTAGACTTTTTTCTCCCCAGAAGGTTAATTAACTGGAGGTAAATTACCAATTTTTTTAATAAGTATTTTTTAAATCAGTGGAAAAATCCTCCTCTCCTGATTTTGGGTATGATTCTCTTGATAGACACCTTTCTCCATTGTGGTGTTGCCACAACAATGCTGACTTAAGCTTGAGCCAGACACTTGTGCGCTAGGGAGTTTCTCATGAAACTACTTCTGTGAGCTGTAGTAGATAGTGGCTTCATGACCTGCTTATCATATTTGTACTGTTTTAATCTTTGGATGGCCCAGACAACAGACAAAGGTTGTTCTTACATCACCTTCTATGTAGTCTGGGTTTAACAGTAAGGAGATGCTGGGCTCATACAGTCTGAGGCACTGCTGTCCATGCCGTGCCTATTTCCAAAATAGCACATCAGCTGACTTCCCAAGATAATGGTCTGGTATCTTCTTAATCAGCAAATGCATGACTTAAAAGTTAAAAGGAAGTATTGGAAGATCATATACAAGAAATAAAGGAGGCATAAGATGAGCACCTCTCTGATTAGCATTTCTGCTTTTTGGGGAAGCGTATTAGAACTTGCAGCTGTGAAATGCTGTGCTTTAGTGTGATTGTTTAAGTGTTTTATTGATTGTTTCAGGGGCGAAATCTTGCAGATCTCAGAAGGAGTCAGCCTCGAGGGACTTTCACGCTGAGCACAACACTGCGATTAGGCAAACAGATTCTGGAATCAATAGAAGCCATTCACTCTGTGGGATTCCTGCATCGTGACATCAAGCCTGTATGTTTTTTTGGAAATTTTCCTTTTGGTTGTATGTCTGTCTGTTCTGCTTGAGTCAATAAAGACAGTCTGAATATGGGTAGGTTTTAGTGGAGGCATTTAGGCCTCCTTGCACACTTCCACTGTCCAACACATTGGCTATTTTCTGTAAGTACAGAATAGTAATGTAGTATTGTCATTCCTTTAAGTGCATAGCAAACTAGTTTTTATCAGCAGAGGCTGCTTCATGGTGGGTTAGTAGCTGTCAGTCAGACTTGTACCAGTCAAGATCACATGACAAAGCAATCTAATTTTGAACAATCATTTGGAGTCCAACCAATTATTACTATAAAGGGGTTCAGAAAGGATGTCTTGCTCTATGACCCATCACTTGAATAAATGCTATTTCATGTATTTGACTTAGCTAAATAGTCCTCTTAATTTTTCTTAGCAATTGCCAAAAAAATTGGAGCACAGTTTCCAGTGTCGGAAACACTGTCATGATGTTGGTCATCTGCCTAGGTGAGGCATCAGTCACTAATGTGACTGGCCAGAAATCCTTTAGCAGCCATCCATTATGGTAAAGGATATAACTTTAAGATGGGGGTTAAAAAAGAGCTGCTCCATTTGCTTGTTGTCAGTTTATTTACTAAGAACCAAACCCAGTGTTTTTTAGATGTCTGAATGTTTAAATAAATTTAGGTAATGCAGTACAGCGGATGGAGATTCTGGGAGTTAGGGCAGAATAATGCATACTAGCAGCTGAATCACAAACAGAAGCATTTGTCTACAATAACTCCAGCCTGTTATGCAAGTGGTGGAGCTCTAACTGCCGAGCTAGTGGTGTTAAATGTGCTTTTTCTCATAGCAGCTGAAATTTAGCAAAGATAACGTGAATTTAATTATTTTGAGACTCCACAGTCACTTATCTGCAAAGTGAACTTCTTAACATGGCAGTGATTCTCTAAACATGATGTTTAAGATGCATCTTAAAATTCTTCTCTTTGACTTATGTTTCCACCAGAGGCATGTGGGGCTGTATGATAAAGTTTTGTTAACAAATGGCCACTCTTAACCAAGTTGCTGGTATCAAATTGATTTTTTTCCTTCTTTCTTTCTTTGTCTAGTCCAATTTTGCCATGGGCCGCTTACCTTCAACGTATAGGAAGTGCTACATGTTAGACTTTGGTCTGGCCCGTCAGTATACCAACACTACTGGTGAAGTCCGGCCAGTAAGTAAATTTTAAGTAATTTTTTTCCATTTCTGCAACTGCTTAGGCATGGAAAGATTTTGTGATTTTGTTTGTTTTGTGGTTGTTATGCTTGGTCATTATATTGGACTGCATTTTCTGCAAGGTGAGAAGCAGCAGGTGACTTCAACTGAGTTGGGATTCTAAGAAGGAATGCTTGCTTTTGTCTTACAAGGTGTGTGGCTTTTTTTTTCTTTTTTTTTCCTTTAGGATAATCATGTTTTCCACAGGCTTGGAATACTTACTGAGTACATTATGGCCAAGCAAACAGGGTGAGCCCAGTGCTGGCCATGGAACTTCTGTAGTCCCAGAGGACTGGTCTAGTTCAGTTCTTTGCGATCTGGGGAACCAGGTTGGTGCGTTCTTAAAGCGTTTTATGAAAAAAATCCTAAAAGTTAGAGGCTGACCTGATCTCTGAGGCCGAGCTTACTGTGAACTGCAACCTGTAATGCTGTTCTCACCCTTGCCTGTTTTGTGTATAATTGCCCTCTGTCCAGATTTCTTAGCAGGACTATTACTTCCCCTCCAGGCAGGCACGTTGTAAGGGCAGGGGGCATAACTTGCACCATGCGACATGCGCATTATCTTCAGTCCTTTTACCAGCACTGTGTTATCTGGGGTCACTCATAAGGATGCAGTACGTTTCAGATGCTCTAGGTATCAGTCAGAGCATTCCTAGTTTTATTTCGGAACACAGTGCTAGCAGGGAGGGCTCAAGACAATCTCTCTGTTTATCATCCTAGGCTTATACCTTTTGGTCTGCACATCTTTTCCATCTGCAAGATAATTGTTGACAGTGTGAGAGCTAAATTCAGAGACTCTGTAGTGCAGGATATGGTTGGGGAGTGGGAATAAAGCAAAGATCAGTGAGTAGATTTTGTGTCTTTAGCAGATTAACAGAGCTGGGGGATTTTTCTTCTATTTTTTCTTCTTTTTTTATAAGTCTTTTCAGCTGGACATTGCAAGCCTTTTCTTATTAGCTGTAGATGGGAGCGGCTCTGAAGGTCGTGTGTCTGCATCTTATTCTTAAAAAGACACACACTAGGTACCACTGGTATTCCTTGTCAATGCTGTTTAGTTTGGGGATAACCCTTCTCCATATTGCTGTTTTCAAAATGCAGCCCCACTCCTTTCTTCTTTCTGCAGTCAGAATTCAAGCCCATTATGGATTGAAACTGGCATTTGGTTTTCTGCAAAATTTCTTCATAGCTTCAGTGAAGCAACTATGTTTTGTCTGTATTTCAAGTCCCATTGTTTGAATACTGTTCTTTCTTTACAATTAAAGAAGCTAATTTTTCTAGATGTCTATTCTTTTGGATCCTGTTTTTTCCTCCTTTCTCCCACTAATTTAAAGTTACTTTGTTTTTATTTTGCTACATCCATAGAGAATACTCCCAGGCCCTGTTTTTGGAAACAGCACTACATCCAGCCTTGACATTTTTTAGAGCAAAAGATTCTTCAGCTGTGTCTCGCAAGCTGTGTCCTGCTTGGGTTGGTGTGGGTGAGGTGGGGCTTTGTTAGGATGCAAGACTCTGAGAAAGTCGGTCTTAACTCTGGTCATTCTGATGGTTGGCTTCTCGCTTGCCACAGATGGGTCTTTTAGAAGGACTAATGACACATAATCTTTTCCTGAAAAAAGACATGGTAGTCCCCAGAGGGGTGGGAGTATGCTCTGCTGAAAGTGGTAAAAGGTCTTGGTTAGTTTGGGATGTTTGGGATCATATGGAGTAAAGTCTCATATACCTAATGTACCTATTCTGCCATGCCACACTTAGGTGGTGAGGCTTTTTGACAACAGTGATACAATAAAAAAATACATATTTACTTGAATCCCTTTTAACATTATGTTATAGTCACCAGGCTGTTTGATCCTTTTGTGTCCCTGCTGCCTGATACCACTGTTGAGTCCCACTTACTGGACTGAGACATTTGCCTGGAGAAGCCTGGTGTGACTGGTGCCCTAATAACGCACAGAGAATTAGGAAGGAGATGGGAGTGAAGGGCAGTATGAAGAAAAGTGAAATGAGATTTTTGTTTTGTTTTGTTTTGTTTTTTCTTTTTTTTAATTAAGAACTTTATCTTTTATTTCACCAAAGAGATTATTTCAAGCCAGTAAGGTAGATTCTTCTTCCTCCATTCTCCTTCAGTTCCTTTATCCATGAAGAATACAATTCCCAAATTTATAACATCATTTCTACTCTCCATGATCTTCATTGAGCATTAGTTCATCCATCCTCAGCTGTTAACACTCTGGCTTTCCAGACTCTTTCAAAGGCTATCACAGTAGCTTTTACCTAGGGAGCTGTTATTCTGCTAAGCTCCTGATGAGTACTATGTATTTGGTTTGTATGTGTCCTGCTTTTACGGAGGATAGCTAGTTGACGGTTCAACTTGATTGCTCAGCATTTATAAAGTTATGGGCCACTTGGCTTAATTAAATCCAAATTTATTCTGAATCTGAATTTATTCTGTGCTTCTAGGAAAATAAAACTGTTCTACCTTATGTGGGATGCTAATATTAGCACAAATGCTACTCTTTGCAGAAAAGCTGTTGTTGCACAGATTTGCTTTCATGGGAATGGTCTCACCCCTCTACCACTTGCCCCTTGCCAGATGTTGCAAAAATCTCCTGGATAACAGTCTGTGGAAACTCATATTGCACTATAAAGACACAAGATGGTTGGGGCCAGAATGTGTGTAAGGAAGCATCAGTAACAATTTTTCCCTCTGTTTGCAATCAGGGAAACTTGGCTGTTCTCAGCAGTCTCATTACTTGATATTCCTCTGAGAGCTGTAGAAGTCAGTCTTTGGTGGTTACTCCTTTGGACAGGTAGAGCAGATGTGCATCAGTCATGTAGCCATTTGGTGTCCATTGTGAGTTGAGAACTGCTTAGGGCCTGGCTGAAGCCTGTTACTTTGGCTTTTCTGGCATTTGGGTCAGACTGAACATCGTGGCTAGCAGGAGGGACTCTGGCTATTATGATAAACAGGACAGACTGATATGACAAATAATGTAACAGCAGAGGGGAAACTGAAAACACAACTTTGACCAGGTTGTATCGTAAGGTTCTTGTTGTGTGCAGGTATTTAAGAGTTTGTTGCCTCTTTAAAGAACAACTGTAATTGCCACCACTCAAATGAGAGAGAAGCATTGTCTTTTGCAGTGTAATTTCTTAGAGTATGGACTTTCTCAGGGACTGATGTTTTTGAAAATTCAGATGTACTATATGGGGTAGGTTGCCTTTGTCTATATGCACAAATGTTGCAGAGAACACTGTTGGTGCTGCGCTACTTTCCCTTAGAAAAGCTGTGTAGGCTTTTCCTATTTACATCCCAGCTAGCCACATTTCTACTTACTTTGTTCTTCAGGAGAGTTTCAAGTATTCATTCTGGTGCATGAGGTCTGAACCATCATTATACCTTTTAAAAATTAGTATTGCACGTGCCAGATTAAACAGAAAGCAAGGGGACTGCATCTGCCTGACTACATGTACCCAACCTGCAGGATATCCAGAAGCACCTTCTTTAGGACTGGAGGCAGGTTACCAGATGAGATGCATCAAGCCAGTGATGCAATTGTTATGGTCTGTATGGAATAGGATGATGAAAGCTACAAAACCTTTTTTAGTGCCTTTATACAAATCTAAATAAGGTAACAGTTGATGATGTGTAAGGTACCACCCATCCGGTTTCAAAGAACATATTGCAGATCTAAACAGTATTCAGAAGACAGTAATGACAAACACTCGTGAAGAGGGATCGAACAGATTGTGATTATAACCTGAGCAAGAAGGTGAATAAAAGGAATTTTATAAAAGTCTGTAAAATACTGTGAAGCCTTGAGAATTGAATGAGAGAGCCTCTGTTCTCTTTGGTTACATAGGAGCAAGATACTCAGTGATAAATTTAAACCTATAAAGGGATGCATTTATTCATAAGGCATCACTTGCTGCCAGAGGTAGTCAGCATGCGTTGGGAAGAGTAATACAGCACATGCATGCAGGTCAGAGACTGGTCTAAATAGCAGCGATGGGACAGAGTGTGCTGTGGTAAAGGTAAGGGCCAGCTGTACAAAATAGTGGGGGGGCTATAAACTGGCAGGTGAAATTCTGTGTAGATAAAAGGTGATGCTCATGGTGTGTGTTTGGCGGGGAGAACAGTTCTAATTTCACATATATGATCGTGGCCTCTGAGCTGACAGGTATCACTGATGAGTAAGACCTTGGCGTTAAGGAATAGCTTCACGAAAACATGGGTTTGATACCCCACAGCTTTCAAGAAGGTGCTCAAAAATTAGAAGTCATCGGGAAGGGAATACAAGACAAATAAAAGATCACTGTTGTGATCCTTTATGAGATGAGGGTGGCTTTTCAGAGTTCTCATAGCATACCTGAGAGAACACTAGACAGATCTGAGGTGGACTGAGCATCTGTTGGCCTTGTTCTTGCAAAGAGTCTTCCTCTTTGTGTTGGTCATAGTGTGATGCTAGCAGCAGTTGTGGGTATAGGCCATCTCTGCCATCTACTGTTAAAAGTTTGCTTTAGGGTGCTTTACTTTTTAACCCCTCTGCTTTGAGATTTTTGCAGTGGCTTCACTTTGTGGCTGCATGCAGGCAAACTAGCCCAGCAGTAGGAAAATGGGTAAATATAAAATCTGTTTAGAAACATGTGAAAAATGGAGGTAAAAGGAAAGAACTGGTGTTTTCTCCCATATCAATTGTCTTCCTGCAGAACATTTGC
This sequence comes from Leptodon cayanensis, assembly GCA_027564655.1. Classification (NCBI taxonomy): domain Eukaryota; kingdom Metazoa; phylum Chordata; class Aves; order Accipitriformes; family Accipitridae; genus Leptodon; species Leptodon cayanensis. The sequence continues at coordinate 20,381,728 of JANXJC010000056.1, forward strand.
ACCCCATTTTTTGCCTCATTGGAGAAGAAAATTGGGAAATACAAGTAGGTTGGGGACAGTGTTGTGTTGGACCAATCTGACCTTTGTCCAGACTACTGATACATAGGAAGCAGTTTTTCCTTCCCTAAATACCTAAAGCAATCCCATTGCCTCATCCAAGGCCACTGTCCTTGTTTTTCAAGCTTACATTCTGCACCCTCCCACACCCCACAATACCTTTTTATCCATGGGATCTTCCCAGTATTTGTGCTATTGTACAACTTCAGTGGCAAGGAAGCATAGTTTTTTATATGGTTATGCTGATGTGTCAAATACTTTGTTATCAGCACAAGGGTTTCCATCCAAGTGGGTTTCAAGTGGGCAGTAGTTCAAGCCCTGTGTTTCTCAGTCATGGAAGGCTTGGAGATCTGCTTAAGGAGAAATGGCTTATGGAGGGTATCTGTTAGTTCAGCTCTAGTTAATAAGTGCTTTCAGATGCAGAGGGTACTCTTCTGAGAAACAAGTTGAGTTTTCTCTTTCTGTTTTTGTTTGGGTTTGGTTGTTTTTTTCCCTCCCATGAAAACATCCATTTTGGGGTGAATCCCAAGACCTTTCATAACAAATTTGATGTTACAGGATGCAGACAGCATTTTAGGGATTTAACTATTATTTCCTCTAGATGCAGTCTTCTGCCATGGTTCAGATAAAGACATGAGCAGTTTTGTTCACTGTGATGTCTTGGTTGTACAACCAACCTTTGTCATGCAGCAGTATAAGCAGTCAGTGTTGATGCAGATCTTAGGACAGCAGAACTAAACAACTGTGGAATGAATTGAAAAGTTGGGGTTTTTAAAATTCTGGAAGTATCTTCTATAGAAAGTGCACAAGTTAAAATTTTTATCTTGCATTAATTTTTATAGCAGAGAGCTAGACTAGCAGAACGTGTTTGATACAGAGAACTAAGGCTGAGAAGAAAATTAGAACTTGGAGGGGAAAATAGACATGAACGTTGTTATACAGATAATATGATGAACAACATGTATAGTGGAGGTGTTCTGAGTTATGAAAGTCTTCTAATGTAGGTCTGTGCTAATGTAGGTCAGGTTTTGGACAAGAACTCCTTGATCATTACTGGTCTTTGTTCAGGTCTGCTAGTTTTGTCACTAGCGTGCGGTACAGAAAGCATTATATTTTTCCTCTGTCTGTGACACCCTGCCTTCAGAAACATATTCCTCTGGCTCCACAAATATTAATTGAAAGTGGTTGAGGGTTTAGCAGCTTGATCTTAATTATTTATTTGAAAATAGAGGAGAGGCTATGTTTTTCCTGGAATCTCTCTGCCATTGCAGGATCTAGGCTGTTATGCTCAGCAAGCATTTTTTTAGCTTAGTCAGCTGCAGCCCATTGATTACATCTTGATCTCCTCATGGCTCAGACTGCACTGCAGTAGTTTGCAGTGCCTTGCTGTAGATACTGTACATGTGCGAGGGCGGCTCTGTGAGTCAGTGGGCAGAAAGAAGACGTTGTAGGCAGGACAGTGCATAGCCTGTTCAGACGAGCATGATGAAGGCTGCAGAAATTTGTCAGCTAATTGAGAAAAAGGTATTTATTTTCCAAATGTCTGTACATAGTGTTAAAAATAAACTTCACTGCAGTGAACAAGGTATTAGAAGAGGAGAGTATGGTATGTTTTGCTACTAAATAGTTTTCTCCCCACTGTAAAATGAGCTATAACACAAAGGATACTAAATCCTACCTCTTAAGACCCCCAAATAATCAAACATAGAAGCCCAGTAGCTTTTATACTTACTTTGTACTTGAAATATATGTAAAGCAGTAATGTTATGTAGGAGATGAACATTTTGCAGTAGAATAAACAGATTTGTGGACCTGCAGTACTCAGAGTACTATATTAGCTTAGGAAGGGTTATGATTTTTGTCTCGAACTTTGTATTGTAAAAAGGTAATTGGAGAAAAGGCTGAAAGCACAGCATAGTCACATGGGTTCACACAAAGATGGGGAAAAGAAAAAATGGACCTATGTCTTTAAAAATATTGAACATTTAATATATTATAGAAATTCCATTTTTCTGGGAATGGGTTAGGTATAAGACAGATCATCATGAAAATTATGTAAAGGTTTTCATTGCTACTTTCATTGTTGGAGTAGCAAATTTGGACTTGAGAAGGGAGTTCACATTCTGGTTTAAAACATTACAACTATAGAAAGCCAGTGCAATTGAAATTAAATGTATTAAAAGCATACTAGCTGATGGATTTGAAAATCTATTAGCAAGCAGGGACTCTTGTATCTTGTTATAACTAGCTGTTTCTCTGCTTTCCTCCCCTGCAAGCCCTGATTCAGTGAGGATGACCTCACATCATCTACATCAGGTTGTTGATGGTTTTCTTTTACGTAGCAGCACTCTGGTTAGAGCTCTTGTGCTACAAGGGTGAGCGAAAAGGAAGGACAACTCAGGCTCTAATCCCATATATGCCTGCAGGGAACTGAGATCCCATTTTCCATTTCCGAGTGTCTTTACTGCCAAGCTGCAGGGGGGATACAGTATGTCTGAGTGTGTCATTCCTTCCGGTCGATGCTGTTCCACTTGAAGCTCTGATTATTCTTCCCACTGGACTACAGAGAGAGAACAGCAAACTATTACTGTGTCTGGTGGTGAGGGAACAGGGGCTTTGCTCCCTGGGCAAGTGAATGTTGAGTTGGATTGCAGGTCAAGTCTCCCCTCCATCAGGTAAGTGCGTTTGCTGCCAGGTTACAGAGTGCCTGTCATACACTTTCTCTCCCTTGGTAATAAATATTCAATTATTCTGTGCAAAAGAGATCCTTTCCAACATGGATGTTCTTAGACTTGCATCTCAAAGCACCCTGTGGCTTAGGCGTGAGGGTGTACTCTGGAAGGAGGGAAGTGTGGTTTTCATGTCTGTGCAAGGGGTGGAGAGATTGGAACTTAGCTCTGCTGCATCTCAGTGATAGCCACGACTGTCTTTTGTCTTCTTCCTTTTGGTAGAAAAGGACCGTCTTCTCCATCTGACTCCAGGAAAGCATTATGAGCTGTAAATCCCAAATGAGATGTGACTCATGCTCTACAATGCTCTCCAAAATATTGCCATTTCAGTGGTTCCCCTGCTCTGTGTTACAGTGCATGAAAAACTTGTCTTTCTTACTTAGCACTCCCCATGCTTTCCATGGGGATATTCTGTGCTACTTGTTCCCCAGTGGGACCATGCATGTGAGAAACAAGTGCAGCTCCGAGGCCAAAATTCTCTTGATAAAAATCGAATGATAACTGAAAAATAGGATTACAGCTGGAATAAGCTTTTGGTTAAAAAATGCTCATTCTTAGCCCTGTTTCTAATGTGAGAAAGGCATCCTCATCTAGAGCACGTATTCGGACACAGGAATCACACGATGAGATGGTTGGCGCATGCTATTCAGAAAGACAAAATTATTACCCTGGACTTTTGTGATGTTAAAATCCATTGGAAATCTTGAATTCTCCAAAAGTAAAGAAGGAAAGATGGCATTTTAACTCACCTCCTTCAGGTCTTTTGCTTTGGAAGGAATAGTGGGAGACTACTAAGTAACTTTCTCAAAATTAAATTTCATGCACAATCTACAGAATTCTTAGAACTTGCACATTTTTAGGGAAGAGGAATACTGAGACTCAAATAAGAATTGCTTTTTATTAGTTGATTTCGGTTGGAATAAGTATCTCTCAGCTGAGGTATTTTCCTCAGTTTACTGACTTGAGTTTTAAGGTTATGCAATATAATATCGGCTCTTGCCTCTGATCAGGGTGGCCTTCATGTTTCTATATTGTGTAATTGACATCTTAGGATACAGTGACTGCGCACGTGGCCTAAAAGCAGCACTGACTTTCATTCTGCTCTCTTTCAAACGACCATGCTGCATCCCACCAGACAGCGGAGACCCCGCTATTTCTAGGTGGAGCACTACAGCAGTCACCGGGGACGGGGAAGACACCTGAAGCTGGCAGCTGTGAAGCCTGTAAAGTTGGAAAGCCAGTGATTGTATAGAGATTGCTGGTGAGAAGGCAAGGTGGTGGCTGCAGAAAAAGCCAAATATCTTGGGTGGGAACCCATGACAATTCAAATGAGGAAGGGGACATCTCTGTTCATTTTTAGAAACTTATGCACTAAGGTTAGAACTTGCTCCCCTTGTTGGTTATTAGATCAGTTTGATTGGGGGAGGAAGGGAGGTGTAGGTATCAGATAATTTTAGGAAGGAAAATCCCAGTAGAACCGTACAACTGACCTGTGGTTGGGCTGTATGCATCTCTGCTCTCAGCTTTTTTCTTTATACTATTAGGTGTGATATGTGAGCAGGGCAAAGTTAGTCTCTAGAGGGACCCCTCTCACCACTTTACATAGAACTCAGAAACCACACAGGCTCACTCAACACTTTGTGTCTAAATGAAACTAAATACAGCATGAGCCAACAGCCCTGGGAAGGATGCTGGGAGATGGCAACAGCTAAACAAGAGATCCAGGTTTCTGGAGGGATACAATATTGAATTGTTTTTTAATTCATTTCTGTTTAATTTTTTTCTCGTTTTGTTGTTTTTTATCATGTTTTTCTTTGGGTTTCTCTCTGTTTTACAGTTCTTTTGGGCTCTTCTTTTGAGGCTGTGTTTGATGCGTTGGCTTCCCATCCGCTGCTCGTAACCATCTCTGCTATGAGTTGTGAGTGAGCCATCACCATGCTTCTGGGTTTTCATTTTGTTTTGTGCTTTTGTTATATATGGAAGTCCGAATTACACCTGGTTTTCTTTTTTCCCTCATGATATGTTTGTTTTTCAGCAGGATCGTGACAGCTACCTAAATATGATGCAGAGGCCTAGAACACTTGGGATTCTGCCTGAGGGGCTGGCAGACATTTGGGTGGTGCCAGAGACTGTGATTTTGTCACTTCTGTGGCTTCAGAGACAGGGGGAGGGGAGTTCTCTTATCTTACAGTTTTGGCTCCAGCTTCCTTTATTCATTTCTGACTCCCCACTGGGATAAAATATGCTGCTGTCATTAACGATTCTACAAAGTGCTGCTGTTTAAATTAGCAAGTCAAAATGTATATAAGAGGTGCAGAATTTGTCTCCATAGAAGAAGTGGAGACGCATATTCCTGCATCTCCCCCATGAGCCTAACTAACAGAAGCAGGAGATTCCTAGAAGTCACAGAGATACTTCCTTTTAGTTCAGTTAAAGCTTCCTTTCACTTTTCCTTCTTATCACAACTTTTCCAACAAGTCATTCCAATTCAAGATATATCTCCAAGTGCTTCCCATGATCTGTGGCATTTCCTCTCTCCCCTTTCCACCTTCTCTTCGATCTCTGCTAACTTTCTTTTCATTTTCTTACTGCTGGAAATCCTTTTCCTGTTTCCAGGAGAGGTGGGTTAATAATCCTAGATGACAGCAGGCCTGCCAGTGACAAAGGTGGTGGATCTCATGAGGTGTTTGCACAGGCTTCCAGGAAGTTGGGGAGGAACCAGTGGTCATGTTCCCGGAGAGTACCACAGGCATAAAAAACAGCAGGAGGAAAGTACTGGCATCCGAATACAAGGTTTTAGGAAGGAAGATGGAAACTGGGACATTCAAAATACCAACCTAGGGACCAGTAAGGCAAGAGGAAAAATTTTAATCTCTATGTATGAACGTGGTGTAAGGAGCAGGGATTCAGATTAATGAGGTAATACAAGCACTCCTGAAATAGAGGGAGCATATGCAGGAAAGACAGATTTCATGTGAATCGTAAGGGAGACACTGTTGACACTTAAAATACAAATGATCATGAGTGTTTGAACTGGAGAATGATGAAAAGCTGATGGGTGCAGAAGAGCACAGTTTGGAACAATACATCCACTTCGTACAAGATTTTGTTACCTGATTCTGTCTTTGTGAGGTAGTGTACATTGCTAATATATTAAAAAGAATGCAGAGTATAATTTTTGCTCTGTGGTAGTGATCTAACACATTCTCCCAAGCTAACACTCATTTTAAACCAGGTTCTAACACAACGCAATATACTTCATATCTCTGTCGTCTCCCTGACAGCTCTGTGTAATAAGTTACTTTAGCTTTGTGCTAGACACAATCTGAATGCAGGATGGGGTATACTTTAGCCTGAGTAACATTTTTGATAGTAATACTGATGTAGAAAAATAAAAAAATAAACCATGTATAGTTTAAAATTGTATTTCAGCTTGCTAGCTTATTACCTTCTTATAATTTTGGGGATTCAAACCAGTTGGGTTATATATGATTCTATAGTCTGAAGCTCCTAACTGTTAAAATTTCAGTTCTGTGTCAAATGTGGACCGGCCTGGACAGCAAGGATGCTTTATCCAGGCTCTTTTCCACTGCTGGGCAATGCAGTGGTGGTATGAAATTTATTCACTGGAAGAAATGAGGAGTGTAAAGAAATAATCTGGAAGATTGATAAATTCAGAAGAAAAGTCAATAACAGTTGGGTGTACGGCATGTGCTACAATAAATGCTCAGGCAGGAGCTGTTTGTTTGGATGAAAAACAAGGTATCTCCTCGGCCATGGAAATATTTGATTGCAGTGATTAGTGACACAGTCAAAAGGCATGACTAATTGCCTTGTGACTGGGAGGGCAGTCAAATATGGTTAAAAGAGGTGAAACCTTTATGAGAAAAAAATGCTGTTAACACAGTTAGCATCTGCCTATTTTGTTCAAATCTCTAAACGTCCTGTCAAAACAATTGCAAAGTCTTGCTCAGTTGCAGTGCTCTCCGTTTGCTGAGGTACCACATGAGAGAGGACTGGAGCGAGACCCCTTTGGGTTCAGCTGCTGGACTGGCTTGGTTGTTGGCTGTGGGACAGATGCACAGTGAAAAGATGGCCGGGCTTTTGGTTTGCTTCTAAAAGAGGAGGGGAATACATTTGGAAACTGCCTAGAGTTGTTTTCAGAATAGATCCAATTAAAGACTGCAAAGATAGCCTGTCTGCCAGAAATAGTAAGTATTGATCTAAAAAGATTTTCAGAGACATTGCCAACCATGCTGAAACCAGCACATGTGATATACTTGGTTCAGTACATACACAGTTGATAACTGAAGACATTGAAGTAGGGAAAGACATGAAAGACAAACCCCCATGGACTGCAAACATTGAACAATATTCAGAAAACATTACGGGTTGCACACTAGAATTATTCACAATATGCTCTTGTTTTATGGCTCATTAAAAGTATCCAAACACACTAGCTTCCACTCATAATGGAAGAGCGGAATGTGCTCTTGCCTTTGAATATGTAGAGGACATTTATGGTGATGGCTGATTCCAACAGATGTATTCCAGTGGCCAGTATTCTGCTTTTCAGGAACTCACATCAGTGAGTTCACTGGAATTCTGAAAAATATTTTGCAATCATTTGTCAGTGGAAATCCTAAATGTATGTTCCGGGAGGAATGAAGTACGTGATCATGAATATAATATCTTGACTATTACCTGCTGCTAAATAAGTAGCTTAAAGCTCAGGCTGATGTACTGCAAGATTAAATGCTGCTTAAAGTGCATGGGATATGCACAGAGGTTCTCCTTGTGGAGTATTTGATTAACATAAAGGAGTCATAAGATAGACTTGTAGCTTTTTTTGCTTGGAGTCACTGTAACTTAAGAGCTGCATTATACACCATTCAGGTCTGTGTTAGTGGCACAGTGTTGGTGAATTTGTTTAAAAAAAACATTTGAAGTTTTATTCTTTCTGAGAGTATTGAAACTCAGAGCAACTTCCCTGTACCCAAAAGGAAGCAACTGAATTGTACGTGTTTAAACTGACAGAAGGGTGCCCTGGAATAAAAGTACAGAGTTTTAGGCTTAGTTCTGAAAGTGTAGGCAGAGCTGAAAGAACAACATGAATCAACTGACCTAAGTGGGACAAGTTACCAAATTAGAGTTGTTATTAATGTGCTCAAATTTCTGCAAGAGTAGTAGTTCTTTGCCCAAGCTTAGCCTTATGATGGAAGATGTCTGGACCTGAACTGGGTTTTGCCACATGAATTTTGAAAGTACTGCTGTTAACTCTGGTGCTTCTAGCTAAGCAGAAAGGATTTGGTGGATGTCATTATTTAAATGCAGTTTTTTCAGAACAATGACATCTTCAGTAAGTGATCTCGCATGGTCTAATGTTCTTGTGGAGGAAGCAGCGGAAGGAGTTGGAAGTGTTGCTCAGCCCCCAGAACAGAGAAAGCTTGGAGGAATAGTCATGGGAGGACTGCCTTCTTCCCAAGGCCACTAGATCAAGCCTCCATTTCCCAAGGACACGAAGAACAAGAGAATCAGAGAAAGAGAAAATAAATGTACATGGTTTAGGATATACTGCGAAGAATCTGGAAAAAAGTAAGAACTCTGAAAGTCAGAAGTCCTTAGTTTAAATCTTACAGAGGATGTTGACAATCAGTGTCAGCAAATGCATATGGTCACCTGCCCTGTGTCAGAGTAGGGGATCCCCATACTTGTCCTGACCAGGCTGCGCTCAAGCTTTGCTTAGCTCATGTTATTCATGACTCAGTTTTGCACTTGCACTTCTTTACTAGCTTTTCCCTTGACCTGGAGTTTAAAAAGGAAAATACGATCTTGGATAATGTTCTTAGCTCTATGCCTAGACTATTACTGTTCTAACCTATCACTGTAACCACCTTGCCCTCTCTGTAAAATAAGCTTTTCTAGAAATGCAGACTTGGAGAATGCTGTCTGTTTAGCTGGCTGCTAGAGCAGATGAAGGCCGTAAGAGCTTTGTATCCCTTGGGTACATATGAAATAACGGTATAGACGAGAGGTTCTCAGGAGTTAGCTGCACAGGGGATTTAGTAATCTGCTCTGTCTCTGATATTTTCTGTTGTCTCCCTTCAGCCTCGCAACGTTGCTGGTTTTCGAGGAACAGTCCGCTATGCTTCGGTGAATGCACACAAAAACCGAGTGAGTATTTTTGTGTTATAAGGAGTTAACAGCAAGGTTATTTCTCCTCAGAAGCCTGTTTTCGGGAGCAGAGAAGTCAGAGGTGTGAGTTCTGGTTTGTTACATACAGAAGTTAGTATATCAAATGAATTCCATTAGGTGGTCAAGGCTGTTGGCTGTAAAATCAAAATTATGATTCAGTTATTGGATCCTCTCTAGTTGGCAGCCTTAATAATTGTAGTTGTTGCATTTTAAGGGAAAAAAAAAAAAACACACTGAAGTGAAAATCAGGTTAAGTGCCAGGCTGCTTGCTGCTAGTTTCTAGAAGCACTTGGCTATGAATTAGCAGATGCCAAATCCCCAAATCCATTCTCCACCTGGAATTTTTAATATTAACATCATGCCATCAGGTGAAGAGCCACCTAGTGAAAGCTAGGTTTATTTTTCCCTGAAAAGAGCCATTATTTTCATAGTGTCTGGCCTGTTTCATTCTAAATGCTTCCAGAAGTCTCATCCAACATTCTTCCCAGAACACTTGTTTGTCCTATTTCAGTGATGTTCCTGTGTAGACAGGAAACCATAAGTTCTCTGGTTCTGTGCTATGTGCCTTACCAGATGGAAACTCTCAGCCCTCCTGTATTACCTCCAGGTTTTTGGCCTTACTTGGGATGAATCTGTAGGATGACCTGTGCCGTATGAGGAAGTTTCAAGGTTTTTTAGGGAAAGAAGTTATTGTATGCAGAAGATGAAAAATGTGATGTGGGGAGGGCAGTTGAATGCCATCATGAATTCATTCTATTTCCTGGGAGACACTTAGAAACCTGAGGTATAATTTTTGGAAGAGCTGGATAGTGCCAGCTGTAGCTGGCATCAGCTGAAGGTATATTTAGACACAAAAATTGCTGTATAATGCATGCTGTTCTTAGAAATCATGTTCTAGACATCAGATGTTGAGCACCAAAAATTACTGTATGTACTTTGGCAATTTCAGCCTTAATCCCCATGTTTCAATTTCCCATTTGCTAGGCCAGGAGGAGAGTGGTATGTGGAAATGTTACAAATCTGTAAATTGTTGCGGTGCTTGATGATGAGTGTTTTGCAAAAGTCCTTGAGTAAATGCTGTCTTGTGAAAAGAGTTTGAATGATATTTAGCTTAAAAATAGTAATAAAAAACACTTTCTACACAGGTTGGATTTTTCTTAATCTAGGTTATTCCACATCCCGTTAATAAATATTCCACTCCTGTATACTCAGTGAGGGAAAGTCCTATGGAAAACTTGTGCTTTGTTGTATAGATAAAAACCTCTTTCTTAATATATTCACAAAAAGGAAAACAAATGAGGTTATTCAGGTGACTGTATTAGACATTGCCAAGTTTAATAAATGTTTGATTTTGCATCTTTAATCTGGCTTCTTTAATCATTGAATGGGAAGTATGACTTTTCTTCCTGCTTTTTAAAATGAGGTAGCTCATCTGGAGAGCACACTTGGACTACTGAGCAGCATGGAACTTTGCTCCTCAGTCTTCATCTCTCTTTTCTCCAGGAGATGGGTAGACATGATGATCTGTGGTCCCTCTTTTACATGTTGGTGGAGTTTGCGGTTGGTCAGCTTCCATGGCGAAAGATCAAAGATAAGGTAGGAAACCTAGTGTCTGTGCTTAAGATAGGGTGCTACATTTTTATTATTATTATGACTCTTACTATTCCTCCTGCAGTTCAGTGCATCTTTTTGCTGAAGTAAAGCCAGAGCCTGTTTTTCATCAGATCTTGCTGCAAGATGCTAACCTGCTTTTGTGTGTTCCGATGCACAATGTGGAGCTTGTCTTATTTGGAGTAACTAGACATTTTCTTATGCACGTTGTTAATCGTATTTGATCAAGTGACTTTGTTCTTGCAAAGCAAACAACAAAAGTGGAAAGGCTGAGCTGTCCTTTTGACAGATGAACAGGGCCTTTAGAAAGGTGGGAGGATAACGCTTTGCCATGCTGAACAAGCCAAATGGGAATTGCAACTGGAAACTTAAACAGAATAAAGCTAACTGTTCATGTTGTCTTGCAAATACTTTGTGCTAGAGAATAAAATCCCTGGAAAGAAACAGGTCACCTGTGCAGAAGGCTGTGCTAAAGGGACAGCTTCTGAAGAGTGTTTCCAACTCAGGATTCCCCTTTGGCCTTTGCCTGCAGTGATCAACCTCACTTTGCTAGGGACACCACTCAGGAGAAGTGTGTAGACACAGCACTGGGTCTAAGAAGAGTCTGTGTTCCAAGAATGATAAGACTAGGTGGTATTCGGGAATGATAAGACTGCATGAATATGAAGCAATAGAAGAGATTCTTGGCTCTGAGATATTTTCTTTTTTCCAGGAGCAGGTTGGCATGATAAAAGAAAAGTATGAACACCGAATGCTGCTAAAACATATGCCTTCAGAATTCCACCTTTTTCTGGACCATATTGCAAGCCTAGATTATTTCACCAAGCCAGACTATCAGGTAGGCGCCTGCCTTTGTTACTGATCTGATGCATGGCACTCTGGATTGGCATTTGAATTTTCTAACATTTCCATGCACGCGTTCATATGTGGCTGAGGAATACCTTTCCTAGGACCAGGAGAGAAAGGTTGGACTGGACAGTTCTTCAACATCTCAAAAGTTTTTTCTTCTTCTTCTACCCTGTCCAAAATAATCCTGTACTCCAGACCAGAAATCTCTCCCCAAGCAACAGAGTACTTCTGGCTTTCATTAAAACACGGAAGTGTTGAGATACTCCAAATGTGACAGAATTTTATCACAGCTTGCCAAAGTCTGCACAGCCTATGCCAACAGCTTAACAGTACACACCAACCCCTTTGTTTTCTTGCAGACTCATATGGGCCTTAGCTATTATTATCTCTTTCTTTAATATTCATCTTAACATACTTTTTTTTTCCCATTCACTGTTTGCTATCAGCATGTATGTTATCAGTTACAATAGCTCAACCAACACAATATAACTGAGCCAACTTGATTCTGTGTCCCTTTTTTATCACAGTGGTTTTCTCTGTACATTAAAGCCAGAATGATGAAAACAACATTTTGTTAGCAAATCTGTGCAGCCTTATATGAGTGCCTGTTCCTGTTGATAGTGCATCAAATGAGTGGGAAAATGGTAGGAGGGTGTTCCAGCAAACTCTCTCCAACAATGCTTTTGTATTTTAGCCACGTACATGTTGCAACATAGCAACCATGACTTTTTAAAAAAAGAAAAAAAAAAAGCCAAATACATTCTGGATAGTACAGTGGAAAAATAACATTTGCCACTAAGATGGAGGGCTATAGAGGGATGGAATTGGACTGAGGAGATGCTGAGGGAGATGGATTTGTTTAGCCTGGAGAAGAAAAGTGAAAGAGGGGATCTGATTGCTGTTTTCCGCTGCCTCAAGGACAGTTGCAGGGAGAAAAGAGGCAGACTTTTCTCAGAGGCAGCAAGGGAAATTGTGACTAAATCTGGGGCAGGGGGAGGGGGGGAGTGGAATCAGAATGAGGGTTCTTAAGTACGGAACAGGTACCTAGAGGAGTTGTGGAATTTTCATCCTTGGGGATTTCCAAAAGTTGACTGGATGAGGAACCTGATCTGACTTTGCAGTTAGCCCTGGTTTGAGCAGATGGTTGGATTAGAGATCTCCAAAGCTCCTTTTGAACTTACATCCTCCTATATTCTGTTCCAGTTAAAATAATTGTGTCCTGACGGTACTGAAAAGCCATCCTTGAGACAGAAATGGAAGGAGATGTTTCCAGACAATTTTAGTCCAGTACAAATCATGAACAGTGCTTTCACAGTAGGGGATTTGTCTGAAGCTGTGAATTGCCTCTTTACCTTCAGTTTCTTGCAGGCACAGCTCTGGGAAGAAGCTTCCAAAAGGGAACTCCCCACAAAAGTCTGGCATCTGCAGCTTGCCACCAAACACTGATTCTTCTAGCTTGACTTGGAGGCCTATTCCAGCCAGCAAATTCTCCAAACATCTCAGCTCAAGAGATGTCTTTATCTTGATTTACGTGGATTTATTACTGTGAAAGATTAAAAAGTATATCAGGTGGCATCTGAATTTGTCACCACTACCAGACCGTCAGGGAAATTAAGGAAATTGGGAATTATGTCTGCTAATATATAAAGTCATGGTTTATTTAAAAATTGGAATGACAGGATTAGAAATAAGGGAACAGAATAAAACATATATGAATATGATTTGAATTTACAGGTCACCGTTTCCCTTCTTAGCTCTTTAATGTATTTCAATTTAAGATGTATGCTAATCACCAGGTGAGGATTATGACTGAATGCTGTCCTTTAGCTGGACTGGTTTGGTGTTTCGTATAGCTACCCAGCAATAGTCAGCCTCTGAGTTCTCCTCTTTGAGAGGAATTATGATAAAAGGGCAGCTTCACTGGGCTGGAGAAAAGGTTTTTCTGGCCTAGTAGCATGTCTCCAACAGTGTTAGTTGTGCGAAGATTATAGAAGAATGAGTATTTAGTGACACTTCCCCAGAAAACTCTCAAAACTTGAGGATCAAGGATCCTTGAGGCTCAAGAATCTCCTAAACCAAAAATGTTGCTGTATTTCAGAGCCGTCAATGAATTTGTCCAGTCTTCTCCTGAATTCCTGTAAAACCTTTAGCATCCATCATGTGGCAGGGAGGCACCACAGCTTAAGTGCTTACTGTGAGAAGAACTACTTTATTCTGTTTGTTCTAAACTTGCCACCTGCCAGCCTTATTTAATGCCCCTTACATCTTGGACATAACTGTGAAAGCTGGTGCCTAGCCCCTCTGCCACTTCCGAGCCACGCAGAATCTTACAGGCCTCCATGGTATTGCTCTTTGGTTACTCTTTTGCCCAGACTGAAGGATCCTAGTCTACTTACTTGCTTTTTGCCCAGAAGGAGACCTTTCCACACCTTTGATTTGTGTCCTCCTCTGAATCTTGTCCAGTTGTACCTTTGTGAGGTGGGGACTTGCCAGCATTGCATGTTCAAGACGTACGTAGCCCATGAAGTGATAAACTGCAGTTACGATGTTCTATTCCATTCCTAAGACTTCCTAATATTTTATCTGTTTTATCCAGTGGAAATGCAGTTTTGATTGCTCCTATTTCTGTGTACCAAGTAGAGCTTTGGCTTCTTTTGCAGTAGCATGAGGTTTTGGTAAAATCCTTCCTCTCCCACCTCCATCATTTTGAAGTGGGGAGTGATGCATAAACGCTGCATGTGAGCATCTGATAAGATCATTCTGACTGCTCCCTCCTCCCTCACTGTCTGAATTCTGATGTATTATCTCTCTAACTTCTCCTGATGTATGTCTTCTGGCTTCGCAGGGTGCTGGATATCATAGGATGCTTTTGGCTTTAGAAAGAGGCCAGACATGAATGTAAGAAGAGCCGTACTGGGTCAGCCCTTCCTTTCTTGCTCCTTTGTAAATGGGGACAAATAGGGGACTGGCCGCTGCTGCTGTCCACCTTGCTCCAAGCGGTCCATGCCCTGAAGTTTGCAATCTTTTTCTTCAGCTCTGCCACCGTCAGCATCTGGGATTGTTCCTCTAAGCAGATATGCTAGTGTGAAGGATGGGAAAGGGAGAGGGGTGAAATACATCTATAGCCCTCATCACCATTGTGCAGCACACCTTAACTGATGCACGAAAGAAAAAGCAACTGCATCTGCTATCTTCAAACTTGTTTTATCACTGTCACAGGAAGAAAGTTTTAGAGGTGGAAGGGAATGCACATGCTTCATCTCAGTGACCCCATGACTTCCCCCCCCCATCCGTCCTTCTCTGTATTGTTGTTTAAAAAAAAGAAAAAAAAAAAAGAAAAAAAAACAACAACAACAACAACAACAAAAAACCATTACAAACAAACAAAAGAATCCCGGTCCTGATAACCTTCCAAGGGGAAATTCTCTATTTCTTCTCACTGGGGTGCTGTGGATCTCTGCTTACCCTGTAGTTGGGGAAGAGAATCTGATCTACATCTGTAGCCATTGCCTCCTTTCTCTTTCTGCATCCTGGAGAGGTGGAGTGATCGCTGTACAACGCAGCTAGTCTGAATGAAATATACTGCCTTGTGCCTTTCCTGTTACCTCCCAACGTTCCAGAATGGCCAACATTTCCTTTGTATATGAGGAATTCCCAGTGAGACCTATCCAAACTGTTGGTCTTCCACCACAACTTCCCTATGACTCGGAAGCTCTTTTCCAAGTAAGGCCAACTACAGGCACCGTGATAACGGGTTGCTTTCATAGGTCCCTGTCTGCATGTGGTGTAGACCTGTTGGGTGTACTGGAGGTTAGTCCTGTCTGGTACCTTTATGATTTGAGCCTAATTTTTAGGTTACAATTAGGTGTACATAACTTTTTTTACCTTGTGCGTGGATGACAGACATATGCATTATTCTCAACCCATAGACAGAAACTGGAATATCTTCCTGCATCAAGGAAGTCTTATGAGAAGATGTTACTTGGTCATCTACTACCTTTTCCTACGTTTCCTCATCACCTGAGCTCAGCCTTCCCTGAAGTCTCTTCATCTAGCCTCAAACCCCTTCAAATGGTTACTCATAAAGTTTTTGAAAAAAAATGATAATATTATTCATGGATGCACATGCTTCGTAATCACTTTTCTTGTTTTTGTGTTCTGTCCAGACACCAAAAGGCTAGGTCTGTTACTGCCAAGAAAATATGGCAAGTCAGCCTCTATCTACACTTAGGTCCATGGTATACAAACTAAAAAATTCTCAATGGAGTGGTGTATACAGGCATAGTTATGGTGGGCATTGTATTCTTGCTGAAGAGGGATGCTTGGCTCGTTATGAAATAACTACTTTTGGAAAGCATGTCCAGGTACCTGAAAGATTAGAAGGGGCCTGGGAAGAGCCAGCATGGATTTATCCAGGACAGAGCATACCTGACCAGCCTTCTGCGAGGAGGTGACTTCTTCTACGGATGCAGAGAGAGCAGTGAATGTTGTCTACCGTGACTTTACACAGTCTCTCATAATGTCTTCGTAGCCAGATTGGAAAGGGACGGTTTGAATAAGTGGACCACAAGGTTGGTGGCAAATTGTCTGGATTGCTGGGTGTCAGAGGTTTGTGATCAGCAATGCAAAGTTCAGTTGGTGGCTAGCCACTAGGGGTATCTCTCAGGATACAGTACTGGAGCTAATAGTGTTCAGTGTCTTCCTTAAAGACCTGGATGATGGGACAGGGGGACAGAGCACACTCTCAGCCAGTTCACAGAAGATACCAGTTTGGGAGAAGCAGCTGATATGCTCAAAGGTAGTACTGATACTCAGAGAGACCTTGATGGGCTTACAGCAATCTCGTGAGGTTCAGCAAAGGCAAATACAAAGTCCTGCACTTGGGATGGCATAAACACGTGGAACAGTACAGGCTGGGGATCAACTAACTGGCTAGGGAGGAGCTCTTCTGCAGATTTGTATGTTGTAGTGGTGACCGTGGAACAGTAGTGTGTCCTTGTGACAAAGCAAGCTAACCACATGTTGGGCTGTATTAGGAAAAGCATAGCCAGCAGTGTAAGGCAAGTGATTATTCCCTTCTGCTAGGCACTTGTTAAATCACATCGGGAAAACTGTGTGCAGTACAAGAAAAACATACAAACTGGAGTGAGCCCAGAGGAAGGCTACAAGGATGACTGGGAGCTAGAGCACATGCCATAAGGGGAGAGGCTGAGAGAAGTGGGTTTCTTGACCTTAAGAAGGGAAGGATCGAAGGGCGTCCTGGTTTTGCCTTTTGCTACCTGTAGGGAAGACTGAGCTAGACTCTTCTGAGGTGCACAGTGAAAGGATGAGTTGCAATGGATGTAATCCACAACAACAAAGGAAATTGCAGTTAGCTATGTGGGAATAAAGGTATCACCAGGAGGATGTCAAACAGTAGTGGGATCTTCATCCTTGGAGATAGTCAAAATGTAATTTGACAGGGCATTGAGCAAGCTGATCTGACTTTGAAACTGGATCTGACTTGGAAGGTAAGCCCTGCTTTGAGTAGGGGCTGGACTAGGTGATCGCCCAAGTTCCCTTGCAACTTAAAGATCTTTTGGGTTCCAGCCCTCTGCATCTGTAACACCTCCTGCCAAGGCTCTTGCTGTGCTCCTTATCTGACATTCTGTATAACTGAGGGACTGCTTGTCATCTTCCTCCTGGCGCTGCCAAGTTAGCTGTTCTTGGGCCCAGCAGAAGGAAACTCAGTATGGGAGGCTTGCGGTGACTGTGGAAACTCCTCTGGTCCCTAATAATATTGTGTCTGCAGGCAGAGGATCCCTAGATAGGATCCAGTAACTCTTTGCATGACTTCTGGGAACCGTGGTTGGAATATCTTGAGAATAATGGCAGCTGAGGACGGACGCTGGTATCCTTCTGCCTGCAAAAGAAGACCCTACAGGGAATACAATAGAGGTCTGTAAAATCCCAAATGGCCTGCAAAGCAAGGGTTACAGAAGAAGAAGTTATAGCAGAAAGTAACAAAAGTTGTTTTGATTGAGTGGGTCCTTGACTGCATGAAGGAATGCTAAGAATAAGACAGCTGAACTTCTAATTTTAGCATGTGATTTCTTACTTCAGACTGCTTAAGTATCAAAGGAGTGGAAGGTGGCAGAAGCAGTACCAATTTTTAAATGGCTTCAGAAGATCCCAGTCCCTGACACTGACATGTACATCACAAAAAATCAGAAACTGAGATAAAGACTGGGCTTAGTGGACAGATGGGTGAGGATGATCTAATGAGCAGAAGTCGGTACAGCTTTTATAAGGGCATCTGTCTACAAATGTATGGAGTTCTTAGAAGGAGTCTTTGACGATGTGGGGATATTAATTTCTAAAAGTCATTTGACAGTAATCCTTGCCAAAGTAGCAGTTAGAAAGCAAATATAATCCTAAGAATAATTAGAGTAGTATTAGAGGGTAAACAGAAAATACCCTTATACTACCATGTAAATCTGTGTGAAGCATACTCTTAAATACTGTCTGTAGTTCCATTCCTGCACCTCAAAAAGGATATCTTGAAATCAGAGGAGTTTTAGAGGAGGATAACAAGGAGGCTAGAGACAGATTCACTTCCAGAGATGGAAAGACTAATTAGACTAGAACAGTACGCTGAAAAAAAGAGGACTGACATGTACATGACATCTTTAAAATCAAAGGCAGAATGGCAAGTGAATGGAGAATGATTGTTTTCTGCTGCTTCTGATATGAAAATGAGGCACTGCCAAATGGAATTAGCAGGTGGCAGGTTTGAATGAGCAAAGATGGTTCACGTAATTGGTGCATTCTTTGCCATAAGATAGGAGTAGTCTAAAAGCTTATGTATTCAATAAGTAATTCGGCAAATTCATGAGAAAACATCCATGTAAGATTACTAAATACCAGAAATGCATTTACTAAAAGCAAGACTGCGACCCTTCAGTTATTCACATTCAGTTTCAAGCAAGAAATATCCTGCCAACAGCAGCAGCACAACTCCTGTTTCCATCTTTCCATCAGAGGTGAAAGGGGGCATCGTGACATGAGGCTAACGAGCAGAAACACAATCCTATCATACTAAGCTGTCACAACAGTAAAATCCCTTTCAAATCAAAGAAGTTCCTACCACTGCCATATCACATCCACTCTCTGGAGAGCTGTTACCTGTTCCTTGGTCTGACTGACAGTCAACTCTAGGAATTCTTTTAATCAAATGTAGTGCCACTGCAGGAGTGGAGCACCTAATTCTAGGTCACAAAAAGGAGGAAAACGATGGCTCAACTGAAAGCTGCAAATAGGCATTTTACGGCAGTTTGGTGGGAGGTAGTAGGAAATGGCAGGCTTTCCTGACCTTCTGATCATGCTGATAAACAGAACTGGAACATAAATGTAAACAAATAGGGTGTTTGTTCATGGTAATTTTTATTCATAACTTAGTGCTAATTCTGTGTCATAAGCCAAATGTGTTTGTCACCATATTCTCTCTCCATATAGACTTTAGGCTGAATCCTCTAAGTTCTGCATTATTTAACTGAATAATTTTATTAGAAATGCAGGACCTCACATACGGCTGTGTTGGCCTACAGCATCCATTTTGCCTTTGACAGCAGAATGTCAGATTTCCCTGCGTAACGCATTGATGCACAGAGCACAGTTGCAAGTAGCTTCATTCTCTCCTGAAGAAATCTGTTCTTAGAAAGCAACAAGCATAAACCATGTCAGCATGAGCATTTGTACTTGCTATCTTATAAAGAAAATTGTATCATCCTTTTTCCAGTTTTATTTTCTTCTGCAGCCAAATGTGGCAGGCCACATTGTTTTACTGGTTTCGGCTGGGATAGAGTTAATTTTCTTAGTAGCTGGTTTTGGATTTAGTATGAGAATAATGTTGATAACACGCTGATGTTTTAGCTGTTGCTAAGTAGCACTTATCCTAAGTTAAGGATTTTTCAGTTTCCCATGCTCTGCCAGCAAGCAGCTGTACAAGAAGCTGGGAGGGAGCACGGCCAGGACAGCTGACCCGAACTAGCCAAAAGGATATTCCATGTCGTAGAACATCATGCGCAGTATATAAACTGGGGGGAGTTGGCCAGGAGGGGCCGATTGCTGCTCAGGGACTGGCTGGGTATCGGTCAGCAGGTGGTGAGCAATTGCATTGTGCATCACTTGTTTTTCTTGGGTTTGTTTTTTTATTTTATTATACTATATTATATTCCTTTTCACTAGTATTATTATATTTTATTATTATTATTGTTAGTATTACATTTAATTTTACTCCTAATTATTAAATCATTCTTATCTCAACCCACAAGTTTTACTTTTTTTCTGATTCTCCTCCCCATCCCACTGGGAGGAGGAGGACTGACTGAGCAGCTGTGTGATGCCTAGTTGCTGGCTGGGCTTAAACCATGACAACTGTTCATAAGCATATCATAGGGCTCCTGACCAAGCTGCGTTTGAGCCAGACACTGCAACAACTCTGCATCCTAGGACTGCGTTTTCCTGTTTTGTTTGCATCTTCTGGCAGCCCTTGAACTCTACATAGCAAATGTGCTGTTCTGCATATGTCTAATCTACAGGAAAGCTGAGCTGAAGTTAAGGCTTTAGAGTTAGAGTAACAAGCCAGCTGCAAGATTTCATCAGATCAGTAGATTTAAAGATTTTTTAGATGTAAAGAAAATTTTCTGTAGATTTAAAGAAACTTCAGTTACCAAGCCAAAACCAGCCTGAGAAACAACTGATATGATTTTATGACATTTGCTTTCATTTCTTGGTACCTTTCGTAGGTAAGATGGAGATTAGAAGCTGCACTTGGTCCTCATGCTCATACCTCAGATTTTTTGAGAGCGCCACCCTCAGCTACTTAACATAAATTGTCTTTGTAAATTTATTCCAGCTAATCATGTCCGTTTTCGAGAACAGCATGAAGGAAAGAGGCATCACTGAAAATGAAGCCTTTGACTGGGAGAAGGCTGGTACAGATATCTTGTTGTCCACTAGCACCTCTACTCCACCACAGCAAAACACTAGGCAAACAGCAGCCATGTTTGGGTGAGTATTGCAGTTGCGCCAGTAGGACTATGGACATCTTCAATAATAAGCTCAGTAACAAGTTCATTTTTGAAAGATTTCAAGGCCTTTATGATCCTGGGAAGTTGGAGCTGCATGGCAGACACTACTTGGTTTGGCTTTATGTATACTAGCTTACATCTAAGGTGGTGGGAACCCAGTTTCAGACCCTCGCTGTCCTGAAAACACATTAAATGCATTAAGGGATGTCTTGAGACTTTTGGCCAGGATTGATGGAGCCCATATGCTTGTATATTTTGCATATTATATGGCATACATGGCTGGAGCTTCTGTGATAGTACCTGCTGTGAGGCAGTTGTTGCCTTGCTGTGGGGTGGGTTTGTGACTGATAGTGAGCTGAACACAGCAGAGTGCATGTACTCGTCACACATCAAACACATCAAAAAAAAAAAAAAAAGGCCTGACCTTTACAGGGTATTTTATGTGCTGGTGCAAAGGTGCACCAAGCTTGGTGCTCAGAGATGGAAATGAGTCCAAACAAAAGTTGATAAGGCTTAGTGCACTGGTCTCTTTTGGTGCTTTTGAGGGGGCTGACGTTAAGGGATAACAATAATCCTTAGTAATACTATAGAAGAGAAAAGCTTAGTATTATAGAAGGTAAAAGGTGTAAGGGCTATTAAGCCTCACTTGCTCATGCAAAGAGGGGAAGTTTCTTCTAAGATAAATATTGTATAATGGGCACTTCTGAAGAAGTTTACAGCCTGCATATCAAGGGTCCCGTGACGCTTTTACTGATCCATCCCACTGTCCTTGTGACTGTATGTTAGGTGGAATCCTCCCGTTCTGTTTCAGGTTGTCATATCTGGGATAATGCTGCACTGCCTGTTTCTTCAAACTGGTAATACCCTAGAAGCTGCTAAGGGGTTTCTGTGGGGCAGTGTGATAGGCCTCCTTCTTTAAGCACTAATAATTTTACCTTTCTTCTTGTCTCTTCCATAGGGTGGTTAATGTCACTCCAGTACCTGGGGACTTGCTTCGTGAGAACACTGAGGATGTCCTACAGGGTGAACATCTAAGCGATCAAGAGAATGCTCCTCCCATCCTGTCAGGCCGGCCAGCGGAAGGTCTTGGTCAGACTCCAAACGCTGCTTTCAATGAGGCTGAAGTTTGGGAAGAGACAGATGTGAATCGCAACAAACTCAGGATCAGCATCAGCAAAGTAAAGAACACTTATTTATTTCCTGTACCTGTTGGTATTTAGGGCAATGGATTCATAGACTACTAGAAGCTGCATGGACTAACTGATGTAGCATCCTATATAGTACAGCGCGAAAAGCACTGTGGAATTTCCCTGTGGAAAAGGGAAATTATGAACAATTTTCTCACAGAGTAAAAGCCATTGGGATTAATTTGGATCTTTATGCAAATGACATTTTGGGGGCCAATAATGCTAGAGTGAATCTTTCATACAATCATTATATCATTATCTAGGATCTTGATATTTCAATCAGTGGAATTCTAGTTCTTACATAGATGATACAGTATTAGAAATGTCCCAGGTTTGGAAATTATAAACCAAAATGTTATTGTGTCCTAATCTCTTGGGTAAATAAATTTCATCGGAGATGTCTTCATAAGCCGTATTTTTCTACATCTGGAATCATCATTAATTTTTCTCTTCCAATTTTTTAACTTTCTTTTCTAAGGGTAGCACGATCTATAAGGAGCATCTAATGATGGTTTCACCCCGGTGAAGAGTGAGAGAAACTATCACTTAATATTCTTATATTTCTGCATTCCAAGATCATATTAGACTTTTTAGCTTGCATAAAGTGTATACTTAGTTGGTTTTCCTCATAATCCCCAAGATGTTTCTGAGTCCTTTCTTGTAAATGTTACCTAATTTCCTGGAGGCATTCCCACTGAATGATGATTCTGTAGTAAATGTTAAGTATGAGAATCTAGCAGTTAGTTTATTTATTAGATCAGCTTATATATTGTAAGTAAATTAGTATTTGTTGTGTTGCTCTCAATTCTTATTTAAAAATCAGAATGTCACATAGCATGCTCTCAGATACATACGGAATCTGTTAGCAGAGAAACCTTCATCAAACAGACTTAAAATATTATCAGGGCATATCAGATTCACTTCATAAACCTGTCTTTAATGGACATTTGTGGACTAGCATGTTCAATCTACCAGTCTTCTGGGTCTGACCAGAATTCACTTCAGTCTCTACTGGCACAAAGTTATCCTTCTTTCAGCACTGTAGATATCTCCACTATCTTTAGTCTTATTAGAAAATATTATTCATGGCCAAGAAATAATCTCATCTAACTTGCTTAAAATTCTCCAATGCAAATAATTTGGATCAACGTGTTATCTGTATGGAACACTACCAGCGGCATTCTCCAATACTGAGAATTATAAACCAAGTTCAAATCACTTCTTCATCCCTCACTGGTAAACTGTGTGTATTCCCCGAAGTTCTCATTTGAAGGCACTTGAAATAAGAAAAGCCTGGTAGAGTGGGACAGTTCTGTTTCCACAACATACAAAAAAAAGAGTATTACAGAAAAATCCAGGTAACTCCTATGTGTTTTTCTGTTCCTTTGAACCACCAGGTGCCTTGACGCTCTTCAGTCAGACTGAGATGTGCACAAGGGAGTCCTAAACATCCTTTTTGCGTGCTAGTTGTACATCGTGTCTTAGGTACCCAGCGCTGTCATTCACAAGCCCTGTCATAACAGCAGCTAGAGGCAGGAGAGGTTTCTACGAGATCCACAGCATGACCAGGTGACTGTCCTGCCGAGGGATATGCTATTTCTTGCCGGTTTACTGGCAAAGGAGCTTAGGGGGTTAGTCAGCGTGGCAACGAGCACTTCAGTTCTGACAAGCTTAGTAGCTACACAAAAGTCTATGAAATAGAGCCCAGGGCATCATGCTCTCCAAAGCTGAAGAAGTCTGTCCTTTCTCTCTGTGAGGGTTGTTATCTTTAGTCTGACTCTTGCCTGTCCTTTCACTCTGCTAGGTTTATTATCTTTAGTCTGACTGTTCTCTGAGAGAGAATCATTTTTTATTTAAGTCACAGTCACCACATGGAGAAAAAAAGGAGGCTGCAGACTTGATATGTAAGGGCACAACTTCACCTCTGCTTGTTATCTCAGGCATCCCTTGCGTCTTCAGAACACAAGGGCCGTTGGTGTGTAAAACACCCTTCTGCTATTCACAGCTTCACCATCCTTCATCTTCCAGTCTTGTAGCACTAGAAGTAACTCTGGCTCTCCCTCTCATGTTCTTTGTATTTAGGTGATGAGTAGATCTTGCTATGTTTTTTCTCCCCAATACCTCTCTAAGGTCATCTTTATTTCTCTGTTCACACAGTTCAGACCTCCTTCTGTCCCACTTCTCCCATTTCTATGCTAAGGACAGTCTCCTTGCTTACTGTCACTGACCTTTCTGGTTCTCCTTCCTCCACTGGATCAAGGTTCTAATTCTGTGTTTTTTCAGAAGCCTCTTCTCTCTCTCCCACACCCTCCCCCAATTCTCTGCTCTTGGATCTTACCAAGTTGCCTGTTACCCTAAAGTTACATCAGCACTTTGCTCCTTTCACAAACACGTTTGACCTTCCTTTGTCACTAACCTTCTGCTGGCCTGAATAGATTACAGATTAAGTCATTATCATCTATTCTGCTTTTCCTGTAATGCCTGAAAGTTCTCCTCCACTCTCCCTAGCTGCAAAGGCTCATTAGTTATGCATTCCAAACCCAGCCTGGATGGTTTAGATCTGCTAATTTATGGACACTGACTGAGTTGCCGTAAACACAATACACACACAAAGGCAACTGTCTTGATCAGCAGTATTTTACTGAGAAGCCTGCTTACATTCAGAGCCTCTGGCATTAATAGAGGACAAGTGAATGGAGGGCATGTTGCAGAAAAGGGTAAACACTCACCATACTAGGAACTTGCACTGGCACCTCAATGCACATCCGCACAGTGTAGCAGCTGGTGTTGCATGGCTGGCAGCACAACAGGGTTGAATGCAAATCCTAGACTGCTGCTGTAGCCCTTGGACCGTTCTGCCTCTACGCTTTTGCCTAAGCACGTCTCCTCTTCCAAGGGGAAGCAGCACAGTGGAAGGCAGAAGGCAGCTGTGTTACAGTCACCTACTTTGCTCCTTTGTCCACTGCTAAATTAAAAAAAAAAAATCAGATTCTCTAAGGCCATATGAAAACAGAAAATATGTACCGGTAGAGTATGAACAGTCAATGCTCACAAGTGTCCACGAGCATGTTCAGGTACCTGCATGACCTTGGGTCTGTGGAAAGCTCTTACAGATGTTGTGGTTGAGTATATGTCCTGGAGGACTTTGTTTAGAGGACCAAGACTTAACAAACAAAACAAAGCAAAAAACCCCAAACCAGCCTGGGAATTAGGAAATGACTTAGTCATATTAAGTTCATCAGAAGTAAAAGTGCATACATTGCAATATAATGCATGGATGCTGCATTGACATAGATAAGCAGTTAGGGTTTGTGTATGCAGTAGGTTTGCCCATGATAACTCCTTTGGATCAACTGTTCACAGTAATTGAAATGCAGAGGCCACCTTGTAAAGATGGTTAAATATTTGAATCGATTTAAAATCCATACCTTGTTTTAATACTAGGTAATTGCCAGAGCATATGGCCCCTTGCATTCCTTCAAACATCGCTTGTGTAGATTGTGAAAATGCAGCTGAAACTATCCCTGAAGAAAGCACAGAGCAACAGTGAGGGATGGGAAAGCAATGTCTTTGGTCAGATTTTGAGGTTCTCTGTGTTTACCCCCTACAGACTCAGTGCATGGTGGAAGAGGAGCAGAGAAATGGTGTCTGCCCCAGTTCCCCTGTCCGAGTGCCTCCGGAGTCCCCTACTGCACAAGTACGCTCCCTAAGATACCGCCGTGTGAACAGCCCTGAGTCAGAACGCCTCTCCACTGCTGATGGCAAAGCAGATCTACATGAAAGAAGGTTTGCTCACCCTCTGTAGCCTCCTACTGCTTTTAGCAGTGTCTTGTGCATTGACTGTTGAGACCAACTTAATCATTAGATCAGCAGGCACTGGAAGTTCATTTTGGGGTGGAGGTGTTTGTGAGCTTTATGATCTTTCTGACAAGACACTCATGTCTGTTAATAAGGAGAGTTAGTGGGAATGATTCTCATCCTGTCCCTGGATGGGAAGAACTCCACAGATGGAAGAAGGGACATTTGTCAGAGGGAAGGCAAAGCATCAGGTCAGAGATAATGTAAACAGTCACAAAGCTTTCAGCTGGCCTGAGGTGGGAGGGAAGAATGGATCTTGTTAGGATACATACAGGGATGCATGTATTCTGGGAGCTAGCTGGCAGATCATGATCTGGTGGGTTTCATTATTTCATTACTTTTCATTAACAGTAATAATAGTATTCATTTCTCAGCATATAGCATTGTACTTGTTTGCATGTGAAAAGTACACGTTACACCCTAATTTTGAGGGTAATAGAAATACCTTCTCTCAGATCCACAGCACAGAAATAAACAAAAAACAAGAATAATAAAAATAATGGAAAGAAGCTTTTTAAAATGTTGCGTGCTGGAGAACACGTGTTACAAGACATAAGCCCTTCGTGCTGGTAACCCCCTTCACATCCTTTGTTACTCTGTCTTCCTCTTCCCATTAAAAGTCAGGGCATGGACTGTGGTTGCAGGACATGCTGGTGAAATGGCCCCTCTAGAAGAGATAGGAGAGAGACAGGCCTTCTTCTCAGAGAAAATCTGACAGACTTCAACCAAGAGGAACAGTCACGAGGAGACGGTAGCTGAAAATGAAGAAGGATCAAAAAGAACTAGAGAGAGGGTGAGCCCCTAGCACTACCCGCAGTTTGTTAGGTTCTGTTTTATTCTGGGTGGCTGGGGGAAGCTGTAATGCTTCTCTGTAGTTCAGGAAAGATTGTTTGTGTTGCTGTTAATAATTTAGGGTTTGAATAACAATTCTTGGTTCTTGCTACCTCTTCTTTTGCTTGCTCAGAAGAAAAGCTCTTTAAAATAGGAAGGGAAAGAAGCTATATATAATAGTCAGCAACACTAGTCCTGTATATTCACTGAATCCTTTTAACTCCTTCCTTTATTTCTCCCACTATTCCTTGCCTACTCAGCATCATGCTAACTTAATATAGAAAATGTGCATTATCCAAACACATCCCTTTTTCCTGTCTTCTTCCCTCAATTCCTGTTTTTAAAATCAAGATCTTTTTTCATCTTCCAAGTAACTTGCACCAAGTATGGTGCAAATATAATTCTACTCTGCCACACAGTCTTCTCTTTATTCCGTTTTTGTCTTTTTACAACACAGACCTGACTCCCAGCAGTGGGAAATTCTTCTGGCTTTCTGGAGTAAATTCTTCCACTCCCAGAGTCTCTCCTCTGCTGGGGAATGGATGAAGACATTGGCTAAATCCAGAGTTTCATTTATTTTTTAGCAACAGCTCTTTAAAATCCAGTTCTTCACACACAGAGTATAGGCCATTTTGCATTCTTACTTTGCATACTTAGTGTTCCCTATTCACAATAATACATTTTTAAGACTTTAACAAATACAGCCTTATTTCTTTCAGATCCATCAGACGGCTTTTGCTGAGATCTTTGGTTTTGCTCACAACTTTCTCTACATCAGCCTCTCATGCACCTCCTTCTCTAATTCCCCTTTCCTCATCAAAAATTTTTCATTTTTGCTTGTAATTCTTTCCATCTCAGCTTTGACCTTCCACTGTGTTAAAGATACCCAGTTTTGCTTAGCGACCCTCACCCAATGGTCAGTCACTTCTCTGTTTCCCCTCATGCATGGGAGGCTTTTCCCAGAAGAGTCTGCAAGGCTCCTGTATGGTCCTTGTTGAAATCCTTTTGTAAAACACACTGCAGCTGTCTTTTTTTTGGGCAGCGGACGCTCTGGCTTTGTGTAGCAAGCTGCTAGCCTCTGTGGTAGAGAAGCAAAGCAACAGCAGGTGCAGGCCAAATGAGAAGCACGGATCATAACACTGTGGAGCAGAAAGACAGAAGTGCCACTGGCTTTTCCAGCTGAGATGCTGCCAGGGCCGTTGGGGCACAGGGAGCTTCCAGAGCCTCTTTGAAAGGTATTTCTGCATGGCTGCAGAAACTGCTGCTATTTAGACCACGAGCCACTGAACATTCATTATACTACTCTTTGTAAAAGGATACTTGCCATATTTCCTTCCTGCTCCTCCAAAGTATTTTGGGGTCATCTATGCACAATGGGATCAAAGATTCTTGCAGTCTTCGAAGAACTCATGTGGCCGCCTTAGAGATAGCACAGTGCAGCTGAAGAGATTATAGGAGCCCAGCAGAGACACTGTTAAGTCAGACAGTAGATTTAGGATTTAGGGGTGTTTTCGTTGGTTTTGGTTTTTTTCACAAACCAGTAGAACTTAACAAAGGGGAAAGAGTATATTGGTGTTGTTGGGGGAAATTGTTTATCATCCTGTCATCTTCAAGGAAGAGAGAAGCTGAATTGGCTGTCATACTGAAGCACTTTAGGGGGAACATCTTTATGCTATCGTAGGTTCTAAAGAAATATTTTTGCTTAAGCTTGTCTTTCTGAAGCGTACCAAGAAATGAGTGAGAGAGACTATACAGGTTTTCTCTCAACTTTTATGATCCCTAACTTTAAGCACAAACCAGATGTATTTTTAATGGCTTCATGTTCTGTCTTTAGATCTCGAATGGATATACCTGGCTCTCCATCACGGCTTGTATGCTCCTCCCAGCCAGCCCAGATGCTGTCCATTGATACTGGCCAGGCTGACCGGCAGGCAAGTGGTAGGATGGATGTGTCTGCTTCAGTGGAACATGAAGCCCTCAGCAATGCTTTCCGTTCAGTGCCACTTGCAGAGGAGGAGGACTTTGATAGCAAGGAGTGGGTTATCATTGACAAGGAGACAGAGCTGAAGGACTTTCACCCAGGTGCTGAGCCAAGCACCTCTGGAACCACGGATGAGGAGCCTGAGGAACTAAGACCTATTGAAGAGGGTGAGGAGAGAAGGCGCTTGGGGGCAGATGCTGCAGTCAGGCCGAAGACGCATGATGGGCGAAGTCGGGGTATGCAGCCTGTGACTGAGGAGGACAGTTCCCACAGACATGAAGGACCTTCTCAAACAGTATCTGACAGTAAACACGAACAGCAAACAGGAAGTCCAGCCCACTCCCCCCTACATTCAGCACCAGCTATCCGACAAAGGAGACGAGAATCTGAACCTACTGGTCCTCAGAGACAGGTAAGATCCCTGGGTCTGTATCTTGTTGCCTAGCATAGCATCATCTTAGGAAACCTCAGCTGTGCTGGAGAATTCTGTGATTCCAAGCATGGATGCTCTTGTGAAACTCTTTCTGACAGTGCTTGCAAATGTTGTGAACACCTTAGAAGTGCTCCCTGTAGCTAGTAACCTTGTCCCCTACCAAGGACACACTGTTATCAAGGTCCTTCATCCGTTTTGGTACAGGGACAAGAGGAGAGCACAGCTGTGGTTGTGGGTATCTTTAATCAGTTCTCTTATTGCTCTCCCACAGTGTTTTGTTAATAACCACTTAGTTGTGTGGAGATGTTGCTAGCAAATCTTCTCCACATAGTTTCTCAGCAGCAACAGCAGTGTATGGCAAGAGAACGTCCTCTGACCTAATCGCACACCAGCACTGGGCAGGCCTGCAGCAATGCAAATCATAAAATAACTCCCTGAAATCAAACTTTCTTATAAATACCTAATAAAAAGCTCAGAGTAACCAGCACACACATCACGTCAAACTTACTTCAGTGACTGGCATTGTTGTTACCAGGTATTTACTCACAGAAATCTTCTTTACCTACTGTGGTTTTTTCCAGATAGTTGTAGAGGGCTTTTTCATTTTGGTTTTGCTTTTTTCTGTGGTGCTCTGAAGATAGAAAGAAGTTCAGTTTTTAGTGGGAGATAATTTATTAGATTACCTGGAGGAACATGATATAGTGTTAAGCTCAGACTTCCTCTGTCATATCTAATCTTCATTTCTCAGACATTCAGAAGAAGGCTGTCCCAGAGTGTTCACTGCAAGAGACAATAAAATTGTTCTCCTGAGGGCTTTTTCTATTTTTATGTTAATGAAGATCTCTTACGCACATGGGATCCGTAAGTGCAGCATAGAGCAGGAGAGTCTCAGGTCATGGACAGTTTGCTTGTTCCCCTCCGGAAGATGGTAACTCCATCTCCCATTCCCTTTTGAGCTTATTCTCTAAGGGAGTGTTCACTGGACTGGAGCACATTAAAAGAACATCCTTCCATTCAGGCCTTGCCCAGATTCCTCTCTTCTCTGGATCCTGGAGAGGTACAAGAAAAAAAGGACTGTTAGTTTTGGCAGCAAAACATGAAGGATACAAGAAACTATATAAAAAGAATCAAACCAAATCCTTGCCTGCCAGGCAAGGTGTTCCTTGCTAAGGTGTACAAAGCTGCAGCATTTACAGGAAGGATAGAAATACTGACAGCAGGCACTAGTGGGACTGTCCCGCTGAGCACGGGATAGTAGCAGTCCATGCTTCTCACGGAGACTATGTCCAGTTGCAAGGTTCCTAGGTAGTGTTTGTTGCATAATGCCAATATGTTGAATGCCCCAGATATTTAGAGATTGCATAGGCAAGGTCGGCAGAGTTGGAAGGGTCTGTGTCTGAATTTGCTCTGTCTGTACACTTATTCGGCTGGTCAGTGCAAGACGTG
Organism: Leptodon cayanensis; assembly: GCA_027564655.1. NCBI lineage: Eukaryota > Metazoa > Chordata > Aves > Accipitriformes > Accipitridae > Leptodon > Leptodon cayanensis. Next base: position 20,411,976 of record JANXJC010000056.1, read on the forward strand.
CAAGATCTGCAAGATGCGATGAACGTGGCAGGAGCGAGCTGGTAAGAACCAGCTGTAAGAACCAGCAGGATCACTTCACTGACATATTTAGCATAGCTAAAGAAGGCTGAAGGTGCCTGCTTGGCCATAGCACGTTATACAGCTATGTGAAATGACTGGGGGAGTGGAGTGTGATGCAGTATGAAGGCTGCTTATCACTGGGCAGTGATACTTAAAAAGCAGGCAAAACAGGTAGATTAATGCGATTGTGGGTGATCACTGCTAATACATTAGACAGCCTTGGTTCTTCAGAGGACTGTGCATTTTTTTGCTCCTGTGCTCTGAAATACCCTTTAGTTATTCCCGGGCCTAGCAACACTGGACTTCTTTGGCTGGCCAGGAATTAGCTGTGCTTCCTTTGATGTCTGGGCCCTTCAGTTGCCTCTGTATACACACCTTTGCAGTGACATTCATGTATTTCCATTTGCTGTCACAAAACCAACTGCTGACTCTCTCAAAGGAAAAATTACTTGGTGCCTCAAGGAAAGCAGAAGCCTGTTCTCCTTGCGTACAGCAGAGATGGAGGGACACTTGGTTGGGATGCTAATAAGAAGGTGACCAAGGACTTAACTAATGAAAATACTGAAGGCCTCACTAGCATTGACAGATGTTTCCTGTAGCTCAGGCTTGGGCTTCCTCTGGGTTTGATTGAAACAGTGATTAGATTGTGTTTGTTGTGTGTGTGTGAATAAATCTTCCTTATCTTTGAATATGAACTGAGCCTTTAAGATAGGTAAAAATGGCACTAAATGCAGAACTACCATGGCTAAGGTCGTAGGCTTTGTCGTACCTATTTGGGGCCTCATTCTGGTCTCCCGAAAACTGGTGATCATCCATTGGTGTCAGTAAAGTACTAACTGAAAGCAAATGGGTAATCCCTGCTCTAATGCTTTCTTCTGTTCCTCCATTCTCTAGCTCCAATATATAAGCCATTACTTGTTACTGGCAAAAAGACAGTGACCTCTGGATTATCAATCACGGTGTGGTTGAGGTTGGAAGGGACCTCTGGAGATCATCTAGTCCCACCCTGTGCTCCACGATGGATCAACTAGAGCAGGTTGCTCAGGACGGTGTCCAATGAGAATATCTCTGAGGATGGAGACTCCACAACCTCTCTGGGCAACCTGCTCCAATGTTCAATCACCCTTACAGTAAAAAAACTTTTCCTTCTGTATAAATGGAATTTCCTGTATTTCAATTTCAGCCCGTTTCTTCTTGTCCTTTCACTGGGCACCACTAAGAAGAGTCTGGATTCATCTTCTTTTTCCCATCAGGTATTTATAAATGTTGATAAGAACCCCTGTGAGTCTTCTTTTCTCCGGACTAAACAGTCCCAGCTTTCTCAGCCTTTCCTCAAGTGAGAGGTGCACCAGTCCCTTCATCATCTTTGTGACCCTTTGCTGGACTATCTCCATGTCTCTCTTGTACTGGGCAGCCCAGAACTGGAACACAGCACTCCAGGTGTGGCCTCACCAGTGCTGAGTAGAGGGGAAGGACCGCATCCCTCAACCTGCTGGCAGCACTCCTCCTAATGCAGCCCAGGAAGCTGTTGGCCCTTTTTGCCACAAAGGCACCTTGCTGGCTTGTGTTCAGCTTAGTGTCCATCAGGACCTCCAGGTACTTCCCTGTCAAACTGCTTTCCAGACAGTTGGCCCCTAGTGTGTGCTGTTCCTCCCAGCTGCAGGGCTTTGCACTTCCCTTTGTTGAACTTCATGAAATTCCTTTTTGACCATTTCACCAGCCTTTCCAGGCACCTCTGAATACCAGCACAACCCTCTGGTGTGTTAGTCACTCCTCCCAGTTTTGTATCATCTATGAACCAGGTCATTAATGAAGCTGTTAAACAGTAGTGGCCCCAGTATCGACCCCTGGCTACACCACTAGTGACTGGCCTCCAGCTGGACTTTGTTTTGCCTAAGCACAGTGCTTTGAGCCCAGCAGCTCAGTCAGTTTTCAGTCCAACTCACTGCTTATCTAGCCCATATTTCATCATTTTGTCTATGAGGATGTTATGGGAGACAGTGTCAAAAACTTTAGTAAAGTCGAGGTAAACAACCTCCCACCCAGTTATCTCATCACGGAAAGCTATCAGGTTCATCAGGCATGGTTTCCCCATCATATATCCATGCTGACTGCTCTCAGTCACCTTCTTCTCTTTCATATATTTGGTAATGGCTTCCAGGATGATTTGCTCCATGCTCTCTGCAGGCTGACCAGCCTGTAGTTCCATGAGTTACCCTCATTTAGAGCTCAGATGTTTGTTCAAATATATGAATCTGTTGGAAAAAAGATATTGTAGTACAAGTGTGAGGGATGGTGGTGTCCTCATGAAACTGTGTGGGTGTAAGGGGGAACACAGTATGAACAGATGCTGCTGTGGGTAGAGTCAAGTACAGAGGAGGCTCTGAATAGCCTGGGGGAATTTCTGACCCAAATATTCTCACGTATTAGATATCTCCCAGTTTCAGCTGACAAGAAGACAGCTGCAGTGGAGCGTAGACCTCATGGAAAGCCCTGGTATAAAGGGAAAACAGGTCTGTCATGAAACTTATGTCCTGTTCAGGCCCTTCTGTCTGTGCACTGCTCAGTGCAGCACCGGGCACCCAGCAAGCTGTTTAACAGAGCTCTTAGGGTTTACTTCAATGTGTGCATTTCAGGAATGTACTAATAAATCTCTGCTTATTTTTATGCATTAATGTGCAGATAAAGCTACAGAAATAGCTAAAAGTGAGTGGAAAAAAAGATTGAACCTGCACTTCTGTTTACATATTAATCCTGACATCGGACTGCTGTTACTGTTAGAAACCATTTATATCCACACCTAGGAATACAATTTAAAAATCTGTCAAGTTCTTAAATGTGCTGAGTAAATTCACTGACACTTGGCAGAGATGGCAACTTACTGCTGCCCTCTGTGTTGGAAAGAAATGCAAATGTTCATACGTTTATGAGTTTTAGCAATTACTTCTGACTGTAGGTCTGTGCTCATAGGTATTTCTTGACTCTGAATCTCCCTTGCTGCTAGTGCAATTGGCATTGTACAAAATGTTTTTAGACTTGACTGCCTAAAACATGCCTGTCCAAATGATGTTGCATCTAAAAAACACAAGAAAAGTGAAGCAATAGTGGGAGATCATATTAACTCTTCCTTACCTATTCTTGGATATATTCTGCAGAGTTCAGAGAGCATTTTGCTTACATTGTGTCTTACAGTCCCATCTCCCAGAGCCAAGAGTTCATCTTTTAGAAAAGGTCCCAATGTGAAGAGGCACTGATGTATTTCCTCACCAAATTAGCTGTGTAGTTAGAATCAATCTTAAAAAAATTTCCCTTGGTGCTATATTAGGCCTCTTTTCTCCCACAGCCAGCCTTCCACAGCCAGGAGAATGCCAAAAATGAACTTATTTAAAGTTGTCCATGTCTTGACCCTGAGAGGACAGCAGCTGTGGAGCTTATGAGCCCTTCCCAGCCATACCCCACCATTGGCATCTTTGCTGAGAGATCACGCAAGGATACTCAGCGTGAAGACCTGTGTTGGTAATACCATGGGTAAGACAGGAGGCGGTCAGAAGCACATTGCACAGGCTGCCTGGGCCAGCTTCACCTGGGAGTCCAACTTTACCAATAATCACTGGTTTTCTTCTGTAAAAAACTGTGCTGAGACCCTCACTGAGCCAAGAAAATATTCTGTGTTCTGGTGCTGAGCCCACAGGTGCTCCCATGCTCCTGAACTTCTTCATTGCCTCATCTGAGGGATGCTATAGTTGTGACATTGCCCAGTACCCTTGGGAGCAGCACAGCTGGTCAGAGGACAACCACTTCAGCAACCCCAGTATGCTGTTCTCTTCCTCCATTGATTTAAGTTGGTAATGATTATTCTTCGGAAAGGGACACTGAGACACAGGAGAGGGCTGCCTCGCTACAAGGACAGGGCTCCAGCGTTTTGGGTGATCTGTACTGCCTCTCTGGTTCATGTGGTGTAGAGCCCTGGGTTGCCTTGGGTCTGTTACATGGAGGAACTCTGATTTGCACTGAGGACTGAAAGCTGAGCCGGGCTTTCTCTGGGTATTATTTTGGGCCTGGTGGCCTCTATGGCCCCAGGCCCTGGAACAGTGAGGAGGGAAATCCTTGTCACTCCCAGAGAGCCTAGAGACAGCAGGAGGAGAGGACAGAAACTACAACTTCACTGGCTCTGAGGCAGAAAGAAGAAAAGCTGGGCTGAAATAACAGAGCAACAGGTAGAAGCAAAACACAGCATGCCCTTAGGTTTATAACCGTGAGCAGAAGAGGTAGGCTGGGGGAAGGAGGCAGCAGGAAAAATGAGATATGAAAAGGTGCTATGGGTCTTGGCTTGCTTTCCCTTCTACAGCAACGTCCGTGGGCTGCTCTGAGGGGACCTGAGGGACCATTTCTCAGTGGTGAGAAATGGGCGTTTGCAGAAGAGGGGCAGACTCTCATTGCCCCTCACTCGGTGTAATTCCCCTTGAGCTGCACTTGGTGCCTGTTGTAGATGATGCAATTCTTTGACATTCAGCTCCTCCGGCTTCCCTCCGCATGAGAAGAGCTTGCCAGCAGATGGAGAAGGGTGTATGTAGAGTTGGCCTCTGTCCCTTAGCTCGTTAGATTCAGGGTCCCTGTCCATCCATGTGTTAGGAATAAAGGATCAGCAAAGGGTGATACTATAAGAGAAGTAATGCTTACATCTGCTCTTTATATATATATACAGGTCACAACAATGAAAACCTTAAGCTCAGTAGATATTCGTAATTACATTTTATGTCTTTAAAATATATTGAGCTCTATCAACATCATATTTTTCTGGGACTTCACATGAGAGGTGTCATACTGCTCCTGTCCAAAGAGAGCAGAATAGGCTTGATGGAACGTGGTTCAGCCTGTTTGCGGCCAAGGGCAAAGGGCTAAAAGAACGCAGCACCTCCAGCGCTGTGTAATTTAAACATTAGAGCGTCAGTGAAGAAAAGTGGCGTGTCTGTAACCTCAGCTTCAGCCAGGAGGCAGCAATACCCAAGTGTGCTGGCTGGTGGGGTGTTGCAGTTTGCCCCTTCATGGCCTGAGCAAGGTCCTTGCTCCTGTGCTGTAAAGGAGGTCCATTTGGGTAGTTGGAGTGACCCTTTTTGGTCTGAGAAGTCTTTACCATGTTAGGATGATACATACATTAGAAATTATACAATATGCTGAGCCCAAACATGGAGCAAAAAAGTAGTAATAAGAATTCCAGTATACTTAGTTGTGCAGCCTGCAAACAGTGCACCCGAGACTGAATTTCTACACCATCTACGCAAAGAAGAGAATATGACAAATTAGAGCTGCTGTCTAGAATTTGTCTCTCTCAAATACTCTGTATGACAGCATTACATTGTTATTATCTGAGAGTCTGATCTATGCAGTGACATGCAGTACTTTTAGGACTGTGAATAATTGCTTTTCACATTTAATGCCCACCGCAAGCTGAGTAGTTCTCAGACACTTATGAAGGTAAGACACCTGCCTCAAAACACTGCAGAGATATTGAAGGTGACAGGAAAGAGATGAGACTGGATGAAGTTCAGCTCTTTTTCTCATATCATTTGCAAGGGCACCATCTCTAGTAAGGTAAGGAGAGCAGTGTTGGCTTAAGAAAATAAAATGTTGCCTTTTCACATTTCCCAATTACATTTTGAAACCTGTAGAGACTTACTGAAAAGAAATGCAGCACAAGGAAGGGAATGGATTTGAAAGGAGAAATATAATTCCAGGAAAAATGGTCTGGTTTTGGAAATTGAGGTTGCTGACCCCTGTGAAAGTGCTAGTTTCATAGCAGAGGTAGAAAGGAGAGGGAGGGCTTAGCATTTTCAGGGTGAAGAATCTGAAGTCATTCCCGTAACGCCTTGCTCTTCCATTCAGTGCGTAAAGGGAAGGTAGGGACTGTGATCTCCTCCTGGCACAAGCTGTCCTCTGTGAGTATACTTTCCTCCCTCTCCTGGCCATCCCAGGATCACAGAAGCAGAAAGAGGACCTAAGAGTGCAGCTTCTCCTCACGTCCTCCTGTGGCTCTGTGTTTTGAATTTCTCACTGGAAGGAGAATTATACTCTGCCTGCCTTTCCAGCTGCTGCTTATACTCCGCTTACCAAAACTGGAAGCATTAACACTCCCCCTGCAGGTACTCAGTATAAAAGTGTACCGGGAGGCCAGCAGTGTAAGTGTGGGAAAAGGGAAGTCCACTAACAGCCCCCAAAGTTGCCTTTGCAAATCCCTGGACCAAGTTTTATTAAGACTCCTTGAAAGAGCCCCTGAGAATCCCTCACTTTTAAATACCTATACTCTTTTTAGCACCAGGTGTTTTACCTTTTCTCGTACACGTGGTTTCCAAGTGCGTTCAGAGTTTGACTGTTACCTATAGGCAAGATGTATGAATAGCCTAATGACATGTCAAGATGAGTGATGCCAGAGGAACAGAGAGGTGAGGCGTGTGGCCTGAAGAGCCAGAGGAGGGGCCTGACATAGCAGAGCCTGACACCGCTGGCGTCGCTCGTGTCCGCGTGTGGCTGGGGAGAGCGTGGCAGGTCCCCTATAATGGCAGGCTCCCATGGTGCCCGTAGGATCCCCGGGAATTTATAGACACAGAGCAGTAAGTACGCCCCGCGTAGAGCAAAAGCATTTTTCATCCGCCAGCGAAGATGTCTGCAGCATGCGCATCACAAACCAGGGGCGAGTCAAGTCTTTGCCTGACACCTTTTCCTCCACTCTTCTTGGTCTTTTTCAGTTGGAGGAGGACAGGCCTTCTCAGCACTCCCTCCCGAGGTACAGCCCCCTGAGAAGACTGGCGTCCTCCGTTTTCTCCTCCTCAACCCTGGAGACAGAACACTACCCTCACGTTGGTGGCACTTTCATACAGCGCAGCCGTTCAGCGGAGAGCAGTCCCGTGCGCATGCCCCACCGCAGGCACATGCCCCTCACGGCAGGAAACCACAGACTCATGCCTTCCGTCCTCCGCATTTCCAGGTCCCAGCTCCAGCAGGTGTGGGCCCGCTTCACACACAAAACATAGCCTGTTCAGGGAAGCAGCAGCCTCCATAATGCAATAATAGATCCCACCTGCCCACAATGTGTCACCACTTTAATGCAATATTGAATCCCAGACAACACTGGCCTAAGGTACTGTAACTTCCAAAGCCCCTGCAACCAGACCCCACAGAGACTGAAAACGTCTGCCTTTCTAAACCTCCCAGCAACCTGGGCGAGGGGCGGCAGCGTGGCCGAAGATGAGAACGCAGATGGTGAACGTGTGATGTGTGAAAGAGGTGGATGCCAGGGCTCGTCTCAGAGACTCGCTCGCGCGTCCTGCTGCCTTGGGGGTAGGAAGTGCAGGGCTGCCTCACTGAACGCGTGCAATCAAGCCACAAACATTGTCAAATTATGACTGGAGTGGAGAGACCGTGGAGGTATCAGCGAGCGTTACCTTCCCCGGGGCAAATCAGTTCAAACATCTTTGTTGGTATCTTAACACTGGGCCAAATCTGTAGGCAGTTTTACTCCATCTAGATATAGGCAGACTCCCACTGGAAGCTCACCTGAGGCAGGACCTCAGGATTTGTCGCTCTTGTGGAGTTACGATCATGTATCTCTTTGGCTGTGGAAATCCCCTTGCTTTTGTTGCAGTTTGGTTTCCATACAGTGGCCACATATTTCTGTCTCTCTGGCTTTGCCTCTGTTACATGACAGTGGACCTATTTGTCTGCTCTCCACTCCTAAGCTGCTCCAAATCTACCTGCCTTCCCCCAGGCGCTGACTGTCAAGAGTTGGATAGCAAGGATTTTCTTACCGATCCAGCTCTATATCACACTGTTTCTAAATTCCAGAAGTTTTAGGCACCTGCAGCTTTTCAGTGGCAGAGCAGCCCTGCTTCTTGGCCTTGCTTGGAAATGCCTGTGATAACAGAGCTCACTTGAGAAATAAACTGGCCTCAGCACTTGGTATACAGAGCCCTTGGAGCCCTTGTCTAAAACTGACTTAAATCTCAGAGGAAAAGGGAGATCAAAGTTAATTTAAATTGTCATAAGTATTTCCTGGGTTTGCAGGGATATATTGCCCTTCTCAGTATAGCTGCACTGTAAAACACCAGACAGTATGAAGACCTTCTGTAGTTAAGTGAATGTAGTAACTGACTTCTGTTGAAATGAGCCCTTGGCCTGGTCTTTTGGGAGAAGAGGCAGTATGGATGTTAGCGTTAAAGGAGAAGGGGTCATTGCTGGTGCTCCGGGCTTTAGGAAAGTGCGAGTCCAAAGTAAAATACTCTGCAGAAAGTATATAAGCACAGGATACGGACAAGAAAACATATAGAAAGCTCAGGCAGATGTGAAAATGCCATGGGATAAGTATGGGTTTTGGAAGAAAGTTGTGACACAGAGGGATTACTGCATAGGTAGAGCGTTGCCAGTGCAGTTACAATAAACGCTTCCTTCCAAACAGTGATTGCTGTAGGTGTATCTGCCCTGCCTCAGGCTCCCTTAATATCAGATTCACCCTTCTCTAAGCAACCCCAGACAGGGTGGGTGATGCTTTCTGAAGCTCGTAGGACCTGGCCCGGTGGGTCTGCATGCTGCAGGACATGTGTGCGCTGCCTCCTGCCTGCCCCCAGAGCATCCCCGGTGGGTGCAGGGATGGAGATGGAGGGGTCAACACACCCTCCTTGAGAAGACTGAACGTAGGCATGACCAGTCTCTTCCCACAGTCATTCTTGAGTCAGTACATCACTTTCTTTTTGATTTGCCCCAAGAACGTGAGTGAACGGGACACTTTACTGCCCAGCCAAAATTTTGATCTGCAATTTGTTGATCAGTTTTATTTTTAAAAAAGGCTCTAGGCCTTGTCAGAAATACTTGGAGTGAATTAACCCGTAGCCTAATCCTGTTTGACAGTTCTTCTCTTGTCAAGCACAGAAACCAGAAAGAGCAAGGCTTTGCTTTTCTCAAAGTGACATGAGAAGGGATTTCCTTAAGCAGACTCTGCTCTGATGTTATTTTTTCCATGTTCAGTAGAGACTTTAATAGAACAGCAGTTTGCAGAGAAAATGGAATTTGTGAAATAAGTAGATTTAAAATCAGTAGCTCTTAATAATTTTTAGTTCATAGTCTCCAAAACACTGATGTTCACTTTTCACAGTCAGTTCTAGGAATGAAAATTTCTACTGTTCTATTTTTTAGAAAACAATTTTTAGTTTTGCCAGTGAGAAAAGGGAACAAACAGGATAACTGGGTTTTTACAAACTCTAACCTGTCCGTTTCAGACAAAAACAATGACTAGCCAATAAGTAGCTCCATACATAAAATTTAAAGGGCAGTAATCTATCTAATGCTACTCATCATGGTTATATATAGAACTGTTCTTGCCAGGTAAACTTGATACTGTTCTTCTTCTAAGTTTGAAAGTCCGATTGGTAAAGATGGTTGATTTATATAGACTTCAATAAGACTTTCTTCTAGTTAAAATTATTAATAAATTGAAAACCAACTAACCAAACAAAACGTTTATATGTTGGTATCTCTTACAAGTGGGGATGTTCCTCATCAGGACTCCTGATCTCCCGCCCTTAGCTCAGCACTAAGCCTTGCCTTTAGTGGCTGTCAAGAAGAAAAAAGAAATCACTGAGGAGAAAGTTTGCAGTGACAGGAAGATGGGTGGCTTGATAAAATAATACTGGCAGGCCAGCTCTGCAGAAAGATCTGGATCGCTTGATGAGTTGCTTACATTCAAACTAATTACTGGATTCAGCCAGGGACAAGGTCATGTTTTGAGTACAAATATAGGTCACACGCACAGAGTGGGAGAAATTGTGCCCTGGGAGGTGCTGTCTCCCAAAATGAGGTGGGAGTTTAGGGGAAATAATTAGCTGCATGTAAGTTCTCATTATGCCGCTATAGCAAAAAAAAAAAAAGTATTCTTTGATGTATCAGCAGGAAAATGAAGATGTGAGCAGAGGGGAGATCTTTTGTACCGGTGAGATCACTACCAGATGTCATATCCAAGTCTTGTATGGAAATTTTTTTAAAAGATTTTCAAAACCT
>JANXJC010000056.1:20422089-20449142 GCA_027564655.1 Leptodon cayanensis
TAAAAAAGCAGAAGTAATACAAGAATTGTTTGATTCTGTAAAACCTGCCTTGTAGAATGAGCTTGAAGAAATGCAGTCTGTCATTAAAGACAAAACTAAAAAGTGACATAATTGCTGTTAGGAATACCTGCCTGAAGAGAGGAAGACGGGTTTTTAATCTGCCAGGCAAAGATAAGGGTCTAGGTGGAAGATAAAGTATCAAAGGTCAAACTAGAACATGCTCATTTTAAAGACATAGGTGGTTGGTAAACCACTGAAATACATTATTAAAAGACATCGAATTCTTCACTGTTCAGATTCTATAAGGTGGGATATTGATTTCTAAACCAATCCTGTTGAACCATCAAATTTGGGCTCTATAGCAGAGTAATTGGACATGTTGCTGTTGCCTGGGTTTTATGGGAAGTTTTATTTTATGATCAGTATGGCTTTTACAATTTAATTCTGAACAAATTAATTGGTGCTAATGGCTGGTATCCTGATGTTACAGTCGTATGCAAAGAGTATTAAAAATAGTCAATTTGCAGATTTTTTTAACATCTTCATCTAATGCTGTAATAATTACTATGGAATCCACATATTGTTGAGGAACAGTTGGCAAATTAAAGAAATGTGAAAATAGCTCTCTTTTTATATATATGGAAATGTAATAAATTAATATTAAAACTAGTTACAGTGCAATTCTGAAAAACCTCTGTAGGTTACATTTATATTGCATTTATTTATTGCGTTTCATTTACAATGACTGCAATTATAAATGTAAATATGTCCAAAATCAGTTGTCAAAAAAAAAAAAAAACCCCAACCAGAAAGCTCAAAGGAAGTGGCAAGCAGCCATTTCCCGTTGAAGTCTGCGCTTTCATGGTCAAGTTAGGGGAACAGAAGTGTCAGTTCTCTAAGAGGTACCCTCCTACTCCCACCCCATCCCATCGAGCCCTTTCAGCCCTTTCCCCTGTGCCAGTGCCTGGGTTCATGTGGCTGCATGGACCTGTACGGGGAGAAGGAAAGTTGTTTTCAGCTTTGGTTCATTTTCCTGCTTTGGTTCACTGTCCATTTGCACAACTGACAGCACTGGCAAGCCAGGGTCAGCAGGGAAAAAAACAACTGATGGAGGGCTGTTGACACAAAAAGCAATCATGGGGCTACGGGCTGAAAAGTTAGTTGCCCTAGTTATTTTTCCTCTTATGTTTGATAAGGTTCCTTAAATTCTTCAGTTGGGGTAAGTCAGTGTAAATCAATACTAGTGAAATAAAATTCCCTTTCAGCATCAAACTCTTAGGCAAATTGTGTTCATCAGAAGGATCCACGAACAGGGTTTGCATCCTGAAAGAGATGTTCTTGTTTTTCTTGTTTTTTCCTTCCCATTGTACATAGCACTTGTTCTCTTCAGAATCCAAAATGAGGACCGAGAGGAGCATTTGCCACTCCTTTACAATACAGACATCATTAGCATCAGACGGACAGGTAGCTGTTGCTAGTCATGCTGTACTTCAGTGAGCAAATGCACATCGATTGTATATACATACAAAAGCCATCTTTTTATATCTTGGCCTCTTGGCTCCTTTCACCTTCATTCTATGCAGAATGGGAGATGTTTCCGATTTATCACTCTCTCCCCAGACTCCTTCCCACAGGAACGAGCTAATGAGATGTGATTTCTGTGAAAACGTTACTGTAAATGCTTGGGTTAAGCTAGCATGAACTGGGTAAATGTAGTTATCCAGCACACATTCGCTTTCAGTGGAGAAGGTTTTGGTGGGAGGGGGTTGGCTGAAAATAAGCTATACTGACAAAGGTGCAATTTTGTGGATGCCAATGCATCTGCGTTAGGAGTAACCTGTCGATATACTCATGTTGACAAAGACCCTGGTGTGAACCTGACTTTGTCTGCCATTCCCATACTTTTTTGCTAGTGTTGAGGGACAGGTAAGTGGAAGAGTTAACGTTGCATCACCTCTTTCACTGTTTAAAGTCTCTTTTGTTACAGTGATGACAGAATGTAAGATAGAAATGCCCTGTAAGACAGCGGTATGGGTGATATAATCCCATCCCTACGCTACCTCTTCATGACAAAAAGTATCTCTTGCTCTTCCACTCCTTTTTTTTTGTGTGGGTCTGAACCTGGACATTGTGGTGGTCAAGACTGGTGCTCTGACAGGGACAAACTGGTTCAGAAGTTGTATTTGTTGGGCTAAGCGTCCTTGTGGTTCCTAGAGACTTCCAACCTGGACTGATGCTTTCCTTTCCGCATGACAGATGTTGACTCCAAGACCTTTCCTTCAGCTCTTTTCTTGTAGTCCATGTGGTGATTCTTTAAGGATCCCCAAGGACAGAGGCAGATCAGCCCACCTCTCAAATCCTGTGTCCAAAAGACTTTTGAGGAGTGTATAGGAAGCTGCTCCAGCTTTCAGTTACTAGGTACTCAGCCGAGGGTGAGAGTTTGAGCGCACCTTCTCCCTTCCAGTGCTGGGAGGCAATTGCCACCTCCCCAGCCCGGGTTGAAGAAGCTGTACTGGGACAGTTGCCCTCCAGACTGGATCGAGGTAAAGCAGCTGACTCCAGGACCGGCTGGCATTCTCCTCTGGGATCTCATCCATTGCTCCGTAAGCAGAGATATTGCTGCTCAGCTGCCACCCAGTTAGCTTATGTTTAAATCTGAATCTGGGTGCAAGAACAACAGCAGCCAGCTGTAGCCCTGAGCTGTTGGTAGGCTTCACATACGATGTGATGAGGAGGCAGAACCCCCTCATCTTCACCCCAGTGCTTAAGAAGTTCTCTTCCATCTAGTTGCCTCTTCGTTCCCCTTTGCCTATCCCGTCTCTTCCCCATATGGCAAAACTCTTTCTAGTCCCCCCCGGCTGCCAGTGCGTGTCCCACTCCACACATTCACCTGCCCCTGTGGTTTAACCTCTGTGACCATTCGTGGTGTCTCATCCCTCACATCCTTATTGCGTCCCTGGGTATCCGCACAACCTCCTGCCTTTTTGCCATTCCCAAGAATACACGAGGCTTGCCTCCTGCACCAGTTTCCTACCCGTTACCTATCTCATGTTCCACCATACAGTCCCTGCAGCGCTTCGATCAACCTCTTGCCTTCCCTCTCTCTGATTTCCTCGGCGGAAACAGTGAAAAATGGCATATTTTGGCACTTGGAGCGGTCTCGGCTCTACATGGAGTCTGTGTGAGGAATAGCGATCGTGTTTAAAGGCAGTTTGATTTCAAAGGTGATAATGGAAGATACCCTCCGTTTTCAGGAGTTTCACGAGTTTCAAATCCTGGAATCCTTAGGACTTAGCAAACTCCCCCAAATTATTGTGTACATGAGCAACTAAATTTAGAGAGCTGGCAATGCTCTTTCCCTTAAGACACAGCTACCATCTGTGACTGCAAACCGCGTAAGCACCACTTCTGTTGTTGTCAGCTTGTCTCTAAGTTCCGTTTCAATTGGTGCCTGGTCTCTGTGGGTCAGAAAATGTCTCAACTCCAGTTGCTGTCCCCATTCTCCAGCCTGGGAGTTGGGGATGAGCGGAATCCAAATACCAATAGAAAGAAATAGGGTATTTCAAACAGCCAGGACAGGGCAATTTTAAGTGCAACAGAGCTGACACTTTGTTCATTAATTGTAAACTTTAACTCACTGGTGTTTCCTCTCATTGCCTGTCTTATCTGGAGGTATCAGAGTGGTGGATTTTTACCTTGAGGATTGGTGTTCTTCACTTTGGCACATATAATGAGAGTTCTTCCCTTATCTAGCCCGTGCCACTGGCATTAGGCCATCAAAATATCTTGTTGTTTTAAACAAGCTCCATGTTTCTTCTGCAATCCCATTTGGCAGCTAGCTCTCCCAAGCTGCTTCTGCGGCAGTCAAGCCCGGGTGTTACATGAGAAGGCAGTATGCCTTTAAGAACCAGTCAACAATCTTTTTTTTCCTTTTTGAGATGAAAAAAATCGATTTTTGATATATTTTTGGTATATAGGACTTCTGGAAAGAGGCCAATTGTTTCAAAGTGATCAGCGATACTAAGCAAAGGCGTCCTCAGCAGCTTCCCTAGCCTGCAGTGAGGTTGAGTGACTCTTCAGTAGTTGGGTTGCATTTCTTTTCCGAAGGTGACTCTAAAGCCAGTTAACGTACACCTTCTTTTCTAACTCCTGTTAGGCTGTGAGCACTTCAGGATGAGAAGCAAAACAAATGTCATTTGGGACATTTCTCTGCTCCGTGCTTCAAACATTTCTTCCAAAGGGTTTACTTTGGAGTGTTTAACTACCTCATTTGTCTTTTGTTTCAGTAGCGTCATCAGGCATCGGTACCGTCTTTATCACCGGCTACACTGCTCCAAAGCGTACGGCCTCTTCCGAGAGACTTGATAATTTGTTTTGTAGTAGAAGTGTTCTGCAGTCAGATGGGAAACCAGGGCAAACACAGCAATTTAGCCTTTCGAGAGTTTATTCAGAAACAATACTAATAGTCACAGTACTCCTACTTTCCTATGGCCTCTTAACCCAAAAGATCCCCAAGTGCTTTATTTTTCCTGTGAGTCACTTCCCTGCTGTTTGACATGCGGGACTGCTGGAGGAAGTCAGCAGCAAATAAAGCATTTTCAGAACATGTCAGGATGAAGCCAGATGTGAGAGTTTGATTGCACAGAGAGCACTTCAGGAGGCAGAATATTATATTTCATGATGCGGAAATTGTCAGGACAGTGGGTGGGACCTATATATACCAAATATAACAAATATCATTGAGGCATTTCTTTGACTGCAAAACACCAGGAACTTCACTTGCTCTCTCATGTAAAAATGCACTATTTGAATCTGGTGCTGTGATCCTATGTAAATAAATTAAGGCAAGAAAATACAACCATTGCTAGTTTAGTCCTGTATTGTAAAATAGCTCAACAATAGGATGCACTGTGAGACTGAAGATCAGAAAGCATGGAAAGATGTGTTCAGTCCTTTTCCTGTTTTCTAATGTCCTTCCTTCTCACACCTCCATCATTTAATCTTCCATGATGTGTACATGTGGAACTTGGCAGCAGCACAAGATTATGCTTGAAAATACAAGGAGATTTTCTACTTCTCATTTGGAGGGATTGGTAACAGATACCCACCGTGTTTGTCCAGTGGGTCTGGCATCTCTTCCTTAGCCTACGTGGAGTCTCCGTGATATCCAGTCACATTCATATTACAGCCACATAATACGGCGTCAGTGACCTAATTTATTTTTATTGTAAACTGCTGGGTTAGGTGAATGACACATTTTATTAATGGTTGTCAGTGGAGATTTATTCACGCCACTCTCAGAACTTTACCTGGAGCTGAGACCATTTTGCAACTTTCACATTGAATAAGAAAGGGCTCTTTTATCCCAATCTATTCAAAAGAGAAGCTTTGGGTTTTATTTTTCCTCTTCTGTTTTTCCTTTAGTGACAAATGGGAAAGAACTATTTGGAGATAGCTATTGTACATTTGTCTAGCTCTGCTTGGCAGTAACAGATGGGCTTTGAGAGGCTAGCTAAAGAAAATAAAATTGCATTTCCTAGCAGACAAGGTCTGAAGCCTTGAAAATCATGGATGATTTGCAAATCCCTAAACTCCTGTTAGTGTTTATAGTGAATAAATTGCCCCAGATGTTTCTCAGCTGGAGAACATGGGGTGCTTTTTTTCTTGACCTGCTTCCCCTGTAGTTGCCAGCCCTCCCCAGAGTGCCTGGAGGAGACGACAGTTTCTGGAGAGACTGACCAAAATAAGCCAGATGCGCTTCCTGATCTCACTCTTGTCCCCAGGGTGGTGTTGGGATGCTTTTTGCTGGAGCTTCCATTTCTGATTGTATGTATGTGTGTTTATATGTGTTCATGACCCACACGTGGAGTGTGAATGGCCACACGTGGTCATGCCTTACAGAAACGTTTCTGTGCCAGTAATGGGCCACTTTGCACGCGTGCAAGCGCTCAAAAGGCTGTTGCAAAGAACGAATCTCAATCAGTGACAGAAAGTATCCTCATGGTTTCTGGTTCAGATGGCACACCTGGCCTCCTCTGCACGTTGCGGGTCTGGTTTTGGCAGCCTGGCCCAGCCCAGTTTTCTTAATTCAGTGTCTTGTAGCGTACATATCCCTCCATTCGCCATCAGCTGGTGGCAGAGTATTCTGGCGATAGGAACGGTGCTGCCACTTGGGACATAATTTATTAGTATGCAAACACCTATTTTGGGGAATGTTAAAACATTAAATAAAACGTGTAAAGGCTGATCATTGCGGTACTATCTTCCTTTTCGTTGCACTTTTATACCATGTGTTTTGTGTTTGGGTCGCTATAACACACAGACCTGCATTTGCAGTTCCATGGGACAGCGCAAAGATTAATTTCTGGGAAATGTTTCTAAGTATTATTTGATGTATTGCAACTCCTTTGTATTACATCTGCCATTGAAAAAATGATGTTACAATGAATGTACATTTTAAACAAGCTGCTAACCGTGTAACCTGGGGATTGGAAGCAATCCCCATTTTACATTCACTTGCATGTCTTCTAGTGTTGGAAAAGAAAATTGCTTTATGCTTGGAGGTTTTATTTTTTCATATGCAAAGTGTTTCAAGTCGGTTACCTCATCTAGTGCACTTGCCTCCTAAGAAACCCCAGGGCTTCCTCCAACAACTCCAACAAGTTTCTCAGTTTAATTATGAGTGCAATTAATTGATCTGGCAATGTGAAACACAGCAATGGCAAACTTCCTCTGAACAAGTCAGATAAGGAGGATTTCCATGGGACTCTTGCCCCTTCCGCTTGATCCTTCCTAAAAAAAAAGCCAGATCAGGTTCTTATTCAGCACTGCTGACTTCTGGTTATTTTTATGACTAAGGAAGATGTTTAGCTTTCAGAATCTCCTTCTTCTTCTTTCTTGCTGCTATTAAGTTGCCTTTAAAATTAGGGACTAGACCAATTTTTGGATTATCATTTCCTTCCACTTTGCTCGCCATTTCCTGAGTCTCTTATGAGTGATAAAAATGAGGTGGTCCCCGTGTCTGCTCAGACAGGGAGTTCTGCGTTGACTCTTGCTGGAGACACTGGTGGGTGCAGAGGTGGGAAGCTAAGTGGCAGGCGTTCCACCTTTACAGAGCTATTGATTCCGTCCAAGACGCTAGGAAAACTGGCACAAACCTAACAACATACGAAAGCACAAATAGGGGGGAGCAGAGCACTTATCCAGCATGGGACTGGACTGTCCTATTCACCTTGGTAAAAAAAAAAAAAATAAGAGAAAGGCTGTGGAACATTTGATGGTAAGATGCTGGAAAGAAGAACATCTCTCTGACATTTATGGTGCTCATTCTTGGAACATGGAGAACCTGCAAGCAAGTGTGGCAGCTCTAAGACCCCTGCTACTTTTACCTCATCTGCTGCTGGTTTGAAGAAAGAGCTGCTTCAGAAACTCAGATTCTAGGTTTTTTTCCACTCGCTGTTGTCAATCCTGCCAGATCTCCCAGTCCCAAACAAGCTTAGTCTATGTTGGCAGAGGATAATGTCACTTCCAGGATATGCTAAGGTCCTGATAGTATCCGAATCAAAGCTGTTACAGGGAAGACTGGACTATGGCTCTTGCTGTCTGTGTGCCATCTGCATCTCTCAGGACTAAGGCCTCTTCCCATTCCCAATGGAACAATTAACATCACGTTGGGAACTTGATTTCTGCTTCTCGGACTTTCCAGCTCCCATGAAGAATCTCAGGGACCAGCATATCCTTTCTTTGCATTACCTTGTGTCACCTGTTAGACTTTTGTTGCTGCTAAGCAGGAGAGAATCCAAACCATATTTGACAACTGCTCTTCAAGTAGGAGGTGAATGTGGTTTTCTGTAGTCGCTTCTACTGAGAGGAGACAAAAGCTGTAGGTAACCTGTTGTGCTTCCTAGTTTGCTTGAGAAACTTCATCTGCTGGGACTTGAGTTTGCTTGAAGCAGTGGATCTCAGGAAAATCCCCTTCAAGCAGGTCTCTGGCATTAGGAGGCAGAGCAGAAGGGCTTCCTCAAGTTGCCAGAAGTCCTCATCGATTTCTAGGGACAGAAGGTTTGAAGAAGCCGTGGAAGTTCGTCTCAGGGGGAGGGCAGCAGGGAGACGGAGGGGAAGCAGCCTGCTGTAGCTTTAAAGGCGGTACTGAGTAGGGATCCATTTGGAAGGACGTAGTTGACTAAAGGGATCCAAAGCTTGTTTTCCTTGAGTCTTTTTATTCTTCCTGTATCTAATCCCTTTAGAGCCTAAGGTCAACCCCTTTTTGTACTGCAATAACACTGTAATATATGCTTGCACTAATTCTTCTGGCACACCGAGCATGCAAGATCAATTTAAAGCTTTTTTCAGAAGAAAAACACTGTATTATTGTGTATATAGAAATACCGAGAGAGAATTTGAATTCTGTCTCCTGTATAAAAGCATGCATTGATTACCTGTATGTAGACCATGCTGTAAATGCTGCAAAGTACTGTAAAATCCTACACTTGAAACCACAATGAACAGGCAATGTCATCAAAAACAAACAAAACAGAAGCTGTGCAATGGATTTTGTGCCTTTTTTAAATCCATGTATGTTAATCCAGACAATCGGAGAAAAAAAAAAAAAGAAAAAAAAGCTTGTATACTACCAAAACCTTATTAAAGAATCAAAGGCAGCACCTTGGTGATGGCTGGGTTTTTTGTTTGCTTTCTTGCTTTCTTTTTCTACTCCCTTTGCTTTCCAGCTCTGGGAAGGTGTCCTCTGCTCATCCTTGGGTACATGGGAGCACCGGGCAGGGAGATGAAGGAGCTCTGGTAGAACAGTGAGAGTTTAATTATCGTTTCCTAATGTGATCACTGAAAACTTGCAGTTAAGACAGATCTGGGTATAGAAACAAAGTTCCGTGACTGTTGGAGGTGTGTTTCATGTGCTTTGGGAAGGCCACCCTGTGAGTTCAATTTACATAAATTTAGGCTAGTACCAATTTCACTGACTTGAACCCAGTCATATCACAGCAGCAGGTTACAACTAGCCCCAACTTATCTAAGTTTTTAGAGCTCTGCCTTGATGGCAGAACTGGCTAAACTTTAGCTAGTACAATTCAAGACCTGTGAACACAGCAGAAAGAGTTTATCACATTTCTCTTGGTTTCTTACACTGGGCATCTTCCCCTGGCTGGCAGCACAGTGTGCATAGGGTGGGCGGATGGCTGTCTCCCATCAGACATTTGACAAGGTGTTTAAGAACATCTGGTAAACTTCCAGCACCTCTACCCCCGCAAAATCCCAGGGAGGTGGGTGCAAAATTGTGGCTGTCCTGCAAGTAATGTACTCCTGCCTGGGCTGCTCAGTGGATCTGACCGTGCTTGCCTTTCTTCATGACTCCTATTTGAAAGCAGTCTCTGCTGCAGAGCGGCATGTGGTTCAACCCCAGTTGCTGTTGGTCTGTCTGGGATCAGGTTGGAAGAGGAAACACGGCGACGGACCCTGTCTGCTTTGATGTGAAGTGCCCAGTGACTAATTCAGTGGGTTTTTTGAAAGTGGCTGAAGAGGGAGGCTGCAGGTAGGAGGTGCACGCAAAGGCTCTGGTACCTGTAGAAGGGGTGGTGGAAACTTTCCTCCTTGCAGGAGAAGCACAAGACCCCAATTCCTCCAAGGCAGAGAGCAGTTTGTGCAGGCAGGTGACAGTCTGGGAGGAAAAGCTAGGATTAAGCCGTGGTTTCTGACTTACAGGGTTATAGAGTGTGTGAGTCCCTTTTTTCTCCAGGCAATTGTATGGAGGGTCAGGATTCTTCTGAGTCTGCCTCTAGCAGGGTCCAAAGCCCATCTGCTCCATGACGAATGCCTCAAAGTGTGTTTTGGTTTGCCTCTGTAAGGCTGTTGGTATGTGGCAGATGTGTACGACTGTCAAACACTGCAGAAGGATGCACTGATGCCATAGTGGTAACCATGGTCTGAGACATGGGTTAGAGCATGGTCTGAAATGGAACAGTGGATAGAAGAGATGTGGCATTTCCTGGTTTTATGTTAGGCAAATATTGTGATTTTCTTTCCTGTACCTGGTGGTTTTTTGGTTGGTTTTCTTTTTTCCCTAATTATTGCATTTAAAATGTTTAAAACCAAGAGATGGGAGAGAAAAAAAAAAATCCCAAATTCTACAATCTAAGGGAAAATTGATTAGGCTCATGCAGGAAACTGTTCCCTTTCCCCCACATCGGTGCGGAGCTGCTGGGAAGAGCGGGCCTTTCTGGTGGCCACTGGGCTTGCTCTGTGCCATGCCACACACCGCTCCGCTGCAGGGCCATAGGCACAGGCAAACTATAGGGTCTCTTCTCTGTGCCCTCACGAGTCGTGAGATCACCAGAAAGCCACACAGGCAGAGCAGGTACTGTCATCACTCTTCATTGCTCTAGGGACCTGGGCAGAGCGTGTGTGACTTGGCATGGGGCAGGATATCTATGACCACGTTAGGGAACTGGATACCAGTACTGCTCCTGAACCCACCAGCATGAGCCTGCTCCGTGCTGCTGTCTGAGAAGAACACGTCTGGCTACGTTCCTGGTTACAAGGGGACTTGGGAACTTCTAACACGTGGTTGTAAACTTGCTGTAGCAAAGCGGAGTCTGCATCTTTGCTGATTTTTGCAGTATTTGCAGCATCACTGGGATGTTGGAACTTCACCGCTGCACATATTGGGTGATATGAGTCTCCTCTGAGGATGTCCCAGTGCCAAGGGTCCTGCTAATCTGAAATCCCACCAGTTTATAGTAATGACGAACCCCCAGACTCCACTTAGCTGTTCCTGAGCACAGGGGCAGAGATGGACTTGAAGGGGCTGATCTCTGCCTCTGCCAAACAGGAGCTGGTAGATCTTTTTCTCTCCTGACTCTCCTTCCTCTCTATGTTCTAATTCTGGCCTCTGTGCAAAGCAGGGATATTTATTGCCTTCCAAATACATATTGTTACACAAAGTAGTTACTAGCCAAATTGAATTTAAATGCAGTAAAGTTTTATGGAGAGACAGAGCGTTACAGAGGTGAAATGCGCAGACTTTGTGGGGAACGCACGCTCAGACACCTATACTGCCATATGTATTCCTGGACAATTCACTGACAAGTCAAAAGAGAGTCAGGAGCAAAGATCTGAGCCCAAGCAGGTGGGAAAAAATGGTTCACTGTCCAAGGACAGGCAATGTGTCTTCTGAGAAAGTGAGGAACGTAGGCAGAAATCAGAGCTTCTGACTCAGATTCGGCCAGCCCCAGTGTAGCTCTGCTCACTCACAGTCTTGGTAGCTTTTTAAGATGGGGTGGCTGCCTCAGCTCACGGCATAGTTCCTGCTCATGGTGGAGTGAGCCTAGCAGAGGGCCACCAAGATGATTAGGAACTAGAAATGTATGACATGAGGAGAGGCTGAGAGCTGGGTTTGTTCTGCCTTAGAAGGATTGGGGAGGGATCTTATTTCTTCCTTGAACTACCTGATGAAAGGATGATGCCAGACTCTTCTCAGAGTGGAAGGGTGAGACGCGATGGTCACAAGCTGCATGAAAGGAAAATTAGATACAAGAATTAGATATAAAGAAAAACCTTTTCACCATGAAGAGCCTCAAATACTAGGACAGGATCCCAAAGAGGCTGTGGGATCTCCATCCTTGGAGATACTCAAAACTCAGCTGGACAGGGCCTGGAGCAGCCAGCTCTAAGTTGGTCCTGCTTTGAGGGGTGGTTGGAGCAAGACCTCCAGAGATTCCTTATACCTTTGTTACTCTACAGTTTTAAGATACAGGCTAAGCCTCTCCACTCCTGATCTTCTGGCATCTTCCTACAGTTCCTCCCCATTTACCAAAGTGGAGCAGCAAAGCTCTTCTCCAACCTTTGGGGACTAGTCCTAGAGCAGCTGAGCGTGCTGTAGTACAGAAGACACATGATGACTGTCGAGAGAGAGGACACAAATATCTCTAGTGGGGGGTTCAAACTGGGAACACTTTGTTCAGCAGTGTATCTGCTTGCAGCTAGCTGCTGATCACTTTAACTCAAGAGTGAAGACAGTCTCAGACTTTGATGCCCTAGTACAGTCTCCCTTGTTAACAGCTTCAGGTGATGATGGTAATGAAGGTAAGAAAATAAGTGTTAAAATAATATTTGACCCAAGAGACATTTCAACAAAGTTTCTTTTAGTTGCGTTTGTAGGTAACTCCTGTCCTCCATATTTTTTGCTATATTTATGCTCTTTGGATTTTCTCCATGGTGCATTTACAGTGGCAAAACAACCACAGTCTCGGGCTGCTTTAAGGAATGCGTTCTGGCAGTTTTGGGGTATTGCATGCAACAGGTTAAGTAGTCCAAGTCTCCCAAAGGTAGGTAGAAGCCAAGCAATTGCTGTTGTGCTTAGGGTGCAGTGTTCATGCAGGGAAATAGAAAATACACGGGGAAAATAAAATGGCAGACAAAAAGGCAGTCCATTTGCCAAATACCACAAGGAATTTGTACAGCCAGAGGTGGAAGAACATGGAGTTTAGAAAGGTATCCACAGCACGACTCAATGACAGCAAAGGGGAACCAGAGCAGAAAAAGGAAAGAACCGTTATTTTTATTACAACATCATCCTGTCCAGCTCCGTGGCATACCTTATTGCTTAGTGCAATCTCATCTCAGTCAAATTTCTGATGTCTTGCAAGGGAAAGAGCTGTTGAGGAAAGGGGGGTTGCTGGAGACAGGGCTGCTGGTGGGACAGACTGCAGGGCACAGAAACCGTATCTCTGACCTATATAGGATGTGCACTGCAGGACTGGATTCGGTTCTCCTTGATCAGAAGCAGATGAGGTGACACAAGCGCCTACGAGTTGAGAGGAGATTTGAAGGTTTACATATGCAAAGAGGAACCAGCGATCCTCCAACTGTACCGTCAACCACAGCATCTAGGAAATGGGGTGAAGTAGAGCAGCAGGTGAACTGTTGTTGGGGCTGGGGTACTTTTGCCAGTGGGAGGCTCAGCACAAGGCAAGGTGTTGGTCAGGGCTCCTTTATCAGGTCCCAGTCCCACTGGGGAAGCACATCTGTTTGATCAGGACTCCAGGGATAGCACTGCGGGTGTATTTCTTGGGAAAACCGAGTCCAGCCAACAGGCAGAATCCAATCTTAGGCTGCTGAATGGACTAATTTCCAAGAAATGCCTGAGGGAGGAAGCCGAGTCAATAATTTCCTTTGCGAAGGGTGGTAAGTCCCTCTTATCAGTCCAAGTTCCACATCTGTCATCCTGATACAAAAGGTAGAGTGGGTCAGTGAAAGCCCAAATCAGGCTAATATAGGGCCATCTTCAGCACCAGGCTTGTGCTTCAATGAAAGAAGAGAAGAAGCTTTAGACTCCAGAGGCATTGCCAAAACCAGCCTGTGTTTTAATTTATAAGATATAAAAAGAAATCTTAAATGGATAACAACTTATCACCATGCATAACAGCTTGATGCTGCCCACCCATCTATTTGAAATGTCCCTGTTACACGTGAGCATAAAGATCTTATATTTTTTAGGTGTATTAATGGGGCAGTTGCTCTGCACAGAAAAACATGCAGATTTTCAGCACAATTTGAAATTGTGTCATTGCACTGAAAAGCTATTGAGGGCTTTTCTCCCCCCCTCAGAGACAAAAAGATCTGTTCCCATAGCCAGGTGAATGTGCTAGCTGTTGGCAGCTCTGTAGCTCACGCAGTTAAATGGGTGCTTGTTTAGTCCTGTAGCCTAAATATCCTCTGATGCTGTCAAATGCCGCTTGAAAACGCAGATGTCTGGAGCCCTTCTGTTCATGATTAGGACTTTTCAAGGGTAACATGTGGTGCATTATTGACTGATTGAGTTTATGGAGAGGCTTTTGTTTTCCAGCCCTCTTGATAGAAGCGTGACCTAAATGGGTTTTTTAAAATCCATTTTTGTGGAGTGGTGCTGCTGTGGTTTTCATTTACAACCAATTGTTAATTAGGCCAAACTTCGAGAGGCATTTCTTATTTATTTTGCCCTTTTTTGCTTGTTTGGTCAAGTGTGTGCATGTGTGTGTGAGCTGCTGCCTTTCTCTTATGATTTGCAATTATTTCAGAGCCTACTGCTGGCACCTTACGGGCAGTCTCTCCGCCGCAGACTTCTGCTCGAGAAACACTGCCTCCACCAACTGTCCTGTCCTCCCGTTGCTTTTAATGGTTGGACACCCCAGAGTCTAATAATGATACTTTATATGTCAGCTTTCATGACTTACTTGCTGATCATTTTAGTGAAAGCAGAAGCCTGCAGAAGACAGAATTAGGAGTTGCTGGAGGGACGTGGGAGCAGAAGGGAGGTACGAATAGGACAGCAGGGGAACACAGGAGCGCTACAAGGGTTATAGCCCCGGTGACAATGTTGGATGGTACTGGAAAGGGATCAGGATGTTTATCTAGCCCAGAGGGGCCCCTTGAGGTCACTGTGGCCTGGACATAAAAGCGATTTCCTGAATGGTTCCAGTAAGGAAGGATTGACTATGTAAACATATAAATACCTAAATAAATATATAAATACGGAAGAAGATTGGGAAACATGAAAAAATCCCGAGGAATTGCTTGCAAACAGCTCTTTTATGTTGTCCAGGTTATATGTCCAGGTTAAAGACTGGTAACAAAGGAACTCCTTTGGCACATTTTTTTGCCTTCATTGATAAGTGTCTGTGAATCTCTCCTTTCTAAGGTTTGTACGAATCGAATGATCAAGCGATCACTGCTCAGGCATCTATTTTGGAAGCGTGATGGACTAGATGCTTTCCACTGATGCTTGCCACTGCTGTTGATCCTGATGTCTTCTGTGCCAATGCTATGTCTGAACACTAACCCTTTTCTTTTGTCGCATCTGTCTTCTTGCAGGCATATATACTGAAGTCATTTGAAATGAATGGTCTGCCCAAGGCGGTGCCTTTAAGTTTGCCTTATCAAGACTTCAGGAAAGATGTGTCAGACTACTGGGAAAAGCCTAAGGTATCCCAGCGGATAAAGAAAGTTGATTTCTCAAATGTTGTCTTGACTGCTCCTTGCAAACCTTTGGAGTCTTATCTGGAAATGAACGGAAAAGAGGAGGAGGAAGAAGAGGAGGAGGAGGACGAGGAGGAGGAAGATGAGGAGGAGGAGGCGGAGGAGGAAGAGGATGAGATTGACATGCACAGTGGTTCCAGCAGCGACCTGAGTCAAAAAAGCACAGAGCGCAGCCAGGAGTGCGCACCATCCACGCTCCTGGCCGATGACCAGAAGGGATCCAAGGGTCGAGCGTCCACTGCTGATGGGGACCTGGAGCTGGAGGAAGGCTCAAAAACACTAGTGCTGTTTTCACCAGGTGATCTGAAAAAGTCTCCGGTGACCACAGACTTGGCTCCAGAAGTTGATCTGGGCACTCTTGCTGCACTGACACCTCAGAGCGAGCGGCCACAGCCTATGGGTAGCCAACTGGATGTATCTGAGCCGGGGACCCTGTCCTCAGTCCTTAAATCTGAACCAAAGCCTCCCGTGGCAGTGGCTACAGCTTCGTCCCCCTTTACCAAAGTTGAGCGCACGTTTGTTCATATTGCTGAAAAGACCCACTTAAACGTCATGTCTTCCAGCGGCCAGCTGATGAGGCATGAGGAATACTGCCCTCCAGGCCAGTTTGAGGAGGTCATTGTCGAAGAAGAGCTGGAGGACAACCTGGCGCTGGTGGAGAACGGAAGCATACATTCGGGGCTAGAAGGGGCAGAGACAGAGAGCTGCGCGCTTTCGGCTAATCACATTGAAACCACCTCAGAGACGGTGGGGGAGCAGCTGGCCCTTCCCAATGGCGTAGCAAAGCCTCCCGAGGACAAGCCAGAGCTCTCCGACAAAGTGGCACTCTCGCTGGATTTGGAAGAGCCTGGCAAGACGGTTACGAGGGAGCCCGACCTCGAGAAGTCGGGGGCGGTGGGAGAACACCTTAAGCGAGCAGAGACCCTCCTCGACACGCTGCAGCAGGGCCCCAGGAGACCTCTGGGCTCCAGGTATAGAAGTCGGATACCCATTTTGTTCTCTGAGGAGGACACCGGCTCAGACCTTTCGACTTCACTCTCGGCCAAAGAGAGGCTTTATAAGAGGGCAAAGCAACCTGACTTGGCTCGCCTAGTGATGGAGAAGAGGCAAAACCGCCTCCTTCGGCTGGCCTCGGGGGCCTCCTCCTCAGCGTCCTCCAGCGATGAGAGGCGGCGGGCTTCAGAAACGCTGTCGGCCACTGGTTCTGAGGAGGACACCCACGACTCTGATGACTCCATCCCAAGGAAGGCAGGGAAGGAGAAGGCTGCCCTCCTGGGGAAGGAAGAGAGACCCATAAGCACAAAGAGCAGAATTCCTCGGCCCATCACGCCGGTGAAAACACCAGTAGAGGCAGCAAAGTCTGAGAGCTCCGTGGCCGTTGCCGTGGCAGTGCTGTGTAGCTCCCCGCAGGATGCGGCTGTTGCCTACAGGTAAGACCAAAACGGTGAGCCATGCAAAATGTTGGACTTGTTAAGGAGGTGCAGCCGGGGCTTTGCTCGCCTCCCACTGCTTTACCCTTCACTTGGCTTGAATATGTGGCCCATCCCTGTTTCCTAGTCATTTCAGCACACCGGTGTGTGAAATTCCCACCTCTCCACCTGATTTGGCTCAGTCTGGCCAAAGGGCCAAGCCCCTCTTCACTTGCCCTAGCTTTGAAGCCTTCTTCCTTTCCTTGAGCTCTTTCACTGGGTCTGATCCTGCTAACAGCAGATCCCTCCAGTGTTGAGCTCTCAGTTTTGCAGCATGCTTGGCACGGCCGTGACTCTGCAGGGAGACCTGGCCTGGCTATTGCAATTAGAGCTGCAAGGGCTGTGAGGTTGCCAGTTGTGATTGCCTCAGAAGATGTCCAGCCTGCCAAGAGCTGGAGAGAGGGAGGTGCACACACTTGGGCTTTGGAAGTGACCTGGAACACCGTGGGCCACCTCCATGTGGTCTGAATTCCCTACACATCCCTGTGCCTTGATTTTTTTGGAGGTACCTGACTCTCTTATCAAATAAGCACAGAGATGTAAGTGGAGGTGGACCCTCTGAATTCACCGGTGTTTGGCTTTTCTGCCTGGCCTTGGGGCTGGAGGTCTAGCCCAGGAGCAGAGCTGCTGCTGTGGCTCTGCCACAGGTCCAGCAAATTCTGCTCCTTCAGAGACGTGGGGTGAAAGGAGGGGATCCCTGTGGGTTGGTTTATCTTCCAGCACGTTTGCCATCAGAGGCCAACTGGTGCAATCCAGCTCATGCCCACATTCCCAGATGGTATCTACTGCCTTGAAAGAGGTTGCTGCATCCATGTTGCATGTTAAGAAGAGTCCCAGATACACGCTATCGGCCAAACCATGCCTGCGTGTTGTCCCAGAGGGTGCTGGAGGATCAGGGCAAACACTTAGTAGTTAACGGCATCAAGAGTTACAGGATGGTGTTCAAACCAGTGTCCTGTCTTGTTCACAACATAGCTCCTGTCATCCTGGTGCTGGAGACTCCTTGTAATTGCCCAGCGACATTCATGCCAAACCCGCCAGGAGCCTGGAGCCCCTTACAGAAGTTCCCCTTCACCCTTCCTCTTCTCTTCCCCTGCAGGCTTCAGGCACAGAGACCAGCTGGAAGCGTCCCAAACGAGTGCCGAACAACACAGATACAAAGTCGGCTTCCTCTTTCGCCGAGCTCCGCTTCTCTTCCTCCACGGAGCAGCTCACGGAGGTCCAGCTGTGCATCCCCTCGGAGCCCTGTCCTTCC
This sequence comes from Leptodon cayanensis, assembly GCA_027564655.1. Taxonomy (NCBI): domain Eukaryota; kingdom Metazoa; phylum Chordata; class Aves; order Accipitriformes; family Accipitridae; genus Leptodon; species Leptodon cayanensis. The sequence continues at coordinate 20,439,841 of JANXJC010000056.1, forward strand.
TTCAAGAAACCCCAGTGCTTCCCCAAGAAGCCAGCTGCCGCCTCGGAGGGAAAGTCCTTCTCCCTGCCGACAGCATAAGCCAGGGACTGCTCTTCAGCGAGTTCCTCCCTCTCCCCGACCTCAGCCCCCAGCTCCGGCCCTGGGGCCGACAGGAGATTCCCTGCCCTCTCCTGGTGTGGCCAAAAAACGACAAAGAGGAAAAACCCAGACTCAGAGTCCAGCAACCAAAGGAAAGCAGGTGTCCCTGGAAAGTAAGGCAGCTGCCAGATAATGATCTTCTTCTGCCAGCCCAACAGACTGGGTAACTTCTGCATATAGTATACACTTGAGATGCTGCAGCACAGCCTTCCATGCTGGACCCACGAGAGTATAGCAGTAGCTGTACTTCAATGCTTCACTCACTCTCACCCCACACCGTCGCAATCAGCTCCCACGGGCCTGAGAGCCTCTGAGCCACGGAGCCTTCTTCAAGGGAGACATCCAGCCCGCAGCTCACGCTTGCTAATGCACAGCACCAAGCAGCGACCCAGGCAGCCTGCCTAGTGCCTGACCCTCCTCCCTCCCCAGGCAATCCCCTCTCTCTGTTAGCAATACCAGTCGCCAACACCAACCCTGGCTGTGGAAAGAGGAGCAGAGGTGACGAGAGCAAGGCCTGCTGGAGAGGAAGGCTCCTGTCCCACAGGCAGCTCCCTCCTGTCTCCTTGCCGGGAAAACGCCAGCCTTGGCCACCACCATCTACCTGGGCATCGGCTCGCCTCCTGCCACCTGTGTTAGCAAGGGATCGTCACCAGCTTCGCCAAGAGGGATGGATGCGTCCTTGTGTGCCGAGATGAGAGCAGGGGCAGGGTGGAGGGGGTTTTTCTCTTCTTTCCAGAGGTGCCTCTGCAGGTGGGAATGGGAGACAGGCAGGTCTTGCTGGATGCTCCTACCTGCTCCAGTATGGCCCACAGAGGAGGCCGTCTGGCACTGCTGCTCAGCGACAACTGCTGCTGTTTCGGCAGATGCCCGAGCGGTGGGTATTTAGATGGAAGTAGGGATGTATTAGCTTGCTGGGAAATCAAGAGCCCTTGCTAACTGATGTAGAAGGGAGCACACTGCAGCTGCTTCTGTCTAAATGATTCTATGATTCTATGAAATACCAAACTGTGATCTGTGGAGACCACATCTCCCGACACGGGTGGTTCCTCTTGACCCGAGTGTGGTTGGTGCCACAGACCCATAGTCCACCAAACACAGCTCCATCCTGAAGATGTGAATAGTCACTGGATGCCTTTAGCTTGGGTGCCCCTTGCACCTAAATTCCTTGTGCTTTATTGTCATGCTCTTGGTGTTTGTGAATTTTGGCACTGTGGTTGAAAGTTCCCCTACACGGCAGGGTGGGAAATTATTATCCTGTAGTATACTCAAAAGCTGCTGCTTTGCGAGGAGAGGTTTGCTGGTACGCCGTGGGTACCTTGCACATTTCTATCCAAGTGTACAGTGGGTTGAGTTGCAGAGATAGGGTTTATGTCTTTCTCGGTGCTCAGCTCTTCCACACGTTGCGTGAAAACTAACAATGTGAACATAAAAGCAAGTAATATTATCAGAGCAGAAGCTTAGCGCTCAGCTAGAACTAAACCAACCAACTTTTTAGCCCCCAGACTAATTAGGAGGGTTTGAAAATGAAAGCCAGGAGGACTGATATCTGTCTGAGCTTGATGAGATCTTGAAGTAGTCACAAAATTTTCCCCGCACCTCACGGGGGGAAACACTCCAGACCCAAATACTTGGGGCTTCACACCATTGTCATGCATAAAAGAGGCTTTGCATGAGGCAGAACAGAAATATGGCTGCTCTGTACACCCATTCCCACAGCTGCAACTAGCTGCAAATATTTACTGTTTGCAGACAACAAAGCTTGATAGAGGAATCTGGACAGTGATAACCTTGATTCATTTGAACATAGATACAGTCACACTGATGGCCGTCGAGTCTGAGTAATCCTGAAGTTGTTCACATCTACAGGAACTGTTCTGGAAAGGAGCATGAGAGCTGTGGTGGGGTAGCTGGGAGAAAAGGGTACTCCTTAGACATCTGAACAGGGAAATGTCTAGAAATAGGTGACACAAATTGCCTCTTTATATGACAGTCTCAGTGTTACCAATGCTAAGAATTTATTTCCTTTAGCTCAAAGTGCTGTTTTCCATTGACGTTCACCCTGGTAGAGTAAGAAGCACAGCTTCTAGTCTAAAAACATGCCCTCATCTTTGCAGAGAAGCATTGGGACCTCCAAGGTCAGGTTGTGGTTTGATGGACTGAGCTGATGTTGCCACCAAAAGCAGTGGTCCCTCCAAGTTCCAGCTGCTTCGTTGCACTATCCCACCCCCTTACTCTGGGGCAGCTATTTGGTGAAGTGGCTGGAAATGCTGATCCAGCATGACACCAAGCCCTCTGGTTTGCTGGTTTGGTTTTCATCTGGTTCAGTTCATCAGTCTGGTTCAGCATTTGGTCACACAACAGAAGTGGGGGAAGGAGAGGACAGAGAGTGTGATCGCTTCTTCTGGTGGCACTGTAACTTCATGTGAGTTTGAAGTATGGGTCAAACTCCTGCATGTTTAGAAACTAGAAAACAGAATAAACCCAAGAAATAAATTCCAGAAATATAAACCATAATGGCACTCCTATTAATTTGTTGGGGGACTATTCGTTTTAGAGTGCTCAGTTGGTAAGACTTTGTTGCGAAGCCTTTACCAGATGCTCCATCCAGGTCTTAGATGCACATGCCAAAAATGACACTGAAAGAGCTTGGAAAGAGGGCTACAGGACTATTAACGGGGTTAGCAAACCTGCCTTATCATGGGAGGCCAATAAAGCACAATCAATGTATTTATTCAAGAGAAAGTTTAAAGGAGAGTTTTCCATGGCCCAGCTATACCCATGTCAGGAAGGAAGCTCCAGGGCAGAGATCTTCCATCTGGCACATGAAAGCAGGGAAGAGGGAGTAGCCGAGAACGCCAGATGAAGAAATCAGGCAGGCTTTTAGTTGCAAAGCAACTGTCCAGGGAAATCTTTCACAGGAATGTGGGGAATTTCTCTTATTAAAAGGTTTTCTGAGAAACCTAGCTGTCTTCTAAGAGGTCTTCCTACCACGGCCCAACCACGAGTAGCAGGCAGGATGCTGGTGAGACCAAGGTATCATCTCTCTTTGTGGTGCAGTAGATTCCTGGTCCTGCCAGACACGTGCCAAAGCTGTCACACGTTGGAGAGCCACCAGACGGGTCCCGCAGGTTTCCGAAAGCCAGTGAAAGATTTCCAGCGCTGAAAATAACAGCCGTTCCCAGTGTTGTTTGACAGGGCTGGGCTGAGGCTGTAGCTGGGTCCACAGAGACCTGGGACTGCCATGAATTGTCTCTCCTCGTGGTTGTGGCTACCAGGCTCCCTGCCCCAGCACGGTCCTGCTTCCCAGCTATCCCTGGCACGGAGGGGAGCAGGAAAGTGCGTCAACAGCGTGGTGCCCCGCAGCCCGGTCATTTTGGATGAGAGTGGGCTACGCCATCAGGTGCGATGGCAGTAAAAGTTGGCTGACCGCAGCAATGCTTTCTCCCCAGAAAGCCTGCGCGGGAGCTGCCGGGTGCTGTCACTGAAAGGTTTCCGAGGGTCGTTCTTGCAAGGCCTGACTGTCCAACGGGTTTGGGTCTCTGGACCTTCTCCCCTTCCTAGTGGCAAGTGATGCTGTGATCTTGGCTGGATGTCACATTGCCTCTTTCGTGCCTTCACTGAAGTTATTTTTAACAGGAGCTTCGGTGCTGGGCTCTTCCAGGCAAGTGGATATCAAGAATTTGCTAACAAGAGGTGATCCTCAGAGCTGTGTTTCGCTGGCGGAGCCGGTCACAGGGTGCTGCCTGGCCCAGGCATGCTCGTAAGCCCCCATGTTAGCAGCCCGCATGCTGCAGGGGGTGGTGGCTTGATCCCTCTTTCAGGTGTCAGCAGCAGAGGGACTCGGGAAAGCCCCTGCCATGCAGGTGCTGCTCTGGATCTCCTCCCTGGCTCCGCTTTTCAAGTTTCTGCCCTTCAGTTGCTCAGTGGTGAGCGTGACCCCAGGGTTCTCCTGTCACTGGGTTGCTCAGCACAGCCTGGTTGCAGAAGTTCCCATTCCTCTTGTATGTCTCTCTGGAGGGATTTTCTGGCAGGCAGGTGGACCAGCAGAGATGCTCTCTGCTAGTGTTACTGTGAAAACAGCCCTGCAAAAGGGTCAACAGCTCCTGTGTGTCCTCTCATCCTCTCTTCTTCTTCTACCCTGCAGGGAGGCTGGAAGGGCACCTGCCATAGCTGGAGCAAACATGGGAGATCATGTCTGGGGGCAGGAATGGATGAGGCCTGTGATGTTAGGGAGAAGTTAGGTGGTTAAGGGATGCCAGACAATCCAGTCTGGCATCGTAGGACATGGTGGGCTGTCCCATCCCAGAAGGGTGGGAGAGGCAAGACCCTGCTGTCCTCTGCCATGAAACATGGTGTGCAAGTTCTGTCAAGCCTCAGGGACACGTAGGGCTGCTCAAACACCGCTGGTGGTGTGCGGCTGCTTCCTTGGTTCACTGCAAAGAAGAGAAAATCAAAGAGAAGATCGAGCTGACCAGAGCAGAGGAAATGGCTAGGAAGAATAAAGAAAACCATTTGGGGTCAGGGGAGGAGAAGCAGGCTTCCCAGCAGTTTCCCATGTTTGCGGGAATTTCGGGGAACAGCCTGATGCTATGTGGTTCCCCATCGGTGTCTTTGCTGCAGGGTCTGTCCTGGCCAGCTGCAGATGGTCGTGCCCGTGGGTGTTTGGAGGGACAGGCTGCCACCGTGCTTGCATCTGTGCGTGCATGTGCATGGGTGGCAAGAACCGATCGGACTTGTTCAGGGGAGCGTTTTGGGGTCCTGTGTGTATTGGGACCGTGAGTGTCTTTGGGAGCGCCTGGTATCATACGATAAAGGAAACGCTCTGCTGAGAGTTTCACTTTGCTGGGGTCTGCAAAGGTCCCGCCTGCTTTCTTAGCTGCCAGCTGAGAAGATGGCACGCTGGCTGGTAAAAATGAGTCAATAGCTGCTGTCTGGCCAGGAGATGTTTGCAAAGAAACAGGGATACAGGGGGGGATGTGCCAAGTGGCAAATCTGAAAGACAGTTCTCAGCGCTAAGCCAGTGTGACGACAGGTTATATGAGCAGAGGGAGCAAAAGGACCGATGGCACGAATCAGATTAATGCTGTGGAGGGGCTTGGACACATGGATGGAGCTGCTTAACTGACCCGGCTGGCTGGCAGCACAAACACTTCTGCTTGTGTTGGTGCAAAAGGTGTTTTGGTAGCAGACCTCTCTGAGTCAGTCGTGCTTGGAATCTGTGAGGGGCAGGAGTCTTTGCTTGCCCTTTCTAAGTAAAGAATATTATAATATATATATTATTATAACAATATAATATAAGTAGTGCCCATTATATATAGTGGCTAAAGGTTGAAAAGGATCCTGCTACCTTCAAAGAAGTGCCCCGATGCTGTGTACCTTCTGATGTGTGCAGGACTGACTGCTGTGTGCGGTGGATGTGGCTGGAGGAACAGGGTACCACTCTACCAAAGCGCATGTGAGCTATGAGGCTCCACTCACCTGAGCATGAACCGGGGGCAAAAAAACCCAGCTTGGATGGTTGGCAGCCATCGTGCTTGCCATCAGAGTTGTAGTAACTGGTGGACTGCCACACGTCTTTGTGTGGCATGGATGGGGGTCTGGAGAGTCCCTGCTCACATGGCTGCCCTTGACTCACTCAAGCATGGTTTGTTTGCTCATGAAACGCTTCAATCCAAAGCGAGTTGTGTCGGGGCAAGAAAATCCTTGATGTTTCTCTTTTGCGACACAGAGGTGTTTTCTCAGTGTAGATCCTCTGTAAGAAGATGGCTAAGTAGCTATTGATAGCCTGACCAGCTCCAGTAGCAGCTCGATGGTCCCTTAGCACACTTCTTCTCTGTATAGTTTACTGACCCATGGCATGATCCCACCACTATTCCATGTGCACAGACACCAATGCCCACCTACGGCCTTGCCCCACACATCAATCAACTGCAGTTATATTAACCTTGTGAACACAGTAAAAGTCCCGTTGTGGACGTGAGTTTGGTTTCACATGCATTTCTTCCGGCTTAACTGAAACACGCCTGTGCTCCAGCAGTGCTAGGCTGGTTTCACCAAGCACACGGGGACCGCTTGGGAGTTTGCAACCACCTTCGATTCCATCTGTTTGCCAGCTAATCCGACATCTGCACCCAAGGGAGAGAGCTTGGGCTCCTGTTCAGGCCCTTTCCTCTTGTGGTGCATGCCTGTACCGCTGATACTGGCTGGGTGCCCATGGGCTCCCAAGGTCCTCTACAGAACCCTCAATGGTTCTTTTGCTCTTCCTCAGCCTGTCGCTGCACTCCGAGGGGCTGGGAGCGCGCTGATAGTGACGGCAGAGCCAGCTGACGTTAAGACAGGTTGGCAGCATCTCCGTGAGTATTGGGGTTGGTATCTTTGTGAGGCCAGAGAATAGCCCTGGTTGCAGGCTGTGGTGAGCTGTGATGCCAAGGACAGCCAGAATCCCATGGAATGACAGCGATTGGTACCCCATAACTCTCCAGTCCCCTCATTCCTAATATACCTCCTCTAGCAAATCTTGTCTTCAAAGTCAGTGTACTGCCTGCAGGTCAGTCCTTCTCCAGCTGGGGGCTTGAAGCCCTCCTGGATTTCTGCAAAGCTTGAGGCAGACTTGGCCGCCAACCTATGCAGCAGGCCCTGCACCATGCAGGCTGGTGCTCTGGGTTATGAGGAGGAACATTATCCCTTTTATTTCTGGAGCTGCAAATGTCTGGAAAGCAGGTTTGAAGTACGCGTTGATGCCCTCTGTGCTAAAAGGAGGAAGGGAGCTGCCACAGCAAATCCAGGTGTGGGTTCCTGGTATGGACCAAGGTGAGAACTCCTCCTGCTCTTAGCTCCGAAACCAGAGGGGGCTGCAGGGGGGGGGAGATCTCTGCTTTGGCGAGGGTCCTGCTGGTCTGGTATCAGCATGGGGCTTGCCAGTAGCTGCTCTGCCTCTAGCTGGCCTCGTATTGCCTCTGAGCGCAAGGAGGTCTGACGCAAGGTTGCTGGAGGAGGCAGGGGCTGACGCTGACTCAGCACTTGGGTAAACGGCTGCCGGGGTGCAAGGCAGAGGCTCTCGGACCATCGCCTGCAGATGGTGCGATGAGCTCTGCAGGATGTGGGGGTTTAGGCGAGGAGTCCAGGTGTAACAGTGTGCGTGAAAACCAGTGTCAGCAACAACGCTGTGCTGCGGGACGTGGGCTTGCTTCTTCTCCGGACGGGAATTTGAGCTGGAAACGCAGATAATTTTGTATATCTCCTTTTAACACGATAGCATGTGACTCTACACTCGGACATTGTATCTGGCACACCTACGTTGTTTTCCTTCGCCTCTGGCACAGTCTGACAAAGTCTTTTGGCCTGGAGACAGGACTTCTGCTCCTTGGTACTGCCTGCCTGGAAGTGCGACTGGGTCCCAAGGCTAAATCTCTCTACATATCTTCTTTGCATTCTTTAGGAAAGCAGCTGGAGAATGTTTACACACTGCAAACAGAATGTACGACTCCGACCGAGGAACCACAATCCGGTTCAACTGCATGGCAAATTTCTTGGCCATAAAATCTGGCATGCATCACAGAGGCCCTGTCTGTGTACAGATCCACCTGGCATTTGTCATAACTTCTTTAAGATCACGTCTTAAAAAAAAATAAATGATGATGCCATTTCTTGTTCATATCAGACACAGTTGTCATTAGATTTGTTATTAAAAGGGGATTCTTGATCATGCCATTAAAAGCCTGTCTACCTTTTCATTGCTGTCTTCTCCCATTTATTGGTGTTGCCACACGTGAAGCAGAAATACCACCTGAATTGCTGGCAAGGGACCTTGGCTATGATTGTGCTTGGGTTTCATTCCAGCTGTGTGGCAGCTGTGGCCCCCGTTCCTTCTCTGAAACCTCCTGCAGAGCTGTGCCCCAGGTTCCCATAAAATCTCCCCACAAGGTACGTTATTTTTTCCTACATCGTGACAACTCAGTTGGCTGCGACCAATCCCAAAACACGTGCCGGCAAGAACCAGGCGCATTCCCTTGTTTCAATATGAGCATCAATGATGTGGCTCCTGCCTTATGGATGTAAACAGGTATCCAAAAGCTCAGAGTTGTCCGATTTGCTGGCAGCCTTTCCCTATACCACGCTGGTAATGCTGGCTCTTTCTTCTCCTGTGGCTTGTGATTCATGCAAGCGGGTGAGGTCAGAGGGATGGCTTGGAAGAATGCACCAGAGCAGGGCTGTTAGTTTTCATGCAAGCGTTTCTGCACCGCAGACGTGTTTCTGCACCATGAATCTTGTTCACAACCACACCACAGGCTGGAGGCTCAGCTTTCCACTTCCAAAACAGCATCTGTCAGAGAGCAAAGCCTGCTTTTTTTTAACAAAAAAAAAAAAAAAAGATGCTTTTAGGGTAGAAGCCTCAATGCCACAGCTGAGTAACATGTGTGCAGTTGTTTGCGGGACTCATGCCTGGCTGGTCCATGCAGTCCATCTGGGACCTGCCTGAGGGATCTTCGCTGAACTCCAGAGCTGGCCAGGGCCAGTGTTTTGCACGACTGGACTCTTGCTCTTCTGCTTCATATGGTCTTCCCAGTTTGAGCACCACGGGGATCATTACCATATTTCACTGATCCCATCTGTACTCTGTGCTGAGACCAGCCAGCTGGGACTGCAGTTGGACCTGCACGTTAATATGCTGGAAGTGGAGCAGAAGCAAACCAGTAACTTGGCACGGTTTGACTTTTAATACTCTCTGACAGTCTGACATTTAAGCTGAGGACAGGTCCTACAACAGTCATTTCACCACGTGCAAGTTGCCTAGTGGCTATGGGGTGCAGACCACATCCAGGTATGGGTAGTACAGGTTTTTACCCAGGTTTGGGAAGGGGTGGTGGAAGAGGGAACAGGGCAGCTATGAAAGATCATCTTCATCAATTGGTAAGTTCATAGCCCTTTGCCACCTTCGCTTGGGCACCTTTGCCGAGCACTTTGCAGGCAGGATTAGACACAGCTTACAAGCAGAGAACCGTCCTTTGTAGCCTGATGCAGGTAGTTGTCGTGGTTTAACCCCAGCCAGCAACTAAGCACCACGCAGCCGCTCACTCACTTCCCCCTCCACCCAGTGGGATGGGGGAGAAAATCGGGAAAAAAGAAGTAAAACTCGTGGGTTGAGATAAGAACGGTTTAATAGA
>JANXJC010000056.1:20449263-20466407 GCA_027564655.1 Leptodon cayanensis
TACTGAACTCAAAACACAGCACCCTACCAGCTACTAGGAAGACAATTAACTCTATCCCAGCTGAAACCAGGACAGTAGCACAGGGCTCAAACACGTTGCTTGGCTAAACATTCTTAAACTCACGGCCAGCTTGCAGGCACACAGCAGACGTCGGCTGGCAAGTGGGTGTCAGCCTCTGTCGCTCCCTGAACCAGGCTCATTGTCCTGTTGCTCAGTTGCCATCTCAGTTTCTCTGCTGCTTTTTTTGAGCGTTTTGTCCGTGAGTCCTTGTGCTGCTCAGTGTCACCATCTCAACAATTTTACTTTTGCTTTTGTTTTTAGTTCTCCTCTCTGGCATTGCTTTAGATCGTGGACTGTCTCACAACGGTCTTTCCCACAACCTAGAGATATTCTTGTGAAACTCGAACCAGGGTTTGGCATCAAATCTGGTCCTTAACTCCCAGAAGCCTGAACCCTGGGCTGAGGGTTTTGAGTTGAGCCAGCAAAAATAAGAGCTAAGACCAGTAAACACAAAGGCATTCATGCATCCTGTCCCCATGGAATGGGACATGAACCCAGCTTGATGCTACAACCATAGTCAGGTCCTGGGTCTAATTAACCAGGTGGTAGGGCATAGTCAGTCACAGCATTTGCACACATGGTGGTCATTAACTAAATCTGGTGACTGGTTAAATGAGCATGTTTGGGTTAGAGAAATACAGCAATCAACCAATGCACATTTCAAGCAATTGCAGTATGAGCAACAGAGCCCCAGGCATTGCAGAGCAGTAACCCATAACCTCATTTCTGATGGGGAGGCTGGAGCTGCTTTGCGGTTTAAATATGCAACAGCATATCAATGAGAGTTTCTGTTCCTTGCTCTCAGAAGAGCAGTGGTGAAGAAAAACAATTTGTCCTTTAGCTCAACTTCAGCTTAAACTGTAACCCTGGAGGCACAGCGTCGTCAGATGTCCCTGCTTCGCTCCTGCGTGCTTCCTCCGTGCTCGTCCCAGGATGACCACCAAAATGGTTCGTAGCAAAGACTGGGGCAGCGCATTAATTAAACGTGGGCGACCAGGAATGCTGCTGAAAAGAGCAAAGATTTCCTAAGGTCGCAGCATGGCATCCTTTGCCTTGTAAGCCTGAGCGCATGGTGTTATCCTGCTCAGTGTGCTTTGTGCCTTTGCAGCATTTAGTATCTGGGTGACACTCAGTCTGGGCATTCAGCCACAGCAGGAGGCCCTATGAAAAGCTTTTTCGGGCCTCCTCATCTCTACCTGCTGCATTACAGCCCTTTCTCGCTAGCCTTCTGCTGCAGGGACCAGGGCAGGCAGTCACCGGCCGAGGCAGCGCAGACAGGCAGCTTTTTTTAATAAAGCAGAACTTTATCTGCAGCCAGCCTCTTGATGTGCCTGCAGCCCAACACCAAAAGCCACCGCTTTCTAGGTGGATGGCTAAACTAGAGCTGCTTTAAGGTAGAGCACGTCCCGGGACGACAACTCGGAGAAAGGTTCGGGACGACACGTCAGCATCCACAAACTCTCAAGACTGCAGGGCTCGTGGAGAAGGGAGGACACAGACTGAGGAGAGAGGTACAGAGTGTGAAGATACAGCAGGAGATAACCTAGAGCAAGCTGTCAGTAACCGTGCTACTTTACGTGCACCCTGCAAAGGGACCGTAGCCTTTGAACGGGCAGCGGGGGGCTGCCCCTGCTTGCTGCATGGTGCACTTGCTCCCTGAATCTTTTGGGACATGACCGTCTGGGTTGGGTGAAGAAAGATCAGTGGTGAAGAAAACCCCAGGGGCTGCTCCAGGGGTCCAGCCCGTCCGGAGCACTCGCTGCAGGGGAAGCATGCCCGTGGTTTGTGTGCAGATATGGCGAGGGTGTTAAGGGACTTGCGGGAAAGGGTCCTGAAGGCTCTCCAGACAGAGTCAGGGTAGAGCCCCTTCTCCCACTGCTTCCAGTTTAACTGCCCCCATCTTATCCCTTTTCCTAAGCTTGCTCAGTTGTGGGGCAGGGAATTGTGTCTATCTTGTCTTGAAGTGTCAGTCATCCTCCAGCCAGGTCTCTGCCAGCCGTGGAGAAGGTTGTACACCTTCTGGCAATTTTGGCAGGCCTGGGGTACCTGGAGCTGCCACTTCTGCTGGATTATTTTTGTTTTGTTTTTTGTTTTGTTCCTAGCTTATGGACTAGGGACTCTTCTTTGAACCATGTTGGTTGTGTGAACCAAGCTGTGCCAGGGCTGATGCCACATCTCCCCAGTTGCTGCATTTTCCAGGCATTGTTCCTGTAACTCTTCCAAAAAAGTCGGCAATTTTTCTGCTCCCTGCCACCCTGGGGCAAAGCTGTGTGATATACAACTGTGTGTCACACACCTTTGATGACCAGCCACCTTTCAGCCTCTCAGATGCACCGTCTATTCTTGTTCTGCAGTGGCTCCGGCTGAACGAAGAGCTCACTTTCTTGGTTAAGAGCATAAGAAGAGTGGAAATTCACATTAAAGACCTTCCTCTTCCCGGAAACCGCTCCCTGAAGCAGGCAGTGGAAGAACCATGATGCAAGCCCCGTGCGGTGGTGGCAGCAGTACCGGTGGCCCTGTCAGGGGCTGCACACTCACTCCTTCGGCTGTTGCAGCGGTCCCCAGAGCAAACCAGCACATGGCTGGGACCTTGCAGGAGTAAGTCATGGCCCCTAACGTGGCAGGCGCAGCCTCTCCGCTTTGCCGGCGCTGCAGCTCTCATCGCTGCCTTGCACGTGGCCTGGGAAAGCACTCTCCCAAGGTGGAGAAAGGAACTTTGTGGGGAAACGCTTCCACTTTTTCCATCCTTTGGAGGACACTGGTGAGCAGGTGACCCTCACCCACGGCTCGCCCTTTCTCCCCAGGGTGCTCCTCTCCCTGTTTGCATCCATCCAGAGACTCAATCTCTTCTGGGCACCCTCTCACTCTCTCCATACTCCCTGCTCCCAGGTCGTGACTCGACACAAACCATACTAAAAAAAAAACCACTTAGCTGATGCTTTGGTGCTCCCGGGCATCCCTACACAGTGGGTCAACCCTGCTCTCCTTATGGTCCGGCTGGGCTGGCTGGTGATCACCTCGCACTAGACAGAGTTTGTTGCAGCGCCCGAGATGCTGCATGGTACCCCCAGCCTAGAAACGACAGTGCTTTTCACAGCACTTTTCCCACAGCCTCCTTTCCTAATGCAGATCACCCTCTCGAATACCACGATAGGAGAAAAGACAAGGCGCTTTGTGCTGGATCCACTTGAAATGGATGTTGTGTGCGCCCAGGATAATTTCTTTGGCTCTTCCCCAAATGGAGAATTTCAGTGTGACTTTTGACAACCTTTTAGCAAGGGCTCAAAGTCCAATGAAGTGGCTGTATGAAAAGCCATGGGAAGTTGAGCTCCAAGGACAGAGACTGCTTTTCAAGCCCATGTTGCTGCTCCTTAGTACACAGCTGCTCTGAATGAGCAAACTCCACAGAAAAAAATGAAATTTGAGGATCTCTTGCTGGAAATCAATGGCTTTGGCAAATTCCAGATTTTGATTCTGTTTATCCTCTGCCTCCCAAGAATCAACCTTCCCATGCATTTCCTGCTGCACAATTTTCTTGCTGCTACCCCCTCTCATCACTGTGCAATTCCACACCAAGAGGCGTTTGTGAACCTCACCATGGAGGAAGTTCTGCTCATCAGCATCCCCCGGGAGCCCGATGGCACTTTCAAGTCCTGCGAGATGTTCTCGCAGCCTCAGTTTCACCTGCTGCTCAATTCCTCTCTGCAACCAGAAAACAACTCCATCATCCAGGAGTGCCAGCACGGATGGGTCTATGACCACTCGCAGTTCACCTCCACCATCACCACGCAGGTAACGCCTGGCCTGTGACCTAGCCAAAATGAAATTAGCTCAGTGTTTTGAGGAGCAGATGGAGAGGTGTTTGCCCGCTGCACAGAATCAGAGGGGAATCTTTGCATTTTAACCAGTTGAAATGACTCGTTTAGAGAAGATTTCCTGGGATGGGGAAGCTCTCTGAAGCTTAGAGTTAGAAGCCAACATTTTTTATTTTTATTATTGTTGTTGTTGTTATCATTATCATTATTATCATCATCTTGCTTAGATTGATAGTTAGCCAACATTTCTTGTTATAAGCATCTTAATTTCTCCAGGTGGCTGAGAGATTGGCAGGGGGCTGGGGGGGGTGCAGGGGAAAGACACACATAGAGGATTTTCTCTGCTTGGGCCACAGGGCACTTGCACAGGATTGCACCCTGTGAGGATTTCATATGAGCCCATGACTTGCTTTCCTGATTTTCCAAACACTTGGTAACTTCTATTCCCTTGCCCGCTCCTCACTGGCTTCCTCCTCTTCTCCCCAAGATCGTGCTGCCTCTCTTCTCTTACCACCAGTGTCTCTTGCTGTCAAGCCACACGTGCTCTCCAAGGGCCTCCCGCTGAGATGCAGCACGCTGGCCAGCCAGAATCTCAAGCCTGCCCAAGGTCCCTGCCCGTCAAACATTAACCACCCACCTTCTGAAACACTTTGCTAGCACCAGCAGTGATACCTCTGGGTGTTAATGCTTTACCTTCCTTGAAAAGCAGCCCAAATCACAGGAGGTCTTAGGGAAGGGGACAATTTGGTCAGATGAAAGGGGCACGGTTGGGTTGGAAATGATAGTGCTGACTGTCCCAGTGAGAGCAGGACTAAGTCTTAACCCTAGAGATGGTGCCTCCTCCCCTCCACCCAACCACCCCTGCTTTTGGCAGACACGGAGGTGAGGGCCAGATGGACCTTATTTTTGTGCTGTTTCAGGGAGAAAGGTATAAAGCACCCTTGGGGGAAGAGGCAGGGGAAGTACCCTGCAGCGCGGATGCTGAACATGGAGCCTTGTGATGCTGCACCCATGGGTGCAGCGGCCTCGGGACACGGTGAAGGGGCCGAGGCTTTCTCTGAGCTCTTTTGCTCTTGCAGCAAGAAAGGTTGCTGAAGGTCTGGCTGGCCTCGTCAGAGAGGCTGCAAGGCTGGGTTGATGATTAAATTAAGTTTTGCCAAGTTTGCACATACAGAAAATTAACTCTGCAGCTTGGCGGCAGCATTCTGTAATGATTAGCAGCGTTTGCACCTCCAAGAAACTAAAATGATGCTCATTAACTTAATTAGGAACAACGTCTAGACCAACTTCTCTGTAAGAAATCACTAAGGTAGCATCAAGAGCAAGTATTTGGTCTGACTCCCCCTCTGCCCTCCTTCCTCCCTGCACCGACAACTTCAAAGGAAACTGGTCAGGGCAAGAGTAACTGGATATCAACGCGACATTCCCTAACGAAGGCCGAGGCACGTCTTACAGCTCGCTGCAGTGTGGCACCCTGCAAATACCCATCTCAGCAGGGCAGTCCCAGGAGCATGGCAGAGGGAGCTGGGAGAGACGTATACCCAGGCAGGTTGAAAGCAGCTACCGCAAGAGTCAGGAGAAGAAAAGAGAGAAGTCTCCATGATGAGCGGTACCCAGGAAAACTTCCTGATGCCCAGCAAGTATCCACAGAGAAGCTGTCACAGTGGGGACAGATAACTGGGAGGCCTCATGAGTTTTGTGAGATGCAACTTTATATTTTTCAGGCCTCTGGCACTGGCCTATGTGCAATTTAGTGCAGGGTTCTACCCCCCTCAATCAGATTCAGCCAATCTAAATTGCAAGACACGATAGCTGACCGCCTGAGGGAAGGGGTGTGAAAAGGCAACTGGGCACTAAATGTCATTTTGGCCTTGTGTTTCAGTGGGACCTCGTATGCGAGCAGCGCGGACTGAACCAGGCGACTGCAACCTTCTTCTTCATTGGCGTGACGATGGGGGCCATGGTATTCGGATACCTTTCAGACAGGTTTGACCCTTTTCAAGCTGTTCCTCCGGGGCTTCAGGTTCATGATGAGAACTTCACCAACCTGTGACCTGCAAAAGGCAATCAGAGGGGCAGAGAAAGGAAAAAACACAATCGTAAAGGGAGAATCCAGCCTCTCACATGAAAATTGGATTAAAGTCCTACTGGGAAGCAATGCAGGGGCTAAATGCTCCGTGGATCGGCCAGTTAGCAGCCCACCAAAGCAGCAGCTCTGGCCTTGGTTAGGAGTAAGATGCGCTGCAGCAATGACCACAACGCTGTGGTCAGTATTGCTGCAGGAACAGTAAAAAACGAAAAAAAACCACTGTCCGTGAAACCAATTTCAGAAAAGACAACTGCCTAAAAAAAGGAGAAAGCGGGCTAAAACAAAACCAAAACAAGAGTTACCTCCTTGCAGGTTATATGGAAATTGGCTAAGGACACCCAAGTGAGGGGCTCAGAGCAAATGCATGCTATAGCCAAAAAAACAGAGTCTCCAGAAAGCAAAACCTGACTGTCATTACTAGAGAAGCAGAGTAAATGAAGTTATGAGAAGCAGGGAGGCATTCCTCAAGGAATAGCTGAGGCATCAAGGAAAACGGGAGCAAATCTGCTCTCTCTGGTTAAATGTTAGAATGTGATAATGTAAACCTGAAAAAAAATCTGAGTAATAACCTAGAAAGGGCATCAGTTAAGAAACTCAATATTTTTGCAAGCAGCAGAGAATACGTAGTGCAGGCGTGCAATCAGGATGTGCTCTTCACTGTACGCTATTCATTATTTAATATCTGAGTTTCCTGCACAGGAAACTGCTTCCTGATTTCCTTCCTCCGGGAGCAAAAAACCATTAGGGTACAACAGGCTACAAAATCACTGCACAGCAGAGGGGAACCAGCTTCACAGTATGAAGCACCCAGACACTTTGTGCTGCTGGTGGGAATTTTTACATCCGTATCTTTGCATATGAGTGTATCAGTATACTTTTACAAGGACCCAAGACATTTGGCTGATCTTCAAACTGTGTGTCTTGGATTTGTATCTAAAATGCTTTTACAGCACAATTGGAGGGAAATAAATTCAGAATCACAAAAAGGAGCAGGACAAAATAAGGCAGAAGAGAAGGTCTCTGCTAGAACAAAATGAAAAATAATTTGGTTTTCAAATGGATTGTGAGGGGGAAGAGCCAGTAGAAGATTGAGGCGTCAAAGGAGCCTCTGGAAATAAAAAGGCTGTAGTGTGAGACAGAAATGAGTTTGTGTTCACAGCGGGAGAATGTGTAGGGGCAGGTGTTGGAGCTGGAGCTTTGAAATAAGCTGATAGAAGGCAGCATAGAGAAATACACCAGGTGAATGCCAGTAAAATGCCGGGAGCAGGGAGTGGTCATCCCAGAGCCCCATAGGAAATCTGGGATGAAAATGCTGGAACACTGTTGGCATTGTGTGACCTCCACAGCAGAGGGCTGGGAAAGTATCATGTATCAAATCAGTTTTAAACTGGTTTCCAAAAAAGAGCTCAGGAACTACGTTCCAGGCAGCCTGACATCTATCTGTACCAGGTGAATTAGTAGAAACTGTTCTGAAAGGTTGAGTCAGTGGCTACATGGGCAGATATGACACACTAGTGAAGAATCAGCAGGGTTTTTTGCAAAAGATCCATGCCTGACGAACATACTGGATTTCTTTGAATGCGCTAACAGGCACGTGAACAGAGGAGATACCATCTACGCAGATTTCAAGAAGTTTCCTTACCAAAGGCTCCTAAAGAAACTGAGCTGCCCTAGGATAAGAAGGAAGGTCTCTGCGTGACTAAATAATTGATTAAAAGCCAGGAAGGAGAGAGGCGATGTAAGTGTTCAGTTGAGACAGTGCAGGGAGACCTGCGCTTGGATGTGTGTGCTTTTCAGCACATTTATAAATTACTGGAAAAGGAGCAAGTGGGGAGGTGCTGCTGAGTGGCCAGGTTGGTAGAGCTGAGATCTGAGTGTGGAGAACTGCAGAAGGAGCTTAAAGAGCTCTGTGACTGCATGGGAGCATCAGATGGTGGCAGTAAATTTGGCAGATCTGTTAAACCTCAGGTGTCATGCCCCGCATCTCTCCTAAGACCTCTTAAAAGCTGACGGCCCATTAGCAGCCTTCCTTTTCTCTAACAGAGAAGAGGTCCCACTTCTTTGTGCTGACAGGAACGCAGAGATTTCACCTCTAGTGCTCCGGGGTGAAAACCATCTGGTCCTGGCATTTTGCTACGGTTCAGGTTCGGTTTGTTCTAAGCCTCTAAAGACGTTTGGATTTGAGAACAACTCTACTGACAAATTTTACCCTGTTAAACCCTCCAACAACCTTCACAGTGAATATATATATGCAAATATATATATATACACACACACACATATATTGTTTCTGTTGTCTGCTCTTTTCCAAACACTCCTTTTGTACCTTGTCCTTGTACTGAATTGGCTGTATGATGCTTTGGCAGACTTCCAGATTGGGATATTTATGAAAAGGGATTTTTTATTAATTTTTAGGCGTGTGCAGTTTCCTCCTTTTATCATATTTTCTACATTTAATCTTTTCAGAGGTGGTGCTTTCCTGCCTCTCCCTTTGAAGACAATTTGAACAGCATTATTTCTAGCAGCCTCCCTGTAGCCTGCAGTTCACTCCTGCCAGCTCGCCTCTGGTTTCCCTAGCAGGTGGCATGAATTTGCTGAGAGAGTCTAGTAATGGGTCCATAAATAGCTGCCTTACGCCCTGCAGGGAATCTTATGGTTCTATATCCTTCTCCGTGTATTTTCAAGAAAAATCTTCACTTAAAAAATGAATCTTCTTTCTTAGACAGTTACCCTGTTGGAAACAGAATCCAGCTCTGGTGTGTTACTGGGTGTTCGCTGCTCCGACCCAGGGGCGTTATGATGACATTTGCAAAGTGTCTCTGCTTAAATTTCAAAGCATATCCAGCAAACTGCCTGGGCCCAAGCCACAAGTTGTTTTTTTCTCCAGTAGATTCATTAGGTAGCTGCTGCATGAAGTCATTTATGATCATTTTTAGGAATGTTACTGAAGCATTATGTCCCGGCACATCACTTTTTCCCCTGGAGCAATCATTCTTGCCACCGTCCTTCTCAGGTGACCACTAAGAGAGCCCTAATGCCAGAATCAGACCAGGATTTCAGTTCCCATAGTCTGAACATTACCTGTTGACAGCGTTAATTCACTACTCCAGTTTGAACCTAAGCTTTCGTCACATGCAGTGCTGATGTTCATCGGAAGACTGACGCCTTGAGCTCCATTTTGATTTTTAGATATTTATAGGTTGTGTAGAAATACATGTATGCATATTTCTCTCTCTCTCTCCGTGTACATACATGTGCATTTGATGTTCTGTATTTCTCCATGCTCTCCACACAGGACTCCACACCAGGGGTAAGATAGTCCTACAGCTTCCAAAACCCTTGGTGAACAACCTCCTAGCAGATTCCTCATAGACCCCTTAGGACATCAGGGCTATTTGCACACGTGGGCTGACAATTGGATTCTTTTTTATTTTCTTCTGGGATCTTTGTTTTCCTTCCAAGGATCAGGGTGAAAGTGTCACGGTTCTCTCTCCTCCTCGAGAGCGGCGGCAGTGGCTGGTCCTGAGTGAGCCACGGGAGGAGGACATGCTGAACCAGGCATGGGGACAGCCACCGGAGAGAGCAGGGTTTGCCAGCAGCGTGGGGTTTCAAGCTGACATCACTGCTTTTGATGATGGCATTGAAGAGGGGAGCTCGATATATTCTTTTGATCAGTGCTGCTCTTTCTACCGGAGAGCCTCGTGCCCGATGCTGGCGGGACAGGCTGGCCCTCTGAATGGGACCACACCACTGCGGCACCGGCTATACGCAGAGCTGTTTCCTCCTCTCTGAGGTGTTGCGTCTCGGGCTCTTTGCAGGGCAGGCAATATTTTCCTTTTCCTTCTCTAGTCTCAGCTTTGCCCCATTTCAAACCCTGCTCCTGGGACAGGTTTCCAGCCGCTGTAACCCAGCCTGTGCTCGTGACAGGTTCGGACGGAAAGCCATGCTCCTGCTGTCGCTTGTGTGCGCTCTCGTGTTTGGGATGCTGAGCGCCGCCTCCGTCTCCTACAGCATGCTGGCCATCACGCGGACCCTCACCGGGGTGGCCCTGAGCGGCGTCTCCCTTATCGTATTGCCGCTGGGTAAGTATGTGGAGGTTTGTGGGTGCCCGGTCGTACACGGGGACTTCTGACAGGCAGTGGGTAGGTAGGGACTTGTCTACCAGACAGGGCAGAGCTAGTAGGAAGGGGAGTTTGGGAATTGCTATGCGTGCAATTTCACTACAGGCAGCCAAAAGAACATCCCACTTGGGAGGATCCAAGAATTACGATTTTCTGTTAGCCTAATTAATGCTTTAACAGTCTACCCAAAATATAACAACCACTTATTAGTACTTCTGTTGCAACATTAACACTTGCAATCCATGCTACCCTCTTCTATCAGTAGTACAGTAAAAGCCATAAAGTATCTGATCAGTAGTACAGTAAAAGCCATAAAGTATCTGCCCCTTTCCTCTGATACTGAGTTCTCACCCTTCAAACACGCTGCTAAGACAATTCATCAGCGTTGCCATGTCCTCAGCAGGAGGACAGTGTGTCATTCATGGGATGTTTCTACCTCCCCGGTCTTGAATTTGCTCACAGATCTCATACGTTCCCAATCTGTATTTTTAGAAAGAGTGGGGGGAAAGAACCACACACAAAAAAATAATCATACAGAGCTAGGCAAAACCGAAGCTGAAGAATTTAGGTAATTATATAATAAAAACAAGCTCCAAACTTCAGGGTACCCAACAGAGCACTGGATGATTTTGCAGATACAGTGGGGATGTACTAGGCAAGACTCATTGTACAGAAGGGCAAGTTACAGGTGCAGCAAAAATTTCCAGAATTTTTGCAACTATATCCAAAATCAAGCTAAAATGGCTTCAATACTGGAAAAGTCCACACAAGACCTGACAAATCTCAAGGCCTGCTATGGTTTTTTATTGTTATAAAGATCGATGCCTGCAAGATGAAGTAGAGCTTGGGAGGAACATTTCTAATTGTTAGAGGTTGTAGCAACATGTCCAAATCTTTGCATGAAAATTGGCTTTTAGTTCATACACACAAACAAGGAGACCACCACCTGTTCTGGTTTTTACCTACTCCAGATAGATTCCCCACGAATGACAATTCATCCTAATATATTTCTTTAATCTGGAATAACGAGTGGACAGAGAAATGGGAAACTGTGCAGGCAAGATGGTTAGGGGAAAAAAAATTATCTTTTGGATGAAAAAGACTATTTGAACGCTATGGAATGGGATAAAAAAAAAGTATAACCTAAGGTGTTTTTAGCACTGTTTCTTACTATATGTCCAGTATTTCTTCTTTTAAGGCTTTATTTTAGTCGCTTACAGCTTTGCAAGAGGTTAACCATTGTGGATGAACGTTTTAAATGTGCCAAATGTCAGCCAAACAGTGGAATTTCCCCGGAGAAGAAGACCAGGGACGTTACCTCGCTTTGCCCTTGTTAAAAAGCCCCGCAGACCCCTTCCCGGAGAAATCCCGTGTGTCCCACCTGAACGTTGCCTCCCTCTTGCAGGGATGGAGTGGGTGGACGTAGAGCACCGCACCTTCTCCGGGATCCTGACTAGCACGTTCTGGAGCGTCGGGAACATGCTGCTGGCCGCAGTAGCGTACTTGGTGCGGGAATGGCGCTGGTTATTAGTTGCCGTAACGGGACCGTGTCTTCTGAGCACTGTCTGCCTGTGGTGAGTGCAGCGACCTACAGCCGGGGATGGGAGTGGGCTGCGATTTGCCTCCTCTGCTCTGTGAGCGGGGAAAAAAGTTGCAACGCCGATCCGAGGATCGGCTCCAGCAACCCAAAGAGGAGCGGGATTCATCTGTGTCCCGCACTCGGATTGCCCAGGCGTGGGAGCTTCAAGGAGCCAAGCGCCGTGGTTTTGGGGACAAGGGGGAGGCAGGACAGGGGCTGAGGGCAGGCGTCGGGGGGACAGGTTGCGGTGCAAAGGAGCAGAATTTGGTGCTGCAAGCACTGTCAGACGTGGCTGGGAGCAAGAAAAGCGATCCGAATAAAGGGAGGCAGGACCGGGCCAGATCCCTGGCTTTAATCCCTGGTAGGCTCAAGGTAAATACTTTATCCATCCTCTGTCCCCGCCTCACTGGGGACGATACCTTTGGTACCAATTTTTCCATACGAGCCGATGACATCTGCAGGCTAGGTCAGGTGCATTTGTCTCTGCACTTCCCATGGCCTTTCTCAGCTGTGTAACCATCCTGATGGGTCACAGACATCCACTTTCTGGGAGCTATTTCCCTCCTGTAGCATTATTTAAGAAATACCTGACGTGTCCTTAGCCTTAAAATGGGAGATGGCTCATTTAATCAAAGAAATTCATTTTCTTTCTTCCTTTTTTCATGTAGTAACACAGACTAGAATACAGGGTTGATTCACTGATACTGTGACTGTAATGTGAAGTGTATTGGATCAACTTATTCGATGATCCAAAACAGTCTTTTGAATAAGCAGCTCCATTTTCTGACTGGACAAAAGTCCCGTGTTGAAATAAGCAAGCAGGTATTCCCACAACTGCCCCACTGAAAACATTCAGAAATGGGGGCCTGGGTCTCCTCCACCTTAAGGTGGTTGTTTAGTTCTTCTTGGACATCGGTGTGGTGCTGGACCACACCGCAGAAATCACAGACTTGTCTCTCAGGATGATGGGGAGCTGTAGCTGGAAACCATGCAGAATAAGCTCTGACTGTTAGACACGTGGGCCCCAAAATTATATGCAGAATCGCCCAGCAGAAAAAGTGATATTCAAATGCTAAAGTGCCTTTCAGAGGCCATCAAAGAGGCTTCTAGAGGCTATGGTTTGTTTGCTTACTATGTCTGTCCATCAGCATGAAGCAGTAGATTAAGTAGCTGCACAGATCTAGCACAAAAATCTCAAATAATACTTACGAAAAATGGGATATAAACGGATGCTGTTGTTAATCAATGGCTCAAAAAAGATGTATTGTTTCGCTGGTGATGAGGGGTTTCTGGCAAAGAGTAACATCTGATATTTCGCTGATCAAGTCCGACATAACTAAAATATGTGTTCTGCTGACTTTTTTAGTTTGAGTTGCTTTGCTCTTTTTTTAGGACAACCAGCCCTAAAAAATTGAGTCCTGGGAAGTGCTGAAATTCACAGATACATTTGGACCCACCCTCTCCATGATAGCTGATTTTTTTTCTCTTATGTTAATGCCTTTCATGGAGATTGGTTCTCCAACAAATTATACTGTAGTCTGATCAAACTTGAAGCACCCAAGAGGTCAGTGATTGTTGGATAATTAAAAGTCCCTGAAGCATGGAATCAAAATCTAATTTAGCACGCTCTGTAGATATTGTTGACACAATGTCAGAACTCAGTTGAGACATTAGACAACCAAAAGACATAATACTATACTCTGGAGATGGTGGCAATGAGTGCAAAATGCCATCTTTTGTTCTTTTTATTTCCCAAGGTGCATTGAGTTATAAGCTTATGGGAAGGAGTTGAAAACTTTCCAGAAGACGAGTTCTGCAAATGTTTTTGCTCTACACATCCTTTTCAGCTACTGCTTGAATAGTGACAGCAGTTGTTCAGTAGTTTTATTGTAACCTGATTTAGGGCACATTAATCACCAACAGCTCACAGTGATGTGGTCTTGGACCGCTCCAGTGGGAGACTCCAGTGAGAGATTTTTGACAACTGTGTGACCTCAGTAGACCTCATACCCACATACTTCTTCAAGGCTGTAAGTCCTCCCACTGACTGCACAGGATGCTCAGCTGAAAGGCTCCGTGAGAACGGCAGATTCTGTTTCCTACTTCTCTCAGGGGACAGATTTGGGGAGCAGGAGGTAGGTGTTGGCTGCTCTGGCAGGAGGTAGCCACTCTGGGGTATTTCCAATGTCTTCTGGACCCTGACTGCTATGCGAACCCACAAAACACCACGTACCCTCCAGGTCAGATGGGCTGCACTGTGGCCTGGGAAGCTCTGTGTCAAACAGGGCCATGTGGCCATCAGTTGCAACCAGATGCAAGATTAGAGATAAGTCCAAGGAGAGGGTGTTGCAGATGCGAGTTTATGACAAGTGCTGGATCTTTTGCTGGAGCAGACAGAAAAATAAGAGTCACAGGGCTCCCACCCTACACAGGTCTGCTAAGCAGACCTCTCAGAGTTGCTAATTAGGTCTACAGCAGTACAGCACTCCTTGTTGCTCAAGGACTAGCATGGATACTTCACTGGGGGCCACAGCCGCAATGATTTAGACCCCAGTTGACTGTCTTGTACTGAAGGCTTTGATTATTGTGAAAAACAAACAAGTTTAGCAATTAATTAAGTATAGAGCTCACTAAATCCTTTCCACATAGTCATTTTTTATATCCTACAATTTCAAAGTTTAAAGAGTCCCCAAAAGCATGAATCTGTAAATATAAACTCTCTGGGGCCAACTTTAACTGGTAAGAGTTCGAAACTTCAACCAGCCCAGAAAATTCACGCTTTGATCAAAGATCACATGATAAAAAATTTGGCTAGACATACTTCAATTAGCAGACTGTACTCCTTTCAGGGTAGAACACCATGTATCTGTAACAAGGGTGTCCTGTTACTCTTATTCTCATGCACCACTGTTGCTGCTTTTAGCTGAGGTTGAAGTCTCATAGAGAAGACCCCCTCTTTTTGGCCGGGGCCATGTATGTGGGGTGGAAAACATGGAGTGCCAACAGGAACACTGTCTTCTCTCCTCGCTCCAGGTGGGTCCCAGAGTCTGCCCGGTGGCTCATAGCCAACGGCAAAGTGAAACAAGCTCACAGGCATCTGCTTAGATGTGCGAGAATGAACGGAAGGAAAGACTTTGCTGTCTCACCAGAGGTGAGGACCTGAAGAACTAGACACATGTGCTTCCTCTCCCATTTTCTCTCTCTCTATTTTACTGCTGTTTGATACCTGAAGCAATGCTCAGCCTGCAGTGTGATCTGTGGTCCACAGGGTGCCGTGCTCCATTTTACTCTAGAAAGCAGCGACACCCACGTCTAAAGATAAAACAGTTGCTCAGCTCCCATAAGGCCAGAAATCCCCTTCGTTAGGTGGAGTGTCTTTCCATTCATTATTGCCATGACAAGAAGCCTCAATGCACTGGACTAAATAGGCAGCCAGAGAGAAGCACAGCCTGAAAATGTGAGGCAGAGGCATCACTCCCATAGCAGGGAGGAGAGTGTGCAGGTGCACAAGCAATTTGTGCAGCTTAGTGTTTGCCTTCTTGGTTGCCGCAGCGGTTGCCAAGTGTTGGTACAGTGGTAGCAGAAAGCAAACACACACTAATAGCACGTAGTTAGCATATTTTCTCTCATATTACACATGTAACTAGTTAAACAGACTCTCTCCTCAAAGTTTCCGGTGATTCATAACCTAATCAGTTGCAACTCTCCTACACTGCATTTGCTGATGATTTTTGGACATGATGAAGCAAGGCTGTCCTGAGAGGAATTCATCTCTCCCAACATTAGGTGTCCACATCACCACTGTCTGCAGTCTCCTTTACAGTCTGCAATCTAATGAATAGCCGACGGAGGCTAGCACGTGGTCCTTTTGACCAAATGCTGTTGTTTGCTCTAGAATAAAATGGCTCCATCCCTTCCACTGGAGATCTCCATTAACTACACAGTGAGCCTATGGCAACTAGCTTAGGTATAGCTGCCTGCATTGCAGACCCGTAGTTGTGTGGATCTCTTGCATCTCAGCCAGTGAGTAGAACTTACCAACTCTCCTGGTACTTACCCCTAATTCAGTTGCTAAAAGATTTTGTGAATAAGCCCTCCCTTCTTCCTTATGTGCAGGGCTCACTTCTCAGTGCCTGACTTTGTATTTATATGAAAGAAGTATAAATAATCACACTTTATATAAATGCACTCATGAGACTAAAGCACACAGCTCACTGTTAGCTCCTGCCTGAGACCTGACACAACGGCAGGCAACCATATGGGGAAGAGGCTGGAAGTGGCCAACGCCGACTTTGCTAACACCATGATGATCTGCCATTTTTCTGCAACCCTTTTGGCCACGTGGGGTATGTAGGTAAGAGGGGAGAAGGGGCCGTGGGAGAAAAAAAAGGTTTAAAATGGTAGGCAATCTATAAAGTTGTAGGAAGACATGCCTCTGATAATGTATGGCCAGAGAATTGTTCTGCAATGGGAACGTATGGAAAATGCAAGATGCAGATGGAGCTGGGAAGGACACAGGCCCCAGCCTGTCTAGGGTTTCATGTCTGGATCCTAAATGTACAGCAGCTGAGCTATTTCCTTCTTTCCACCTCTCCCAGGCCCTCAGAAGGATGGCAACAGACAAAAAGCCGGGAGAGAATTACTCTTACATCACCTTGTTCAGGACACCAGTCCTGCGGAAGATCTCTCTGTGTTCTGGGACTCTGTGGTAAGCGGTGTCACTTTGTGCAGGGGATTTGTCCTGCAGTTCCCCAGCTGGATTTCCCGAAGCCCCATCTCCACACCCTCCTTGCAGGTTTGGCGTTGCCTTCTCTTACTACGGCATGAGCATGAACCTAACTGGCTTTGGGCTCAACATGTATCTCTCCCAGTTTGTCTTTGGCTTAATTGAGATTCCAGCCAAGGTGATCATGTACGTGCTGGTGAATCGGGTCGGACGACGGCAGAGTCAGGCGTGGGCACTCATCCTGACCGGACTATGCATAGGAGCCAACATCGTCATTCCCAAGCGTAAGATTCTCTTCTGCTATACGCAGTACTTGTTAGAGGGGAGGTTTCCATTCTGTGCAGTGCTAGAGAAGGAGAAGCGTAGATCTTGCCCACAGGCAATTAATTCTGTATGGAGATGTCCTCCTCCTAGAAGAGCAACTGTGGGACAAGGTTGCCAATGTGGGCTAGCCCTAATACCTGGTAGCAACAGATGGTCTCCAGTCACCGTGAAGCGGCTAGTGAGGGTCCAGCGATGGCGAGGTGAAGTGCCTATCTTTATTATAGACATTGTCCAGTTGGAAATGTTGGAACCTATCCTTTCATCAGTTCAGCTCCCACTTGGGCTAACAGTTAACGAACTTACTGGTCCAGACTTTGGAGGCAGCAGCTCCAGGGCTATTAAGCTCCCTGTTTTAATCATAGAATCATAGAATCATTCAGGTTGGAAAAGACCTTCAAGATCATCAAGTCCAACCATCATCTGTGCCCAC
>JANXJC010000056.1:20473543-20491751 GCA_027564655.1 Leptodon cayanensis
GCTGGGTGCTGACCCGGATGCGGGTGACGTGGGTGGGGGTGAGTTCCCGCCCCCCCAGCCACCAGCGCAGGCGGACTGGGGGGTTACTGGGAGCACTGGTGCAGGACAGGGTCACCGTCCCGTTCTCCGCCACCGTGGGGGTCCCCGCGATCGTCACCTCCGCCGGCGGGTCTGGGCGGGGACGGGCTCCCAGTACAAACCAGTGCCTCCCAGTACAACCCACAGCTCCCCGTCCCACCTCCCAGTAGCCCCAGGGCCTCCCAGTCCAACTTTGAGCTCCTAATCCAGCCTCCCAGTATCCCCAGTGCCTCCCAGTAGAACCTTGACCTCCCAGTCTAGGCTCCCAGTGTAACCCAGTGCCTCCCAGTATAACCCAGAACTCCCAGTCGGGCCTCCCAGCATCCCCAGTGGCTACCAGCATAACCCAGAGCTCCCAGTCCGGCCTCCCAGTATACCCAGTGCCTCCCAATCTAACTTTGACCTCCTAATCTGGCCTCGCAGTATCCCCAGTGCCTGCCAGTCTAACCCAGAGCTCCCAGTCCAGCCTCCCAGTCTAACCCAGAGCTCCCAGTCCAGCCTCCCAGTATCCCCAGTGCCTCCCAGTCTAACCTTGACCTCCCAGTCTAGGCTCCCAGTCTAACCTTGACCTCCCAGTCTAGGCTCCCAGTACAACCCAGAGCTGCCAGTCCCCCTTCGGCAGGCTGGGTAAGGCTACACACCCCACACCCCCCTTCACCCCCCACTCCCACCCCGGTAACCTCCGGTCCCGGTCCCTGTCACTGGGCATCCCGTTGCCAGCGACAGCCGAGGGTTTGCTGGGCTCCTTGTCACAGGGACACGGTGACCGGTCCCGCCTGCCTCGCTGGGAACAAAAGGCGGGGACCGGGGCGGGGGGGGCTGTCTCCGTGTAACCCCTTCCCCCCCACGCCCGGGCGGGGTTCTCAGCAGAAACCGGCCCCGGGGACCGGGACTGCTGCAACCAGCTCAAAGGATCCCCCCTCTCATGGTCCCGGGGGGTGGGGTGGTTTTACTGGTGCCCCCCCCCCCCCCAAACACCCAGGCCAGCTTGGGGGCTGCGGTGTGGTGCAGCAGCGGGGCAGGGTGGAGGGCACTCGGGGACCCCCCCACCCTTTCTTTCATGTCGCAGACCCTCAGGGTCCCAGCCACCCCCAGGTGCAACCCCCACCTCCTGGCCTTGTCCTGCAGTAATGCGCTTGGGGCTGTTGTCACCATTGCAGGGGGCTTCAGTCACCCAGGGCGGTGGTGCCGGTGGCAGCCCCCGGCCTGGCGCAGGGCAGGGATGTTGCAGTGCTGAGCTTAATCTGTTTATGGGGGCGTTTCTACGGTTTGAGACAGGTTGGGGAACGGTTGTGAGCCAGGCACGCTCAAACCTTCGCCTTGGAGCTGAGGTTGGTGGGACTGTGCCTCTGCAGGGGCTTGGTGGGGATGATGGCGTTTCTAGTGCTGGCTTGGAGCAGGGGAGGGGAGTATTCCAGAGGCTCTGTGTATGTGTGTAGGGCCACACTCCCCCACCTTTTCCCCTGCTGTCTCACCCTCTCTGTCATGCTGCCGACACGCAGGATCCCGGGATCTTCCCTGTGCAGGCTTGTTCCTTCCCTGCCTGCCGTACACGCTGCCTGTCCTGTAGCAGGCAGGACTGTCAGCACAGCCACCCCGGCCCTCCACCCTGCCAGATGGGGAAGAGCCCAAGAGTAGAGAGGGAGAGTGCCGTGCACTGCCCACGAGCAGGGAGAGCCAAGCCAGGGGCTGGCAGCGTTGTAGAGCACGGTGGGGAGCAGAGATGCACCGTCATTGCCCACAGCTGGAGGCAAGCCGGCAGGAGACGCAAGGCTGGCAGGTCTCCGTGCATGGTGCTGGCTGCTGTGCTGACCTGTCACCAGGTCTGTGAGAGCAGATTTGGGATGAGGACACGGCAAACCCCAGCAGAGCAGTGTGTTTCCCTCCTGCGGTCCCCTGTGTCTGCATCCGATGGCTGGCAGGACCCTCCTGGCCTCCCTCCCTGCCCTTGGCCCTGGTTTCTTCCTTCCTGGGGTGATTTTGCAGCACTGCTGCTGGCTGCAGAAACATCGGAACAGGAGCAGTCCCCTCACCCCAGCAGCTCTGGGGCAGGATGGCTTTTGCAGCCCCTTTCTTGCAGTTGAGACTCAGCACTGGCTGCTCTTTCAGATTTGCAAGTCACCAGCTCCAGCACCTCTTCCCTTGTCTCCACATGCATTTGTGAGTGGAAATTCCCTGTCACATGGTGATGCCATCTGGTCACCTCCTGGCATCAGGGTGTCCGCAGGAGGCAGGGAAGCACTGGGAGAGGCTTAAGCAGTGAGGATGCTCACGCACTCTGTAGCCGGGCACAGCAAGCAGACCTGTGCTTTAATGTGGCCAGCAGGCAGGGCCTGTGAGCATCGGGATTCATTGCAGAACATGTACAGTTCTTTGATGCGAGCAGTCCTGCACAGCATGTCCAGCTATGGTGGGCTCGTGGCCATCTCTTACTAACCTCTTCCATCCTTGAAAAGAGCCCTGGGTGATAGAAGGGCTTCAGCGAGCCCTTCAGCATGTGTTGCCATGGGATGCCTGAAAATTCAAACCGTTTCTCACAGCCAAGACACATCTATAACCTGTGGAGAGGGACCATGCTTTGGCACTGGCTTCGTTAACCCATCCTCCTTACAGCAGGAGCTGGTTGCCTGAAATCAGTAGATTCAGACCAAAAATAACATGGTTATTTTGGTACATCTTCCAAAAAGCTGTATCTTCTCTGGTACATCTTCCTAAAGCTGTCCTCCTGAGCAACTGTTGCATCAAAACTGGCTTGGTTTGGTTTTCCTAAAGGCTCTACTCAGTGGAAGCAGGCATTAATTCAGGGGACTGTAGGGATTTGTGTTACTCAGGGACTAAGCTAGATCATTTGACGTGGGAGAGGGGTAGAAGTGGGGACGCTCAGCATGCACCGCTGCCTCTGTCCAGCTGCAGGGACTTCTGTTGCTCTCGCTGATACCCTAATTCTTGGAACATTGTGCCCGTAAGCTGTGAGTGTCTGCATCTAAGTCTGTGTCTAATGGAAAAGCAGTTTGTGCTAAGGGGAGGGAAAGGAGGAGGAGGCTGCAGAGGCCTCTTGGAGCAGAGGATGCTGGACTACGCCCTGCCAGCCAGTTTGCTTGGTGCCATGGCAGCTTTTTAACCCTGCTAAATGCATGGTGCAGACCTCACAGTGTGCCTGAGAACCCGTTCCCCTTCCTGCCTTGTGGTCTCTCCTTGCTGACCACCAGACTCCACATTGCAGCCCACTGCTCCATGGAGATGCTCAGGGAACCAACAAGAATGTGCCTCCCAGCAGGTCAGTTACCCAACAGCAGTGATTTCAAAGCAGGTTTCGACCATTTCTGTCCTCCTCCTTTCACCAGTCCCATTTCTCCATCACTGGTGGGATCTCCTTCTGGACCTCGATTCCTCCAGGAACTAAGCAAAATCGATAAACTGGAAACAGAAGGAAATTTTTTAGTTTTTTACTAATTTCTTTCAGTAAATTAGTGCCTGGCAGTGCTGGCTACACATTGAAGTGCCTGGAGTTACAGATCTTTTCTGGAAGATGGTTTTCAGCTATTTTGTATTTAAAGATTTGTGAATAAAATAGTGACCCAGGTCAGGGCCATGACTTTGGGGTTGAAATAGATATTCATTCTCTGTTGAAATAGATATTCACTCTCTGTGATCTCGCAGCTGCTTGGTCTTTAAGGTAATGTTTGCTCCAGGCATTTTTTCCCAGGCAAACACTAAGGAGGACAGCTAAAACTCTGAATCCTTTTTCAGGGTCTAAATCACTCCTACAAGCATTTTTTTTCAAAAGAGAAGGTGGAGATGGAAGTAACTGCCATGCTTGGGGGAATCCCCCTGGTCCTAGGTTATATCAAACCAGAGCAGTTTTTCATCATGGTTTTCCTGTTGGTGCTCTTGTCAGTTGTTGTCACCGGTGACCCAGGTATTGCTTCAGGCATCTCTTGACTCTTGCACGTCTGTGTTCGGCTGCATTGGTTCTGTGGGAGAAGCTGTGTGGTGTTGCCCAGATTTGCGTTACCCTTCAGACAACTGCTGCCATCCTGTCCACCCAGAGAGCTTCCAGCTGAGTGCAAGCATTCATGTCGTGTGAGAAGGTGAAGGAAGGCAGGCTGTAGTGCAAAGTCCAGTATTGGTAAGGAGGTACCCATCTGTCTGGCACTCTGGCACCTGTGAGGCCACAGCTGGGTACTGGGACCAGTTTGGGACTTTACAGTACAAGAAAGGCATAGACACCCTGGACCAACTCCAGCAGGGGATTGTTGGGGGAGACGGGATGGCAGTCAAGCACTGGGACAAGGACCTGTAGAAGCAGCAGGGTCTTCATCCTTAGACCTCTACTCAGACTTTGACTGAAGAAGAGGTTGGAGCAGAGACCCCCAGAGGTCCCTTCCCAACCCAGCTATCCAAGGGGGCTTGCTGCAAACTGCCAGAGGGAAGCAAGGCTCCAAATCTTTTAATGTTTCCCAGTGTTTTGTGATTATCAGGTCCAGCAGGGAATCCTGCTGTATGTGACAAACAAACAAGGCCCTTGCCTAAACTGTGAACAAGGCCCTTTCCTAAAATGTGATCTTTGTATCATGGTGTGCTTTCCTGCATCCTCCTACTGCGTTTCAGAGTAGCTGAAATCTTGGCTTTTAAAAACTGCCACCAGCAAATGGAGAACGTTTTTGGGTGGTGCGGCCAGTTCCCAGCATGAATTAGGAAATTATTATTTTTCTTTGGAAAATGGAATTGTCAGATTCAAAACAGACTTGGGTAAATGCATGGCTTTTCATAACTAAAAGAAAGAAGCCACAGGAGCCAGTACCAGCTTAAAGCCTGTTTCTGTGATGCAGGGCAAGGAAACGGCCTCCTTTCTCTTCCCTACTGCACAAGTCCTTTGCACCAAGCAGGTGTTTTTCCTTCATTAATTGAGAAGTTTGTCTGACCTCTTTGTTTCCCCTTTTTAGGCCATGAACCTGGACTTGTGCAGCTGGTGAATTACTACAGGGGAGCAGACAAGCTGTGCCGCAAAGCATCTCTGGTGAAGTAAGAAATTCACTGAAACGTTACATGGGATTGACAGAAATTTTTCTTCTAACCATTGTTGAGTGTTGAACCTGTTCAGAGGGTATTTCACAGAACAGCTGCCCTGGGAGTGTCCTAGCATGTGCTGTCTTCAGACTCCCATGCTAGTCTCTATGCTAGTCTCTAGACTATCTCTATCTGTGTGCACAAAGACCTCTTTGTAACTTGAGGGGAAATGCCGTTTCCACTGAATTACAGCTGCTTGAAACCATAGAGTGAATTGCATCAGATTAGAACCAAATCAAAAGAAAAAAAAAAAACAAAAACACAAGCATATCTGCTCTTTTTCATTGTAGACATTTAATTAAAACCTACTCCTTTTATTCCCTGTTTCATACAGAGATGAGATGCTAATATGCCTTTAGCTAATCAGATTTGTTGGTCAAACAAATGCTTGGAGACATCTCCAGGAAGAGCTCTGGGAGTTATTTCTGCATGACCAGCCGTGCTGGGGTCTCCTGGGGAAATGTGGATGAGCTTTCATTGTAGATAACCCTCGTCCCTGTGCAAACTCTGCAGCCATTAGGGCATCTTCATGTCAGGACTCTTGGTCTCCCTCAAGCATTTGATTCCACGTTAGTGTCTGTGCTGCCTATTGCTGATGCAGTCCTGCAGACTGCGTGTGCTGATCCGAGGCCTCTCCTTCCCCCACGAAGAACCTGGTCCCAATTGCTTTCTTTACAGTGGTGATGGTGTTTGTCAGGAACTAGCAGAGTGTTTTATAAACAAGCACTCACGGCACTCCCCAGCTGGCTTTCTCTGCGGCCCATGGTCTAGAGGCAGTGCTGAAAGTGCTTGCATACCTGTTTTTCTCTCCTGAAGCTTGGCTGACCTTTCTAATTGTGGGGTCACCCATGCATCAAGCTACTTATGAACCCAAGGGACCACAAATGACATTCCTCAGGGCTCCCAGGCTGTCACTGACTGACTGCCATTTCAACAGAGAGGCACAAATGCACAGAGAGAGTCAGCAAGTCATGAGCTCTGCCTTTGGCCTTAAGCAAAGCACAGAGTGAGCATTCAGAGAGGCAGGCAGCTCCCTTGACTGAAAGAAAACAGGCCTGGGCTCTGCTAACAGGAGTTTGCAGGCATCTCTAGACATTACTGGTAGAAGAGGTGTGCCAGAGTGATCAGAGACTGCATGATGCAAGGGGGATCCCAGACACCTTGCGACATGAAACATGTAGCTGTGTCCTTGCTTTCAGTGGGTTCCCAGTGGTCTTCAGCCACAACTGGGACACCTGATCAGATCTCAGTGAGGATGGGATCAAGAGCTAAGCACCAGCACAGAAAACATTACTGCTCTGGCTTCCCTTTTGCCTGTTGTGATCACAGCATCCTTCCTGCCCCATTCCGTGTTGGCAAACACACCTCCTCAGTTCCCTTGTGCAAA
This sequence comes from Leptodon cayanensis, assembly GCA_027564655.1. Taxonomy (NCBI): domain Eukaryota; kingdom Metazoa; phylum Chordata; class Aves; order Accipitriformes; family Accipitridae; genus Leptodon; species Leptodon cayanensis. The sequence continues at coordinate 20,480,079 of JANXJC010000056.1, forward strand.
GATGATGCAGGGAATGTACCACAAGCTCTAGTTACATGGAAACTTTTCTACTGATTGTTTCACAATTTCCATAGTATCTACAAAACATTTAGTGAAAGCGTGCAGGTCTGGTTCAAAGAGCAGTGCTTGGCTGCAGGTTGGGGTTGCCAAGATAACTTTAGGAAAACCCTAGTTTCAAGGGTCTAAGGAAGATACAATAATTTGGCACAGACTTATCTGTAAGCTGCTGTTCATCACCAAGCAAAAGAGCCCAGTTAATGATGATTTTTATTTATTAAATGATGTCCATGCAGGCGGGGACACTCTGGAGATTAACAGCCTGTCTCTCTTCACCCAGGCTAATCAAGACAAGCCCTGAACTATCGGAGTCCTGCACGTGGTTCCCCGAGTCGTATGTGATTTACCCAACAAACTTGAAGACCCCCGTGGCTCCAGCACAGAATGGAATTCGCCATCTCATAAACAACACAAGGACAGATGAGCGGGAAGTCTTCTTGGCAGCTTACAACAGGCGGCGGGAAGGCAAAGAAGGCAACGTGTGGATCGCCAAGTCCTCAGCTGGTGCCAAAGGTTCATTCTCCAGCAAAACGAGCCACCTTCTTGTTATTCCTTACTCTTTACTTGATCGGTAGAGTCCCAGAGTTTGGCTGAGCCCAGCTGATATCTAGCCTGTCTATGAAGGGCTTCACCTACCAACTCCATGCTCGTTAAGCCAGCATAGGGCTCTCCTTTGTCCGCTTGGTAGCGTGGGGCATTGTAACATGCACATGCTACCTGGGACATGGATGGCAGTGAAAGGACCTCGACTTTTCTACACATGTGCCTCAAAATATGGGAAAGTTTGCTGCAGGGAGACAGCAGCAGGGGCCAGCAGGCGAGGGGAATGTGGAGAGTGGGAGATAACAGGGAGCAGAACAGGATATGGGAAGGAGGGCAGCAGGCAGGACAGCAGCCTTCAAGGGCAAGGAGCCCAGCTCTCCATGCTGCAGCTAAGCCTGGTTTCACCTGGGCAGAAATACCGCTGCTTGTCTTTGAACCAAACCCAAATGCCTGGTGCCAACAGCCTACCCATGGTCACGCTGAGAGACTGGCTGAGCCGGCACAAGCTCAGTGCATCGAAATTACACCCAAGCCTCAGGGGAAGGCACCAGAGCAAAGACAAACAATGCAGTGTCTGTATGTCCCTTTAATTTGAATAAGGCAATAGATACCTAAGTGATAATGTGTCCTTTCTTGTTCCAGGGTCATTGTATCATTTGCTCTACAGAAATAATGAGCTATTAGATGAGATAGCTGGAGATAACTATAGATGTAATGCTTTGGTAACTATGTGCTGTCTGTCAGCTATGGCAGGATCACGGGCACGTCATCAGAATGGCTTTATGAAAACTGGCCTTGCCATGTGTGCAGAGCCCAGCCCAAGGCAGGACCTGGTCTTTTCAAAAGGAACAAGCTCACATGTATTACTCGTATTTACAGAGTCACTTTTGATGCAGTCTTTCAAAAATCACCAGAGAATGTGAAAGCCAGAAGTGGCTGCGTGCTAAAACTGTCCTTCATGCTGGCTTCCTTCACTGCTCTGCTCTCTTGGCTGTGTTACCAAGAAGCATCAGAAGAGTACGCTTATTTTCATCAGGGATGAAGGGGAGATGAGTCCTTTCATTATGCCAGTGAGGGAATGTGTTTCAGTGTGGTATAACTGTCTGGCAAAGAATCAACCCGGGCAGTTGAAAAGGCCATTGCTGTGGTTCACTGAAGGATGGGGAGGTTTAAACTCTCCACATACTTTATTCAAGTGTGATCCCATCTTTTCTGCATTAAAATAGAGTAACCTTTCATATTCATCAGTGTGCTGCAGAACTCAAGCTGGGAATTAAAGTGGAAAGCAGAGCCTCATGTTAATCTTCTAGAGGGAAGTTTTAAATGTCTGGGGATTACTTCTGATGAAGAAGAAAGCTTGTCGATATTAATTGCCAAGGCAGATCCAGCTCAAGCACAGCCCCTGACTCGGGACAGGTCTAGTGGAAGCTTGGTTGTCTATCAGTAAAAGGAAAATTAAAGGTTTAGGATGTCCTGACTTAAAAGTTGAGAGATTTTTCAACTGTGGCTAGCAGTTTTGATGTTTTCTTTGAGAGAAGGGACAGCTGGCCCACATAAGCTTCTTTGCTGCCTCACTAGGCTGCTGACTAGGTGCACAGTTAAGCTAACCTCCCCCTTGATTCACTGTCTGTCCAGGGCAGAGTGGGTGCCTGGTGATTTTCCCACTGCGGGGGCTTTTCTGGCTTACAGAGATGTTGTTTCCTTCCCCCAGTGCACAGCCTGTGGTTGTACCAATGCAAGCTTCTGCCTGGCTCTGCTGTGATCAGGGGACTAAAAAATCTTGCCCCCTGCATAAAACATGGGTGAGAAAGACACTCTGATGAAAGGACTTCCTTTCTGTGGAGGATGCTAGGGTGGGTAGGGGGTCACCAGGGCTGGGAAGCTGTGACTCACAGGTATACAAAGCATGGAGCAGTGAAAGTACCTGCAGGGCTGTGTCGACAGCAACCTTCAGAAGTCACAGTTAGGAGCGTTTTCCATGGGATGATCCTGTCAAACCTTGCCTGTGCTCCAAACCTGTGTTCTCCCTCCAATGCCCCCCTTGAAGAGTGTTTGTTTCTTTTCACTTAGTATTTCCTCCAAAACACCCAGCACAAAATTAAGACTGAAGTCATCAGCTTTAGTCCAAAAAGTTAACTAAATGCCTGACGTCTGGACATAGTGCCAGAGAAGTGTTAGATAATGCTAGCTGAGCTGGTTTATCCCTCATGTGGCACCGTGCCATTGCTTTATCAAATCCCAGAAGGGATATGTTCTCTTCATTGCTCTGCAACAGTGGTTTCATATCTGGACTCTTGGAAGAAATGAACAGTGACAGCTTCAGCAAAAATGTGGCACTATTTAAACAGCACATCTAACTTCTTTAATTAAGAGCTTCCACAGCAGGGGAAAACACTGACTACAGGAATGAACATTTTGAAATAGTTCTTTCCCTAATTCAGCAATGATTTTAATAGTAACTTAAGTGAACTTGGGGAGCAGGACAACACAGAGCAAGTGTGCATGTGTGACTGCCTCTGGCAGCCAGAGAAACCAGGCAGGGGGAGAAAGTCTGAGTCTGGGATAAAAAAACACAAACAAAAAAATTTAAAAAAGAAAAACCTCACAAACAAACTGCCAAAACCCCTGTTCTCCAAACTGCTGAAAAACAGGGAAAAACAAAACAAAATTCAACAAGTGCTGAACATGTGCTCCACCTCCCCGTCAAGCTCAGCTGCAAAAAAACGCTGGAAAAAGAAACAAAATCCCCCAAACCAAGCAGCTGCCTCACTGCTTGACAAGGTCCCTGTCTGTGGTGCATCCCCTCGCACCTAAATAGCCACCCCGCTGCAGACAAGCCCCAGGCAGGCCATGCCATCTTGGGTACCCTTAGTTTCCATTTGCGTTAGCTCCAATTACTGGGGAACTAGACGCCCCATGGCATGGTAACAGGGAGATCCCTCTGCAGATTCTCTGCCTGACAGTGAGCGAACATGACATCGCTTGGGCACCAAGCAGCCATGGGTTCTTGCATGTCGCATGGCTTTTTGGGCAAATGAGCCATGGTCCACTTGGGCCCTGAAAGAGCTCCAGCAAAGGTAGGAGGATCCTCTACCTAGTTTTGTCTTTGTCTTTCTGTGCCAGGGGAAGGCATCCTGATTTCTTCAGAGGCTGCAGAGCTCCTGGACTTCATCGATGAGCAGGGACAAGTGCACGTGATTCAGAAATACCTGGAGAAACCTTTGCTTTTAGAGCCAGGGCATCGCAAGTTTGACATCAGGTAACTTTTCTGCTTTTGTAATAATATTGGGCTTCATTTTCATGCTGTTTCTTTTAAAGTCACTGAGACTAGAGTTTGTTCTCTCGCCCCCCAGGAGCTGGGTTCTCGTGGATCATCAATATAATATCTACCTCTACAGAGAGGGTGTCCTGCGGACCTCTTCCGAACCATATAACAGTGCTAATTTCCAGGACAAAACCTGCCACTTGACCAATCACTGCATTCAGAAGGAATATTCCAAAAACTATGGGCGGTATGAGGAAGGGAATGAAATGTTCTTCGAGGAGTTCAACCAGTATCTGATGGATGCCCTGAACACAACGCTCGAGAATAGCATTTTACTGCAAATCAAACACATAATAAGGTAGCCAGCTGCCTGTTGCATAGGGGAACCTAACCCTTCAGTGACAGGGAATGTGCATGGACACAGCTGGGAGGCAGACAGACGACAAGGGAAGGGTTTCAATTGCATAAATTTAAGATAAAGCTATAAACACCCTAATGTCATTGCTCAATGAAAAGGGACCTTCATAGGTGCTATTCTGTTAAGGGTATGTGTCAGTGTGTCTGCGTTTTGCCAGCTGTGGCTGGAGATGGATGGAGCGAGATCACTTGGTAAGGGAAGACCTTGGTAGGTCGAAAGACAGGGCTGGGAGAGGTTGTGGTTATAAAAGGTATACGGTGTAAGAGGGGAAATGAAGGTGGACTCAAGCCTGCAGGATCTCACTGCTTCCCCCACCATCAGCAGGCAGCAGCACATCTCGTTGGCATAGGTCGTCTTACTCAGGCCACACAGAGCCAGCTACCTCCTGGGCACAGACAGCGCCTGGAGAGAGATCTCAGAGATCACGGTGCTGCAGAGAATCCAGGTGCTGATAAAGTGATCCTACATGGTGGAATTTACTTTGCAAGTACCCTATTGCTGTTACTTACACCAAAGGGACATGACGTGATCTTTAAGGGACTCCGAGGCAAACAAGCTCTCAGTGGCAGTTCTTTGGGGACCTGGTGCAGCCCTTTGTGGCTCTACCTTCTGCTCCAGGCTCTTAATTGCACATCATGTTTTTTTAACTTGCCTAATCCAGTAGTGAGAGTGGATGCCGCTCTCCAGCTCTTCAGGAGTTAACTCAGGGGTGTCCCCATGTGTGTTTTGATGGTTGCAGGATCTCACTTGCAGAGACCTTGTTACCATGACTTGTGTTGGATATAGCTTGTAATTCGGGGCAGTCCCCTTCACTTAACATGCTGTGCATGTGCCCTCAGAAGCTGCAGTGCAACAGGTGCGTCCGCAGGGCTTTTAATCTTGTGTTTCTGTTTTTCCCTTCACAGAAGCTGCCTTATGTGTATAGAGCCTGTAATCAGCACGAAGCATCTTCACTACCAGAGCTTCCAGCTCTTTGGCTTTGACTTCATGGTGGATGAGGAGCTGAAGGTCTGGCTGATAGAAGTCAATGGGGCCCCAGCATGTGCCCAGTGAGTAATCAAGTTTCTGTAATACCCTTGCAATGCCACCATTCACACGCCTCACCCAAAACATGACTGTGTCCCAGCTCCAAGTGAAAAAGGTAGAAGAAAGTGAATGGCAGGGGAGTTTTCCAAGCTAGTGCATGCCAGACACTGCTCTAAGTGCCAGTTGATTTAAGTTTGTTGCTCCTGTCTCCGTGGTTGGTATCCCTCAGCTTCTTTCCCGTGTGAGATGGGGCACTAACCTCAGTTTTTGGACAGATGGGTTTGAATATAACTTGGGTCATTTTTGTTGACACTATTGGGTTGAAGTTATGTTGCAGAATTAACGCTTTGGGGATCAGGTGGTTTCTCGGTCCCTCTTGTGGAGCCACTGATGACTGGTCTTTACGTGAACACGTGATAAATGAGTAGCATTAAGGGCAGCAGCTGGGAGTGACTGAATTTGCAGGAAGCAGGACCCCAGAGCACACTGTGGGTGCTGCAGACATTGGATCAAAGCCTCCACCAGCCCCAGGGAGGGTGGGACAGCCAAACAGCCGTGGCCGTGAACATCTCTGCACAGGCACAGCGGGAGGTGCTGTTATCACGTGATTCAGACAACTGTGAGAGACTAGAAGTCTTTGCTAAATGGGCATCTGTATCGTATAGAAGCCCAGCAAAACAGAACAGGCTGTACATCACTACATTAGAATTTGATTAGATTAGATGTAGATTAAATTAGATTAGATCATCACTAACAGTAGACAAAAAATACAGGTCAAACCTATCAGCCTGTTCAGCAGCCTTTTCAGGACTAGGGCTTGGGGAGCTTTCTGCATCCAGGATACCCTGTTCACCATGTGCACCCTGGTGCAATACTGCCTTGCACCTCCTTGTGTTGCTGTACAGGTAGAATTTGGCTGTTGCTGGGTGGATTTGGTTTGCAGCAATGCCCTGTTTGCTTTGTGCCTCTATGGGCACCTGGAAACCATTGAAAGCAGCTGAGGTACGTTTTGGCTATTTGTGGCTTCTCCTTTTAAGGATTATTCTAATTTATAGCACCCATATTGCACAGTTCCCATTTAAGAGACAAAAATTGGCTGCTGAAAGCAGTAACATTCCCGGGCGCTGAAAAAGCATCTTACTGTCATGTAGCCCTAAAGGCAGAGGGTGAAAGACATTGTTAATCCTAGTAAAGACATCTTTGGTACTAAAAATGTTTCGGATACCAGCATGTTCAGGGAAGTTACAGGTGTATTTCCTTCAGCAGAAAGTGAAGCTATCGTTAACTCATTTCTCAGACACCTTGTCTCTCTTCGACCTAATCCTGCTCTGCATGAGCTGTGCCATGGTGAAACACATTCCACACGGTCTTGTGAAGTCTCTGTGCCTGGTCACAAGCAGATGTGCACAGCTGCACCCCAGTGCAGCATTTCATTGAACACGAATGCATCTGAGCAGTCCCTCTGGGGCACATCCCCACATGGACGGGTCTGGTGTGATAATCACAACTCCCTGAGTTGGAAGGCCTGTACAGGGGGTGCTCAGCTGTTGTCTGCCCCTATGCATCTTGCGGTGACTCAAATCTGGGGCCTGAGGGTGTGGAGACTCTGCTCAGGAGCCTGTTCTGGTAGTAAAGTTAGATAATGTGTTTTGTGGTCCCATCTGGCAGAGAGCAATATTGGGAAATTCAATGAAAAAGACAGTTGCTGGGGTAGGTGGGGAGGAGATAGAAGAGATGCCACCCTCCTCCCATTTGCCACCCTGGAGCTACCTGTAATGGGAGCAGGATCTTGTAGAACCTGCTGGGAAAATGCATGTCTATGTAAAAATTGGTCGGGGGCTGCTGGTTTGTCCTGCCTGGGCATCTGATTCTCTCTCTCTCTTCATCTCTCAGGAAGCTGTATGCAGAGCTCTGCCAAGGAATTGTGGATGTAGCCATCTCTAGCGTTTTCCCCCTCAATGACACAGGGCAGAAGACGAGCCAGCCATCATCGATCTTTATCAAGCTGTGATCATGACAGGAATGCCTCTGCTGTGCACTGGTTGAGACTGCACCCATCGGGTCAGCACAGTTCGGTGGCTCAGTATCTTGCCAGATCTCAGTATCATGCCAAAAAGTGATAGAGACAGGCTTCTTTTCTGGGAAATCATGGGGAAAAACAACAAAACAGACATCCACACAGAGCTGCGATGAGCCAGAGCTGCTCAGATAACTCTGCCTGCATTCACCAAAATCCACTTTAGAAACAGCTCATGTGACTTTGATATCTGAAACAAATCTCTCTGGGAGAACAACAACATAACCTTAAAATGAAACCCCAACAGGGATACTATAATACTGTATTAGCTCCTCCTTTTCTATAGAGATAACATTGGGTTTTTTAAGGGAATTGAGCAAAGAGAACGATGATCTTCCGGGACATCGTGGCTGGGAAGTTGTCCTCCTCCCGCTGTGTTTCTTCTTTCCTCACCTACTGCATCATTAGTGCCTTAGCTCAGCTCCAAATAGGTGACTCCTTTCCTTTGTTCCTGCTCTATTGCGTAGAAAGGAGCACGCTCTCTTGCATCGCAGGATGCCTAAAACCAGGAACACCAAGAATTCAGTTTCCTTAGGTCATTTTCTAAGCTGGTTGCCTGAACACCCAGGCAACAGCTGGCAAAGGGGTGCTGAACTGCAGGCGGTGAATTAACCCAAGCAAGGAAGGCAATTTTGTTTATTTATAGCTATCCCTTTTCCTAATGAGATTTGAATCAGTGTCCATCCCAGTCTGATGCAGTTGGATTCTGTTTAAAAGAGACTCACCAACAGGCTGTAGGATTCCTAGCATCACTTTTGTGCTGAGAGTGTTTCAAATAGCAGAAACCCGATCTCCTCAGTTTCTTCTGAGACACTGCAGTGAATTTAGGCTCTTCTCTCAGCTTTTACCTTCATGCATTTGAGGCTTGAATCTGAAACCTTTCAACCCAAATTATTTTTATCCTGTTTGATCCAGCCAATTTTATTCTCCTCCATTTGACAAATAGTGCGGTTTTCTGCCCTGAACACAGTCCACAGCTCAGTCCCAGCTAGGGGGAAGGTGGGTGAGGTTTTGTAGACCAGGAGAGAGATTCCTTGCATATAGGTTTACCACACAGCTGGGAAGGCAGGTGTTTGGGGGTGGGGGCAGGGGAGGTTAAATTTCTTGAGGTCCCTGAATTTCAGAGCTAACATCTACTCTGAGTTTAACCTAAATCCCTGGCGTATTGCCCCCCCTGTCAAGTGTATCTGAATTTTCAGTGTGAGCCCAGCACATCCCTCCTAAGCCAGAGCTCTTTGCAGAGCACAGTGGCACTTGTAGCAGCAGCGGGCTTTGTGGGGGGTGTTCAGGGCTGTGTTCTGCTGCCTCTGGCAGGGAGAGATGGTTAGCACCAAAGTAAACTGGTTCCTGCTACCCAAAAACAAGAAGAGATTGTGGAGGTTACAAGCTTCTGGCTGCCTATGTGTAATGGGAAGTGAATCAAGCAGTGGGATTTCTGCCTCCCTCAGAAGATCCTAGTGCTTTGGTGTACTCATCTCTGCTTGTGATGAAGATTTCAGAGGTCTTCGTGCCAGCAGAAGATCCTGGCACCTTTCTGTAGGCAGGACTGAAGTGCCCAGGCCTCCTTGGAGTGATGCATTTTGATCATGCTGTCATGGGATGGACGTTCATTGCAACATGCTGTGAATCCACGAGTGGCACCATTTCACCCAGGGCCAGGAGGGAACAGAGTGCTTAGCAAAACCCCACGGAAGCATCGCAGAGAAGGCACATCCCAAAGTTGTCAACACCCGAAGCGAGATGTAGATCCACATCTGCAGGGGTGTGGCGGATGCAGGGTGCACTGGTGCACGCTGAGAAGTGACAGGAGGCAGGAGCTGTGTGAAAACGGGGCTGCAGCTTTTTTCTCCTGCACTGCAAGCGCTGGCGTGTGGCTTCGCTTCCAACGAGATCCCGAGTGCCAGGTCTGCTGTCTGGATTCGGGCCTCGTGAGTGTTCAGAAGAGGGACTGTGAATGTGTCAGTTCGTGAGATGGGGAGCGCTGGGTGATAAGCTGGGAGAGGGGTGTGGGGGAAGGACTGGTTGGGGTTTTTTAACCTTATGATAGCACATAGGTGTCAAAATTTCACTCCAGGCCAGGTAAAGTGTAGTGGTAACACTCCAAGGTAAAACATAGGCTGTAACGGTTATTACTCAACTTGCAAAGTTCACCATGTCTCCATTGGCACTTTCATATTGGCTCGTATGATCTTAAAAATTACACCTTTTTGCCCAGCAAAGGGAAGATCTAATAGCCATCGCTCTGGTCCACAATGTGCATGAGGTGACAGAGGAGATGCTGGGCTCTTGCAAGCTCTAGGACAGACAAGAGCAGAGTGTGAAGCGAGAAGAGAAAATTTTCCCGATCATAATGAAATGAAAAATGCTCATTTTCTGGGGTGCTAGACTCATCCTTGTTTTCCCCTCAAAAGGGAAGTCAAACCGAATCACTCCCTTACTGCACAGTAATATGAGATTCCTGCCAACGTAGTGGGATAAGGGCAAGAAAGCTGCCTGGATGCAGGCAAAACAGGGGTCCCCACTGGAGCAGCTGGTACCACCGGGAGGAGCAGCGGCTCAGGAGTCTCTGCCTAACTGAAAGGCCTTTTCTTCCCCCTTTTTCAGCCTGGATTGTGTTGTGGCACATCAGCAGCTAGCTGGTTTTGCTGCTCAGCTGAAAGTGGGACTTCAGCTTGATGGTAGAGCCATGACCACAGGTGATGCAGCTATTCATACCCTGCCTTTTCAGCTGGGCTTGGGGCAGATGGTGATTCAGGGATGCTTTAATCGTTGGCGGCTTTGCTGAACTTTTCAGAAATAAGCAACAGCCTCTGGAGGAAAACAGCAAGTGTCACATGTATTTATCACCTGCTCTAAAAGTGCTTCCCAGGGTGAAGCACAGGAGGTAAATGATAAAGGATGGAGAGGACAGTGCCTAAGGTCTTGCCCAAAATATTAGCTATGAGGTGGAGTAAAGGATGCGTGCATGGCTGAGGCCTGAGCATTGCAGCCATGGGTGCACCTTGCAAGTGATGCTCACAAGCCCTTGTGAGAGTTCTGTTTGTTTCTTTTTTTAGGAATACACAACAATAAATATTTTCTAGCTTATTTCAGCTAAAAGGTCAATAGAAAAGGTCTTACTCTCTTTCCTGAGCTTTCACAAAAGATGGTGCTGGCTTTCCAGAGGACACCTACCATGTTGCAGAACGTCTCTAGTCTCAGTTGTATCCCTTCATGTCAGCCATGAAGGATTTCAGGCCCAGGTGCTCTGGCTGTGTTTTCCAGCAGGGTCTGGTCTCACTGGACTCTGTGTTTCAGGTAACTCCCACGTGGCTTGTCTCATACCAGGTTAGTCGTGATTACCATGCAACAGCTACCGTGCTCCTGCCGAAATCCGGTGGCCAGCCACAGCCCATGGAAAATGCTGGAGAAGTCTAAGAAAGGCTCAAAAGCCACTTCATCTAGGTGGCCCGGCTTCTCAGCCTTGCTGTGACCAGCACCCTTCAGGACTGCTTGCATGTCCCTGCTCCCAGCATTTCTTGTTCTCCACGTGCAGCTCTCCCCCAGGAGAGCGACGCTGTGCCGTACGTAGGTTCATAATCGTGTCTCCTTGCCAGTGTCCGCTATGGCAGCCCTCAGAAAAACCTGGTGTTGAGAGGATGGTGGGGTACATACGGCACTGCCAAGCTGGCAGCCTGCCGGGCTCCGGTTTGTGTCCCCGTGCTTTCACGTCAGCATGCGCGTGTGGGGCCGGCGGGCTCCTGGATCTCCGGTGACTCCATCCACATCTCTCCTAAATCATCATTAAAACATGCAAACCCCACAGCTTGCAGTGTTTCCTTGGGGCAGCGGGGTGTCAGGTCCCCCCAGAAACCTTCCTGGGGGTGCCTGCGGTGAGCTTTGCCCTCCCACGCCCACCCTCCTTGCCATGCGGGACCCCAGGAGCCAGCCCAGCCCCACAGTGGAGGTTTCCTCACCTCAGGGTGACAAATGCGAGACAGCAGCATGTCATGAGGGGGGTGCTGGCCTTGCACCCCAGGGCTGTCCCAGCACCAGTGGGAGCTGGGGAGTGTGTGTGTGGGGGGGCTGTTTGGGGGTCCAGAGGCAGCAGGGAGTGATGGGGAGTGGGTGCCAAAGCTTCCCCACCGCTACTGCGAGGGCCCTGAGCTGCATGTGGCTGGGGTGGGGGCCCAGCCCTGAGGTACATGGGTGCAGATGGCTGGGGACACGGTGCTGGGACTACGTGGGGGGGGACGGGACGACACACGGCTGGGGGTGGCTGTGAGGGGCAGGGACGGGGACACTCGG
>JANXJC010000056.1:20491861-20512037 GCA_027564655.1 Leptodon cayanensis
GGGGCTGTAGGGGGGGGGGGTGTGGCGGGGGGCTGGGCCCTCCCGGTGGACTCCCGCCGCCCCTTCATCTGGTACCGTTGCAGGATCTGTCCCCGCTGGAGTTCGCGCTGAAGGACAGCCGGGTGTTGCTGGTGGTGGCGGGGGTGTCCATCTCCCCCCCCGCCGTGCCGGTAGGGACGGTCTGTCAGGAGAGGAGAGTGTTCCCCGCCGAGTGCCGTGGCCTCCGCAGCACCTACCGCGGCAGGATCACCGTAAGTGGCCGATTCCCGAAGGGGGGGGGGGGGTCCTCCCCGCCGGCCACGCGTGTCCTTCCCGCGCCGCCGCTCCCGTGGGGAGCAAAGGCAGCTTGAGTGCTTCACGCGTTTGTGGGTGTTTTAGTTCAAGACCCCTTCCCGGTTTCACCTGCCTGGGGGGTGGGGGGATTTCCAGGAGCTCTGTCCCGCCTGGAATCTTGGGTGTTGGAGAAGTAGGAGCTCACTGCGCAAGCTTCCCTTCAAACCCAGCTTGAAGTGGGCCCAGTCTCTGCCACGCTTCTTGTCCAGGGGACCCTAGCTGTGTTCTTTACTCTGCTGTCACATTTGCCTTGCGGAAGGAGACCTGTATCATCCCAGAGAGCATGACAGTCCAGATCTTATTTCTGCCGGAATCCAGGTTTCAAAAGCAGTGTTGCTGCCGTATGCAGGTCCAGAGTTATAAATCCATCTTGTTCACATCACGTGTTGATCATTTCTCTGAATTGCTCTGAGATTTGCCTGGAGAAGAAGCAGCATCCCCAGCAAATATTTTCCTTTGCGCTGTGAAAGGATTGCACTGCCATTGCTGTTTTCTATTAAAATTGTGTAATTGCGTCTGAGCTGTTCGTGTGCATGAGGCACCCGGTGCAAGGGAATGCTTGCTTGCAGCTTCAGCTTTTTTTTTTTTTTGTCCAAAGCATTACAACTAACAGTGATAAAAGCGACTGTAAGTGCAGTATCTTACCTGAACATGAAAGTGAGGCAGTCACAAATTGTTCATGGCCACTTTTCCAGCGGCTCTTAGATTTTCCTGAGCTAGAGATGCTTTTATTTTTCATACTTGAATTATTTGCCACCCTTTTTCCAATGTTTGTTTCTTCAGTTATTTTTTGAACCTGTGTAAATGTTTGGAACAGTTGGAACAAAACATTTTGCTGTGCCTTTTGTGAGAAGGTATTGCCCTGTGCTGGGACAGGTTGGTTGGTCTCTCCCACTCCCTGCCCCTGCACGGCAGGAAGCAGTATGTAATCATTCCCTGTTTCCACCGTGCTGCCTTCAACCACATACCCCTCCCTCAGATTCTTCCTGCAGTTCTCACTTCACCTAAGTGAGAAATAAGCCCTGATCTGCTGAGCGGCTACTCATATGGGAGCCACTTCATACCTTTAGTCATAGGTTGAGCTGGAGACCGGAACCGTGCAGAGCTCTCAGTGTAAGGCTGCACCATGGATTTAGAGGGGCACAGTAATGTTTCCCTTCCCTTCCACAGTAATTCCTAAGACTCAATTTACTCTTTAACCTGTTGTCAGGTGTTGAACCAATGTTTTTGTATTGCAGTGCTGATGTTTCTTTCCTGCATGGCAGCAGCTCTTTTAAAGCCTGTTGTTCTGCGTATCAAGTTAGGATTGTGCATTTTATCACCTTGTTTTGTACAGTCAAGGGGTCCTTCTGCAGACCAACTGCCAGATCTTATTACTGTAAATAAAGCATTTTCTTTCACACTTTTCTTTCTTTCTTTTCAGATCACTCGTGAACTAATTAAGTGACCAAGTCTTAGGAAGGGTCTCTGCAGGCTTGTAGCATGGATGCCCTTTCATTGAGCAGTTTCTGTTTTCTTCTACTTTTCTTTTAACTGTTTGTCAACTTCTGAGGTTTCCCTTCATAACCTGTGGCTGCCTTTTTTATTTAGGCTGCTCTGTTGAAGGGCCTGAAAGGCAAAGTAGACTGTATCAACTTTGTTCGCTCTACTAGCAGTTTTTTTACCTAATTCTAGACTTGTGTAATTGTTCTTCTGTAAACGCACGTTGACTGTTTTCTGTGGACTAATCTTTATGCATGTATCTACTAGTTCTGCTTTTTGTTATCATTATTACCATTTTACAGTGAGAGCATTTTGTTGAACAGAATGTGATTATATTAAATGTACAGTTAATATAGCAGGAAAGATTAAAAGGGCAACTTAATTTGCTCACTGTTTGCGTTGTGTCGTTTTAGGCTGACATCAGCTGGTCAGTGAATGGCATGCCACAAGGGACTATTAAACAGCCCCTGGGGTATATTCCAATCATGGTGAAGTCCAAATTGTGCAACCTCTATAATCTTTCTCCACAAGAGCTCATACAGCACCATGAGGAGGAGGAGGTAACGGGGATTTTGTGGGTCAGGAAAATCTGCATTTTACATGAGCACCATCTCAGGCCAGCTTCTCTTTACAGAACTTGAGCATTTATATTTTATTTCAAGTTTGACTTGTTATTTTCTCTGAATGTGCCCTAATTATGGTGGTTCCATACAGCATCTTGAAAAATTTGCAGTCACAACTGTCTTTGAATACAGGGACCTGTTTGGTGGTGTTACCTACAGTTTCACTATACGACTTTTCAACTGCTAACCGGCAGCTGAGGCTGTGTAGCTGTGTATTTTGTGCTCACAAGAAGAGTCAGCAAACTATGAAAGAAAATATACAATTGCGTACTATTGCTGCCCCCCTGGTATGCCGCTTGTACCTTCATTCATAGTGTTACTTGCTACTGGAATGTTTTTTGTCTAATGGCATACTGTTTGGGGAGCTATAAATTTATCAGCGTTAAGCTTGTATGTGACCAGAAGGAAATTTTCTGCACTGAAGATCCCTCTGGTTTATAAACTCAGAATGAGAACTTTGGAGCGTTTATTAAAAAATAGTTAATAGCTCTTCAAAGCTGTTCAGTTGACCACACAGGGTTTTTTTGTTTTTGTTTTTTTTTTCTTTCTTCCTTTAAATTGTGGAACATGCATCCCTTTCCTTGCTCTGTATGCTACATTTAGACTTAATAAATGGCGAGGAGAGCAGCCTTTCCAAATGCAGTGCTGAAATGTGTTTTTCTATGTGTTTCATAGTTGAAACATTAAGTGTTTGTTAACATATAATACAGGCACTTTTACTTAAAATGTTGGGTTATGAATTTCTAAGCACATTAAAATGATTTTTCTTCTTCTGCCAGGAAATGGGAGGCTACTTTATAATTAATGGCTTAGAAAAAGTCATTAGGATGCTGATTATGCCCCGGCGAAATTTCCCTCTTGCAATGACAAGACACAAATGGAAAAACAGAGGCCCTGGTTTCACAGAGTACGGTAAGCTGAACAGTTTCCTGCAGCATCCTGCTAGTAACTACTTTGAGGACAAACAGAGTGACCATCTGTAGCTGACTTTTGGTAGTTTGTTTTGGTGTAGCTCTTGTAAAAAATATAAACATTATACTACATATAAAAATAAAGGGTCAACACCACCATAATGATATAAGCGTGAGGCAGGTGCTGGCCTTGTGGGAGCTGTCTGAGCCGCCCATGCTGAGCGAAGCAATTGTATTCCAGGCCTTGGCAGTACATGTAACTTTTTGTTATGTGGAAGGTGTAACTAAAACCCTACCTTCAGTAGAGGTCAGTGTAAACTGCTGAACTTGTTTCATTGAATTTGTTTATCCATACTTTGAGATGGCAGATTTAATTTACATGAAGCAGATTAACTAGGTTCTTGGCTGTCCCTTACCTTTGTCATGTATACTCAGTAAAACGAGTTTACAATTTAATTAAACCAGAAAAGTTGGAGTTTTAAACTCGGGTGTTACCAGCTGCTGATTTGACTGGACCATGGCGCTTGAGCATCCACTGTAATTCCACATTAGTTAATTGTGAGGCAGTGCCTGTTTAAATGGTCCCATTTGTTTTATTTTTCTTCGTCCTGCAGTGGATAGCATGGGACAGGACCAGGAAACTGCTGCAGTGGTACCACGCGAACACAGAGATGTGAAAACTTGACCCAGAGTGCAATTAGGAAGAGTACTTGTGTGTTGCTGCATCTTACAGCCTAAGGTTACAGACAGAATAGTTGAGGCTTTGGGCTTTCCTTTTCTTAAAATCTATATGCATCTTCCGAGCCTCTCAGCAAGTGTGTTGGCTGTCCTGAGACATTTGTCCACTAAGAACTGAATTGAGCTGGTGTATTTATTTGAAACGGGCAACTGATGCTGGAACTAGTGGTCTGCCTCGTGTTCTCAGCGAGGGAGTACCGAAGTTTCTCTCATGGATTGTCTCATGCCTACTCGAACATGTCACAGCAATGCAGCCAGTTGGTTTTGTACAGCTCATGTTGGTCTTTGCTTGTGTTAATTTTTGCAGGAGTAGTGATGCACTGTGTTAAGGATGAGCACGCTGCAATAAATATGAACCTTCACTACTTGGAAAACGGTTGTGTCATGGTGAATTTCATTTTCCAGAAAGAGTTGTTCTTCCTTCCCTTGGGATTTGCTCTGAAGGTAAACAACTAGTGCTCGTGCTGAATAAATACAGAAGTTTTGCTAAGCATTTTTTATTCAAGTAGTGAGAAGCAGCTAATTCCATATTAAGTATTTTCAGTCACCCTCCCTATGCTGGCTGAAGAATGATAGTCCAAACAGAGCCTCTGCCTGTAATGTAACACTTGGCTGCAGCAGAGGATGTGTGTGCAGGGTCAAGAGAGGAGGGAAGAGTTATGCAAGGATTTCATGGCTTTTTGCTCATGAATGCTCTGGATGAATAGCTCTTGGAAGGTGTAAGAGTTTGCCACCTAATGTGAAAGATCTCGGGAGTCTTTTTTTAAAACAGAATGACAGCTGAGTGTTCACTGAGTGAAGAACATTAGTCATTAAAGTCCAGTTGTGCCATCTAAAAGTAAATCAGTGAACTGGCTTTTTTTTTTTTTTTAAGGAGAAAAATAACATGCTGTTTCTGATTGGAACTGGAAGCAGTGAAGATCTGGAAGGATCTATATGAGCACATTTGATGGATGTAAACTGCTCTTTGGATAGCAGGCAAAAGTTTTACTTGAGCCAAGACTTTTAAAATTCTCTAAAAGTATGCTTTCTCTAGTAGCAGAGCCAGAGTACTTCAGCCGCGTATTTTACCTACAGCAGCTAAGTGTTGGAGCAAATCAGAGGCCTGTGGCACTACATGATGCAAGCATCATGTAAATCAGCTTCAGTGAATTTGTATCTTCTTTCAACCTGCTGTTTTCACGTTGCTGTTGCACAATACATTTCACTTTTTCTTCAACTTCAGTTTCAACAAAAGTAGTTGCCAGAAGTAGTGGATTGCCTGTTGTTTTAATATGCAAAGGAATTGTACTGACTTTGACTTTCTGGTGGCTCGTGAGATCTGAGGATAAGCAGGTCGTGTTGTCTGCAGTTCAAATTCTTCCATAACAAGTCACTATGGGTTTGCACACACCCCCCTGCATCAATCCAGCTCGGTTCTGTACTGGTTTCCTGTGGCCCATCCAGATCGGCCCCACTGTGGCAAGCTGCTGCTACTGCGGCCCCACTGCACTTCTCTTCTGGCTGTAACTGTAGTTTCTTCTTTGCTGTGTAGTCATCCCAGTGCTCTGCTGTGTTGGACGAGAGGCACTATGTACTGGACAAGAGGCAGCACGTGCTCTGGCTGCTTCCAAATTGTACCTATCGTGATAACCAAGCAGCAGAACTGAGCTTACGTTGTCTCCTTTCATAAAGAAATCTGCCTTAGTGTCTTTTTCATGCAGCCTTCAATTTTTCCCGAACTTTTTGAAGCCTACTTAAATGCGATGAACAAATAGCTTACTTAAAGATGAGGCACATTTGTCAGTAAATACAGAAGTCATTGGTGGACAGCATACTTGCTTAACCCTGACTAAAGAAACAACTAGGAAACGGTTATAACACCAAGAGCTACGAACATTGGATTTAAGTATGAGCTTTAGTATATGAAGTGCTGAAACTAAAGTGAATTCCTTCTAATAGCCTTCATCAAAAAGCTGAATTGCCTTTTGGTTTGCATGAGAATAAGTAGCAGCTTGAGCGAATGGTGAATTAAATTCATGTTTCTAAGTGAGCTCATTCTGTAAAGATGTTTAGGTAAGATATTAGTACAGGAGAAGCCTGTTAATCTAGAGGGTGCAAGTTTGGTTTTTCCCAAGGGTCTCATTGGATTGGGAGTGCTTGTGGTCATCATCAGGGTATGAATATCCCCAGTGTTACTCTCTAAGCATCTCAGCCCCACCATATTTTTCAGTTTGAGTGGTGGAGGGGTATTTTCAGAGGACTGAAAACCTCTATCAGTGAGGTGCCCTTGTTCTTTTGCTGTATTTTTTGGACAAATGTTGCTATGACTTCTTTTTTTTTCTGATCTGATATGCTTCTGTCTTTCAGGCATTAGTTAATTTCCCAGACTACCAGATTTTTGAAGAGTTGATCAAAGAAAAGGAAGGTGACACCTTTTATGTGAACTGCGTTACTGAGATGATGAGAATGGTAGTGGATGCAGGCTGTTTTACCCAGCAAAACGTCCTTGAATACCTGGGAAAGAGCTTCAGAATAAAACTTAACCTTCCTGAGTGGTACAGCAATGAACAGGCTGCAGATTTCATTTTGGAGTATGTATGTATGCATGTAAGAGTGTGTGATTCAGTGTAATTGTATTGCAATTATAGGCAGATCTAAAAGTATTCTGCCATATCACATCACACTTTGTTATGGTTTTCATATGCATTTATAAAATGATAGCCAGTGGCCAGTTTTGGGGGGGACTCCAGGATATTATGATAATCTGTGTTTGTGGTATTCAGAAATATGTATTGTAATGGATTGACACATGTATCCCCAAAATGGTTTCAGGAAGGGGTATCAGTTGTTACTTAGCTGTGATTTTCTGATGTATTTGGTGAAAAACATAAATATTTAAGATTAAGGCAGAGAAGGTTAAAGCTAGGCTTAACTGGCTGCTCAAGGCTCTAGTTGTTGAACAGAAATACTGCAATTTGTGGCACTTTATCAGTTTCACACAGTCGTTGGCAACTATGATGAGAATTACATTTATCTTTTAAAATGGTAGAAATTAGATGCTTTAAAACCTTGCTTCTTCCATGGAATAAGTTAAGAAGGAATGGAAGAGCTGGCTTTGAGACTGTCAGTGTGACAAGCATTCAACTAAATAATTTCTTTTTTTTTTTTTTTTTTGGAAAGTGTTTGCTCTTTGAGGGGTTTTTTAGCATATGAAAAGGATCATTTGGGATGCCCAAGTCCTTGAGTACTTGTAAATAGGGGATGGTCTGGTGGCTGGAAACACAAAGGCAGCCTGCAAGTGCCTCAGAGGGGCACTTAGAAGTCCGTAGACCAGCTGGAAGCACAGAACTTTTTACTGAGAAATGTGAGAGGATAATTTCAAGAAAGCTGGAATTATTCTGGTTTTCTTATTTCTAAATATTCTGGTGGGCGGTTTCTTTGGGTTTTCTTTTTTCTCTGTGATATGTTCTGTACACCTTATTTGCCTCAGCTGAGGAGATAGAAGAGGAGGAATAGTGAAAACATTAATTGGGAGGTACCCTGTATGTAAGAGTGCTGGAACTGTAACTTATCTGGACAGAACCTGCCTTCGGAATTTTGTCTTGCTTTGCAGTGAAGTTATGAAAGCTTCAGTAGAGGGCAACGTAGAGCAGAAGTGAAAAGCTGAAAAAAAATCCTTGAGTGCTGGTAGAAGACTATTGCACTCCTGTCTTGGAGAGCAAGTGATCTCAAGTGTCTTGGGAAGCAGTCAACCAGCTTTAGTGGGAATTCGGTGTGGCTTTCCTTTTTGCTTGTGATAGAGTGTTGTTCAGCCCACCGTTTTCCACACGGGGGTTGATAGCAGTGCAGATTTGGACTTTCTGTGGCAGGTCACTGATAGTGTTAACAGAAATGTTTCGTGGTTTGCTACTAGTTTCCAGCTCAGATTTGGGGTGGGGTGCATGTGTGTGGATATGTGTGTGTATGTGATTGGTGTCATAGTTACTGTAAAGTTAATAGGTAGACCTCATCTGTTGACTGGTCCTGACTCAAATATCTGTTTACGTAAACTGTATACTTAAAAGGACATCTAACATGGGAGTGTGTAAAATCAATCTTTCACAAGGTTCACCTTCATCTACTCAACCAGGTATATCCTTAACAAAACTAGCCCCTTAAAAAGACAAGTTGTTAATTTTTCAGCTCAGTCTCTAGGGGTTTTTTTATTATTATTTCTTGGAATTTTCCTATAATACTAAGGGCAACTGGAAAAGCTTGTGCCTTGTTAGGCTTTTTAGCCAAAAAAATTGGTTTGTGATTATTTAGGGGAAACTTGAAGAACAGCTAGCATGAAGAGACGGTGTTAGTTGTCCTCCTTCTTTCTCTTCCTCCAGCAAGTGTATCTGCATACACCTGACAAACAGAACTGAAAAGTTTTACCTGCTCTGTATGATGACCCGCAAGCTGTACGCTTTTGCCAAAGGGGAGTGCATGGAGGATAATCCAGACAGTCTGATGAATCAAGAAGTGCTTACCCCAGGACAGCTTTTCCTTATGTTCTTAAAGGTAAGGTCTTAAGGGGTTTAAGCCTGTGAATGTAATGGTCATCCAGTTCAGACCCCACAGTCACCATGGGGACAGGAGAAGTGCAGGAGCCAGGCTGAAGAGCGAGGAGCCTGGATATGCTATGAAAGCTGAGAGCGCGCTGGATGTAGTGTAACCAGGCAGTGTAGTCAAGGAAGGCTTCGCTGTCTCAGTGTAGGGTACTAAATATGCTAAAGAAAAGCCTGTACAAAACCTGGAATAAAGAGCTTTGTAGCCTTGTAGCAAATTAATGTGCCCCGTTCAGTGTGGGAGTCTTGAGGACGGAGGAATACTGATCCTTCTGGTGTTTGAAGAGGGGTTTGAAACAGCATATTTCTGTTGTAGCAATTGATAAGGGAGTGGTAGAGATCTGTCTCGTTGTGGCGTTGCTGCTGTTTCATGTGGAAAATGTGCAAGAACATAACTGCCCCCACCCCATCTTCCAAAAGTGATGATTCATGATATTGTCATTGCTCTCCTGTCTTTAAATTCCTTTACAGATCAGGCAGTTGATAGCATGCTTCTGACTTACATTACCAGTAATAAATTAACTGTGTAAAAATGCAGTTTCCTAATCTATTCCAATTCAATATGAATTCAGTTTATTTCTAGGGATTCCTCATTTTAGGATGCCGGGAGGAAAGTGTTCCTGTTCAGAAGCTTGACTATCCCATGAAAATGATTATGCAATAGTAGTTCCCATCCTCAAGTAGAGATATTTCCCCGAGTTATGAGAGAACTTTTTTTTAACCTTTCTTTTCCATTTTAGCCAAAATTTTCTTTAGCATTGCTTTGTTGAAAGACTACTAAAACCTCTCTACTACTTGGGTGGTTTCAGTGACTTTAGAAATAAAATAAAATGTGAGTTCTGTGAAGCATTTTAGTGCTATATGGAACTGCCACCAGGAACCAGAAGAGGTTGCTTGCCTGGCTGGCCCTGTCAGATCAGCAGGGGAATGAGTTAACAGCCCCTTTTTTGAATGCAAGGATGCTAAATAGACTAGAGCATACACTAAACGCAGTGTGGCTGTATACAGTGGATTTTTACTAAGAGTTCAAAGTGTTGTTGGGTATCTTATGTCCTTTTCCCTGTTTTTATATAGTATCTAAGATCACAGCACTGATAAAATTACAGTTAAAATGAAAATCCAGTCCACTATCTCTGATTGTCTCAGAAACTTTTAAATACTGCGTGTCCATGGCCTTCAAGTTTTGGTATCTTAACTTACTTCGTAATGTCATTTTACTTCATCACTGTATTTAGCAGGCTAATCAGTGGAGTTATTCTTGTTGTCAGATTATAGGTACAGTTTCTGCTTTGGGTTTTGTTTGTTCTTTATGAAATTCTGGTGCTGTATTTCATTTGCCAGACTTGCCACTGGTCTGGGTGGAAGTGATTACTAAGATGTGGATGGGTATTTTCCTTGCAGGTCTGTGTTGGTGTGACACCATCAGCTTTTTGATAAAATGAAGTCTGTGTGGGAAATATGGCTGGAAAACTGTCAGTTCACTAAAAGTTGTCCATCCTGCTGATTTCAGAGGATTTCTGTAGCACATGCAACTGATGCAAAGTTCTAATTTGAGCCTTTATTTTCCTGTTTCAAATTTAAGTCTTTTGCTTTTAAACCGTAGGAGAGGCTTGAAAGCTGGTTGCAATCTGTTAAGTTTGTTTTGGAGAAAAGAACAGAAAAGGCAGGTATCAGCGTAAATGAAGACAGCTTGGTGAAGGCATTCAGCCTGGCAACAGACCTTACCAAGCCATTTGAATATCTTCTTGCAACTGGTAACCTGCGATCTAAAACTGGTAAGCCTTCGGGCTTAAGAAGCCTTTTTTTTTTTCCTGCTAAACAGAATGAGAAGCAACTTAAAACTGAGCTCCTAAGTGAAAACAACTGCTTGTATGCAGACGTTGTACACTGTAACTGAATTAATGAAAGTGGTTTGAGCAAAGGGATAGTTGAGGAAAAAGGCAAGATTTCTCCTCAAGCATAGACTTTATGCATGGTATAAAATAGGTTAGTTATTAAAGCAAAGCCTCCACCCAGATAAATAGTTGAAACTAAATTTAACGTTGTCCAAAACAGCAACTGTGTTTTGATTTGTTTTCCCAAAGGTTATTTCTTCTTAGAAGGTGCAATCTAAGACAGAGAAGGGGCATTTGTTTATCAGGACTGCCCCATTGGTCACGTGAACTTAAATGGAGAGAAACTGCTTTGCTAACGTATATTTCAGATTTACCTGGTGCTTCCCTGAAGTGTCTAGTGTTATGATGTTGTAATGGAATGCCCACTAGAAAATGAAATGAGATTAGAAGGCCCCAAAATTTCAGTAAAAAGTACCAGCTGCAAATCCCCAAGTCA
This sequence comes from Leptodon cayanensis, assembly GCA_027564655.1. Lineage (NCBI taxonomy): Eukaryota > Metazoa > Chordata > Aves > Accipitriformes > Accipitridae > Leptodon > Leptodon cayanensis. The sequence goes on from JANXJC010000056.1 coordinate 20,502,854, forward strand.
CTTCACTGGACTTTCATGTGTTTCTAAAAGGAGTTGGGTTTTAAGCAATAGCTTGGAATTTAAAGTCTCTAGGCCTCTTACAGGTCATTGACTTGCCTGTGCACAGGCAACGGCACATGTGCCTTCTGTTGTTGGGATTCTGTGTGAACATCTTTAGGGCTTGTCAGTGAAAAATAAGAAACTGCCTTGTAACATCATACTTTATTTGTTGAAGCTGGATGACGTCCTGACATAAATCTCAATTTTGTTCCCAAGGCCTGGGCATGTTACAGGACAGTGGTCTCTGTGTAGTGGGAGACAAGCTGAATTTCATTCGCTACCTTTCCCACTTCCGCTGCATACACAGAGGGGCAGCATTTTCCCAGATGAGAACTACAACTGTCCGCAAGCTGCTGCCTGAATCCTGGGGGTTCCTGTGCCCTGTGGACACCCCAGATGGAGAACCCTGTGGTCTGATGAACCACATGACAGCTGTGTGTGAAATAGTGACGGAGATGGTGCCCGTGACAGACATTCCACCTTTGCTATGTTCCCTAGGTATGTTTTATTGGCTTGATCATTTAATGATGCAGTCTTCCTTTTTACCTTTCTGCTCTGCAAACCCGTATCTGGGAAAGGTTCTCCAGATATCATCACTGTACACTGTTAACTTGAGAAGGTGAAATCAAGTTAAACCTGTACTACTGTGCTTCTGCTTAGTGGTAAGTAGCACGTTGCTTATACAGGCGTGCCAGCCTTTTGGAGAGTGTGAAGTTCAAAGTAAATGTGTCTTAGCTGTGTGCTGTAGAGTGAAGAAGTTCACTTAAGCACAAGGAATTGCATAGTACAAGCTCGAAGAAATTGGACCAAGCAGTGACTTTCGTATCCTGCTGGTGACTTGAATTAAACTGCCATGATAACAGGGATCCTTATTTCAATCAGAAAAAAGGGGGAGGGGAATGGCATTCTTAGTTGTGCATGTTTTATATTTTCCATTAAGTAATCTACAACTTTGTGCTGTAGGTCTGAATTTTTTGATGTCTCGGAAAGGTTTTTGGTGTGGTCTGAGGCTTCCTGAAGAAACAACTTCTGTGTTTTGTTTGCTTTTTTGGCTGTTCCTTCTATCAACCCCCTCTTCTCACAGGTGTCACCCCCATTGATGCGACTCTAAGCAAGCCTTATGCAGAGTGTTACAGAGTTGTGTTGGACGGCTCTGTGGTGGGCTGGGTAGAGCGGGAGCTGGCTCCTGAGATTGCAGAAACCCTCCGCCGTTTCAAGGTTGTCTTGTTTAAAATGTTCCTTAGCTACACATCCTCAATATGCAGTGGTAAAAAAAATAGGCACGTTTGGAACTTTTTTTGAACTTCCATTTATTTTATTTTTTAAATTTGACCCAGTAAGTTATCTTTGGCTGTATGTTAGTATTGGAGTGGGCTTTTCTGTTCTTCTTGTTTATATCCGTATGTTTGGTCTGTTGGTTTATGAAGTTCTCCTTTTTAGAAGAACTTCTTTTCCTGAAAAAAGTAATATAGATATACTCTGTCCTTTTCTTGGTGGAGATTTTTCTAGAAGTATTTTTAAAATCTTTTCTCCACCATTTTATATTAGTAACTACACCTGTGGTTGGGATTTTCATTGTGTAGCCTGTTGGATGCAGCTTAACTAAACCACTGTTGGTTTGTGTTTCTAAGTTGGCATTTCTTTGCACAAACAGATAACGCAAGAGAAGAGATTTCCTGCACGGGCAGAAGTGGTCCTTATCCCAATGACAGGAAAACCCAGTCTGTATCCTGGGCTGTTCATTTTTACTACCCCTTGCCGGATGGTGCGGCCTGTCAGAAACCTGTTCTATGGAAGGAATGAATGGATTGGTACTCTGGAACAGGTGGGGTTTCCTTTATAAAGTGCTGACTGTTGCAGAGGTACCCAGCATCAGAAACAATGTTTTGGAAAATATTTGTGAAAGGAGCTGAGGATGGGACACAGGGAGCTTATGTTGAAGAGCTAGAATAGGTGGCAAAAGGGTTTTCTCACCTCCTGCTAATTGGTTTCTGGTAAATGTCTTAGATGGACTCTAGGGATCTTTTTGAGATACTGAAATCTGCTCTCAGTGTTAGCTTAGTGAAACTTCTGAAACAAAGGATTGCTGTCCTGTGTGTACTATCTCATCTTGTGTTACATCATGTTCCCCAAATTGCCCATGGGCAGCCAAGCAGTGGATTTCCAGGGAACTTGTCTATTTGGAACAACTAAAATGGGAGACAGCAAAGAGGATGTGTTACTGGAGTTTTTTATTTCCAGACTTGCTTTCCTTGCAGTTGGTCTGTGATTGTGATAGGTAGTTTAACAGCTGTCTGATATTTTTCTTGCCTGCTAATACACTAAGGTGCAGATAACAACCACAGCTAAAACTGAAATGGATAAAAAGACATTGGAGGCAGCTTTGTTTTACTTCCTTCCCTTTAAAAGAAGGAAGCAAATGAGTGTTGTCCGATTTGATGCTTGCAGATCTTCATGAACGTGGCCTCGCTGGAGTCTGAGGTGGTGCCTGGAATGACCACTCACCAGGAGCTCTTCCCTCACAGCATTCTGAGCGTGGTGGCCAACCTCATCCCCTTTTCCGACCACAACCAAAGTCCACGGAACATGTACCAGTGCCAGATGGGTAAGCGCTGTAGTACCTAATGCTGCAAGTCCCTGGGCAAGGGAGGGGAGGGGGCGGAAAATCTTTTGCATGTCTGTTCCAGTGTGTCTTCCTGCATTCCCAAATAATAGCTCTTCCCAGCCATTGTTTCAACATTGAGGTTGATTAACAGCCAGTTTTTTTCATGGCAAAGTAAATGAAGTCAAGTTTGTCATCCTCGCTGCCTTCCAGTGGGCAGTTCTAGGTTGTTGCACTCACGTTGCCTTCCTTAAGCCTTTAGTAAGTTTTATTGGGTTGTTTTTTTTTCCTTCATTCGATGTTGTTGATCATACAGACAAGTGAAGGGCACTGCACCAGCTGTTTGGTGGTGTTAGTGTGTGACAGCTGTGCTGCCAACAGTCCTCTCATCCCCACAACCAACAGGTTAACCTACTTCTGACTGCCAGCTACAGTAGATGCTCTGCAGTAGTTAGTGTGAGGTTTCCTTGCCACCTGTTTTCAGTGTGCGACTGCTGTCTTGAGACTGCAGCTGTTGAGGGGACGCTTGCTAGGCATCTGTTGCAAAAGAGTAATACAGCATTGTGGCAACAGGGTGGGGTTTTTTTCTGACAGCTATTTGACAAAGATTTAAATTTATTTATTTGGTTGTGTGAAAGAGGTTGATATAGGGTATGTAGTGGGGTTTCAGTCAGCTTAGGTGCAAGTGATGTGCAAGAAGCTTATTAAAAAAAAAAAAAGAGGCAGGCTAAGAGAAAGTATGTGGGTAGGGACTTGAAGAGAGCAGGTCTGGTTACCTCGATAGCATTGCTAGCATATTACATTTCTGACAATATTAACAGAAAGATGTCCTTAAAACGCTACCACTTTTTCATACTTTTCTGAAAGTACCAATGTCACTATGTTCAAGACTTGTTTTCCTTGCCAATATATTTATACTGCAGAAGCAAATGCTTTTTGGCCTGGAAATATGTAAGTGTGCCTCACCATCAGAAACTCTGGGGAGAGGAAAACCCCCAAACGCACGCAAAAACCCCCAAACAAACGCAAAAAAACAAAAAACGCCACAGCAACCTTATTGGAGATTTTGAAATTACAGAAAAGACAGAAAATTACAAATAGTGCTTATGAAATACTATGAAAGGAATTGAGTGTCGTGGTTCATAGAAACTTTTATAGCTGGAGTTGGGGCAATTATTAAATTCCAAGGGTTTTAAGATTGATAATCCCTCTAAATTGGAAGTATTTCCAGCTTTATTTGTAACAAGATACATGGAGGATGAAACGTAGATTAACTTTGATCCTGAATATATCCAACTTGCTTTCTTTCTTTATAGGAAAACAAACCATGGGGTTTCCAGTTTATAACTACAAGGACCGCTCAGATAACAAATTGTACCACCTTCACACTCCTCAGAGCCCTCTGGTGCGGCCCAGCATGTATGACTATTACGGTATGGACAGCTACCCGATCGGCACCAATTCAGTTGTGGCTGTCATCTCCTACAGCGGCTATGACATGGAAGATGCAATGGTAAGCCACCAAAAGGAGAAATCCTGCTGTCCTGTAAAGGTATTTGATGTGGGGGACTGGGAAGAAGGGTGGTTCCTAGCTGAGAAGAGCCCGTTTTCTGCTTCTGCTGGTCCACAGCCTCTGTTAGGGCAGATATAGGAGCGCAGTGGTTAAGCATTGTTACCACAGGTAATGCTGGAGGTACTGAGAATAGAGTGGAGCTCCCTTGTGCAAGGCAGTGGGCTTCCAGCATTGAAAAATAATGGGGTTACAGGAGGTTTGGGCTTTTTGGAATGGTGACTTGCTGGGATGCTTTCTTGAGAAAGGTAAGCATCAGATCGGGATGGAAATGCTTTCTTCGTTGAAGTTATTAGCAAGTCTTTAACAGGCCTTTGTTTCTTCTTTTTAGATTGTGAACAAATCTTCATGGCAGAGAGGGTTTGCCTATGGAAGCGTTATCAAGATGGAGAGCATTGACCTTTCCCTTAAAGCCAGCAGGGGAGGCGATAACTTGGTCTTCGGCATCAGGCCTGGTGATCCGAACGTTACGGAGAAGTTGGATGCCGACGGACTGCCTTTTGTTGGCTCTATCCTACAGCCTGGGGACCCCTTCTACAGCTTCATGAACCTCAACACAGGGGAGACCTTCACTGTGTACTATCCGTAAGTACAGCTTGTCCCTCCTCCCTCCACACAGCTGGTGGTGAGCAGTCTGAGAGCAGTTAGCCCTCACAGGCTGCAGTATCTTTTCCTCTAAGTGTTCCCTTTTCTCCTCATACGATAGTGTCCATGTCTTGACAGAGAGAATGTGTAGGTGACTCCCAAGTGCGTATCACGGCTTTTCTCTAAGCCAGTGTATGCTGCAGAGCCCGACTTATCCCAGGAGGAGGATCTGAGGCCGGTAAAAAGAGCGAGCTTGCAGAAATGTTTTGCTATCTCCCAAGGACTTTTCCTCTGCCCATCCCCCACAGTCATTTTCTGTAGCTTTTCGTTAATTGACTTGCGTAAGGTGTTCTGTCTAAAAAAAGCCAAAGAAATGCCAAACAGAAAACCAAACCAAAGTGCCTGGTTGCAGAGACTTGCCAGAAAACCTTGTAAGCAAAGTTGTTACAGGATTAGGGGTTCAAAGAGCATTTTTATTAACATTACAGCTTCCAAACCGCTAGAACATTAAAATGTGTCAACTACACCCCTCCCTCCCCCTGGAATATTTCAGGGGTAAGGTTTTTTTTTTTTGTAAGATTTTTGAACTTCAGTTGAAAGAGAGAAGGCTGCGGAAGCTTTCATTAAAATCCTCTTAATTCTTTCAGGAAAGGGAAGCAAAAACATAGACAAAACCTGATAAATTTAAATGTGTCCTGCACTCCTAGTTGTCCGTATAACTTCAGGCCTTACCTGTGTCTCTCTACAGCACTGATAGAGTGAGGATAATGCTGTGTAGTTATTCACATTGTGAAGGCAACTTTGTTTGAGAAGCACTTGGGTAACACAGTAACTGGCATTACTGGGAAAGCTATTGTTTATTACTCTGTAACAGGTGGTGTTTTAGCTGCACTGGGGAGACTGCTGTGGACTCATAGAATTAGTCATCCTGTTCGTAGAGCAGGGCTAAGAGATACGGCACGTGGTAGCACGGATCTGTAAGCTCAACCTTGTCCTTGCGCTTGTGGAGCCCTCTTTGGTTCTCCCACCCCATGCTCCTGCTCCCTGGCTCTCTCATGCCAGCCCAGCTTTAGTTCAGGTTCTTCATCCAGAGACCCTCTGTACCATTCAGCTTTTGTTCATTCTTGGTCCAAATCAGATAATTATTTAGGTTCCTACAGAGAGATGAGGTTCCCAGCTCTCAGTGTTGGCTCCTGCCCCCAGAGACCTGGGGCCCTTGAAGGGAGTTCTCCCTACTGTCCTAACTGCTGCATACACTGCTAGATCTTATGCATGGCTTGGAAGAGAGGGAGGACAGAGGCTTTGACTTCAAAAGTTTGAACAAGCTTGGAGGAGGCTTATGAAGCACAGTTGGTTTGTTTGGGTTGGTTTTTTTTTTAAGGGGGGGTGGGGTGATGGCCTGTACCCTGGTTGCATTTGGACACAGCAAAGTAATAGCTTTGAAACAGAAGCTAAACTTAGGTACAGGCCTTCCACAAACACTGTGTTTATTAGGACTTCAAAGGAGAAGAAGAAAAGTAACCTTGTCTTAACATGGGACAAAATGTGTTTTATTCCTTAGCTGTCATCTCCAAAACTAGTGGAGAGTTTGGGCTGAAAGCTCTATAACAACAGTTAGGCCTGCAGCAGACACCTAGCACGTGGAACATCAGGCCGAGGGTTCATCTGGAGAAGCGGTACACCCCCGAAACAAAGCACTTGTTGGCAAAGCCCTCTCAGCTCACACTGCGCCTTCCCTTTCTGCTCTGAACTTTCCTCTCTGCTTTGTGCGGAACCTGGTTCTTTATTTTGGTATCGCACCAAGATGGTGTGAATTTACTGGGGGTAGGGAGAAGGACTGCTGCCTTAACACAAAACAAATGGCACTGGGATGCAGTTTGTTGGATAAAGTGCGGTACAGATGAACCAGGTTTAAATATCTTTATTTTAAATCGTGGGTGGCACATTACCTGAAACTTATAGCTGTGCTTCTAGTATTAGAAAAAGCAAGTGAATGGCACTTGGCTGATGCCATTGTGTTGCTTCCTTGACCTAATTCTTAGGCAGTCTGATTTCCCTCGCTACTGAGTAGTACTTTTCAAGCACGGTGTTGTTCCCCAGCTGTCCCAAGGCATTTTATGAGACTTAATGAAGTGGTTTGGGTTTTTTTCTAGCTAAAAATCATTAGCACAGCTGACACCTTTGCTGTGATTGTTTTTTCCACCTACACAGGAATAAGGAAGTCGGCATTGTAGACAACGTCAGGTTATGCAGTAATGACCGTGGCACTGGGAAATTCAAGAAGGCTTGCATCACTGTGAGGGTTCCCCGAAATCCAACTGTCGGAGACAAATTTGCCAGCCGTCACGGACAGAAAGGTATCCTGAGCCAGCTCTGGCCAGTTGAGGATATGCCGTTCACAGAGGACGGGATGGTTCCAGACATCCTCTTCAACCCTCATGGCTTTCCCTCCCGTATGACCATTGGGATGTTAATCGAGAGCATGGCGGGGAAGTCAGCGGCGCTGCACGGCATCTCCTACGATGCCACTCCCTTCACCTTCACGGAGAAGAACTCCGCTTTGAAATACTTCGGCGAGACTTTAGTGAGCGCGGGTTATAACTTCTTTGGGACGGAGAAGATGTACAGTGGCATCAGCGGCCTGGAGCTGGAGGCGGAGATCTTTGTGGGAGTGGTGTACTATCAGCGCCTGCGCCACATGGTCTCAGACAAGTTCCAGGTGAGGACAACGGGGCCCCGAGACGCTGTCACCAACCAGCCCATCAAGGGGAGGAACGTGGAAGGCGGGATTCGCTTTGGCGAGATGGAGCGTGACGCTTTGCTGGCTCATGGCACGTCTTTCTTGCTGCAAGACCGCCTGTTCAACTGCTCTGATGGCTCCATAGCCTACGTCTGCACAAGCTGCGGCAGCATGACGTCGCCCGTGCTGGAGAAACCACCGCACTCCTCCTCTGTGACAAGCAACAGGAGGTATTCCTGCTCTGTCTGCAGCGAAGTGGATGCAATCGAGGTTGTCCCTGTCCCCCACGTCTTCCGTTACTTTGTGGCGGAGCTGGCAGCCATGAACATAAAAACAAAGCTCAACGTGGAATAGCTCTGTCTTCGGGCGCAGCGATGCTGCTGCTGGGAGGGAGGAAGCAGGCGTCAGTCCTGCCTTTGCCTCCTGCGGGTTTCAAGCGTTAAGTCAGTTCTCAGGTTCTTCAAACGTTTGCAAGATTAATTTGATGTTTGAACTGAGACGGAGCAGTCACCAAGCTGTAGGGTGAGGAAATACGGCTCTGTTGAAGTTTGTTTACACTTTCTAAAGGATCACTAGCAATTGAGATGTGGCGTATGGAAATCAAGCGATATCACTGCTCCCTCCAGGCTGCTGGGTTGAGAGCGGTGGGGGTTCTTTATTCTCCAAGCACTGGCTGCAGCTGTGCAAAGATGAAGAGGTCATAAAACAGCATGAAACGAATGCTGGGAATGACGGAAAAAAAAAAAAAAAGGATATGTTTTGTTTTGTGAAGAAAAGTCCTTGCAAAACGCATGCCTTAATGATGGGTACGTGTTAAAGTGATTGGACGTGTTTTGTTTTGCTCTATTTCAATACGTATGCCTTGAAACTCGTGAAGAAGGCGCAAAGTTCTACCGCACGAAGCCGCAGCCTCGACCCCAGGAGAGCACGCTGGCCGAGCCAGGCCCGTCCCGGGAGCGTTTGGTGTCGCTGAGCCCAGCACCTCCCTTAGTACGGCACCGCAGTGACGTCTGGGTTTGGTTTTTTTTTTTTGGTGTGTTTGGCTGAAGAAGAAAAAAAAGAAGAAAGCAAGAGGCCTTTCCGGCCTGGCCCCGAGCCTGCATCTCGTGCTGTTTAAAGCACGGACGCCGTGGGCCATGTCCCCGTCGATGTGCACAAGCCCGGTCCCCTGCAGCAGCAGCAGCCGCTGCCGCCCCCGGTGGGTGCCAGTCCCGCTCCCCCCGGGGGCACCGGCCGTTTCTCCCACCTACTCCCCACCCCATCCGTTGCCCCCTCCCGGCCGGGCCGGTGCCCCGGGGTGGCAACCATACGCTTCTTGTTAAAAGAGTTCTTTTGTACGTTTCTACATTACCTGTCTTCAGAGCCGTGCTGGGCACCGGGGGCGGCGGCGGCGGCGGAGGGGGGACGGACTCACCGGGGCCCGGCGGACCCGGGGCGGTTCTCCCAGGGTTTGGTGGGCGGCGGGACGCGGGAGGCGGTGGGGCTTTCCCCCGTGGGCGAGGCGCGGGGGTGCCGTAGGCCCGGCGGTTCCTGCCCGTTCTGTACCAGCCGCAGCACCTCGGCGAAGGAAGGTATCCTAACCTCTCTCCTTGGTCAGCCCTGGCCAGTTGCGAAGTTTTTGGGACACATCACATCCAACTCTATTTTT
>JANXJC010000056.1:20518956-20539553 GCA_027564655.1 Leptodon cayanensis
GGGGCATGCGGACACCGACACCCCAACCCCGGTACTGGGGATCTCTGGCCTGAGTCCCTCCCGTGGCTCCCCTGGTCCCTCGTGTACCGTCCCCTGTCCCTCGCCTGGGTGCTCAGGCCCCTCGCTCGGGTGCTGTCGGCCAGGTGGCCTTGCTGCAGGAACGGGCAGGGACCTGCCGGAGCCGGCTGCTCGGCAAGCCCAGGCCGTGGTCCTCACCTGCCTGCTGGCCCTAGGCCGGATCCGGCGCCTGCAGGGTCCGGGGAATGGGCTGGGTGATGCTGGGCTGGGGTCTTGTATGCAGGGAGAGGGGGGGGAGGCTGTTGGGTAGGTGGGGGTGTCCCTGCCCTCATCTGCTCCCCTGTGTTTGCAGTCATCGAGGAGGCCAACTGGCTGACACTGGAGAAGGACCTGGAGAAGCCAGGGGACGGGTTTGATGCAGTCATCTGCCTGGGCAACTCCTTCGCGCACCTGCCTGACTTCAAAGGTGAATGGGGCGGGGGGGGGGGGAGGAGGGGGAGTACCTACGCACATGTGCACAGCGTCTCCCAGCAGGCTGAGAACGTGCTCAAACTCATGGCATAAGTGGGGCAGGGGATTACACACGGTCGAGTTGCTGTGTCATGGTGTGGTTCCAGGGAGGCTGAGAACGCGCCCCAGTTCGTGGCATGAGTGGGGCCGTTGGGTCCCACAGTGGTGGTGGAACTGTGTGCATCTATGTCACGTCTCTGGCAAGGCTGGCGACACACCCAGACTTGTGCCACAAGCAGGGTGGTGGGTTCCCCACGTGGCTTGCTCTGCCCCAGTGAGGCTGAGAACTTGCCTGAGCTCATACCATGGGTGGGGCTGTGGGTTCTTCAAGCTGAGACTGGTGGGGGGGGGCAGCTCACTGCCTGTGTTTGTATGGGCAAGATGGAGCTCCATGAGCTGCGCCCTGGGGTGCAGCCAGTGCCTGGGGACACCACGCTTTCCTCCCCAGGGGACCAGAGCGACCACAAGCTGGCCCTGAGGAACATCGCCAGCATGGTGCGGCCAGGGGGTGTCCTGGTCATCGACCACCGCAACTATGATCACATCCTGGCCACGGGCTGCGCGCCGCCCGGCAAGAACATCTACTACAAGGTGGGTGGCCGGCGGACCCTGCCCCGTCCCACGCCCCTCTGCCCCAGCCCCCCTGGCCCCGAGGGGGCCACAGGGGGCAGGGAGCAGGGCTGTGCCCAGGCTGGGGGCCACCACGGCCCCGCAGGACACAGACGTCCTCCTGCGGTCCCCAGAGTGACTTGACCAAGGACATCACCACCTCGGTGCTGCTAGTAAACAACAAGGCGCACATGGTGACCCTGGACTATACGGTGCAGGTCCCCCCCACCGAGGTGGGGGCAGCCCCGGAGCTGAGGTGAGAAGGACCACAGTGGGGGGGGGTGGCTGTCCGTCGTCCCCCCCCCCGCCACCTCACCATCGTTGCCTCCTTACAGCAAGTTTCGTCTCTCCTACTACCCGCACCGGCTGGAGGCCTTCACAGCCCTGCTGAAAGGTGCCTTCCAGGGGAAATGCCAGCACAGCGTCCTGGGCGACTTCCAGCCCTACACACCGGGACAGGCCCACGTTCCCTGCTACTTCATCCACGTCGTGAAGAAGATGGCCTGAGGGAGCCGTGGAGATGGAACTGTGGTGGCCGAGAACGGCTCTGGGGACAAGCGAGAGGCTGGGGACATTGCTGAGAGCAGCCTGGAAGCCCCCTCCCCTTAATTAAGAGCACTCGTGAGAGCTACCGGAGCCAGTGGTCCGTGTGTCCATGTATGGGCAGGGTATGGCGCAAGGGGGACAGCCGCTGCTGCCTCGGGCCTCTCGTCGGGGAAGGAAGGGCCCAGCCTGGGGGGAGCATGGGGTGGGTGCAGGCACAGCTTCACCCCCAAGCTCCCAGCTCCAGGTGCCAGTCAGGCCTTGGCTGTGGGGTTTGGGGCTCCCCGTGACGCAGAAGCACGGGTGGGCCGGCTCCTGGGTGGCTGCACATCCCTGCCGAGCCCCCTGCAGCACCAGAGGCGTGTACTGCAACCAGTTTTATCCCTTGCACCCCCCGCAGCCCCAACTAGGCGCTGACCCCTTTTCTTGACACCCCTCAGCCCACCCCCCCAGGGCTCCCAGTGTGGGGAGACTCCGCACACCCCACCAGCACTTTTGCTGTGGCTGCAGCTCCCTCCTCGCCCGCCCTGGGGAAGAGGTGGTGGCCAGATCCAGCAGTGCGTTGCGGTCAGGAACGGCTCTGCCTGAACACGCTCAGGTGCCAGAGCCGGAGCAACAGGGCTGAAGGCACGCGTCAGCTGGATCTTCATGCACGAACCACTTGCAGCTGCTGGAGAACCGGCCCTTCGCTGGGGAGCTGGTCCTCGATAGCCGCGTTTGGCTCAGGGACGCGACTGCCAGCCGTCTCGGCGCAGGCAGCAGCGGGGCAAAAGCCTGGCAGCAACAATCCCCGGGACTGGGGCGCGCACAGACCCCTGGGTTTACCGTGGGGCTGCCCGTGAGCCGCACCAGCAGCTGCGGGGACCTGGCCGAAGGCAGCTGCTGGCCAGCCGGCTGCCACACGCAGCTCAAGTGCGGATTTCTTTGGCATCCTCGGCAAAGGCAGGGAAGCGGGGCACAAACGATGGTGCTGGCAGCTGCCGTGAGGCTGGAGGGAAGTGAGAGGACTTTGGGGGGGGGGGTGGGTCTGGGCCAACTGGCACTCGACACAGGTTAGCACAGAGAGAGTAGCTGCTCCAGCCAAGGGTTGAATATTTCCAAGGCTGGAACCCTCCCTCTCCCTGTGCCAAGTCTTTCCTAGTATTCACCGGAAATTTCCCTTGCCAGTTGCCCCCATTGCCTCTTGTCCTGTTGCCCAGTACCTTCATGAACTGGGCTCCCTCTACAGAGGCAGCTGAGCAAACCCCACTCCCTCAGACTTTCCTCATCCACCACGGGCTCCAGCCAGTCTGGCAACCTTTGCTGGACAAGGGTGGCCCCAGCCCAGTTTGTAGGTGTGCTCCCCCCTCTACCCACAGGACAATCTTTTCTCTGCAACACCCAACCCGCCTGGGGGCTCGCAGGGACCTTCCCAAACCCACAGACACCATCAGCAAGCAAAGACTTAAGGCCAGGCAGTGAATACGTAGTGCCAAAAACCTGTATTTATTCAGGGAGACCGTATCGAGCCCAGGCCGGCTGCAGTAGCAGCACCCTGTGTCCTGCTGCCCTCCAGCCAGCACCCCTCACTAGGGGCTGACACCCCACCAAGCAACTGCCTCCAGCCCCACTCTTGCTGTCAAACTGGGTGCAGTTTGGGCCTTGCTCCCATGTTCTGTCACCCATGGAGACACTCCTACATTGCCCACAACCATAAGACCTGGCTTCCTCCCCGAGGGGGAGACACCCTGGTATGCTCCCGGCAGCCACAAAGTGCTCCCCGAGATGTGAGGGACTGTGACAGAACCCACCACCAGCTTGGCTGAGCAGAGCAGCGCTTCCACCAGGCTTTGGCTCAAGAAACTGCACAGCCACTTTTTCCACCCAATCTCAAAAGAAGGGGGCCCAGGAGACATCAGAGAAGAGCAGATGGGTGCCTGTTTGTGCCTGTTCTCTCGCACCCCTCTTAACACACCGTCCCCATCACGCCTCCAGTCGCAGCTCTGCTGAGCGTTAGGAGGCAGCAAACTTCTGCCGGATGAGTCTGTACCTGAGCAGCTCCTGCTCGGAGACTGACGGCTGCAACCTCGCAGCAGCCTGCAGGAAATCTTCCATGGTCAGGATAAGAGCAGAGCTCTCGGTATCCAGCCCTGCATGAGAGAAAGAACAGGAAAAGGCTGAGAGCCAAGCACAGGGGCAGCTGGCAAGATCCAACAGCACCCTCTCCAGCCACCATAAACTGGAAGGAAATCCTGTGTCTCTCTCTCTCCTTCCCGCTGCGGCCAAGCACTGGAGGTGGAGATCATCACATCTACAGAAACTGCCTGCCAGTAACCCAGAGCCTACCATTCAGACGCAGTCCCAAAGCCGTCGAGGTTCTTCTCACACAGCCCAGTTACCAGTAGTGGTAACTCTCCTCTCTGCCCCCGTGCTGGGCTGCCCCAACACATGGAACAGGTAGGGGCTGGGCTCCTACCTTCCTCAATCCATTCCACCTTGCGTTTGACGGCGCACATCATGGCATCTGAGCACAGGGCATAGAGGTCTGCTCCTGTCAGCTGAGCCGGGCATTTTTCTAGGACGGTGGTGAGGTTCACGGATTGATCCAGGTTAAACCTGCCAAGAGAGAAAACTGCAGGTGTAAAAGCCACAGAAGAAAACAGACCAGGAGATACGCAGCAGCCAGCGTGACTGGGCAGGAGGAATCGGAGGCCCCACGTTTAGCCACGTGTGGACTGTGCTCTGCATGCTCCAAAAAAAAAATCAAAGGGGTTGGTTGGTTTGTTTTTTCAACACAGTCACTTCTCTTTGAATCATCCCCGCAGCAAGGTCCTCTCACCTGCTAAGCAGGATGAAAGATAATTTCTCTGAGTGAGAGCTCAAAGTTAAGTGCTCCACATGCCTGGGAACAGCCTACAGCCAGGGCTGGATAAGAACATGTTTAATTACAGACGGTACAAACCACTGTAACACCAAACCATCCCATCAGAGCCACGCTGCAGACAGCGAGCCTCCTTCAGCACGATAAACAGCATGGTGCTGGAGGGCACGACTGGCAGGCCACATGGTGTGAAAAGATGCTCGCAGCCAGCCCACGCTCTCGCCTCTCCTCCTAGCTTATCGTCAAAGGCAGCAGCAATCACAGCTATCCATGACAAAGTCCCTGAAGAGGCAGCTGTGTTGGGTGGTACCTCTGCGTCTGAATTGCAGGGCTTGCCTCTCTCCCTCCAGAGACGCTCTGAGGAGCCCAGAGCAGTTGGGGAAGCAGCCAAACCCCGCTGCTCGGTGATCCCACACAACCAGTGTTTGGGAAAGAGACACAGAGCACGGGCTGAACACCCCACAGCATCGCAGGAGGAGAGGCAGTGAGACGAACGGAGCTGCCCTCACCCTCAGACCCGCAAACAGCAGATGTGCTAGGGGAACTCTTGCGGGAAGCAAACGGGAGCTTCCTGCCATGCTGCTGTGCCACAGTCTCATCACACTGTTAGGATCTGGCTGAGCTCTTAAAAAAAAAAACACGTGGGCACGGTGACAGGAGAATTCGTACCAACCCTCCACTTGGACAGCCAGCTGAGCTGCTCCCATCTTGTAGGAAAACCAGTCCCAGTTCTGCTTCTGGAAGTTGCCCCATCCTCTTCCCCTACCTGCTGGCTGTGGGTTAGTGACTCAGGTGCTCCCCAGGGCTCAGACATGAAGCCGAGCTGGAGCACACTACGCATCAACCCCAGGAAGACTGCAACTCATTGGAGGGTGGTGGAAGGCTGCTGCGAGAGAACAGGGTCACTCACTTCCTGGTGATGGCACTCAGCACCTGCAGCTGTGACTCCCGGTCTTCATTTATGCCCACATAGACCAGCTTGTCAAACCTGTCAGCAGAGAGGAGAGATGGTCGAGATCGAGCCAAGACAAACTTGCCACTGGTGCTCAACCCTGTGCACCAGAAACTGAAGGGTGGCCCTGGGGCAGCTCCTTTTGCTGCCAAGTTCATGGATGATACAAAGCTTGAGGGGGGGGAAAGCAGTCAATGTGCTGGAGGGCAGGGCTGCTCTAATTCCTCCCACCAGTTTGGTGCCACAGCACCTGCTGTACTGCTGGGGCAATAACCAGAGTGGTAAGGGATAACTATCTTGTGCTGCTGCTACAGCCATAGGCACTGGCCTCCTCCTGGCTTCCTATCTCCTCCACAAACCAGGGCCAGGGGGCTTTAGGAACAGTCTCTGTGGAGGGAACATGGTGGGGACACAATCCAGCTCATCACTGCCTGAGGAGCTCCGGTGAACTACCCTGGGAGCAAGGCAGGTAAGATGCGACATACCTGCCCGGCCGGAGCAGAGCTGAGTCCAGGAGGTCAGGCCTGTTTGTAGCTCCGATGACAAATACGTCTCTGGTGGAATGAAGACCATCAAGCTCAGCCAGGAGCTGCGAGACAACTCTGCAGGGAGCAAGACAGGACTCTCACAACTAGGCCTTGGTGAGTAACCCACTGTCACCCTCAGCCACCAAATGAAAAGAGGAAACAAGCAAGGCCACTGGCAGGTCCATGTCTTGGACTTCAGCTCTTATTTCTCTTCCCTGAAGAGCCCTGACACAGCCATCCGGACTTCTCCGTTTGACCGTAGCCAGTGACCATGCAGCTCATTGCAAAGTGAGTGCAAACCCCTGGTACCAAGACAGTCCTTCAGGGTGAGACTGCCCTGTCAGTCCATGCCGGGGACACCCTGGCAAGCCAGTGACACTGCCAACCGGTCCTCAGGGCGGTGAACGGCACACGTTGCAGATCTAGTTCTGCAGCCACGGGGCTTAAGCTGGTCTGGCAGCACAGTACTTCAGTGCTGCACAGACCTGGAACGGGGATATCTCCACCAGGTTCTGGGATCACCCGAGGTGACAAACAGACACCATACCCAGCCCCTTCCAGAGCTGCTGGTTTGCGTGTGTGAAGATGGACGCCGGGGGCACATGGTGTCACTGGAAAACTCTGCAGAACCCCTCATGGATGGAGAGGAAGATTGGATGGGGACTATCAGCTCAGCAGAAGAGGCCTGGGGGAAATAACCCTGTTTCTGGGTATCTCCAAACTGTACATAATTTGCTCCTACCAGAGGCAGCTGAAAGGTTTCCCACCGCAGGGAAACAGCAACTAATAGGAGGAGAGCACGGCAGGGGTGTGAAGGATGACCTTGGAGAGGCCAAAGGGAGCAGCTGGCAGCCACAGAAGCAGCTGGAAGAGACTCTGTCTTAACCAAATGTTTGCACAACAGGCTTGGGCAATCGGGAATCTGTGGCAATGCAAACAGCAGTACTAATGTCCAGAGAGAGGAGACAGGCCATGCAGAGGAGCTGAAGGGAACAGGGAGGGAAAAAGTAGAGAAAGATAGTGGGGACGGACTCTGCCTCACAGGGCAATCCTGTGCATGCCCCCAACTCAGGCAGGTATGCTGCTCTCCCAAGGATGCATGATGCTCACTCACCTGTCCATGACACCCCCTGAATCTCCACTCCGTCCACGGCTGGGGGCCAGGGAATCCAGTTCATCAAAGAAGATAATGCAGGGAGCAGCTGCCCTGGCTTTGGCAAACACTGGGAAGAGACAGCACAAAAGATGAGAAAGACCTGGAGGAGCAGTCAACAGCAACAGGACCTGCTACATCACCAGCAGGGAAGAGCTGTGGATGGAAACCAGCTCCCCACTGCCTCACCACCACCAACTGCTCCTGCCTGAGGGGCTCAGTGGGAGCAGGGACAGGCAGCACCTAGCACGACGGGCCCCGAGGCTCAGCTGTTGCCTCTGAGGGGCTGCTGTCCCATCAGGAACACCAGGGACAAGAGTGACAGGAGCAGAGAGAGCAGGAGGGGAAGCTGCACTGCGGCAGGGAACAGACTGGGTGTAGGAGACAGTTGGGTTCATGCCCTTGTGGGCAGCTGTGGGTAGAAGTTGGGAAGAGTAGTTCAAGCACTACCTCCTTCCCTCCAGCACCACAGAAAAGCCCTATCTTCCCCCATGCAGGAGCAAGATGCATCTCCTCACCATTACGCACGTTCTCCTCGCTTTGCCCAACATACATGTTGATGAGCTCTGGCCCTTTCACACTGTGGGGCAGGGAGAAGAGGATGCCAGTTAGAGGATGCCCATCCACTGCCAGGAGAAAGTCAGTCCCAGTGCGTGACCCCCCCACTCTTCACCTAAGGAACGTCATGGCACATGTGGTTGCCACAGCTTTTGCCAGCAAGGTCTTCCCTGTCCCTGGAGGCCCGTACAGCAGCAGACCAGAGCGGCAGAGACCCAGTGACAGCAGCTCCGGGTGCTCCAGGGGCAACTGGATAGTGTCCAGGATCTCCTTCTTCACCTCCTGGAGCCCACCAACATCCTGCCAGGACACAGAGGGGATCTGCCAAGAGAGGGAGAGTACCTGTGAGCACTTCTTCCTGAGCCCCAAGCATGCCTGGGCAGCTCTTCGTCCAGTGGGCTACTAGTCATCAGCCCCTCAGGCCATCAGCTGTGTCTGGCTATGCAGCAAGTCAGCCCCACGCTGCACTGCCCAGCCATCCCAGCTGTAGGATCCCCCCGCATCCACATTTCCTCTCTCCTGAGCTTTGCAATGGGGAAAACAAACTGCACATGTCCCTAGGCAAGCCTCCATTGCACCTCGTTTCACTTGTCAGCAAAACTACCCTGGAGAAAGTATCTGCCAGGGTTGCCTGCAGCTTTGTGGGGAGAGAGCCCTGCTGCAGACAGCCCTTGGGACACATGAAGGAAGGTAAAAATAAGAAAGGAAGGAAAAAAAAAAAAAAAAGGATAAAAAAAGAAAGCCGGACCTAGCAATTATGAGCTACTTGTGTTCAGGGCACCTTGTCCCCCAGGGTGGCGAGGGCTTCACACCAGAGTGACAAAACCTGGGCTACTAGGACCTCTGTTGTGTGAAGGAAGATGTGAAAGAGAGATATCCTGGAGGACGCCGTACAGAAAACTAGCTGCTTTTGAAAGCGGGGGGGATGCAAGAACAAAGTCCATGGATGCTTACAAGAAATAGATAGGGATGGGGTCAACTGCAAACACGCAAGGGATCATTGCAAAGACAGGAAAGACAGCAAACTTGAGAGGGGTGAGCCATGCCACTTTAGTTATTTTATGCTGAGCAAAACAATCTCAGAGGATGCTGCTGCTCTGCTCACAGCTTTAGAAATAGCAGGAATGCGACAGTCTGCATGACAGATCCTCCTGAGAGTCAGAGCAGCTCTCCCGGGAACATGCAGAGAAAGCAAAGCCCCAAAACACTTCCCCCCAGCTGCTGGCTGGGTGGGCAACAGGTGCCAGCACAAACGGAGAGCTTAAAAATAGGCTAGAGCAAAATTCTTTCCCCCTCAGCCAGTTTGGCTCTCCTTCCTTTGCTACTTGAGATGATGTTATCTCATGCTCTTTCTCCAGCTGTCCAGCAAGTCCACCAGGAAAATCAGGTCAGACAAGATAAGGATTTCCAGGGGAAAAAAAAAAAAAAAAATCTTTTAAAGCAACAGGTCACAGACCCTCCTTCTTCAGCATCGATGAATGGAAGAGTTGCCCTCTCCCCTGCACTCTTGCTTATACTAGCTAGAAAAAAGCTCTACAGACATCAGCACAGGAGCTGGAAAACTGCAGCAAGGCTGTTTCCAGGGGAGAACATCATAAGTCTAGGACATGTTGCAGACACTGCCAGCAGCTGGAGGTTTGAAATTAGTTCTTTCTAGGAGCCTCAAGATGTAACTGCAAACAAATGTGTGACTAACCAGAAAATGCAAGCAGGGAACTGAAAGTTATGTATGTTGAGAGTATCCGGGTTTGCTAATGGGCTTTCTGAACCACAGCCAATTACTAAGAAATTGATAAAGGATTGTAAAATACAAATAAAATTACCTCCCATTCACACAGTTCACTGCCGAGCACACTCTGTTTATTATTTGTCTTATAGCAAACTTGGCAAACACGCCTCAAAGCAGAGCTCATTTCAGTCTCTAGTAAATTTATGAATGAATTAAGTCCCGGAGTAGCTCCTGGATGATGACACCAGCAAGGTGTCATCCTGCTAGGGCAGGACTGCAAGTGGGCGGTTGGGGAAGGCGCCAGAATAACTGCTCCAAGGCCAACGTTTCCTGTCCTGTGCTGAGCTCAGTCGTTTGCACTCGAGGGCGTGGAGAAGGGGCTCCGATCGCTTTGCTTGGTCCAAACACCACATTAACCAGCAAAAACAGTCACTTCAAATGCTGTTTCCCTGGGTGCCAAGCTGCCAGAGGTGGATCACGCCCCTCCCGAGAAGCTGACTCTGCTGGTGTTCTCTGACACCCCATGTCCCTTTCCCTGAAGAACCCCCAAGCTCTTCAAACTGCCCAGCTGTCAGAAAAGCCTGTGCCAGCTCGAGCAGTGTCCAAGGTCAGGGATCGAGTATAAGGCTTCTCACACGTGGGGCAGCTTGTGCCTCAGCCTCTCTGTTCCCATACGTCAGGTGGCTGGAGAGACCTCAGCGAGGCTGCCAGGCTGCAGATGCCTTTGCCTCTCGAAAGGCTGAGCTACACAGCTGGCACTCTTACGGCACTAGCCAATTGAGCGGTCTCCAATTAGAGCAGCAAGGGCTTTCCTGACCAAATTCAAAGCCAAGAGGGTGAAAAGCACTAGTGGGGGAAAGCCCACAGTGGGACTGTTTCCCACCCAAGGCTGGGGGAATACGTGGAAGGACATAGCAGGAAGTGTCATGCCAGAACACAGCCCCGCCTGGTGGGGTCTGCGAGAGGTATCTTGAGCCATAAAGCTCTGGAGAACCTACCCCCCTTCCTCTGCCCCAGCATCCTACCTTCGGGGCTCCCACTGCCTGCGAATGGGCGTCGTGCAGCTGGTCCAAGGCAACACTAAAATCCTCCTCAAGCACTGGGAACCCAGCAGTGCAAAAATCTCTCTCCACTTCCTCGCTCAGTCCGCCTGGAAAACTGGTGAGGAAAGAGAAGGGAAGGACTCAGGCTCTGCCCCACTCCTGGCATTACCAGGCTGGCTGCAGCCCCTGCCCTCTCCCGCCTCCTGCCCTGTTGCCTGTGCTACCTCAAGGCCTGGATGCGGGTACAAGCAGCCCGGCTGCTGTGGGACAACAAGGCACAGAAATCTCCCAGCACAAAACCCTGTGAATGCGGAAACAAACAGCATCAGTTCAGTCCCTGACCATAGCTCCAGCTAGGCCATTAAAGGTGTATGGGGAAAAATTCCTCGCAGAGCTGTTCTTTGAGCTTCTGTGCCCTACTTAAAGGCTCTAGCTTCTTTTTTTTCTATTGGCTCTGTCTTCTAGCAGAGCTGAGCATCAGCCAACACCTCTGCAAAAGGTGTGGAGTCCTTAGGCACTAGAAATCTGCAGTTAAAGCTGATGTCTGAGGACCAGGGGTAACCACTGAAGAAGTTGACTGGGCTGTGGGAATTGCCCCCTTTCTCCATGGCCAGGTAGGGAAGGTTGGCCCAGCATTGCTGGCCTGCCCAGCTCCACATGCTGCTGTGGTTTCACTCACTGCAGTCCTGCGGGCCAGCTTGGATAGGCTGACTTCTTTGCCCAGAGGTAGACTGGCAGTCAGCATGCTCAGCATCAATCGCCTCTGCTCTTCTGAAGGGGCTGCGATTTTCACCTCGTGAAGAAAAGCGGTCTGCACATCTGTAGGAACATCCTGGGGCTTGCAGGTTGTGCCGATCACCAGGACGGCGTGGCTGTTGATAAAAGGGGGACAGCACATGGTCTCAGCTCTATGGAAGCTTCCCTCTTACACTGCCATCACCCACACGAAGTCACTCTCCAACGGCTAGCCTTTCCTCTGAGAAATGCACACATATTGGCCAAGGCGTCTTGCAGCCGCTCTCCTCCAGCTTGCCCTTGAACTGCTTTGTGAGCTCTGTCTCCAAGTCAAGGCCCTTCAAATGACATCTTATTTCTTCACTTGATGTCTCCCTCCCTGCGCCCCAGTACTTGTCATCAGCCTCAAGATTCCCCCGGGGTGCAGCTCCCTTCTGGGGCCTCTGCGACCCTTGGCATGCCTCACAGGAAACACGCCAGGTTTGCTCATCCGAACTACTCAGAAACCAGCTTCAGACAACGAAGCTTCCTGAATCCCTCTGACACTAAGCTGGAAGAACAAGGGCCCTCTGAAGTAAACAAAACAAGCCTTGGGACAGACTCCACTGGATTAAAAATAAAACAGGGCAGGTTAGCAATCAGTCACCTTGGTGTAACGGTGACTGCTGCCCTAGGAAAGGCAGAAGCAAACAATCACCTCAGATGCCCACAGCAAACGTGCAAGGTGCATACCTCAGTGCTGGGTCTCTGTCCAGGAGCAGCTGTCTCAGAGTAGCAATGACCCTGGCGTCCTCTCCTAGCCTGTCCCGGTCTCTGCCAAGCACCTCGATGTCTTTCAGCAGGAGCACACACGGATGACACTGCTGGGCCTGGGCAAAGGCCATCTGTACTTTCTCCTCTGTGGCTCCACTGGTGTCACTGCACAAACTAACGCAATCAACCTGTGAGACAGACCACACAACACACAGCCTGCAGCGGTTGCAACATGGACAGCTGGGGTCCCAGCTGGACCTGGGACCCAGGACAACGTTCACTTCCACAAAGCTCTCCACAGGCAACTCAACAGCTGAAAGGAGATCTAAGTGGATGTTTCCTAGAGACATATTCAGGATATATTCAAAATAGACACATTCAGGACTCCCTGGCATGGAAAAAATGGGTGTTTCTTGCTTCTCTGCAGGAGGTGGGGGGGGCAGGAGGGTCTTGTCTGAAAAAGGTGAGGCCAAGGGACCGGAGAAGTCAATACAGTGGGTGTCACGGCTCAGCAACACAAGCTGGAAGGGATGGGAGAGCTGTGGAAGAGGCCAAGACAGGGAGAACAAGGTGTCTCAGAGGAACAGTGCAAAGAGCGCAGGGGGAGACTCAGGAAACTGTTCAACCCAGTGCTGCAAAGGCTCAAAGTGCAAGAGGAAGGTAGAAAGTAAGGGGCGGGGTTGGGGGGGGGAAGTTAGAGGTGGCTAGAGGCCCAGACACTGTTTACAAAGCTAACACTTGATGAAGTTATCCAAAAGGGAGAGGTGACTGGTGAGCCTCAAACAACAGCTTGAACACTGCTGGGGCAGTGCTGCCTCCTGGTGCTGCGAGGTTATGCAGGGAGAGCCAAACCATCTCTGGGATTCCCTGGACCTCATCCTGTAAGCATTGCAGTTAAGTGAGAAAAGGAGGGGAGAGTGTAAAAGCTGGGATAGGAGAATAAGATGGACAGCAAATACCTCTGGCTTCAAAAGTAAGAGCGTTAGTCTTTAAAAGCAGCACACAAGGCCAAAACCAGAGCTGTAGCCTTGCACATCACACTAGAACCTGAGGCCACCTGCGAGGACACGGCAGTGCCACAGTGCTCCCAAACACATTCTGTACGTGGACCTGAAGGTACTGTGAAGTCTCTACAATCTTGTACTGGAGCCAAGAGCTACGGCACATCTGCAGAAGAGTAAGAGCTCAGCACTGCTAAGGATCATGTCCAGAAGATGAGCTGCACAGCACCTGGCCAAGGCTGTATCCACCTCCCCCACTGACCCACTCTTATAGCTTTACTTGGGTAGAAAAGAACAGTTACAGAGAGTCATGTCAACTTAACAGGACACAACCTCTAAATAGAAGAAGAAAACCCAAATATCCAAAATGCTTAGCTTGTTTTCTATGAGCTTACTCTAAAAATACCCACAAAAAGGAATAAGCCTGTTTTCTTTCCACAAAAAGGAACCTTCCTGCTCTCTTCTTTCCACCTTTATTCTTCTTCCAAGTCACAAAATGGCTTGGCTTGGAAGGGACCTTAAAGATCATAGAGTTCCAACCCCACTTTCCACTAGACCAGGTTGCTCAAAGCCCCATCCAACCTGGCCTTGAACACTTCCAGGGATGGGGCACCCACAGCCTCTCTGGGCAACCCGTTCCAGTGTCCCACCACCCTGAAGTCCTTTCAGAGTTTCAGAAACTCTCCTAGAAAAATCACCATGTGACTTCCAATCCCCTCACTT
The DNA here is from genome assembly GCA_027564655.1 of Leptodon cayanensis. Taxonomy (NCBI): domain Eukaryota; kingdom Metazoa; phylum Chordata; class Aves; order Accipitriformes; family Accipitridae; genus Leptodon; species Leptodon cayanensis. The sequence goes on from JANXJC010000056.1 coordinate 20,532,671, forward strand.
TTGCAAACGTAACTCTACAGATTCAAAGAGATTAAAGCATTTGCAGGATACACCCCAACTGTCAGAGTGAACAAAAAAAAAGGCATGCAGAAGGAAAATAGTATTTCTAACAAGTCTTGGTGCCCAGAAGCTCTGGTGCTGAACAGAACCAGGGCCTAGACCTCATTTTGGCCATGAAGCTTACCCAGTACAGCCACAGCCATAAGAACATAGGAACGGCTGTACTGGTTCAGACCAAGAGTCCATTTAGCCCGCTATTTTGTCTCCAAGCATGCCCACAAGCAGCTGCTTAAGAAAGAATAAGATCAGGCTAAGGACATATAACCCTCTCCCCTCAGTACTCTTCCAGGCACCTACCATGCCCACTGAAAGGGATTTTCCCAATCAGATGTGGTTTCCTAACAGTAAATTTATCCTCCAGGTACTCTCACCTACACAAAGAACCATCTCCTTTATCTTGCCTGTTCCCACTAGCTTCACCTGACAGCCCCAGACCTCGTGCTGGCACAGAGAAAAGCAAACAGCTTCCACTCTCTGCTGACCGCTCAAGATCTTGTAAACCTTTATCAAACTCTCACTAAGTTCACTATTTTTCAAGCTGAAGAGCCTGTTCGGCTGTTCATCACACAGAAACTGGTCTAGACCCCTGATCTTCCCCAGTGGCCTCCTCTGAATTTTTCCAGTTCAGCTTTACGCTTTTGTGATGGGGAGACCAGAACTGTGCACGATATTCAAGCTGTGGCAAGACACAGATCTGCACAGCAGCAGCACCTACACCCGAGTTTGTTTCCTAAAATATGACCTGATTTTTTACATAAATGGAGAACAGAGCCCAAGTTTTCATAGAACCATTGACATAAACCCAAATTCTTGATATTGACTGGTGGCAGTCAGCCTGAAATCTATCATTTTCCATGTAAAACCAACTGCAGTGAACTTTACCTGCCATTTCACTGCTCAGTCACTTGGTCTCATAAAAGCTCTCCTCTAGCCCAAGAACAGTCTGTCTCCCTTTTCTCTTACCTTTAATAACTTAGTTATCAACAAACCATCACATCACCGTTCACCCCCTTTCCCAGATTGTTTCTGAGCTCCCAGTGCAGATGCCTGCAGAGCTCCGCTGCTGATTCTAAAGACCCACTGACTACTCCCATCCCACTCCCAACCTTTAACCAGCACTTTATCCATGCCAGGACCTTCACTCACATCCCACTGCCACTCAGTTTCCCAAAGAGCCTTTTCAAAAGCCAAGTAGACTCTGGTGGTCAAGTTACCTTCCCCATATGCTTGGTAACAAGCAAGTTACCAAGGTAACAAGTAACTTTCTGAAGGTTTACAGGACAGGACTTCCTGTTGCAAAAACTACATGGATTCTTCATGACTAATGAAGTCATCCCAGAGTGTGCTAACTCTGTCCTTCACTCTAACCTCTACAGGTTTGTGCCTCTTGAAGAATCCTTGTTTTCAGCGACTGCTCTTTCCCTGCTGTTCATCTGTTTTGTCTTCCCTTTACTTTTCTCAAGCCCATCCCACCAGTATGATCTATGCAGTGTGCTCATGTTGTGGTGCAGCGTCACTCATTCACCTCCACAGCAGATGTGACACTTGGCCAATTCTTTCTAAAGAAACCTCATTTTGATGTTGTTCCCCTTTCAGAAGCCAAGCACTGCTATGGAAGAGTTGGTGGCTTTTTTGCTCTCAGGGCAGGGTGATGGTGAATGTGAACACAGTTACAGGGCAACTCTTCTACCAGCCGTGAGATTTTGAACCAGATCTGACACACATGCTGTTATCAAACCAAGGGCTGCATTTCTTTTCTAGGCTTCCCACCCAGCTAGAGAAGATCTCACCATCATCTCTGCCTCACTTTCCAACACGCCTTTTGCCCAGGCTATGCAGGGACAACTGAAAACACCCAATGCCACTGCAATTCTGGCCCTCATCACCTCTCCAATTTCTCTTGGTATATTTTAGTTACCGCCACCTTCTGGGGTACAGTATCAACTCAATGTCCTACCAAACAACAGGAAGTTAGCCTGCTGAAATACAACTGTGTATTGCAGTATCTGTAAAGTATATCAGACTGACAGCAATAATAGCAAGAGCCAGTAAAGAAAGGTACAAATGCATGCCCTGGGCCAAGAGATCTCTAAATCACTGATTTTGGAGTGCTGGAGGGTACATGCCAGAGGAAACATCTTTTCATGCTTATGCTCTTTTCCTGAGCATCTGTTTCCAGCCAGTCTCAGAGAGGGGCCAGGGGGCTAGTCAGACCTTTAGGCTGATCCAAACAGTTGCTCTGAGGTTCGGCCCACCAGCAGTCATAATCCGTACCAGCAGGAGCTGCTAAGCTCAGCATACTCAGACTCCTTTTGTCTGCATGTGCGCATGGGAGCAGCTTCTGGGTAGGTTCATGTCACGGTTGCAACAGGGGTGTTGGTATGGCTAACTTAAAGAAGATTTCCATAATTCTTTGTATGTTGTAAATCCACCAATCAACAGACCGCAGTGGGAATTACCTTGAAGAGGTGGAGGTTGAGGCAGCTACACGCAGCTCTGACAGCCATCAGCTTCCCACTGCCGCTTGGCCCCGAGAGGAGAACGCTGCCGGCCCCGCTCAGTGCACTTGCCCTGTAACACAGAGGCAGTTCTCTCAGTGACTGGGGAGCAGGGTCCCAGCTCTCCCGGAGCTCGCTAGAAGGAATTCTAACCCACCGACTGTTCAGGTGAGGCCGAAGAGCATCACAGAGCTGCTTCACGACATCAGAAAGTCCAGCAGGAGACAAACTGCTCCAGAACTCGTGGCTGTTATAGGCTGGGGCAGATGGGACAGCATTGTTTGTTGAACCCACCTGCGAGGAAGGGAAAACAGCACTCTGTGGAACACCGCCTGAGAAAAGACAGGTACCAAGTGACAAAGTCTGTCCCGAAACACCATTTTTCAATGGCAGGAGACACAAGCCTCCACAGGCGCCTTTGTCATCTGTAGCGCAACCTCAGCCTCAGATCTCCTGTACACCCTCCCTGCTCTCCACTGACATCTTACCAGATAGAGAGAGGTGTTCTGGGTGTCCACCAGGTAACCCTCAGACTGCTCGCCTTCCACCATGCCTAAAATCTTCCTCACTTTGAAGTAAAGCTCTGGCCACCTAAGGGAAAAACAAGCAGTCTAAATTGTTGAGTCAAGATCTTGAAGGCAGGAAGAATACAGCTGTCAACAAGAAGACAGCTGAAAGGTACAGATAAGCAGAGATACTCTTGCCCTCTCCCAGGATGCACATGGATCCTTTACGGACCCCACTGCGCTGTCTGGCCAGACAGACCAACAGGGCTGTCCACAGTTACAGCTTCTGCTGGTGGCTTCAGTCCACAAGTACAGCTGTACTAACCTTATTTCATCTAAGAGCTCAAGACATTCTTTTTTTCTGCCATTGTTTCCTTCACTACAGCTCCACAGAGATTCACTTGCAGTGTATAAAACCTTACAGCACAGAGTCCTCTAGGCTGCAGACTAGGACTCACCCAAATACCATGAGAGCCTTACAAGCATCCTGTCCTGGACACCTTGCAGAAAAAACGTTTCTTCCCACACTGATATTCCACTGGACAAATTAAGGGATCTGCAGAGGTCTCCTCCAGGATTTTCTCCACCCTCTGAATAACTGTACCACTTGCACACCAACACAGTTCCAAGCTCTTTAGGTCTCATGAACTCTGCTGCCTTCTCTAGTTTGCCACATGGCTAATATATAAGTCCACAAATGGAAGACTTGTGCCTCCTATGGTCCTGCCTCCCTCTGAGAAACAGCCTAGAAAATACTCATTGTAGTAGTGCTATAAAACTACTGAATTTTCAGATACATAGGGGAGCTAATCAGTGTTAACAACGTGTCGCTGGTGCATCCTGCATGAAACAATTTAAGACAATTCTTCACATCACATGCTTCGGTTACCTGTGGCAGCTCCCTCAGTGACACAGCTGAAGCACTTATATTAACGCCAGCCAAATCCCACTGCAAGCACCTGATACAAAGCACTCTGATACAAAGGTGACTTTCTCTCATTTAGCACAGAACTGTTTCAAAGCCATATAAGCAAAACCAAGAAAGGCAGAATTAGTGGCCAAACAGAAAGTTATTCTAACATGAACTGTAAGGGCTTATATTCACACTTTGTTGTTTGTCACACGTTGACATGTCCAACTTCCACTTTGCTGTCTTTAAGTGTGGCGATGGCTGTCCTCAGGCCACCCCTTCCTCCTCTGCATTCTTTTTCCCCATCAGTGTTTCTCTCCTTTTCCTTTCTTCCCTCCGTGACTATTTGAGTGAGCTAAGGGAGGCCTCCCTCTTAGCTGCAGCCCTCCATAATCCAACAAAAACATTTCCCTCGTCCCCCTAAAATAAGAGGCAGATAAACTCTAAACTCCAGGGACAGAGGAGAATGGAATAAACTGTCTCGTTTCAAGAGAGTCAATACTGGAAAAGTATCTCTTCTCTTGCAGTATCCATGTAATAGAGCCACAGTTTGTTGCCACCTACCTTAGGAATTTGTCTGCATTGACTTCTAAAAACTCAGCATGTCCAAATGTTGGAACACATAGGATGTCTCCCTCCTGGACAAGCCTACAAAAAAAACCCAGGGAGTTTCACCAGTGAAAGAGAGTAAATCCTGCCAGTTGCGTGTCCTCCCTGCCCCATACCACATGCATTTTTAAAGAAAAGAATGTAGCTATTCACACCGACTCACTCCTTTCCTGAAAACAAAACTATAAATAGCCACTTCAAGATTTAGCATGTGAGTAGGCGTATCCAGACTACTAAGGGGAACCTTCTGGAAACAGTACAGAAGATGAATGCTATTGAAGAGCATCTCTTCCGGACAAAATAGCCTCCTGATCCCTGGAACGGCTGAGTATAATTCCACCAGCAAGCCTTGACAGCCAAATGAAAAAGGCTCGGGGGCAGGTGTCACAAGAGAATATTGCAACAAATCCAGTTCCCCGATTAATCAATTTTGTTCAAAGCTGAAAACTGGGGTTACGAACGTGCCCCAGAATGGAGGTTTGTGGGCAGCACTTGGGAGCCCTCAGCATTGGACAGTAGACCACAAGGGAGGATACTCGAAGACGACTGCCAAAGGACAGGACAAGAGGCGTTGCATGCAAGCGAAGCATAAGCGGACATTCTAAAACTACTCGGCGTCTGCGTTAAGGTGTTGATTAGGCACATCATCAGCATGTATCAGATCCGGGCACTGCAAACGCAGAGCGAGGGCGCGGGCGCATCTCGTGAATACACGCCACGAACAGAAACGCATCTGCTCCCCGCGCAGCGGCTCACCGGGGCGTTTCGAAGTGCTTGTAAAGAAGCTGGTCGTAGCTTCCCCGGGCGCTGTAGGCCGGCGAGCAGACGATCTCTAGGTGCAGCTCCTTGGCGAAGGGGGGAACGGATAAGACGGACCGGCTGCCTTTCCCATCTGCTGCGCCGGATCTCTCGTACCTCTGCAGAAGGGTAGAGGACACACGGTCGGAGCCCGCCGCCACCGTGGCCAGCCCCCAGAAGCCTCCGTGTCCTCCGGCCCCCGACTCACCCGCAGGCGAAGCTGAGCGGCGGCGGCGGGCTCGCAGCCCAGATTGAAGGCCAGGGCAGGGGCCAGCAGTGCTGTCCCGTCAACCGGGCCCCGGCGGGCGGCCCGTGGATACTCCCAAGGCGGCGGGCGGGCCAGCAAAGCCGCCAAGTGCTCACGACCCGCTCCCTCGGCGCCCACCCTTACCCACTCCCCTTGGAAAAGCCCCAGCGCCAGCAAACCCCGTCGGCTCACCCACACCTCCACCCCTCCACCGCCCGTTCCGCCGCCGGGGACCGCCCGTAGCACCGCCTCCCCCCCCGCCGCGCTCTTCCCGGTCCCGGTGCCGGTACCGACCCTCCAGCTCCAGCCCGTGCCGCTGCGCCAGGTGCAGCACGTTGTCCCCGACGCGGCCCCGTACCGGGACGTGACGCCCAGCCCGGTCCACGAAGACGACGTTCACCCTGGGGGGGGAACACACACACACACGCCACCGGGAGGAGTCAGGAACCGGGACACCGGGAGGAATCAGGACCGGGGAAGCCGGGAAGCGGGATCCCCGTCCCTGCACCGCCCCGGTACCCACACGGCGGCCTCCGGCTCCTCCGCCGCGGCCCGGCCGCCGCCGCCTCCGCTCAAGCTCCGCGCCGCTCCCCGCAGCAGCCGCCGCGTCACGGAGCCGCGGCTCGTCGCCGCCATGGAGGCCGCCATGACGGGCGCCACGTGACCGGCGCCACGTGACCGGCGCCCGCCAGGAGAAAGCCGCGCTGGTCCCAGTGCCCGCCCCTCTCCGCCCCGGTAATTAAACCTCCCGGGGAAGCGGGGGGGGGGTACACGGGCCCCCGAGCACTGGGGGGCGGGCCCTTGCACGAGGAGGAGGGACCCCTCTAATGGGGGAAGGGGTGTCTCCAGGCAGGAGGAGGGGGGACCCAGGGGGCCCCTCTAATGGGGGGGGCTCCCTGCATGAGGAGGGGCAGAGGGAAACCTCCCCCCCCCAAAATTGGGGGGGGGACCCCACGCCGAAGGGGGAGCACATCAGCCCCGAAGAGGGAGACCCCTTGCATTGCGGGGGGGGAAGGGGACGTGACACCCAGACAACCCCCCAACACACAATTTGCTTGGCCATAGTGGGGGGGGAAGATAGGGACAAGTTGGGGGGGACAGGAAAAGGCAGGGGGAGCGTCTCCCCCCAATTAAGGGAGGGGGGCAGCCTCACTAGGGATAACAACGTCACAGCAAACATAATAAAAAACAGGGAGCAGAGAAGCGATATAAATATAGCTTTACTTTGGGAACGGGGAGGGTCCGGCGGGGGGGG
>JANXJC010000056.1:20549014-20595335 GCA_027564655.1 Leptodon cayanensis
GGGTCTTCTCCCACTCTGTCCCCATGTGTCATCGTCCCCCCCAGTATCCCCATCCCACCCAGTGGCCCTTCAGCCCCACACCCCAGCCAGGGCATCTCACCGGGCCACTCTGTCCCCATGGACGGGGACAGGGATGGGGATGGGGACGGCCGAGGGCTGTTGGGCAGGACCCTCTGCGACCCCCCCGCTGTCCTGCCACCGGGTCTGGGGCCACCTCGAGGTGCCTGGCCTCCGTGTTCCCTTTTGCTCCCAGATTCTTGCACCTGGGCTGCTATTTTTTTTTTCCCCCCTTCCCTTCATCTGTTGATGGAAACGATTTACAACCGGCTTACACGGGCTGCCTGATCTGGGCCTTCGCTGGACGGTCAGATTAACCGAGGGTCCTTCTGATAAAGATAATTACAAGGGGACTCCGTATTAACTTTGCATTATTAAAGAAAGACCCAAATCTCCCCTCGCAAGCTGTTCCCGGGATTAGCAGAACAATAACTTTCATTTAGGATAATTGCCGTGGCCGACGCTGGGGGCTGGCGGCGGAGGGGGGGGCACCCTCTGGGCCATAACGCTTCGCACCAAGAAAGGCAAATGGGTGCGAGGGGAGTGGGAGGTGTGGGGGGGGGGTCACGCTCCCAAAGCCACCGAGTAATTGAGGGGCCCCACGTGCTCGGGATGCAGGGATGCTCGGGCATCCCCACCTGGGGCTGCCCCCCACCCAGGGACAGGGCACCCCCGGGTCCCCTTGGGCACCTTCGCTTCTCCAGAATGGTTTTGCCGCAGTTTTGCTGGAATCAGAGACTTTCACTGTCAGGCAGGGAGGATCTGCCACAGTAATTAGAAGCCATAATCCAGCCACCACCCACAACAAATTTCCTGTCCGAGCAGATATTAGTGGATAAAACCCTAATTTTTGACGTTGTCCCAGAATCAGCTTGATTTCAGCAGTTTACATTCAGGCTGAGCTGTTGGGAGAGATGATGAAGCCTTAAATATGCATATGGCCTAGGCATTTGGAAAGTTTGGGGATAAAGCACATATAATTGCTCCTAATCAGTTTATGAAACATAAAAGCTCAAACCCAAGAGAAAGCCGATAGATGCAGAAATGGAAATAGCGATTAAATCTCCCCGTGCTGGCGAGGTGGCCTGGATACGGCGCTGCTGCCCGAAGCGGTGGGCGACCGTGGGAGTGCCACGGGGGGACGGGGATGCACCCGCTCCCGGGACGGGGCCGCGGGACAGGGTGGGGGGGACGTGCCTGTCGTCACTGCCGGCTCCCCCAGCCATGGTGGAGAGGGGCATCTCCACCGGTCCTTTGGACAATAAATCAGTTAAAGGATATCTTGATATATGCTCATCAGATAGGATTAGCTGGGATTAGACTAATCAGTAAATGTTTCTCTGCTCATTATTTTCCAGGGAAGATTTTCAGCTGATTCTCCGACGCCGAAAGATTATTAATCGCTTAAAGAGCAGAACATCAAACATCGCCCCTTGCTCTAATTTCCCCGGGCTTCACCCCCCCACCCCCACCGTGAGCAGGGCGCCTGCGCCAGCCGGCCCAGCAGCCCCAGGGTACCCCAGCACCTAGCCCCTCCACAAGGGCTCCAGCCAGGGCTGAGGGAGGCTGGAGCACCCCGGCCCCAGTGCAGACCCATGTCCCAGGGGTGGGTGCTGCCCACAGGCGATGCCGGAGCACCCCGTCCCCTACGTGCTGCTCCCCGCTGTGCTTTGCAGGATTTGGGGTTCAGCAAGGTGGGACAGTCCCCGACGTGTCCCCTCTTCCCTGTGGCTAAACCAGCACCACGTCAAGGCACCCATGGTGCTGCCCTGCAGCACCCTACGGGATGGCATCGTGCGGGCGCACAGGATGGGATGGGTGCCTGGGACTGTCCTCTTCAGACACCGGGGACAAGCCTTGCACGTCTTTGGGGGATTACAGAAACATGCAACTTTTTGGCAGACCCTCCTCAGCCAACGATGGCTCCCGAGCCAGCGGCTGGTGGGTTTTTGGGACCCCTGCTGTGGACACATATTTAGCTAACGTCCATCACAAGAGCATTGCAGGTGCCTTTAGAAGACCTGGAACAGAATAAACAAGAAGACAAAAAAAGAAAGATGATAATAAAGCCAATTAGAAGAACACAGGTGTGCATTCCACGATAAAGGGAACTTGGCACAAAAAGCCTCAATTCGGCAGTTTATCTCGACCAATTAGACTGAGACAAGCTTTGCACATTTAAGTTGATATAACCAATCATATTTTACGTTTATGCGCGTGTACAGAGTTGATATAACCAATCATATTTTATGCTTGTGCGCGTGTACAGTGACTTTGCAGAATATGTGACTATAAATATGTGTGCGTTTTAGCAATAAAGGGTCGTCTGCTATCAACTTTACAGGCATCCGTCTACCTTAATCTCCTCACCCTGCCTTTGCAGGGACATGAAACTCAAGGAAACCCCAGAAGGATGTGCACTTGCCTTGCAACCACCTGCTGTAGCCATGACGAGGGGGAAGCAAGGAGAAGGTATTGAAGGGCCTGGTTTAGGGGATTAGTAATGGGATAAGTCAGCTTTCACCTCCCTGGTTTAGATATGAATCAGGTCAATAATAAAGGACCATCTGACAGTTTCAGGCAGCTCAGGGTGGAAGAGGCTCCCGTGCTTCAGCCTGGACAGAGAACCCCTCTCCGAAAGCCCGGCTCCTGCCGCACATCCACCCATTGGACTTGCGTTGGCCGTCACAGCCCGGTGCTCCCCGCCGGCTCCGTGCCACGCACCCGCATCAGCTCCTGGCAACCCAGTACGGGAGCAAGGTTGGAGCCTGGTCCCCTGTGGACACGAATTTAGCTAACGTAGGTCACAAGAGCATTGCAGGCGCCTTTAGAAGACCTGGAACAGAACAAACAAGAAGACAAAAAAAGAAATATGATAATAAAGCCAATTAGAAGAACACAGGTGTGCATTCCACGATAAAGGGAACTTGGCACAAAAAGCCTCAATTCGGCAGTTTATCTCGACCAATTAGACTGAGACAAGCTTTGCACATTTAAGTTGATATAACCAATCATATTTTACGTTTATGCGCGTGTACAGAGTTGATATAACCAATCATATTTTATGCTTGTGCGCGTGTACAGTGACTTTGCAGAATATGTGACTATAAATATGTGTGCGTTTTAGCAATAAAGGGTCGTCTGCTATCAACTTTACAGGCGTCCGTCTACTTCAAGCTCCTCACTCCCCAGGGATGATGTTGAAGCCACAGCCCTCGGGTGCCTGCTCTGTAGGGCAAGCTCAGCCGGCTGGCTGGTGGCCGTGGTGGACCGTGCATTGGTGTAGGGTGGCCCAGAAGTGGAGCGCGGCAGGGTGAGCAGCCCGCTGACGGCAACGTGGGCAATTTGGCAAAGGTGGGAGCCTGGGGAGAAGGTCCGTGCCTCAATAAGCATGGACAGAAGGAAAAAGCTTTTCTTCCACCTCCTCCGTGTCCTGCTGGGAGCATGGGGAAGTGATGGCTGTTGTGAAAACGTTGCCTCTGACACATGGATGAAAAGGAACTGAGAAATAGCCCATCGCTAGGCGAGAAGGCAGCAAAGAGGGGGACATTGCAGCGAGGCATGTCCGTATTTCGCAAGGCTAAATCCCCACCTCTGAGTTCCAGGTGGGCTTCCTCCTTGCAATACGGGCGATGGGACTTTTCTCAGGCTGCAGCCAGGGCTGAGTGGTGAGTTATGTGTGCGGTCCTGGCCAGTTAGGAGTAGACCTATCTAATGGCCAAATATCCTCCATTTTGGGGTGATGGATTGGCAGGGGCAAGGCAGCATAGCCAGGTTAAATGAATGGAGAAATCTGTGCTGCCCGGCACTGCCGGGCTGTGGGAAGTGCTTCGTTTCTAGCTTGGGTTTACGTGGCTGGAGCAAAGGGTTTGCAGGGTGAGCGCAGCCACAGCTGGCCACGCACGCCACCTGCTTAGTGCTGTAGCATCGCCAGCCGAGCTTACTACAAGTGCATCAGCAGCCCTAATTTGCCACCGGGGGGAGGTCCCTTTTGGTGTCCCACTCTGCATGCCCCAGAGACATCCCTACTAATTCCTCTGCACAGATTTCTGTCTTAAGGCATTTGCCTTTGATTAAAACCAGAAGAGCAGTCACGGTTTAAGTGGAGTTTAAGAGCAAACCATGTGCTGATGCACAGGGCGCTCACATCTGGAGTGTCGCAGATTTAATCAAACTGCTGGGAAGTGCCGCACACAGACAGCTGTCACAGCAGCCGGGAGCCCATCTCCTAATTAATTCCTAGCCAAACACAGGGCAAACAAATGACCATCAAGGTGCTACACCTACAAGCTCAACTGGAGGCATGACCGGCAATCAGTGAGCAAGCGAAGGTCACCCTGTGTGTCTCCAGGAGCTATAGGTGATGTAGCCCATGGAAAGCCCTGTCCCTGCTGCTAGAAAGGAGACTGGGGCTTGTCCCAGAGGTGTAAAACCTTAAGTGATATATGGGGACAGGGTGTTCACGAAGAAACCCAGGCGGAGCAGGCACAACACCCGTAGCTCTGGTTTCTGGCTGCTCCTTCAGCTGGTGCTTTTCGCTTCCACTCCACTTTGTTGTTGTTTTCTAGTCCCATTTACCTGCCCATCTCGCATCCCCGTGGGCAACCTAGTCCTGTCCTATACAGGGTACGTGAGCCGGGACACAGCCTTCCCTGGGGATGCTCTGTCTGGCGGTACTCGGGGCCCCGTGCCTGCCGTAGGTCTTGGGCAAACTCCGCTTGCTTCCGCAGCTTTCTGCAAAATCTGGGCAATGGCAAAACAGGGCAGGTCCAGACTCGGTTCTCCTTGGTGCTCATTCACAGCTCATTAAAGCTAATTGAAATGACTACTGGAGCTGGGTCTATGTGGGTGCTTGGAAGTCCTGGGCACACGGCACAGCTAGGCTGGGAATATCCAACTGTGAGGAGCCCCAAACTAGCCGATGGACTGTCCATTCCAATTAGCCCCACAAAGGAGCTATTATTCCTCCGCACTATGCTTGTCCGATTACTTTATCTTATTATTTTTTGATCATTCCTCCAAAATGTGCTAATTAAACAGAAATCATCAAGTCAATTAGAGAAACACTCATTAAAGCAGAAAAGAAAAGAAAATATCAGCAGAAGAAAAACGGCTGTGAGGCTCCCAAGCACACACAATAGCTGCCACATTCATTAAATCAGCATCTCCCAAAAGAGGGGTAGACATTGTCCCACTCTGGTACATGCCCTGGAAATGAAACTTCCCAAGCGATGGAGTCAGATTTCTTTCTTTTTTTCTTTTTTTTTTCTAAATGGAAAAACACCACCACCTCACATTTCTTTTACATTTGGGAGAGCAGAGAATTTTTTGATCCTGTGAAGGTCTCAACGCAAGGACAACGAAACCCCCTGGAAGATTTTTACTGACCTTAGTGGGTTTTGAACTGAACACTTCACTTCCAGACTGGAAGATTGTCAGCCAGTTTCTTCATTCAGATGTTTGACCTTCAATCAGATAATGGCATGAAGTGAAAATAAGTTAAAAAAAAGCCCAGCAAGGTCTTTCAGAATATGTCCACTGACATCCACAGTTCTAGGATTTGCCATCTAGATAGGGAGGCTTAGGGGAGCTCGCTGTGCTTTAGCCTGGAGGATGTCAGCAGCGATGGGCAGCTGATCTCTGCGCTACGTGGAACGGGGAGGGCGAAGGGAAGGGACATGCCCATGCCAGGCAGCAGGACAGGGGCAGAGCTGGGAGCCAAATCTTGCTGAATCCTAGCGCAGGCGTCTTATCCAGGTGCCATGGGCATTGCTGCTGCTCCGCACTCTGGGTGTAACATAAAATATCCCAGTCTGTGGCAGACACCCCAGGAGAATCTAGGCTTGGCTCCAGGACTCCAGTCTCCTGACCCGGCTGGCTCTCAGATACCCAGCAACATGCTGGGAGATAGGACATACCTCACCCCCCCACTGAGAGCCACAGCTACAGCTTGCAAGTGCAAGAGGTGTTGGAAAACCTCAGGGATAACTGGGCTGGTTTGGAAGCCACTGGTCCCAGGAGGTGAAGGAGAGATGGAGAAGTGCCTGGGCTGCAAACAGTCCTTGTGTGAACTGGCTGCTCCTCTGGTGACTTGAAGGTTGATTTTTTTTCCTCTCCTTGCCTCTTCACCTCACAGCCTTCTTTCCCTCCCAGACACCTCCACCCACCCAGCCTCCAAGCCATCCCTCTCTTTCTCTAAGTGCCTCTCCGGTGCTCGTTGTCACAACATCTGAACCTTTCTGCATTTTCTTCCTTCTACTGCCTCCCATGGCTTTTTCAGCTCCCACCTCAGGAGCACGGTGAGCCCCCAAGCAACACCTTCTCCGCGTTCACACCCAGCATCTCGCCAAGCAGAAGCCTCCCAGAAAAAACGCATCCCTTCCCACCTCCCTGCTCTGACCTGCAGCAAGCTGGAAACAAGTGGCTTGCCCTGCAGACACAGAGAAATCCAGGAAAACACATGAAACAGTGATTTCGGTATTTCTAACATATCTCCGTTGGGGGGTAGAGAAAGGGGGATTTCACTTTATTCTGACCCCAAAGTGGTGGAGAGTCCAGCTCAGCTCCGGGCGAAGGTGTTGCCTAGCCTTTGCGTTTCCAAACCAGTTCAGCCATGCCTAATCGTAGGCGCTATGCTATGAGACCTGACAGAATTACTTCTCCTTTAATTAATCTCCAAGTTTGCTATCTGAGTGCTGTGCCATATGGTATTGATTTTTCAGCTCGGTATGACAGCACTTGCCATGAAAGAAGCTAACCTAATTAAAGCAGAGGACACCACGCGCACAGGCCGCTACTCTCACTCTTCCCTTTAATACCGCTTTCTAGATCGGCTCTCCTGGATGCAAACAGGTGCCGAAACGCAGCGCCTCTGCTTGAAGGTGAATTCAAAGCTTTCGGCTGTGCAAAGAGGTCCGGGTCCCTTTCTCGGCACCAGCCTGGGCTTGCAACGTGGCTCTGGGTCTGGCGTGACAAGTGATACCCTGGGCTTTCCCAGCTCTCTCCATTCTGCAGCTGAACGGGGAGATGGCAGCAGCAGAAGGGCCAGGAGATTTTGGAGCACGGCTTCCCAACACCAAGGAATGTCTCCATTTCTTTTCAGACAGAGCAGATAATTCCTCAATGAATTTCACAGCTCCCCCTCCCATTAAAGACTGGACTCCCAAAAGACATAAACTAGGATTTTTTAGCTAAAGAGACTGACATGTGGCTGTCTCACAGAGCCCACCTGGCATTATACAAGCAAATGACCCTTTACTGAAGCAATCTTGTCCCAAACACACCATCTAAAGGACCTACAGAAATAACAGAAAAATAACAACAAATATATCCCCATGCATGGATCCTCACTCTTGTATGAGTAGGGTCATATGTGCCTGGCCAGCTCAACTTTGCAGGCAATGACATTATTTGGTGTTAGAAATACAGATAGAAAAGGTAGGGTTCCCATAGCTCACTTCACCCGTTTTACCTGACCGTGCAGGAAAGCTCCTCATGCCCAGCTTCCCTTCGCACTCCCGGGGACGCGTTTGCTGTGCTCTGACACTGCATTCTGCAATTTTCTTTTTGGATGCCGAAAGAGCAGCTTTCAATGTGCACGGACTTCCCCCTGCCTGCTTCTCCTCCCATAGCTCAGCCCTGCTCTCACTAATGCCACTCCTGAGCCACCTTTTTCTCTTCTTCTTTTCTCTTCAGCTCCTTCATTGGCAGCACCTAATTGTAAAATGTGTAAAATTTTCTTAATTTTTCCTATAATAAAGGACAGATTTTAGCACAAAGGACTTCCCAGCTTTTCTACCAGCTCCTGGTCTTTGCTTTGACATGATTCCTCCAATATAGTCAATGTGGACCTTGATGCTAAAAGGGAACATATTGTCCAAAATGAACAGATTGAATGTTGCCGACAGTGAACAGTTACTTAATCACCTCGAATAAGGACATATATTATTGGTATTGTCATGCTCTGGGAAAAAAGGAAGAGGAAAAGGATTAAGAGGCAGAAGTAAACCTCTCCCTCGTGGGATCATTGTCTGCAGTCTTCCCTTTCCGCCTGAGGTTTTGCTGGATTTTGAAGGTGGAATAAATGTATTTTCTTCCTATTTGGAAATAGCAGCGAAGGCTTTCGTTTCCTTTTGCTCGGTACCTAGAAAGGTTCCCGTTTCACTAGGGAAGAGATACCTGGTTATCGCTTTCCTTCAGCATCTCCCCCCGCTCACCCTCCTTTGCGGCTCCTGCAGCGCTCACCCAGCCAAATCGCTCTCCAACCTCCTGGGAGGTGAACGCACGGCGGCAGTGACGGCAGAAATCCTGCGGAATATCCTTCCCTCTGCTCTCATTGCCCTGCCCAGGGCAGGAAACCTCTGTGCCAGCCCCATTTTGGGGTGCTCGCTGCCCCGGCCCGGCAGAGCATCTTTGGGGGGGGGTGGACGCAACCCACCTGGGAGGGGACCCACCGTTGAGGGTGTCCTACCCCCACTTCCCCTTACTTTTGTTGGCCATCCCAGCACTATAATGGTCTGGAACACATGAGCGGGTCACCTCCATCTCCCCTCCTAGCTGGGAGCCCACTGCCCATCCATCCCTCTCTTTTTAAGTGACCCCCCCGTTTGTTTCTTTAGCTCATAAGGGGAGGTGTAACGAAGAGCCCCGTGGCCCCGCGTGGCAGCTAAGTGTTCATTTGTTCGGCAAAGGAGACACTTGGACTGGGGGAAGCCCCCGAGAGCGCTGGCGTGAACCGTGGCCGGCGTGAGCTGTGCGGCGGGCTGCGGGACAGCCATCCCCAGGGGCAACCTGAGAAAAGAGGCAATTAGCCGGCCCCTCACCAGCACAGCGGGAGCGGTTCAAGAGGACAGAAAAGCCGAGCCCTGGTGGTAATGACATTTTTCCACATGGGTAAATGCATTGATCTGTGACAAACAATACCAGGCTGTGCCTCTGCCCGTGGTGCAGAAGAGGAGGGACGGGAGAGCTTCCCCATGCAAGATGTTAGAGACAGAAGTTTCCCAGCTCCCCTGCAAGAAGCTGGATGTACGTGGAGGATGGGACCCTAAGGATGTGCCTCCAGCCCCTGCTGAAACCCCAGCCCAGGTCTCGCTCGGGGACAGGCTTCCCAGCAGGTGCCAGGAGCTTTAAGTTAAGTGCAATGCAGGCGAGCCTCATGCATGATCGCATCCCCGCGTCCTCAGAAAGTCCTGCGGAGCAGAAAAGCAGGGTACAGAGCAATCGAGCGAAGCTGGATAACAGAGCTACCCTGGGGTACAACACCTATTCATTGAGGCTAAACCAGCGACAATTAAATCTGCTTCTGTCCCTGATACCCTAATTCATCACTGTAGCCTTAGTTGCCTTCTACCCATCCCCTGCGGGGCTGGGACTGTGAGCTCATCCCATGCTTGTAAAGCACCTGATGTAAGAGAGCGTTTGGGTAAAGCCCCAACCAATGCCTGGGCTGGGGCATCTCTCCCAGGGCAATTCCTCTGGGAAAAGCCCAAGACACCGAAAGGCTGGACCCTGGCAGACCTGGATTTCTGCTTTGCTTGGAGCAGTTCCTCCTACTTCCCCACTTCGGAAAATAGCCAGGTGACCACATATAAATACCACGGTTCAGACAGAAGTAGTGGCAAGTTCCAGGAACATTATATGCCCTGTGGACCGGGCATCCTGTGTGTCTGAGAAGAAACATATAGGAGTGTATTATTAGTGTCTTGTCATCGAATGGACAAAGTGGTTTTAGGAGAGCACAGGGCAAGGCACGCATCCTGGCCGAAGAGCTTAACTTCTAAGCTTTAATCAGAAGAATTAGGGCTTTACTTTGGCTCTAATTTAATCAGAATGAATAGCGGAGGTGGTCGTGCCATTTCGTGGGCAGGGTGCTATCTGCTCGGGGCATTCCCTCCTGCCTTGCCTTCGCCAGGCAGCACCCCTGGGTGACCAGGGTCTGGCCGCTGGCCACGGGCACTCTCCCGATGGCCACGGCTCGGCTCTGAGCACCTTGGGCAGGACAAAAGCCCTCTTGGCTCTGGGGGGAGCTGCCCGGGCTGGCTTTGCCCTTCCACTGGGGGCTTAGCTTCAGGTGGGCTCCCATGGGGCTGTCCGAGTTCTCAGCTACCTGGAAACACGTGCACCCGTCTGATGGCAGCTCCGGCAGGTCTCCTACGTCTCTGCTGGCTCAGCACTCTCCTTCAGGCTGGAGCCATCAGGAAACGGCCCCTGATGGTCGTTTTATTGCCAGCTGGACTGTAGCCTGGGACCTAGTTTAGCCCGGCTTCCAGCACCCGTGCGGTCGCGTGGCTGTGCCGTGGGTCTAGCAGAGCTGGACCAGGTCTCCCAGCAGGAATAGCGAGCATAAAGGAAGGAGATTTGTTCCCTTCACAGCAGGCTTCTCCACTCATGGCACGGGGGTTGCAGACCCCTTGGCAGGCCAGGATCTGTGCACGGGGAAAGGACCTGGGGCTAAATCCAGGGCAGGCATCGCTCTTCCCCCCCCCAACTCAGCACCCGCCTCACCCACCACATCGTCATGCGATCGCTTTTCCTTCCTTTTTAACTGCAAACCGGCCCTTCAAGGAGTGACATTTCACCTGGCAAGCTCCACTTCAAGGCAAAGAGCCCCAAACTGTGACCGGTTAAAACAAACTGCCCCATCCTTCTGATGCGAGCCACAACGGTCAGAGGGCTCTTGCCGCTCACCTCTTTCCACCCTCTTTTTTTTTTCTGACACTCTCGTCTGTTCGCTTTTGCACAGAAGCAAGCGCATCTCTCATCGCAAAGCCAGACCCTAGCTGCCCTGGGCATGGTGCCACCCTGCCACTCTCCTCCCTGGCCAGAGCAAATTCCCAACTGTGGCAGCAGGCAAATACCAGGCACATGCACTGAATGTGACCCTCACCCCAGCACCTCTCACTCCTCCTTGCTGAGCTTCCAGCCCACAGAAGTGGCTCGGATCTTCCTGAGCAAAATCTAATCAGGCCTGTGTAAAATAACGGAGGGTGAAAGAAAAGCTCTGACCATATTTTTAAATAATACCAAAAAGCTGTAAGTATGCGGTCGGCCTGCTTGTTCTTACTGCCTGGGATCAGCCCGATTATTCAGGGATTCATTTTTATTTCTGAGTTTTATTTTTTCTCATTTAACAGCTGCACATTAATAAAAACTCCATTTATTGGAGGATTTGGCTGGGATTGCTATAATAAAATAGAAGGATTTGTGCCGGGCACTAAAAGAACTCTCTGCAAAAAGTAGTGTTTTTCCAGTGATTAGGAGTGCCGGAACATATTGTTTTGCTGTGTAGCCCCGTCACTGCCGAGGATAGTGACAGATGTCTTGTGTTAATGTTGAATGATTAAATGCCATTTCTGAAGCCACTCCCTAGCTGTGTAGCACGGTGCTGCTTCACCCACACAATCTGCCTTCAATCTGTTCCCTTCGCCGAGAGCATCCCGCCTTGCTGACTGTCAAGAAGCCCCCATCGCAACCCGGGCTGTGCGCCGAGCCCCAGGGCCAGCCGCTGTCTGGACATCAGCCTTTCAATCACCCTGTAAGGACCAGACCGACCGTCGTTGCGACTCAAAGACGGAGGAAGCAGAGAGACAAGTACAGCTTTTGCGCTTCTCACCCTGTCGGGGTGTCCTTCACCCGCACCGCTAGCGAGGGCAGGTTTGGTGGGAAACGCGAGGTCAGCCCAAGACGTCATTCTTTCCAGCTCTATCCACTGCTCTGCTAAAAGAGGTGATGATACGTCCCTGCGGACTTGCCTCTTTTCTATCCATAGGCCACCTCTTGTGTCAGCAGGGGCTTCCTTGATCTCGTTTTTGACCACTGCCTTTGAGCAAGGCAAAGAACATCCCACTCACGGGAGTCTACGTAGCCATGTCCAGCTGCACTGGCAGCTCCTCAAGCCCTCTCGCACTGGCTTACTTGCTTTCCAGCGTCCCCAACCCATCTCCTTTTACTCCCTTATTCTGCTAAACCACTACAGCCCACAAACCGCATCCTGCCCTACCCAAAACCAGGTAGGTAACTCGACTCTGGGAAAAAAGAGCCTCTGCCCAGGAGGAGAAGATGGGCAGGCCAGCAGCGAGGTGGAAGTCCGCTGCTGTTTGTTTAGCAAACAGCGATGCTCCTCTTCTAAAAGCCTGCTCTGGCCTCAGCAAACACACACAGAGATACCCGGAGAGACGCGCGCACGCACACACATACACACAGATCCTTGATCAGAACATCTGTATCCTCTGGAAGGATGTTGTCTTTGCAAAACCATTATCTGTTTGGCATCTGTTGCAATGACCTACTCCAGCGACAAGTCGCGCGCGCACCACTTCTGACCCACACGAGCACATGCGACGGTCCGAGTCCCAGCACAGCACAGAGGACAAATAAGGTTGTTTCTCCAAATAGAGCCAATACGGTGGGGGGAAGGGAAGAGCCGGCTGGGGAAAATCTGGCCGTTCACATGCATTCACACATGTCACTACAAGTCCCATCAGTCAAGAAGAAAACATGGTAGGGGGCAATTTGGCAAGCTGGGAGGTGCAGAGAGATGTTAAGGAGGGGGATGCCCCCTTGGGAAGCCAGGTCAGGCCAAGATGGTGTGACCACATCCATTCACGCCATCTGCAAACGGCATCCTTCTGCCCACCTCTGCTCCCTCCATTCACCCCTCTCCGTACACCCCACGGATTGGGGGGCGATGTACCCCCCTCATCCCAGGACCAAACGCCACTGAAGACGTCGTGTGTGTCCCCCCCAGGCTGCAGCGATGTGGCTGCGCAAGGTGGCTCTTCCGTAAAGCGCGAGGAAGCAGGAGGGCAAGGTGGTGCCAAACGGCAAGAGGCCCAAATTGACTTATTTCTACCACCTCTCCTTTAAAAAAATATGAAACCTGCTGTCACTCGCTAATCCATCAGCCTGACAGGTCAAGTAAAAGCAGGTTGCCCACTCGCTTTCACTTCTCCCCCAACTTAATCTCTGTGCTAAATTACAAGTTGATAATGGGTTCCCATTAATTATTGATTTTCCAGATAATACTTGTTAAAGTAGAATTAACGCTATTGTTTCTGAACAAATACTGCCCAAATACTGTGTTTAGCGGGCTTGTAATCAGCTTTACCCACTTCTCCTCTAATCTGATTGAAACAGATTTCCTACGAAATCTTTTTTATCATTTTGTTGATATTAAAAGGTCACATATTTATGCCTGCCCAAAAGTTTAATTTAAGTTACCACAATTGATTATCATTACGTGCTCGTGTGCAAATAGCAGAGTGCTGATGGATGCAACTTTAATTTAGACTGGGAATGAAGAAGCGGAGAGAAAATGGAAGAAGTACAATTTCCATGGCGTTCAGTGAGTGATGTTAGGCATTGTACATTTTAGCTTATTTTCCCAAGCCCTATATTATGATTCTGTTCATCATAATGCCTTTTGACCCACTGCATTTACTCCATCATAATTATCCTTTAATACTCTTATAAATGAACTTTTAGCTTATCTTACGTTAATTCTCAGAACAAGCAAAGCACACACGTAACAAACAAAGCCATCTAAATAAAGTGTTTAACCCTTTTGGTGGCTTTCCCTGATTATTCAAAGGCGGGCCGTGAGTTTAAGAGGTAGGTGGCTTAATTATGCTTCCTCTTCGCGAGGTGCAGAGCGTGTGATGGCATTTCAGCCCCTCTTCAAGCCAAGCCGCATCGAACGACTCTCTGAAAAGCAAAAGCAATGAATTAAAACCAAAGCAAAACTAACTGGCAAGTGTATCACAGATCAGCCTGGGATTTCTCCGGTGTTGGGTGGCCGCCCAAGCCGAACGGCACACAGGACCTGAGATCAACTAGTTAGAAAGGGAAGGTGGAGGCGACTTGTCTCAAGCACTTGAGAGGCTTCAATTCGATTTCCAGCTCAGCCACGAGCTCTCAGTGAGCCCTTGGGTAACTCAGCTCTCTAGGACGTGGAGGGAATACCCCTGCCAGGTCTGTCCCGTGTACCTGCACCTTGGAGCAGCCACCGTTTTTCACAACGCAGCCGTCAAAGAGCTCACGGTACTAAACAATATATCGCCTTGCACCTTGTTTCTCCTCCACAGCCAGGCTCAAGCCATGGTGGGAAATGAGGACGCACCAGCTTGTTCCACTTACCATGTTTCAGAGTTTGGCACATAACCACATCTCAGCTACGGTCTCAACAAAGGTTTTACTAAATACAAATATTCCAGCAATACGATGTCTGGGGAGCACAAGACCAACACCGGTTTGCAGCTGTAGTCAGGTGCAGGCGAGACCCTGCAGACTGGACTGGAGACATCATCATCATCTGCCAGCAGAGTCCTGCTTGTCCTTCATAACCCAGGAGGGACCAGAATCTCCAATACTCCCAGCGCCTTGGACACCTGCCACCGACCCGGCATGTCAGACTCTCTCTCAAACTCTTCTGCAGATGGCAAAGCTGCAACCCATCTCCGTTGTGACCTGATTTCCCCGATCCACCTTGCGACGTGCGTGCGGTAGCTGGCACCGGTCAGTGCCTGCCTCCCGAAGCGGAGGACGGGAGCCCAGGCACCCACCGCCCAGACAGCCCTGCTGCCCACGCATTTCCAAATGTCCCAGATGGGGACAAGATCAGTAAGGGACCTGTGGCACCACGAGGGGTCACCTCCTCGGCAGGAGATGCCCGCTGCTGCTAGTGATGCGATCGCAGTTCTTCTTGCCGTGGTCACTCCAGTCTCCTTGCTGTGGTTATTTATTATACTTTCATGACAAGCAAAGCAAGAGGAGGTCCCTTTCCCAGAGAGTTTGCTGAACCTGGAAGTACAAGGGCAGAGAAATGGAGCATTATTTTCCCCGAAGGAGCTGAGACACAGAGGTTAAAGACCAGATCCAATACCGGCTTAACTGCCCAGGCCTCAGACTTTAGGTGTCTCCATCCAACCCTGCAAACCTTAAACACCTTCTAAGCAGCTGGTCAATGGTCAGCCCGAGGGGCCGCACATTTTCCCAGGACACATGGCAATGAGGTCCCATGGGCAGAGCAAGGAATGGAGAAGGGTGGATATTTCAACCACCAGGTTGTTGTCCTGAAATGGCTCCACATAAGCAGGGACCCATCTGCTTCAGCATTTCCTTCCCCACATGGATCCTGCATCTGCTTGTTCCGAAGGCAAACTGCTTTCATTCTCCATCAGTTCATTGGAGAGTACCTCACCTGCATAATTCAGAGGTAGCTAGAGGACAACTCATTCGAGACAATTCTTAAGATCCTCTTTTATAGACTGGGCAAACTCTGCAACTTGCCAGTGAAAATCAAACAGATTTTCATGGAAATTTGGTGATATTCAGTGAAAAGCTATTAGCGTGCATAATGAGAAAATACCTAATTCTCCAAAAGAAGGTTTTATGCCCGTAAGTGCATCTACAATAACCTGGAAGGGTTAGATTATAGCTAGTAATGCCACGCAGACCTCTAAAGGAGATTAACTCAGGAGTTTTGTTATTAAAGGTGTACTCTTCATGAGTCTAACTCCACTACAGTGATAGATACTAAACAGTATTAAAAATGGTTAACAGCCCTGAGTGGCTCTATGAGATGACTTGCCCACATTGGTGCACATTCCACTAAAAAAATATCTCAATAAACAACAAATGAAACAGCCGCCCTATTTGGTCCCCAGCCCGTCTTATTTGCTCTCTAATATTATTTGCCCTCACAAAATCCTGTTATAGTCTTTTCCCTGGTTTTGCCAGCAAGATGATGATTCTTTCAAAGTCACGGGGCTGGATCCTCAGCTGCTGTGGACCTGACCCAGCTTTGTCAGCTAATGGGACTATGTTGACTTACATCAGCGGGGAATCTGGTTGCTCCCCTGCTTCACGTGGAATGGACTCACAAAGATTATCAGTTAGCTTTAAGACTATCATGTTTTTATTGTAAAGAAATCACTCTAAAAGCATTTTTCCCTATTCAGTTTTTAAGAATCCAATCCTCTGCTGTAGCTTAAGGACAAACAATTGCATGATTACCACCAGCAGAGCCAAGGCCAACTTGAGAAATTTTTATTTATTTCCTGATAACATAATCCACATTCCACAGAATTTGCCATGTGAAATATACTCCTGTGTAATACCAAAGTGTTAATGGCACAGAGTAAAACCACAAGCTGGTTTGAAATCCAGAGATTTTGAAGGAAAAGATATGAAATCACATAATGCAGCTCCATAATCGTTTGACAATAAGTGATCCTTTTATCCGATTATTATTTCAGTTGCGTGTCTTTAATAAAATGCAGCAGTTACCCATTCCCCAAAGAATTTGGACCACAGTTATGACCAAAGAGCGGTGGCCCACACCAGAAAAGCTGGGTCCTGGTCCTTCGTTACCCCATGCACAGCCTGAGCTCCTCAAATCTTAGGACCATCGATGGGCTGAGACATAGGATCACATCAATAATTGCTTTAAACTGCAGTAGCTCCAATGAAATCGTTGCACCAATGGTTACTGACTGGCAGGCAGGAGATGGCAAGGACTGATATAGGAATATAAAGACAGCATTGAAAAAGACCGTGACTAATAAAGTCAAAGAAAGTAAGAAGGAAGTCTTTACATTTACCAAGAACAAACATATCTCCTGCTCGTTAGCTAGCTTTCCTACAATACGCTGCTTGTTAAGCTGCCATTCACGGTTCAGAATAATTTTCTTTTAGTCAATAAACTTTTGCAGTTTTAAACAAGGAAAGAAGCAGTGGTCACCTCTTTTCATGATAGCTGCAGAAAACTACCAGCTCCTTAACTTTCCAAGGGGAAATTCTCCAACACTAATAGACGACTTAATTTGTAAAGAATTTGGGAGAGCTAACACAGCACCAGGGAAGTCCTGCATTTTATGGTTTCAGAAAAGACAAATTATCCTTTTCCATCAGATTGGAAGTTGGCTTAAAGAATGTAAGCATGTTGGTAAAATAATACTACAGCTTCTCAAAGGAATTTGATTTCATTCTGATTTAAAAATAAATAAGTGTTAAACAATATTGTCTGTGCCCATATTGACGAGTTTTCAATCTATTTATCTGCTAAATCCTCAAATCAACACCAGCCTTTTCTCAGCCCAGTAGAGTTTGGTTAACCACCGGTCTGCAAAGAAACATTAAATGTTACTGGGTTTTCATCACATTTGCAGAGGATTCAAAAATGAGCACTGAGTAGCAGGGGTCAGGACAGATACAGAGGCAAATTTAATCACCTCCAGAAATATATTATTGTTTTCAAAAAAGCTACAGTCAAACGCAAGGCTACATCTCCATGCTAAAAGACTGCAGACAGTCCTTTGGGATGGTGCCTAAAATAGCTGAAGAAAAGGTTGAATAAAACGCCATGGTTTGTACACATTCTCCCTCTGAAATGAGATGAAATTGGATAAGAAAGGAAGGGATGTATTTTTCACCATGGATTCCTTAATGTTATTTACAGCAGCCAAAAAATGGGCTGTTCTTAGCTGTGCCAGCTATGAACTTGGCTGTTCATACATGGTGTCATGTGTACATGGGGTACAGTAAAATTATTCACTCCTAGAAAGCACATTATCAGAAACTAGGGCACAAAGATATGAGACAGAGAGAGACTTTTCTCTTTTTGTTTTGTTTTGCTGCTGTTTTGTGGCCCTTGGGGACTGAGCGACAGAGATGTAGAGAGGGATTTGCCATAACTCACCTAAGAAAATCCATGTTGAATTTCTGGAGGAGAAAGTCAGGAAGGATGCAACTTCTTTTGCCTTCACAAATTCTGTAATTGGAAAGGAAGAGTCTTTGCATTTTGCCTTCCAAATAGTCTAGTGGAAAAAAAAAAAAATAGTCCTACAAAATTGCAAAAGCAGCATGGGAATCATACTGCCTTGGTCATCCCTTGCCAGCCCCACTCAGCTGTTTGGGAAAACACTGACTAACCTGGGATGCTTCACTGCTGACTACAGACCAGTTACACTGATCCGTGACATGGGTCTGATTTTCACATGTGCCCCACTCCACCCAGTTCCCACTGAAAGCTATGAACACCTCAGGCTCACAGCACCCCAGAAAACCAGGCGCCGTGTATCTGTACAGCAATGCCCATGGCCTTTTTATGTCTTTTCCTTCAAATAAACAGGCAACGATGAATGCAGCGAAGGAAGATGCGCCAGAGCAGTGTCGCATGTCAGAGAACAAGCCACCAGAGCCAGGCTGGACAGGAATGAAGTGGCTGACCTAGGGCAAATGCACAGACCTTCATTAAAGTCAGCCACTATGCCAAATAATCCAAGAGCAAATTCTTGTTAGAACAGTATTTTTCAAAGCCTTTACAGATGTCAAAGATATTTGCAGAGCAGTAAGGTTTTTTCTTTACCCTGATCAACTGCTTGAAGTTAAAGACAGTCCTACAGAGCATCTGCAACAGCAGCCTCTGAGATTTCCCAGAAGATACGCAGATGTCCATGTAGCCCATTCACACCTCCTGACCACAACTTGCTTTTCTATAACTGGTCATAGCCCTGGCAGTAGCCTCTGGCCTGCCAAGGGTCTGGATATCAGGCTGAAATCCAGTGGCCCAGAAGGTGAGGATACAGCAGGAGCTGAATACTTATATCAGGGCCTGCAAGGCATGCAAGATAAGCGGCTGAGCTAAAACCCAGCTCAGGAGGGCCCTCCTCCGTCCTCGTGATGGTGGAGAAACATGAGCAGGTTCAAAGCTGGATAACTGAACCCGTAGACACCTGCAGAGATGATCAAAGGTGGTAAAAGCACAAGCTCTTTCTTTGGCAAGTACAGATTAATTGAAACGTCTGACCAAAATGCCCAAGTACGACAGATAGAGGCACACTTTATCTATAATTTTCTTCTGCTGATTAGGTAGCAGTGACCTGCGGTTTAGGGTTTTGAACTGGAGAACTAAATGTGGTGTGAACACTGAGCAGGACTGTCTATTCTGTTAGACTCCTTTCCTTCCAACATGACTCTCCACCAGCTCCAGCAAATTCAGACCAGAATAAAATGATGACGTTAAATCAGGCTGAATAGATTGGTGGCTCTGGTACTTCTTTGGCTGTTGAAATCCCAACATGGGATTTCTCCAGAAATGAAGGAGCAGTTCAGTTACAGCATTGGGGTCACATCTCCAAGCACAGAGCATGTGCACCAGCGATGGCAGTACAAGCTGACAGCTGTCATATATTTTCTCTCACCGGGAAAAAAAAAATGCTATTAAATGAGCAAAAAACTTTGCACAACACACGCCATCATTACACCAGCATCAACCCAGAAGCTTAGAAAGACACAGAGGCAACATCCCTGGGAACCGCTCTTTTCCTCCTAGGGATCCCACCCATTGCCCGTCCTCCGAGGAAGAGGCGAGAACTGCGTGTGCGTGGGGAGAAAGGCGTTTGTCCACATCATCTTATTTATTCATGGGCCTTCCTTAATAGTAATGATAAGAATAATAAATCCTGCGGGAGCAATGTAACTAATTCAGGCGCGGATGTGCAAATGGGCAATTTGCAAACTAATTGCCCCTGCACAATACGCTGTGCAGACAGGTTGTCCCAACACTGGCTCTGCGTACTTTTTGTACGCGGCGGCTGCCTGATAAGAGGCGGTTGAAATGCTTTCTGGGCAGACAATGGGCTTGCTCAAGTGTGCAACTATTTCGGAGGGAAGCTATCCCGCCCACCCCGGGTGGCGAAGGTTTGTTCTGCCTGCGTCCAGCTGCCGTGTCGTGCCAGGAAAATACAGGGGCCATGTGCAGGACAAAACAGTTTTGCCTTATTGCCTCTTGCCGGCTTGGAAGGACGCAGAGAATATCAGCAGCATATGGGCCTCGGGGGATTTCAGCCATTTAACAAACATTATATGCTCCATAACAAAACAACAATATTTCGGTACTTAGATCAACCAAATAACTAAATTAAATTCCCTAGACGGTGAGGGCTGGTATGCTAATTGGCTTGCCTTGTGGATTTTCTATGCGGCTCCCCAAGAAACAGATTGGCCCATTTTTCAGGCAACTGATTGTTAATTGGAGTAATGAATAGCAGGCTGGAGGGGCTGATCACTTCGCCTGGTAAATTCAAACCCCCGTTATTCATGAGGACAAGCTAGAGGTGAAGTGGTTTTGATGGGAGGTGGGCAGACGGGCTGGTGCCGGGTTAAATCAAACGTGGTTTTCTTTCCTTTTATGCTGGGAACACAAGGGAAGGTTTAGCACCTGATTCCCCCGTCCCTCTGAGATGCTGTGCTCTTCAGACAGCTGAATCACCTGCAAGGGCTTCCCCCGTTGCCTGCAGAAGACCAACCGGTACCTTTATCGAGCAGATCTCTGCAGATCTCTCGCTCTGGCTCAGTGGTCCCTAACACAAACAACCTCTACTGCTTCTGGTTTTGCTACGCTTTGCTTCCCTGGTAGCTCTGATGGGCTGGGCAGAAGGGCTTGAGGGGCAGGAGCAGGCTGGTGCAGCCAGGTCAGCAGGACACAGCTCCGAGGCTTTTCCCTTCATCGTCCCAGCTCCTGCATCCTCAGGGGGCCACACAGCCGCTGCTCCTTCCCCTTCCCACTCGCTCGCCAGCGGTGGTTCTCCTTCCCCACTATCCCAGCTTCCCAAGTCGGTCAGAGGAACACAACCGGGGTGCGGGGAAGGTGAAGTTTGGGGTCTTGTCTGCTCTTTGATCTGCAAGACCTAGCCCTCAAGCCCGCAGCAGGAAGGATGAAGGCTGTTACCTTGTTTCCCACCCCACTCTCTCCAATACCTGGCTTCAGTTTCAAAGAGAGCGTGAAAATGCTGAGCCCTCTCTGTTCCCGCAAACTTTGCTGTAAGCCAAGCTCTCAGCATCGCCCCGGGGCTGAGCAGCCCTCTTCAGACCTGGCTCCGTGGGAGCACGCAGGACACCTGCACGCTCTTCCAAACAAGCTTCCCTGCAAAAGACCCCAGGTAATGACTGCCTGAAAACCGTGGCCAAACTATTCACCAAAGACTATACTCAGAAAGTTTTAGAAATGGGTGCCTTTAGGGTATTTCAAGTACTGGTAAGCTTTTCAGTTTGTTAGCTGAACCAAAACAATAGCTTTTCTAAATTCACCGAGTTACCCAACCGAAATATTTCAACTTGTTAACACATCACCTTTCCAGACAACCACAGTTATGCATTCTACCAAAATGGAGCAATTGTTTCAGTTGCTTACTCTCTAACAAATGCACAGTTCTGGTTTCATGTTGAGCACGAAGGTGGCTCAAACCAGCACACAGGTGCCTAACATCAAAAGTCACTTCTGAAAATCTCACTTACAGTGTAATTTTTCTGCATCATGAAATCAAAGCAACTGAGCTCATCAGAGAGACTAAGATTACATTTTGCAAGAAGAGACTTATTTTCATAAATTATGTTAGAAGACAGGTAGGTGACCCCATTTACTGAGAAAAAACATGGCACAAGAGAAGACACTCTATATTCAAAAGCAATTAATGGGTTTTAGTGTCTGCTTTTCTGCATGCCCAGGGTGGGTGCTCCAAAATGTCCTGTCCTCAAAGTGCAGGGAGGCTGCGTTTTGGAAAAAAGTCTTCTTAAAGTGCCTCACGTTGAAAAGCAGAGATTTCCTATGGTTGCTTCTCTGACCTGCTCGTAACTATTCATCCAGGCACTTCTGCATTCACCCTGGCATACAACGGCTTTATAACCAACAGTGAATTTATTACTGGGGCACTAGAAAATACGTTCATTTTAGAGGAACTAAACCACTGAAAATTAGTTTGCTTCTTCAAGGAAGCTTAGAGATACTGGAGAACAGTCCTGCAGCTCCTGAAGCATAAATGACTGAAGGCTAACAACAGGCTGCCACTAATATTTATTTGTCAGTACTTGGTGCAAGACATGAAAAAACTACCTGAGAATATGTCTTTTCTTTCAAAGGTGCACGATGATTATTTCACACACAAAACTTTAGGCACCCTCTAACAAATGAGAGGTTCACAGCGTTTCAGTGTGTTTCAGGATCGTTCTCCCTTATGAGACTCTACGCATTCATCACCAATGTAGGGGGTCAGGCAAAACCACATGGAGGACTGGCAGCAGTGAACTCCTCCCCAAGGGGCACTGGGACAGCAGAGCACCTCCAAAAACAGCTCTCAGGGCATGAGAAATGACATTCAGCAAAGAAGAAAACAATACTGCACTCGGATCTGATGGAGATGGTTAAGTTGGGCGTAGTCCTCTGGATACAATGCCACATTTCTGAAGGTACCCTAAATTAAAGTCAAGCTTTGCTTCTGATGTGTTCCTCTGCAGCTTCTGACATAAATACAAGAACTGCACCTGTGAACAGCTATTTACTCCTCCCTCCATAAAGCTGACATGAAAGTTTCATAGTGTGAAACCCACAGAGCTGTGTCTCAGTCCTCCGTGGCTTCAGCTCCTCTTGTTGCTCAAGGAATGCAGCGTGAGAGAAGGCTGTGCTGCCTCAGACAGCACTGTCACATTGAAATGGGCCTCTGGAGGTAGTTTTTGCTCTTTAATCTGACCCAGTCACATTTTTGTACAATGAAGAAACATGCGCTAGTCACTCTTCAGGTCAGATTTAATTTTAAGATTGGATACCTTGGGTTATATACATAGGGGGGAGTCGGCAACCAGCTTTATTTCCATATCCATTTCTACACATACCGAGCAGTAGAATATTATCAATATTAAAGAAAGACAGACACTTTCGGTTTTCTGTTCTTTGTAATGTTAAATTGCTCCTAACATGCTTTATATAATAGGCATTGAAAATATCGTTAAGACACACACAGAAAATCCATCAGGAAACTGAACAGTGTGAAAACAAGTAACCATGCAAAGATCCAAATCATCACACAAAACCCACAGCTACTGTCTGTAGTCAGCAGTCGAACTGGCAGCTGATTACTAAGGGCATTTTTCAGGGGTCGATACTATCTAGGTCTTCGTTAATGACCTGGAAGATGGGATGCAAAGTACTCTCGGCAAGTTTGCCTTCTGCACCAAGCTGGAGGGCAGGGCTGCTCTTCAGAGGGACCTGGACAGGCTGGAGAAGTGGGCTGACAGTGGCCTCACGAGGTCCAGCAAAGGCACATGCCAAGTCCTGCCCCAGGACAGACAGAAATCCCCACGCAAGGGGACAAACTGAGGGCTAGCTCCATGGAAGAGCCGCCGGGGGGGCCAAGCTGACCAGGATCAGCAGCACGCTCTTGCAGCAAAGAAGACTAACCATGCCCTGAGCTGTATTAGCAAAAGAGGAGCCAGCAGGAGAGGGAAGAGACCCTACTCCTCCATTCAGCACTTGTTTGTCCAGCCTGGAGCAGGAGAGGCAAAGGGGAGAGCTTACTGCTATCTGTGGCTACCTAAAGAAGAAAAGATGGAGCCAGGCTCTTCCCAGAGATCTTCAGCGACAGCACAAGAAGCGACGGGCGCAAGCTGGAACATGGCAAGTTCCTAATAGGTATCAGGAAAAAAATCTCACCTTATGGGTGGTTCAGTGGTGGGACAGGGCCCAGAGGGTCTCCATCCTTGAGATACTAAAGACTCAACTGCCCAAGGCTTTGAGCAACCTGATCAAACTTCAAATTTGGCCCTAGTTTGAGCATGGGAACCTCAAGAGGTCAGTTTGAAGCTAAATTATTCTAAGTTTCAGATACCATGCACAAGATTTTTTTTAAAACCAGAGCATTTTTACCAAAAGCTGCTTTTTTGAACCTTAATGTCATACATCATAATAGCTCTCAAAAGCTCTATAGAAGAGGTTGGGATCAATTTTCTGCAGAGGAAGCAGAATGATAAGGTGAGAAAGGACTTTCTTTTCCCTCAGAATATTCACAATTGATTCCAAGATTATGACAAGATCATAAAAATCTTTGTTAACAAAAGCCTGGTCAAGGCACAGGCTGTCTATTCATCCAGACAAACCTGTGCCACTTGACAACTAGTTTAGCTAATGAATAATACACATATTTGAACAAATGCTTCGCCCACACGCTCACTGGCAGAACATACATTTTTGACTGCCTGGAAACCCATCCCTAACATGAGACATGGGGAACAGTTCCTGAAATCGTGAACAGTTAAACATGGTAGCAACTTGTTTTCACTTCACTCATCCTCCTCGCCCATCTTTTTTTCAAAAGCTTCTTAAAGGAATTACGGATAACATTCAACACAGTGCTATGTGACAGCCCACAGATGGATGCATTTCTAATGAATTTGGAGAAGTTAAAAGCGCACTGATAGCAGACATGAAAAAAATATGGGGAATTCTCCTTAATTAGATTACACTCTGCGCACCCTGTCTGTATGAATGAGGACACAGCAGTGGAAACCGCCCGACAGCGTTGTTAATACAACTGCTAGGGTTTGTAGTAGCAGACATCTGTTTTAAAGCCGTGATCTACATCTGCCCCTAGAGGCCAATCAGCTGGCCTTTGGACCTCGGTCTAAAACATTAAAAGCAAAATTCATACTTGCTGGGAGCAGGTGCAATTCCATCAAACTCACCACATTTCGACGTCACCCTAGATTTCAAACAGTTCCTACAGTCTGCAAGTGAGGCACAAGTGCAAGGAGGAATAAACCCATTTATTATAAAATGTTCAAATATCAGCAGGGTGTAGTAATGCTGTTTCCCAGCCTAGAAATGTGTCTCAATAGAGTGACCAAAGTGCAAAGCATACTCAGCCCCTACTCACTGCCCTACAAGTCAAGGGCTTGAAAATTTTGCTGTTGTTTTCTCCCTCATGCTTAATTTTCTTGCATACAGACATGCATGAGGGTATATCCCCTTGCCTAGAAGAGCAATAAAAACAGTTTCACTTTTTTTTCTCTGAAAGCAGAATCAATTCAGGTTTTATTGCAATAATCCAAGGCACGGGTCAAATATGGAGGGGGCAGAGGGGGGAAATCTGGAAATGATCCTCCCATACGTCACCGCAGATGACAGGCACACACCTCAGTATAAATAAATAACTGCTAAGCCATCCCCATTCATGTTTCTAATTAGTGCAACCTATTTAACAAATAGAGACATAATATAGGTCAATTATGTAGGTCATGATAAATTTGTGAAGAACTTCAGCCTGTAGGGCACCAAAAAGACCACGTTGAGGCAGCATTTTCAAAATTACAGCTCATTTCTGCCCATGGCTTGCGAACAGCAGTGAGGAACAGCAGAGACCTGCTCGGTTTTTCTGTTTTGTGGTGGTACAGCCACAACCACTAATGAGAACATCAGTGACATCCCCTGGGAGACACCCTCAGTCATATGATCCCAGAACGCGGTGGAGCCCATCCAGCATTTATTCAAGACAAATCCAATGCAAAGCCACTAAGATCGTCTATCACACCCTACTATATTGCAGAGCAAATATACTTACTTGGCCTGACTCTAAAGTGCTTCAGTGTTTGAACTTACTGCCACACAATACCTTTAGCTCGAAAGAAAAATCCCAGAAGACAAAAAGACATACTACTTCAGACCACAGAAATCGTTGGAGCATCATTAGAAAAGCAAAGACAGAACTAGAAAAGCAAAGCTGTCAGTGGAGGGCCTACATGTGATTATGGCAAAGGCACGTTTTGATCTGATTTCCTCAGAATAGGAGGCTTATGTGACTGTTTTGCCCACCTGCTGCCCCTCCAAAACTACTGAACCAGTTACTAGTTTCAGCCACGTTTGCCAGAAATATAAATGCCTCAAAGATGTTTAATTTCTATGAGTTTGTCAAAAACTGGTGGGCATCCAGAAGAGACAGAGAAATATCTTATTTATGCTTTCTCCATAGGAAAGGAAATGGCAACTCAGCATTTACCTAGTACATTTGACCATGACTCTCTGACGAGGGACAGAGGCAGCTCCAGAGAAGCCACAATATGTGCCAAGTCCTGCCTTGCCAGAAATTTTGGGGAGGAATGATGAGGAACCACAGTGGAGTGCACCAGATAGCAGCAGGTGGCATGTGGGGTTTCAAGTAAGTAACAGGACTGCAGTTACCTATCCTGCTCAGGGATACGGGGAGGACGTGGGGATAGAATATCACAGCAAACACTACAGGTGTGTGGTTTGCAGCAAGGATATAAAGGGTTTGTGGGACTCGGATCTCTAGGGAAACAAGCTTAGTGTTCGCTGTACATCACACTTTTCTGCTAAAGGTCAGCACTACTGTAATTTGTTCTTTGAGATGAATGGAGAAAATAGATTGTGAATGGGAATTTGAGCTGTAGGTTTAGTTGCTGTTACCTTTTCTTACTATTTCCAAAATATTTTTCTTCTTCGGGCAATCCCAACTCGGCCTGCCACGGGACAGGACTTCTGGCTTCCTGGACTGCTGTTAGCAGAGGAACTTCAAAAATCTTCAAATGAAGTATCTCAGGAAGTTACCTGAAGTACTCTTTTGTACCTTGAACATGCAATAGTATTAACAGCACTATTAAGGTGGCTGGGGAGCATCTGGGAGCCAGGAGTCAGGAGGCTGGTGCCTGAGTACCCGTGGGCTGCTACGCCAGCTTCAGCGGCACCAGCACCAGCCACAAGCTGGGAACAGACTCCTTACCCCTCTGAGCTTCCCAAATCTGTGCTGCTGCCTGGAAGAGCCAGTCACCACACACAGCAGGGGCAGGAGCACCGAGGGAAACACGTTTTGCGCAGGAAGCCTTAATTAACCGCGCAGCTCTCAGAGGGCAGGTGTTCCAAACCGCACACGTGCATCGGGGTCCACATGAGGCAGCCCAAACTCTATCGCTGGCCACGTGTCAGCTGGTTGAACTGCTGCATGCCTCTCTGAGGATGCGAGGAGATGGAGCATTTTGGGTCATTTGGCATATGTTACTACCTGGCTTGCACAAAACAACGTAGCAATCGTGTGCCATTCATGGGTACGCTGTGCCAAAAATACTGACCTTGTATTTATATCTATAATATAATCTTGTTACTGTTTGCAATAGTCGTGACCGAACTGATGACATAACCTTTTAATTACACAGTTTCTCATATTTGTACAATTTGTCTTTGATCACTATTTATTAATTCTTATTAAGACAATTAAGACATCCAGCACAACTGTTCTTACAACCCTGGAGTAACAGAGATCATTTCCCAAATAACGCATTCTCAGTAACCTGCATTCTAGCTAAGGTATGATATATATAATATACCAAGCTATGAATCTAAATGTGCACATGTAAGATATACAATACGTAGACATCATACTTGGAAAATTGTTACAAACCTCAGACTATATGGCTTGAATTAAACCTAGGAATGACCACACACAAAACCTTTAAACCATCTACACTTCCTCCCAAGGCCCTAGATGAGGCAAGCGGGTTTCCAAGAACAGACTGAGAACTGTTGCCCACCCACATAAATGATGCTTTTCACAGGAGGACACCCCCCTCCCCGCCCCAGCGCTACATTCCCATTCTTTGGAATCTCTAACCTTAACTGCAGCACTGTTTATGAACACATATGCAAAATATATGAGAAATAAATAGTGTACTGTTTTGCCCTGTCCCTGGGGAAATGGTGTTCCTGATAAAATACTGCTCTCTGCTGGCCTGGCCTGCTTTTCCACGAGGGCCTCACTTCCCACAGTCTTCTCTCTTCCCTAGTGAAAAGGGGAAAGACCACCTTGTTTTGCTGGCTCTTTAACTGCATTTTTTAACAATCGGTGACAGGCACGTCTTTCATTTAGGATTGAAAAACATTATGTTGCTAAGGCAAACAATATTGATATCACCTAAATCTTTTGCCTTTAAGAAAAAAATGCCAGTAGTGCTTGAACCTGCGTAACTCTCCAGAAGTACTCCTGTGTTCTTGCAACTTGGGTTTACAGCTCGTGAGATGCCCCGTGACTGACAGGAGTGCTACAGCAGCAATTTGGAGATTAACACCGACAGGAATTACCAGAGTGCTCTCAGCTGTTTTTTTCAAGCTGTCTGCAGACTCAGACAGGTTTCTGTGGAGAAACCACACCAGGTGTCAGGATCTCACTCTCCTACCAACTAGGAGAGCTAGAAACTAAATATAGATTCTGTTGCAACCACATCATGGGGGAGCCACGAATCTTAAAAGATTTTAAGTCTTTGTGCCCTAATCTTCCTTTGTAGGATTCTCCCATTAATAGCGTGGTTCCTTTTAAATATAATTAAACAACATTAAAACAAGTTAGAAAAATAGTTGGAAAGATCAGTTCCGTTTACCTGGGTAAAACAGAGAGGGAGTTTGATTTTAACAGTAACCATCATTTGAAATTCCTCAATGCCTGCTACCCACAGGGCCGGGAAAAAAAAGAAAAAGCCTAATTTACTTTCCAAACACTGCTACGAGGGAGTCACTAGAATAAATAACACCCCGGGAGACTCCACGCTCATTCCTACAGCAGGGTCTCCCAGCACAGACGCCCCGCACCCACAGGGAGCTGCAGGAGCGACGGCAGGG
Source organism: Leptodon cayanensis (assembly GCA_027564655.1). NCBI lineage: Eukaryota > Metazoa > Chordata > Aves > Accipitriformes > Accipitridae > Leptodon > Leptodon cayanensis. The sequence continues at coordinate 20,577,522 of JANXJC010000056.1, forward strand.
CTCGCTGGGAGGATGCGAACCCCTCGCCCGCAGCCAACGGCACCACGGCTGGCACCTCTGCCCAGCATCCGATTTCCAAACATCAGCCTCCATCTCTTTTCTTCATGCCTCCTGAGGATGCTACCGCGTGCTCATGCACCCTCAACTCCCAAACCGCCTCTCGTCATTCTTCCAGACTGGGTGAGGCAGCAAGCTGCTGCAGAAGTAATTTTAGCTGGGGATGATACCGAAAAGCCGGTCGAAGAAACTCTCTAAGACTTGTTTTGGAGTTTAGAAAGCAGGAGTTCTTTATTGCAGCGCTGGATGCACAGAGGATAATTCCACCTAGCGTGCATGCCACAGCTGTAGCACAAACAGGTTATATGGAATAACTAATTGCATATTAATCAGGTTAGTATACATATACATAAAAATGATTGCAACTGATTATCTTAGTACTGCCTACATCCGATCATGCGCAATGAAGGATCCATTTGAGTCGAAGGGCTGCTTTTGTGACCACTGACCCATTTGACGTTCTTGCTGGCTGTCCTTGAAGTTTTTATTCTTGTCCTTGTTCTTTGATCTTGAGGCTTAACACAGTTTCAATCACATGTGGTCAGTTTCAACGTTGTTTTCATCCAGCGTACAAGAACATCTAGTCATAAGAGTAAAGAACTGCAGAACTTACGAGTAACTACCTCTACTAGTTAATTGCTTGGCTATACTTTTGTCTATTGTTTCAATAATAGTGTTAGGATAAGATTTCTAATAATTATTTACCAAATCTCACTTTTACAGTCACCTAGCAGCAAACCAGTTTCCACGGCTGGTATGAAATATTAAAACCATCAAAATATTTAGACATACCATACAGAATGTATGGAAATACGCTATCAGGGAAAGACAAAACGATCTAGGTGGAAGCAGAGCCGTCAAGGAAGTTAACTCAAGCAGAAGAACTGCTAGAAGAACACAAGGTACGGAGAAAAAAAAAAAAAAAAAACAAAACACACGAGCAGCTACTCGAGGGTGTCCTTTGCTCACATCTACGAACTCTTTCCGCCTCAGAGCTGGACCCAAATTTGCCGGTAAAGAGTTCTAAGCAAGGGCTGGCTCTCAGGAGGGGAGCAGAGGGCGGCCAGCAGTCCTGCTGCCCTTCCCTCAGGGCTACAGGGCCCGGCCCTCGGCTTGCCCAGGCCCTGCTCCGCTCCACAGCCACCTTCTGCCCCGCACCTCCCTCCTCCTCCTCCTCCTCCTCTCACAACAGGGACAGTTTCTCTCCCACCTCTCTGTTTCTGTAGTGTTTTGCCCTTTTTTTTTTCACCACATTTTCCCAGGGAGGGCCACCGCTTGAAGGCATCCACGGAAGATTTCCCCCACCGTCAACACCCACCCCGCTCACCCACCGTAACGTCGCCTCCTCCCTGGAGCGGGAACACTGAGGCGGCGCGGCCCAGCCTCGCACCGCGCCTGCGCACAAGTGGGGGGCGGCGGCCGCCCGCCGGGGCGGGGAAGCGGCGTCGCCATGGCGGGCTCGGAGGCGGCTTGTGAGTGCGGGCGGCGGGGCCGGGCCGGGGGCCGCGTATCGTGAGGGACGGGGGGGCATGGGGGTTCGTGTGTGAGGGGACCGGGCTGCCCGCCTGCCTGTGCCGCGGCGGGCGGCTGCCCCGACGCCCAGTTGCCCGGCTTTTCCTTTGGAATATATTTCAGGGTCCCCTGGCAAAGGCAGGGATGAGTTAATCCCGATTCTCTTCAGGGAAATGGGGGTGAGGGGTTTATGCTGGCGGGCTGCTGCTCCTCTATCCCCCTCAGCTTTCCCTTTTCCCGCCGGGCAGACCTCTGTCTCCTCACAGGATCATCCAGTTCTTGCTGCTTTCCTCTCTCATGACACGGTTTTAGCTCTCGTGTAGCTGCAGTTGAGGTCTTACTGGCACCGGCAAGATTGGCGTAATCGCCCCGTGTATCTGCGGTAATTGCCACCTACGTCTCTCTGCCTGCTGGTAGAAGCCAGAAAGATTTTTCATTTTTTTTGCAATGCCATCTCGCTGATTTCTGTTTCGTGGCAGCCTACAGGTCCTTCTCCCCTACGCTGGTGTGTTTTTCATGTGTATTTGTGCCTGTGGTTTTGCTTTTTTACATTTTTACAAAATTTTGTCCTACCCATTTTTGGCAATAGTCCATAATCGCCTTGAATTTAAATTCCTCCCCCCCTCACACCTTCTGCATGCCTCCTGAATTCGTATCATCAACAGATTACATATGTGTCAAAACATTAAGTCAACTTCATCGATTGGTTTGCTATCTCTTCTTCATTACGCTATCAAAAAAGGAAAGATAAAATGTGATTTGCTCCCCGTCAATCACCCCGACTGTTTTTTAATCATCTGGACGATGTCATGTGAGTGATGGCAGATTTCTTGCGTTGTGCTTTGCTGTGGTTTCTTTCCTGATATTGGAGCTGAGGGGGCAACTCTAATTCCCTGGATCTTTTATCGTGCCTTTTAAACACTGATTTTAAACTGTCCTTCTCCAGTCTTCTGGGACTAACATCCAGGGACTAACAAAGATAACTGCAAATGATTCCGGTTGCCCAGAGAAGTTGTGGGATCTCCATCCTTGGAGGTTTTCAAGATGCAGTTGGATGTAGCCCTAAGCAACGTGGTGGGTCCCCATAGCTGCCCATGCTTTGAGCAGGAGATTGGATGAGGGACCTCTTGGGGTCCCTTCCCACCTCAGTTACTGTATTTAGCTTCTCTGAACTTTCCTACTCTGTTCCTTCTTAGGCCTCCGTAGCAATGGGGGAAAGAAGATTTATACAGCTTCACATCTTAAAATTAGCTATAGATCTCAGTGACATACTGATGGAGGATGGATATGTTCCTTCTGAACCAGTGGGAAAGTAGTGTGCGGTCTCATAGGCATCCAGCAGCCATGGAGGCATTTGGTGGTTAGGACAAGCAACATAGGAGAAAGGGATTTTGCTGCTAGGTCCAGTTTTACAAGTGATTCACAGGTGAATCCCAGATTTTTGAATGCAGGATTCTGCACTGTTCTGGAATAAATGTAAGCATATACCTGCAAGTTTCCCTGTGTTAGCTGAGGTATATTTGAGCACTGGAGACAGTAGCTGATATCTCAGTCTTACTCCAGATGCTGACAGAGCTGCAGGCATAAATCCTTTTACCTGCCAGCAGTAGTCTGTCACTCCCTGTGTGTAAGGTTTTTTTTACCAGGCTGTTTGTTGCAGTGACTTACTGCTTACTTTGACTATCATGCCCAACTTTCTTATCACAGATCTAAACCGACTAGCAGTTAAGTATTTAACTAATGCCCAAGTCAAGTTTACTCCCTTAGCAAATAACCATCATACTCTTAATCCTTTCAGCAGGTTTAGAAAATAAAACCTACCTTTTCTTTTCTATTGGATATAGGAGTGATGTGGGAACAACCTGTTCTGTGTGAAGGACAAGAAACAAAACATTTGATAAAGGGAAGAAACAAAACATCTGATAAATGGAAGCCATGAAGATATCAAAGCGGTTCTTCGCTTTTGGGATTTTGGCATGCATAGCTATTTATGTTGCATACATAAAATGGCACTTGGATTCCAAACCAGTTGTAGAAGCAACAGAAGGAGTTGCTGAAAGCAGGGGAGACAAACTGAACCATCAGGCACTGACCACAGATCTCTCGGTTTTCTATGGAATTATGTTTGACGCAGGAAGCACAGGAACTCGCATCCATATTTTTAAATTTACACAGCAGCCAAAAGGTATGGCCTGCTCATTGCACGATAGATTAATTCTTCCATAACATATGGAGCAGATTATTGATGGTTCTCTTCTAGGGATTACTTGAACAAATATGCTTCGGCTCTTTCTAGAGAACCATTAGGAAGTATATTATGATTCAAGCATGTGGGTTTGGATAAAATTATGAAAACATTCAACAAGGAGAAGATGCTGTAATGTCAGAATGTGAAGTAAATAGCAGCTGTACCTTTAGAACAGTGCCTTGAAGAAGAGCAGTTTTTCATCACACTGCTTGGTGGAAGAGAGGATTACAAATTCAAACGGCCTTATTCCCCCAGATTTTCACCATGAGTTTGTTGGCTGTCTCCAGTTCCTGGCAGTGAGCTGCTTTTCTCTGCGTTGTCTGGTTTAGTGCATCCTTGGCTTCAGTGTTGGATTTAAGTTGCAAAACTTCACTGTTTTGTTGTGCATTGCACCTGGACAGAAAGTATCGCTGAGAAGCGAGACAGAAGTGTAGAAAAAGCTCCAGTTTTCCTCTGAAGTCATAAGCTTCGTTCGTTTAGGTGTTGCCAGCTCCTATTTGTGAAACTCTTAAAGATGAGAAAACCCGTGTGGATGCTGTTAGTAGGTGGTCTGAGGATGCTTTTAAGGATTAGAAGTGTGGTGTATGGTGTGATTGGCCTGTGGGAAGCACCTTAGGTTTGCAGAATGGGCTAGTGAAAGGCTTAGCCACCAAAGGCGTTAAACAGCAGTCCGTGGATTTCCTTCTTTCAATGTATTCCCAAATCTTTGCTTCTTCCTTGCCTGCTTCTCTTTAAAGACAGTTTCAAAATATATTGCAGGAAACTTTATGGAGTGTAATCGGGTACAGGAGGAGGATGTTGTCAAGTTCATGTTGTTTTACCTGCAGGTTCGTGTAATTGTCTATACTGCAGGTTTCCAAAATACTTTGGTCTGGCTCCCTCTGCTGCCACTGAGTTTTGCTGGAGTCAAGTTTAGCCAGAACAGAGCATGCTGAAACGTGGGGTCTTTGTTACCGGTGCAGTTTGGAGAGCTGCACATGGCAGGTGCAAGGGCTGAAAGAGAACTTGCACCCATCTGGTGATTGTCTGATGTGCATGAAAAATATGTGTGTAGTGGACACCAGCACCTGAAAAACAGTCATGAGTTTTAAAAATTATTTTCTCGGGAGCTAATTCCATAGCGAGGGCTGTATTTAAAGGTTGGGTGGCTGTTGATAGTTCATTAGACAGAGGCTTCAGTTGACTTCCATTAGCACATAATAATGTAATTTGTAAAATGGTTTTCTTTTTGTGTGTGCAAAATTGTTTGTACCATTACTTATTTTGGAATACTGCTTTTGAACAGAGACTCCCAAATTAACCCATGAGACGTTTAAAGCACTGAAGCCAGGTCTATCTGCATATGCCGATGATGTTGAAAAGGTAATTTTGTTTCTGTTACTGTAAAAGTACGTGTCCCAAATCATCCTGTTTTTGATATGTCCTGCAAATCACATCTTGCTGTGGTACAGTATGCGGAACTGTCTCAGTTCAGGGAAGTGTTTCCAAAATATACAAGCCCACAGTAAAAGTTGGTCAACATACAGAGGAGCAAGGAACAGAATGCATCTAGTTCCACTTGGTGATGTTGTTAATTAAGCATAGTGGATGTTTTTCCCATCTCTGCCTTAAAAATTTCGATAAGCTTAAGAAAAAGACAAAAGAGCTGTGTTGGATTGAAGCACAACCTTCTCCAGAAGTCACTGGAATTGGATTCTCAGGAAAATAGTCTGAAAAAACAGGCCAAGTACTAAGTGACTTCTCTCCCATCTCCCTTACCTTTTAGCTCACAGGGATTTAGGGACTTCCCGAACCAGACTTACACGCAGCTCATAGTGTTTTACTGGCTCCAAAGACCTTTTTTTTTCCAAGGATTTGTCATACTGCCTTTTGAACCTTTTGTAGCCAGGACATTCAGTGGCACAGAGTTCTATGTCAGTGTTTGAAAAAGCGACTCGTCCTGTTTGGTTTTGACCTGTTGCTGGATAATCCCCATTATATCCACCAGGTCTCACACTGTGGGAGACAGTGAGTCCTCCACCTTCTCCTGACCCCTTGTGATATTCACTTGTCTCTGTTCCACATTTACAGTGAATCATACCTCTGATCACCCTTTTGCCCTTCCAAGAAAGGCAAATCTAAAGAGTTTCTAATATGCCTTCTTTTGTTCTTTCTCTGCTCACAGAGTGGCCAGGGAATAAAAGAGCTTCTGGAGGTGGCGAAGAAGGAAGTTCCTATGGAGCTGTGGAAGTTTACTCCTCTGGTCCTGAAAGCCACAGCTGGCTTACGGTTGCTGCCAGGAGAGAAAGCTCAGAAGTTGCTGGATAAGGTACTATTTCTCATCTTTCAGTTTGCTTTCCAGAAATTTTATAGCAAAGTTTGGTCCCTTCTCTGTAAGGTACATACTCCTTTATCTTCATGTACGAGCCATTCCTATTATTTAAGCCTGAAAGCAGTGCAGAGCCGCCTGATCTCAAATGGCGTTGGGGGGAGAAATTGCATGAGTACAAGCACAGAGGAATGATGACAGCTCCAAATAAGCCTGGAGATGACATCTAACAAGTGTAATGAGATACTCCTAACAATTACTACAGGTGTGTTCTTACTGGGCGTGTTTGTTGGTGGTTTTGACCAGGATGCTGCTATTTTGAGAAAAGCTCTCTGCTACTTGATTGGTCATGTTATCAGCCAGCTGCTGCAAGGTTGCTCCTTTATATAGATTGGAAATAATGTGAATTGTATTTGTAGGCATGTAAAATATGTTTAATATTTTAAAATATTATAAAAATAAACAAAATATTATGTTCTGGCCCTTACAGCTGCAGGAAAAGTTTATTAAGTGTGCACTAAGTGTGCTCTTTTTCTAAGCAATAATTGGAAGGAAGAAATGTGGTGCGGTTGAAACCAATGTCTGTACTGTTCTCTGCCGCCTGCAAGCTGGCCCATTCTTTTCCACACTGAATTTCAGCTGGAACCACTGCAGGTTTTACTTCAGAGGACTCTGGAAACCTAGGGCTTTGCTACCTCATGTAGGATGTAGTGTAGAGGACCTCTAACAGCCAACATGCTCCTGTTAAAAATGCCATTCCCTGGGGCATTCCTAAAAGCCAGGGTGTCCATCTCCTGCCTCTCCATGCATATATAATACCCTGTGGATTGCTAGTTGCAGCAAAGTAAACTGGGTTTCCTTCCCTATCCAGGTCCATCCCTTGTTAATGGCATTTCTGAGCAGTCTTCATGCTTGAAAACCCACACATCCATCCCTGTCTCTGCACCAAACTGCAGAGCCAGCATGTAAATTGCTGACCTTTTATAGCAGAGCGCAGGCTGATGTTTGTTGGGCTCTTGAAATTCAAAGTGGTGAGCAGCAGTCAGGATCTGGCCCAAGAAGAAGAGCAGCTGTGTAAAACTGGAGTTTTAAAAAAGCTTGCTTTTCAGCTGAAAAAAAGATTTCTCTGAGTGTAGCTTTTATCTGAACTACAGGTGAAGGAGATTTTTCAGGCCTCCCCCTTCTTCGTGAGGGACAACTGTGTGTCGATAATGAACGGAACCGATGAAGGTAGGCTACCTTGTGGAGACCCTTTCTGCAACCCTGGAAATTCCTGCTGCACTGTGACAAGTCCCCTCTCGCTGTAGTGGGAACCCACAAGCAGAGGGTTTGATACAGTTTTTACTCTGCTTCAGGCAGTGCCTGCCAAAGAGATCTTGTGCTACATTTTCCAATTTGAAGTTCTGAACTCTGTCCTGATTTTCAAAGCTCTGAGTGCCAGGCAGTTCCTGTGGGATCACCAGGAAGCCACTGTGCACTCAGCACATCTGGAAAGGTTTCTGAATCTGCTTGTTGAGATGGTCTTTGACAACTGGTTTTGCACACCCTGCTCTTGACAATGGTCATAAGAGCTTTCTGGAAGTATTTGGTCGTAATGTTAATTATAACTGATCTAATGAGTGTGATTGTGAATTCAATCTGAAAAAATGTTACATAGAGAAGAAAATACATGGTGAAATAAGTTGATGCTCATCAAAAAATGCTGAGGACAGAACCCGGAATCAGTCTTGATTTAAAATAATTTGAGGAAACGTCTGAATTCTAAGTAACTGAGTGTTGAAATGTGTTTTAAATCCACTTAGAAACCAAACTTTAAAATAGCTGGAGCTGTTTGGGGCTGTTGATGAGTTTCTTTCTTTTTTTACTGCTTAATGGAAGGCAGACATTGTAATTCCTTTTGTTTTGTTTTAAAATCGTGAGTAGCAGTGATAGCCCTGGTTCAGCCAAGGGTTGAACTGGACCATGTTCCCTAGCATGCCTTGACTTTTAACCACGTGGATAAATATTTTAATTTGTTAACATGAGGCCCACTTATTCATCTAATTTATGGAGAAAAGGTTTATAAAACAGGAAGAGGACAGAAGCAGTGTGGCTTACAAAAATGCTTAGTGGAAAATAGGAAAAATTAGAACACTGAAAAGATGAAAATTCTTAGTATTCAAAAGGAAAGTTGAGTGCCTGACATCAAACAAAAGCCTAACAGTGGATGTTCTCCTACAAAATGAACACTGTGAGTGTCAGTCATTTCTTTGTCTTTTAGCTAAGGGCTGAAGCCTTTGTGACTTCTTGCCTAAGTTTTTGACCTGTGAAATACAGAGTTTTCCAGGCATTTCCTATATTGGGCTTCTCTTCCAAATATCGCATCAGCTCTGGTATAGAAGGTCATTCTCTTTGTTCAAGGCATCTAATCTTGTTTTTTGACAGCTGCTGACAGTTGTGGAAACACTGGCTTTGGGGCAAGGTGAAGGTGGGCCAGTCCTATTCACTCTTCTTGAAGATCCTTCTTGCTTAGCTCTCAACTAGACATCCTTTGGAGACTTTGTATTAGAAGTTGTCCATTTGTGGAAGGGGGACAAGGGAGTTTGTGGCAGATGGTCTCTGGTGTCTCTGTCTATTGTTGGATGACAGGCTCTGGTTTGCTGATTATTTTGTTTAGGTGGTGCAGTTAAACTGTATGAGGAAACTTAAAAATGCCTCCAGCTAAACAGATCCTAAAGCAGGAAGACCCTGTAATACGACTCACCTTATTTGTTACTGTTGTTAGATAAAATGAAACGGTATGATCTAACAGTCCATCTTCTGAATCTTTTTCTTATTAGGTATTTCAGCCTGGATCACAATAAATTTTTTAACAGGTACGTGTACATGAGCATGTGCATAAAGATATGACCAATGCTGTGAAATTCATGCTGTTTTCTGCCCCTGCCTGGGATTTGCTCATTCATTGGGGTCGAGTGGGAGAAAGAAGGAGCTGGGAATAAGTCAGCATTTGTTTTTGGCCTGGCCTATTTAAGTCATTAGGATTTTGGCCATTTGCTTGACAGAGTGAGGAGTTTAATCCCTTTTCCTAGATGTTTAATGTAGCCTTTCTTGCAATTCCTTGTAGGGTAGCAGAGCATTTTATTCCTTTTTAGAGTCTGCCACTAGCTCTGGCTAAATTTTTAATGTGGATATTCTAGTTGTGCTTGGCAGCTGCACAGAATAAAGGAAAGTGCTATGCTACTTCCTTACAGGTTTGTAACAGAAAAACCACAAGTGGTTACACTGCTGAGTTAGAAAAGGGTAGCTGAAGAGTAAAGAAAAAACTAAGCTGAAGCCCCCTCTGACAATAAGTAAAGCAGTCTGCTGTCCCCGTGCTCTGTTCAGCACACACAGTGTGTGGAGCAACACGGCAAGTGCTCTAAACCTTTTTATGCTCACAGGAAATACCAGAAAGGTCAGAGATCTTCAGACATAAGCTACCATGAGGTATACAGACGTACTTGGTGCAAACTAGTCTTGTCAGGAAGGTGTATTTGAAGGATCTAACTGAGAAGGACTGGATTTAAATGAGAAGACAGGTCTGGGCTGGCAGCCGGCAGAATTCCAAGACAGCTGAATCTCTTAGGCCAGCTCTTTTCAGTCTGTCTTCCCCTTGGCCATAGGAATCTGCAAAATATCACTAAGGGATCAGGGAGGGATGGCCAAGAAAACCACATTCCTCTGTGTTACAAAGTGGTTACCAGAGTAGAGTTTGCAAAAGGGTCCTTGCATCCACTGAAAAATGTTTAGGAATCCAGTAACCAAAGCTGCTGTAATTAGGGCATGAAGAGCCACCAGAGAAATAAGAGAAACTCTGTCAATTGAAGATTTTCAGGTCACCCTGATAAAGCCAAAATAAGTGACCAGTAGATGACAGTATAATTTTGTGCTGGCTGGAAGCTGACAGACAGAGCTAGATTGTCCTCTTTCTTTACCACTGTACTTCTGGTTTTGTTCCTAGCCAGTTTCTCGCAGCACCCACCGTGGCTTTCTCTGTTCTGTCACACATTTCAGGTAGCCTAGATGATCCGCAGAAGAGAAGTGTAGGGATGCTGGATTTGGGTGGTGGATCAACACAGATCACCTTCCTTCCACGCACCGAGGTAATGTGAACATGCACGCTGCTGGGAAATGCTGGTGCAGGAATCAGTAACTGCTCAGATTTGTTTCCTTTGGAAACTGGCCAAGAGTTTGTCAGTGTGACATGAAGCCACGCTTCTGATAGAAGTCACATCTGCCTTGTTATAGTCAGTCACAGAGGCATTCACAACTCTTTGTCAGTCCTCTTACTCCAACTCCATGGGTCAGTGGTGCCTGTGGTGAATCTGCCAGGGCTGCTTTATCTTGGGGAAAATGCAGTGTTCGCCTGAGCGTCTTAATCCTTGACTCTCACTTTGTGCTGCTTATAATGAAGAACTCAAAGGCAATGCTGTTAATGAATTCAGGTCCAACATTTGGCCTATATTGGGTTTTAAGAACAGAGTAAGGTGCCTTGTCAATCCTTCTGGTTTTCCTGAGTTCACTGAGTTTCAAATGAATGCTTTCTAAGGAGCAACTGTTACTGTGCAGTACAAATACATGCTGACGTTTGTCATTTCAGCTTCCTGTTGTGGCATTTTTATAGGTGTTCTGTGAGCTGGAAGCCCTATAGATGCGGAGTCGTAAGGCTCTGGCGTGAGCAGAGATACTGTTCATAGTAAAGCTGCACAAAAGCAGGTGGTTGGAATGCTGTACCTAATGTGCCAGCCTCGGCTGATCAAGACACTGTGCTCTTACAGCTGAATGACAGGAGATGTGAAGAGTCTGGGATGTGGAAATTCTGGGCTTAGAGATGGTGTTAAGATATAAGCAGCATGAATAGTATCGTGGCCTGAGCTTTGCTCCCCACAAATGCGCTAGCCATGCTGGTGCACATGGGGAAGGGGCTGAAAAGTGCATTAGATAATTACCCTTTCATTTCTTCAGACCACAGGCTGGTCCTCACTCTGTTCCTTGGCAAGCACAGTGATGTGCTTTTCCTCTGGCTTGTGGAAGTTCACAGCTGAATTCACTTGGGTAGGAAGTGACTGCGTGCCTGGCTTTCATATTATTTTGCACGCAGTTTTCCCTAGTAGGGATCATGTGAAGAAGCAGTTGCTGTAGCCTCTAGACAAAAGAAGTTAAGAGCTGGAATAAGGATTCCTTTTTAATTAAAATGATTTTTTTATATACCAATTTGGTATGGATACAAATAGAAATGTAACCAGTTTAGATTCTGTCATGTGAAGAGACTATTTTAGCTCCAGGTTTTGTGGTTGTCTGGTGTATCAGCAGTCAAATCGAAATACTTGCAAATTCATCATTTCTCTCTGAAGCATGCTAGGATGGTTTCATGTTTTTCCTAATGTTTCAGATGATTGTGTTGTTGATGTTTGCTGCTGCCAGCAGAAACCTTGCAGTGACATCTTTTTCTCCCTCCAGGCCACTCTCCAGACATCACCAGCTGGCCATACAACTTCATTTCAGATGTTTAACAACACCTACAAGCTGTATTCATACAGGTTAGTTGCAGGAAAGAGAACACACTGGACAGATAGAAGCTTTTTATGAAGCCAGTGAGATCTAGGTGTTTTGCTGAAGTGAGGTCCTTGCAAATGAGTACCGGGAAGAAGCGGAGAAACCTGAGCCACGTCATTGTGGTGGATTAACCTTGGCTGCCTGCCGAGTGTTTACCAAGCTGCTCTATCACTCCCCTTCCATCACCAGGACAGGGGAAAGAAAATACGACAAAAAGCTCGTGGGTCAGGATAAGGACAGGGAGGTCACTTAGCAGTTACTGTCATGGACAAAACAGACTTGACTTGGAGAAGCTAATTTAATTTATTGCCAATTAAACGGTAGGATAATGAGAAATATGAACAAAATCAAAAACACCTTCTCCCCACCTCTCCCTCCTTCCCAGGCTCAGCTTCACTCCCAACTCTTCTACCTCCTCAGTGCTGAGCCGTGCAGGAGAATGAAGAATGTGTGTTGCAGTCAGTTCACAGTGCTTTGTCTCTGCCCTTCCTTCCTCTTCACTGTCTTCCCCTGCTCCCAGTGTTTTGGGCAGAGGGAAGCAGCTTCTTCCCACCTATGTTTGCTGTGGGGTGTGTTTGGGCTCAAGAAGGATCAATTCTGTATGCTAGAGGCTGTGCTGCCTTTGAGGAGGGTACGAGAAACGTTAGGGGAATGCTTTTAGCATTCCCAGTTCTTCAGGAGCCAGATTACCGTTGACACCTATTGCCTGTACTTTTTCAACAAGAGATTATCCTTCTGGGTGAGGGTAATATGAGAGTGGGTTGTCACACTGTTCCCCTTATGTGGATTTGCTGCTGACCAGAGCCATTTTGCTGGGACCATGTAGAGGAGACTGGCACGTCCCAGCCAACTTGTCAGTGGAGTATCAGAGGAAGGCTGTTTGTTGTTCACAGAGGCTTTTATCCCTTTGCAGTTACCTGGGACTCGGGCTGATGTCAGCGAGGCTCGCCATTTTAGGAGGAGTTGAGGGAAAAACCTGTAAGTTACGGGCACTCCTCAAGTCTTGGCTCTGAGCATAAGGTACATAGTCCTGTTGTGGGGGGAGGAGTTTGTCTGTCCCCTTCCCACTGGGCTCAAGGTTCCTGAGTGTTATGTGGACTCCTGTCACCATGGCTGGGTGCATTTGAGACAAATGCACAAGGTGACACTGCTAGATCCCAGGAGACCTGGATTCTTGCCAGCCCTGGGGGGGTCATGGGACATCTGAGCCATGACTGGGACTTGGAGGTGTCTTGCTCAGGCCGTGGGACAGTATGGAGCAGGGCTGGGGGTGAGGGATCTGAAATTCACACCTGATGTTTTTCCCTAATGTTTTACTTCTGCAGTAGGAGAAGGGGAGGAATTGATCAGCCCTTGTTTACCACCTGGCTTCAAATCTGAATGGCAGCATGCTGAGATAGTGTACAAAATTAAAGGACAGAAGGCAGGTATAGTGATTTATCGCTCTTCCTATCTAGGCCAGCATGCTTTTAGCAGAGTAAATGATACACTCTCAGCCTCTTGCAAAGACACTAGATTCTCTGTTTACCATTCTGTCTGGCTCCTCTTGATGTGCTTTTAAAGAGATTCTGCAGCTCTTTCCTCTTGTGGCATGGTGTGTCCGTTCAGTCAGTAAAGCTGCTAGTAGTAATGCAGATGGAGTTGAGCAATCCCTGAACAGGTCTTTCAAAATCCTTCTGCCTCAAATGATGTTGTCCATCTCTTCTGATCTATCGCATACTTCCTCCCAAGCTGAGGATGGTAAGTGTTGCCACTGGAAGAAGATGCAGATTTCAGTTCCCTGTGAAGAGCTTATGGAGTGCAATTGTGCAAAAGGGAGCCTGTTTCTTGCCAGATCCTAAATAAGTAAGTATATTTTCCTCTCTGCCTATAATATGCTGTGTTTCTTTGCCTTCTTTTAGGTGAGCCTCTGTATGAGTCTTGTTCTAACAAAGTGGCAAAGATGCTCTACAAAAAAGTGCATAAAGCTGAGGAAGTGAAGGACTTGGATTTTTACACCTTCTCCTACTACTATGACCGTGCAGCAGAGGTTGGTCTCATAGGTACGTTTGCTCCTGTTTTCGTTTCATTTTAAATGACAAGTTGTGGAAGAAATGGTGACACTTACACACATCACGATGCTTTGCTAAGCTGTCGTGGAACTTAGTCTTTTGTTACACTGCTGTGCAGCGTTGGTCTCGACTGGATATTGAATGCTATTTAATTTCTATAGAGAAGGGACTGGGGCTGCGAAATAGGACCTGCAACTTCTGGTAATGGTTTTTAAACAAACTGCCTGCATTTCAGAAATCGTTGTTGTCTGATTAACTCTACAATCCAAAATAGAAAAAAGCCTTCATAATGATAAACAAATTTCTTGGGCAATAAAGCAGTAAAGTGATCTTGGGCTGTGTGTTTTGCTTCACTGACCTTTTTGGATGGAATGAAGATTTACAGGTAATTCCACATGGACTCAGAATGCGTCCCATCTCTTTTCTAGTGGTATGCTGGTGTACAGAAGGCTGTCGTGTTCAGTGGTAGAAAGCAGATGATGAGATTTCAAGCTAGTTTGGACAAATATACGCCCCTCCTCAGCCACCTTGTTTTACAAATAATTTCAGATTTAATATGTCACAGAGCACCACGGCCCTGTCAGATCTGGTCAAAGGCGTTAACTGTGTTCAGACATCACAGGGCAGGGCAGCACAGACATGGGGACAAGGTGGGAGAGTCTGTAAACTATGCTTCTTTAGGAAATGAGGCTGAAAGCTCTTCATAAAACAAGGCTTTTCAATCTATACTGAGACTCTAAAAGGCTCTTCTACCTTTAAAGCAGGTGTGAGTTTTGTCATTGATTTCAGTGACTCAGGGTTTGATTTCTAAACAACTTTTATGACTTGAATCTACAATTGCCTTTATACAAAACCCATAAAAGACCATGGGTTTTTTTTTCCTTTTAGATAAAGAAAAAGGAGGAAGCTTAACTGTTGGTGACTTTGAAATTGCAGCTAAATACGGTGAGTAAAATACAATCACACACACACATGTAATTGTGTGTAAATTCATACATGTAATTGTGTGTAAATTCATACCCAGGTGGCAAATGTGTGACATGCTATGAAGCCTGATTTTTTTAAGTAAATATTGAGCACCTCTCTTGAGCACCTCTCTCCATAGCATCTCGCCAACATTTCTGCTTATTTCTGAAAATCTCAACTATTTTTATATTAATTCTTGCTTTTGCAGCCCACATAAGACATACCTTATAATACTTACATTTCAAAACTCTCTCAAGAATTACTAATAAACTTAACAGTTAACAGTTGTCCTGAAATCATGCTTTCAAAATAGATGTGGGTGTTCTCATCCTGTTACCATAACCTGTCCTAATCTGGTTTAATTTTTCTTTTTGTCTCAAGATCTGTTCATATGCTTAATTGTTAATCAGAAAAGGGGGAAAACCGGTTCATAGCTTTTCACTTCATCAGCTGCAGAGAGAACTGCCTACGCAGATTTACAAATGTAAACATTCTTTTCTTAATACCACAAACTCAGGCTTTGATCAAACTGACACGGGGCTTTTTGGTAAACTTTACGAATGTCTGAACAATTGTTGCAGTTCTGATTTCTGGAGTACCATTTGTGTCATTCATCCTGAGAAAGGAAGTGAGTTTTATTTTGGTTTTGTCTTTTCTTTTGTCTTTTTGTTTTTCCTTTGGTTTTGTCAACATGTGTTGAGTGCTTATGCTCGAGAAACATAACACACCTGAGGTTGCTCAGATTTTTAAAGGCTTGACATAGATAGAAGAAAAGTTGGAGGCCCTTTTCATCCTTTCGCAGAGAGATACAAGAAACTCAGCTGTCTTAGGGGAGAGACAGAATGCTTTGATCTTCCTTCCAGTGTGCCAAAGCTTTTGTGCTTCTGCTAATGTGTGCATGTCATTTCAACCCCGTTGTAACAGGTTCCATTCCTGTGCAGCTCAACTGATAAGAGGTGTTTTATGGTTTCATGTGAGGTTTTTCGAAGCTGGGCTGATGCCCACAGTGCGCATTCAGACACTGTTTTCTTTCTCCTTAGTATGTAAGACCATGGAAATCAGCCCCGGAAGCAGCCCTTTTCTCTGCATGGACCTCACGTATATCACCATCCTCCTGCAAGAACTGGGTTTCCCGAAGAGCCAAGTCTTTAAGGTGATGCATAAAATGGATTGCTGGGGAGAGTGGGCAGGATGGTGCCGAGGAAGTAGTCATCATGCTAGTAGCTCGGTCCTTGATTTGTCTTCTTGCTCCAACACATGCTCTGTGATTGGGGGTGGAGGGACACCGTCCCCACGATGGTGATAACCAGTTGTGATAACCTTCAGCACTGTATTCACCTTGCATGCTTCTCCTTCTCCCAAAGAATTGTTTTAACTTTTTTGTTTGGGTTTTTTTCCCCGCCACCACCAGCTTGCCCGGAAAATTGACAATGTTGAAACGAGCTGGGCATTGGGAGCCACTTTTCACTACATCGACTCACTCAATAGACTGCAGTACTAAAGCTCCTTGAAGGTGACTTTTGGGAATCTCAGTTTTTGGAAGCCGAACACAGGAGAATCTGTTGAAGGGCCTGCTTTTGGCTTCCGGAGTCCTGGGGAGGTCATCATAAACTAGGCCCCTTTCCTCCCACCCCCTGCCAAGTCCCCTCCATCACTAGCTCTTTTTTACAGTGCAGAGTGCAGTGTCTAAAGAATAAGCCTTGATTTGACAGCATCTGCAGTCAACTTGATGTAAAACGTGATCATTGTTGAAGGAAAACCAGGACTCTGCAGGACATTTATGATCTCTATGAGAAAAACACACCTTTTTGGAATATGCCTGTACTATGTGCTTGTACTGTGCTGAAGTCGCTGCAGGAAATGGTCGCTCCAGAAGGAACTCTTTGCCGTCCTGATTTCAGGGTGTTTCTTCCTGTTTGTCAGCAGTTCTCAGTCATGATTTTTATTTTACTACTTCCGTGTTTGAAGGTGAACTTGTGTGTGTGCATGCAAAGACAGTGCATTTACACAGATGTGCTGCTGACAGGCAGCAGCTTTGAAATGCAGGGTGGAAGTCTGAGCTCCGCTTCCCGCTTGCTGAACTAGAAAAGCTCAGGAGCACTCTAGAAACTGGATAGGGATTTAGAGGCGTGAATCAGAGCCTGTATGCCCTGCCGGTTTAAAGCCTACAGCCTAATGTTGGTTCCCTGGCTTGTTGGGAGATGGACGGTGGAAGACAACATCAGATTTGCTGGATCTAGACAACCAAGGCCTGGGAGTTGGTTACAGGGCTGACGACGGACTTGACAGTTCTAGAGTCGGTCAGGGTAAGATCGATGAACAAGACGCAGCCACAAAAATAAACCCTGAGCACGGCTTATTGGACCTCACAGACATTTGTGCCTTGGCAAGGTTGATGCAGGGCCCACGATGAGTGCATTTACATGGTATTTTGGGTGCCGCTTCCTGCAGGCGCATCTTACTTTGATAAATGAATGTATTGTGGTTGCACTGAGCCGTGGCAGGGCAGCTGCAATGCACCACTCCAACAGTGTCCTGTACGCAGGCTGGAAGCGATCGTGGAGGCAGCAGGAGCTGGAGAGGACGTGCCGCGCTATTTGTAATCTTAACTGTGGAATTGTGTTGTGTTTGTATGGATGTTTAGAGCAGACCCGAGTGGTCTTTTGAGGGGTGCAAAAGAGCCCAGCCTCCCGGAGAGCCGGCAGTGTGTACCCCGACGCGTGGGCTCGTGGCCACAGCCTCGTTCTTTCCCCGGGGCCGCGAGACGTGGTCCGGTGGCGTGCAGTGCTGGCTCTGGAGCTGAGTGTACGGGGGGACGCTCGAACCCCACTGCACTGACAATAAAACCCCAATTTAAAATGAAAACGCGGTGGCGGCGGCGTTTTGGCTTTTAACGCCAGAGCCTGCAGGGCGGGTGGGTTGAGAAATGAGTGCCCTGAGGCCATCCCTGTCCCCTCACGCCATCACAGCCCCTCCACCATCCCCGCTCCCCCCGCCACCATGCCACCCCTATCCCCTCACGCCATCCCAGCCCCAGATGCCATCCCTGTCCCCACACCCTATCCCTCTCCCCCCACACCATCCCAGACACCCCC
>JANXJC010000056.1:20595409-20644373 GCA_027564655.1 Leptodon cayanensis
CAGGGATCCAGCTGTGCAGGGATCCAGCTGTGCGGGACTCCAGCCGTGCGGGGATCCAGCTGTTCAGGGATCCAGGTGTGCCGGGCTCCAGCCGTGCGGGGCTCCGCCTCATCGCGGCCGGTAGAAGCGCAGGCGCGGCGGCCGCGGGCCCGGCTGCGGCAGAGCCGGAGCTCAAACCGGAGCCGAAAGCGGAGCCGAAACCGAGCGGGCGGAATGGCTGCGCCGCTGAGCGACGGGGAGCGGAGGAAGCAGATCAGCGTGCGGGGGATCGCGGGGCTGGGGGACGTGGCGGAGGTGCGCAAGAGCTTCAACCGCCATCTCCATTTCACCCTCGTCAAAGACCGCAACGTCGCCACCCCCCGCGACTACTACTTCGCGCTGGCCCACACCGTCCGCGACCACCTGGTGGGACGCTGGATTCGCACCCAGCAGCATTACTACGAGAGGGACCCCAAGGTGAGCGAGCCCCCCCCACCCCCGGGGATGGGGACAGAGGGGTCCCCTCGGCCCACGGGCATCCCCGCGGCCGCATCTCGCCCCGGCCACGTCCCTTGCGAGCGCTTTGCCGTGGCCACGTCCCTTGCGAGCGCTTCGCCGTGGACGTGTCCCCCGTGGGCATCGCCGTGGCCACGTCCCTTGCGAGCGCTTCGCCGCGGTCGTGTCCCCCGTGGGCATCGCCGTGGCCATGTCCCTTGCGAGTGCTTTGCCGTGGCCACGTCCCTTGCGAGCGCTTCGCCGTGGTCGTGTCCCCCGTGGGCATTTCATGTCCCCCGTGGGCATCGCCACAGCCGTGTCACTTGCGAGCGCTTCGCCGCAAGATGAAGGTGTCCCCCATGGGCACCACCACCACTGTGTCCCTCGTGTGGTTTGCCGTGGCTGTGACCCCCCACGGGTTTCTTCGCAGCCCTGTCCCAATGAGCCTTGCTGCAGCCGTGTCCTCCCTCGGGCATCCCCACGACTGCGACCCCCCCCCCTCGCACCTTGTCGCAGCCACGTCCCCTGTGATCCTGCCGCGAGCGTGTCCTGACGTGGACCTTGCTGCTGCCAGCTTCTCCGTACGCTTCACCGCGGCCACGTCCTGCGCTCGCACCACCGTGGTGGTGTCCCCTCCGGGCGTCGTCACCTCCACGTCTCGGCACATGCCTCGGCACAACCGGGACGTCCTGGCTTCGCTCGTGCGGAGCCCGCAGGCAGCTCAGCTTTGAGGCTGGAGAGGAGTTTCTTGCCTCGTGCAAACCAGACAAGCTTTCCCAGGTCACCAAAACCTGGCGAGTTGGTGGCTCCTGGGGGACCCAGCCTGCTCCCTCCTCTCGTCCCCGCTCGTCAAGTCAGGACGGTGATGCTGGAGATATTGGGGACTGCAGAACATTATTCAGCCTTAATCCTTTTGAATTAAGACCCAATCCAGCACTTAACTGGAGAGCCCCGGAGGGCAGCTGTGTACTAGAAAAGGCACACACCTTCGTAGTGTGTAGGCAGCTGCCTCCCTGAGTCAGCTCTTTTCTTGGGGTTATGAATATTGCCTTGACAAAAGAAACAAACTGCACTTTCACCCCGGTAGGGCTGCACACGCGCTGGGAGTTACACCGGTGCGTGGAGCTCTCCCTTTTATCCTTACTCACACAAATGCGCTCTGAGCCGTATTGGTGCACTAACAGAAGGGATTGTATAGATCCCATAAAAGCCAAGAGGAGCTTGGAGTGGGTTTGCTTACTGTCCCGTGCTTAGATTTTCACTAGAAACAATGTCCCTGTAGGAGACTGAGCGGAGCGCAGTATTTATGCAACAGTGTGATGGTTTCATTCTTTCCGATGCGCCCCAAGGAACAGATGGACCCTCTCAGACTCCCAGCAGAGGTGACAAAACGGGTAATCCTGCTGCTTAGTGGGGAAGATCTCAGCTACAAACGAAAGAGATTCCAGGGGAAGCACGCTTTAAAGTCAGGCTATTGCTCTGTTAAAAATTCCTGTCTATGTATAAAAATATCTATAGCAATAAATCTGAGTGAGGGCAAAAGTTTGCACAGCCTGCTTCTCATCCTACAAACAGGCTTTCATTAGCATTCGTGGCACAGGCACAGCTCCTCTGAAACTTGGAAGGTCACCACAGAGCAGCCCGTCTTGCACAGTCGCGCCAGGAACCCTGCCACCCGTGGGACAGTTTATTTGTTCAACAGGGTGAAATGTGTGTGTGAAACTCGGCGTGGGGAGAACAGGAGGACCCGTGTGATAGGAGCACTGGAAAATCGCTAGCAGGAAGGGGCCTGGCCCTGAGCCCGGCCGGCGTGCACGGGACGGGGGGCTCGCTCCGGCTTTCAGCAGGCTCTGGATCAGCTTCAGCTCAGCATGGGAAAACTTTAAAAACCAGGTGTAAGCATCACCTCAGCTGAGTTTGACGGTGTATAAGTATCCCATTCAGCATCCTAGATAATTCTTGCCCTGAGTTAAATAGGGAAACACTTAACGAGCAACGAGATTTTTCTATAGAAGGTTGTTGGCAGGGAGACGTGCGGCGGACGGTTGGCTCGCATCCCGTGTGAGCCTCTGACAAACAAGCTGCGGTGCGTGGTGTTCAGGAGCAGGCGCCAAGAGCCAGTTTGGGAAGACATCCCTACTCTGGAAAGCACTTGGGTCTGCTCCTAATTTTAAGTGACTTTGGTGAAAGCAAAGTGTTGTTGTGCTGTGTGTAAGCATCTTGCTTTGCTTCCCCAGCGCATTTACTACCTGTCCCTGGAGTTCTACATGGGCCGCACTCTGCAGAACACCATGGTGAACCTGGGCCTGCAGAACGCTTGCGACGAAGCCATTTACCAGGTGAAGTCTTGGGGGTACGGAGGTTCCCCTGAGGAACTGGGCAAACTTTTCTATGCAGAGGGCTGGGTAGCTTTATTTCTTGGGGCTTCCTCCTAAGGATGTGTTATTTTGATTAAACGACACAAGGCTTGGCTCTCTGTTAGTGTTTTTCATCCTCTGGAGAAGACCATGGGGGGACCCTGGGGTTCCTTGAGAGTTGGAGTATGGTTTTCTCAAACCGCCATTTTCCTGTAGTGGCTGGGAAAATCCAGAATAGTAGCCAGAAAGCAACACCCAGTATCCCAAAAGACTAGGGTGTCCCAGGCTGCCAATAGCTTACCATTACTAAGAGAGGTGATGGCTCATCATGGGAGATGTAGTCTAATAGGGGAGGCTGGGCCAGAAGGGGAAACTGGAGCACCAAAACGCCAAATTACAGTTCATACATGCAGGTACACAAGACACTGCAGCAGTGCTGCCAGAGAAAAGTGAATCACCAGGAAGGAAGAAAAGGGGGGAAATCGTTTTCTTGAATTAAAATGTCATTGGATGAGTTCAAACTGAAAAAAACACAGCTGAGTACCACCAAGGCAATCACAAATGCGAGGCCACGGTTACGTAGGCTTGCAGCCACCTCTGCAGCAGGACAGTGACTTTTTTGACAGAATATGAGTTTTTGGGCTTTCTCACCCAAAAGCTTTATTTCCCCCTTCCTCTTCCCTCCCGCCCCACTGGATTGATCCATGTTACACTTCCTAGCAGAAGTTGGGCTCTGTCACTCTCTCAAAATGAGGTGCTATGATTGCTGATGAAACGTCCTGGTGAGCGCTTTCCCTACCCAGAGATGGGAAAGGATTTCCAGGGAGGGACCTGACTCGTTTCCTCTCTGAGGTATCGTGCCTCGGAGCGCAGGCTGGTTTCTTTTCAGGGAGGATCCTCAAGTCCCTTTGCAAGGCATTTTCTACCTACTGATTTGGCCTGACGTGCGAGCGGAGGCTTCCCTCACTGTAGCCTCCGACATGTGGAGCTCGTCATGGCCAGTGGCCAGCTGGGATGGGAGGTCTCATATCCAGCACGGCTCTGTCGCTGAGAGAATTCGCCTCCGTTTTTGTGACCCCGACACACTGTGCGGGAGGCTTTCCCGGCTTGTGGTTGCAGACCGCTGAAGCCGTGGGAGAGCGGTTGGGGGAGCAGCCGCGGTGTCAGCCTGACCCCCCACTGTCCCCCCTGGCACTGAGGTGAGCTACTGCTGCCTTCCGAGAGGCAGCATCTCTTGACTCCTGGAGAGTCCTTGCTGCTGGCATGCTTAGCCTTCATCCGGCAGCAGCCCCCGGGCCAGAGAACAAATAGCCCGAGAGGTGCAGCAGAGGAGACAACCACTTCCAGCCATGGACTCCGGCCAAGGAGCTCGGCGGCAGGCTGGGCAGGATGCGGGAAGGCACGGAGTGTAATGGCGAACACTGCAGTAACCAGCTGCCGGTGTGGTTGTGCCCTTCCCCAAGGACTAGGGGGGGTGCAAGCAGAGGCGGGGGGGCACATGTAGCCGGGCAGGACTCGGCGGTCCCTTGTGTGCCGACTTGGTCGTTCACCGTCCTGTCTCCAGCGATGAGTTTGGTGGAAGGGCCTCCTGGCGTGAGAGGCTGCCAGGAGATGAGTATATTGTTTGAGATCTCTAAGGAAGCCTAGTTCATGGGAAAGTGACGTCTGATGATGGGCTAAATTGTTTTCCAATTAATTGGGCTGCCCGGGGACCAGAAGCTGGTAAGATGCTTTGTGGGGAGGGGAAGGTGGGGGGATGCAGAGACCCCTGTGCGTTTAATTTCCCGTGGTGTGGGTTGGTTTTGGTGTTTGCCCTCCTCGGAGAGCAGCCCCAGGACGCGGGCTTCGGGTGGTGACGTGTTCTGCTGTGGCTCTTTCCCCAATAGCTGGGTTTGGACTTGGAGGAGCTGGAAGAAATCGAAGAAGATGCTGGGCTGGGAAATGGAGGCCTGGGCCGTCTGGCAGGTAATACAGGGGGAGGGGAGCCCCCTCCTCATGCAGGGTGCATGGGGACAGAGGGTGGCCTGGCTGGAGGCTGTCATTCCCTCGCCGCCGGCGCTGCGGCAGGCAGCACGCAGACCTCAGCCCGCGTCCGCCCGGCAGCCCTTCAGCAGCGTGGTACCCTCCTGCCTGCTCTTGGCTGGCCAGAAACGAACCCCGTCCCCAGCGAGAGCATCCAGGAGACGTAGCTGTGTAGTCTGCAGCACAGCAGGCAGGGCTGAGGCTGAAAAAGGCTGTCTGGAGCCTTTTTCCTCACCTCCCTGTGAAATCTCTCACTTTTCAGAGGCACCCAAGCAGCTCTCATGTGGGCAGATTGTTGGCTGCTATTTTCATCTGCCTGTCCCACAGGACTGCTGGAGATGAGAGCTCCCCAATGCGGAGGAAATCCCAGGGCTGATCTTTGCCAGAGCTGCCACGGACTGAGGGCTGGAAGGGTTTGCTCTGAAAGCAATAATAGCGAAGTAGCTGGTGGAGCAGTGAGTTGGGGTCAGAAACCCTGCTTTACCGGGCAGGCAAGCTTAGAGCAAGGCGTGGGCACCTCGGGCAAGTTTAGAAGAGCTCTCACTGCGACAAGGCTGGATTTGGGTTTTTGGTGACCTGTCCTTGTCACGAACAACCTTGGGGTGTTCATCGTGGCTCGGCAGGACGTCCGTGGGGTCCTGCCGCAGGCTGTCCCCTTCTCTCCCTTCTGCACACGGATTTCCTCTTGAGTAATAAATGTTTCCAGCCGCATTGGTCGTGGCAGCCCCTCACCCCTGTGCACAGCATGCCGTAGCAGATGCAGCGAGTTGAGGGGTGAGTTTCCTTGCAGCGTGACCGTGCTCTGCTCTTCCAGCTTGCTTCCTGGACTCCATGGCCACTCTGGGGCTGGCGGCATACGGTTACGGCATCCGCTACGAGTTCGGTATCTTCAATCAGAAGATTGTCGACGGCTGGCAGGTACGTTGGCGAACTCACGGCACGCTTTCTCCTTCCGTTTCGTGCTGCGGTGGCCACCTCTGCCTGTGGACAAAGCCTGGCCACACAAACGGCACCGCAGTGCCTTGAGCTGTTCATAAACTGGGCGTTTGAGCCCATCACCTGGTGCCGAATGGGCTGTCGCTTCTTACCGCTTGTGCTGACCCTCGGGCTCTGACGGCCTGAGCAAAGAGGAGCGATGAGGGCGGTGGGGTGCGTGTGCCACAGGCGCTTACCCGGGGACACGTGCAAGCTCATCCACACCAGTCGCCAACCTGGCAAGCTGGTGTTGGAGCTGAGCCCACAGGGCACGGCTGGGACCGGAGTTTTCTCTGGCTGGGGTTCCATGGCACAGCTGCGACAACCCGAGAGTCCCATCCAGCCCAGGGGTGAGTGGGCAAGGAGTTAGGCTAAGGATGGAGATGTAGCTAAACACCTCATGAAGGTGTCTGGTGGAGGATGAATTTGAACATGATGGAAGAGGGGCAAGTGCCTGGGGTGCTGCTGCTCCTGTGGGTTCCTTAGGAGACTGGCAGCGGGGGGCTTAAACAGGGACTCTCCTCTATCATTAGTGATCATAATATTTTGCAAGTGAAAACAGGCTAAAAAAACTGCCGTAGCTGGCAGTTTTCCCTAGTGTGTGTCTGGAAGTGGTTTCCATTAGGAGATTTGCCTTGCTTCTAAACAGAAAGGACCTTTTTTTCCCCGTAAAATAGTTCTCCATAAGTCAGGGAGGATGAGATGTTTGAGGGTTGTTTTTTTTCCCTCCTTCCCACAAAGAAGCTGCAATGCTAGGCCCTATAAATGGTGAAAACAGGGACAAAAGCGTCCACTGTAATTGGCTTAATGTTACTTAAAAAAGAACAGGGGTGGTGGTGATGCTGGATTGTGGCTCAGACCTTGTCCCCCGCCTGGCAGAGAAATGCCAGCAGGCACAGAGCATCTCTACAAGTGCCTCAGCCCCTCTGGTTTCTGGTGCACGTCAGCCTTGGTGGCTCTGCTGAATTCACTTCACTCCCATTTGTGCTGTTCTGAGCAGGGAAGAGAAATCCTCTCTGGCAGAGGGCAGAGCAGTTAGCAAGACCTGGGTTACAGGGGGTGGTTTGTGGCCAGGAACAGCACCGATGGGCTTCTAGGGAACCCCATCCCACATATTCCCACTATCACGATCAGTCTGGATGTAAAAGCCTCGAGACAGACTGAGTGCAGCGGTCTGTGCTGTTCGGATGGTTTAAACCTGTACAGCTCTGCAAAGCCCATAGAGGCTGATTTATTTATACCAGCTGGGATGTAGTCATCCATGTTTCAAAAAGCCCAGCTGTCCTCTAGAGGCCTCTGCGTATCCATTTTTAAAGCCAGCTTACTAAAGCTCTGCTTTTAAACCGGCCTCCCTTCGGAGAGCCTACTTCAGCCTTCACTTGGAGACACAAACCATCGCTTGAACCTCGTTTGCTTCTTGCAGGTGGAGGAGGCCGATGACTGGCTACGCTACGGCAATCCCTGGGAGAAAGCTCGCCCGGAGTACATGCTCCCCGTGCACTTCTACGGCCGCGTGGATCACACCCCGGAGGGTGTGAAGTGGATCGACACTCAGGTACCAACGTGTCCCTCGGTGCTGGGCTGGGGGAGTAGGGGACAGGGTAGCGTGGAGGGGGAGAATCTGTCCCCGGGCTGCCTGAGGTGGTCAGACCTTGCTTCTCTCCCAGGCTGGCAAAGCTCTCTCTGCTACCCTTGCAATTACAAAGGTGACTTTGTTGGCTACGGCTGCAGCAGGATTTGAGGAAAAAAGAAGGATGATATTCAGTCCTAGCTGTAACTTCAGGTCAGTTGGGGCCTCCTCCTCTACTGATCTCCAGGGCGAAGCCCCACAGTCTTGCGTGGATTTATGTCGGAGGAGGACCGTATCCCTGGCAGCTGTGCTAGACTCCTTCCGCACTGCTCCTGGCTACCACTCGCTCAAACCCAGTGGTTTTGCAGGTGGTTCTGGCGCTGCTGCTGTGGGTGGAGATTCATCTCGTGGGGTGGCCATGGAGCAATTCCGTGGGCGTTTAACTCCTGTGATCAGAGCAAGTTCCTCTTTCCCAGGCTCGCCTGATGAGTCGAGTGCTGTCAGGGAAGGCTGGAGGCATGGTTTCGAGTCTCCAGTCTGCCTGGAGGCCTTGTTTTGTGGCATCGTGGAGAGCAAACGCTTCTTCAGCCTCCCACAGTGGGGGAGGTAACGCTGTGCTTCGGGAGCATGTGCCTGCTCAGAGCACAGGCTGCTGCGTCGTAAATGCATTCCAGTCTTACCGCTGAGGGAGGCAAGCTTTAAAGAGGCACAGATTTATTAAGAGGATTGAAGATGTTTCAGCCTCTCCTGTCTAAGCACTGCCCGGGATGGAGGAAGGAAGGACTACAAATTTCTCTGGGATCCAGGAACATGACCTAGCCTTGTTCCCATGATGTTCAAGGGTCTCTCACCCTGATGAGCCAGCTCTGCCCATCCGAGGAGTGCACAGTCATAAAACCAAGCCTTTCTCTTCAGCGCCGAGAGCTGAAGCTCCGTTGCAGAGCTTCCTGGGCCTGCTCAGAGGAGAAACAAACCAGCGACCCTGGTTGTCAAAGGCTGTGCAGTGACGTAGGCTATTCCCAGGACACAGCCAGTGCAGGGGTTCAACACCACAGCCCCGTGAACAGCATGGAGGCACCACGCCAGAGCTCTCTGGGAAGCAGATATCCACTTGGGGACCGAGTGCTGTTGCCTTTCGATGTGCTCCTCTTCTGACCCCGGCGGTAGTCTGGGGTTTCAGGGTTCCCGAGCAGTGCAGTGGAAACACGGCTTCCTACAAGGAGGTGAATTTTCAGATAGTGCCATTAAGGGAACAAGTTGGAAAGGCTCAAAAAAAGCCAAAGACACAGTCTCCAAATATAGCATCGCTCTGTTCATGTGATGAACAGAGCCCCAGTCGTGTGGCTCAGGCAGGGCAGGCTTTCTGCCTGCTTCCATGTTCGGAGCTGGTAATAGCAGCTTTGAGAGCCTGAGCTCTTGCTGATTCTCCCCAGAGGGGAGGTGTTGCTGAGGCCAGCACAAAGAGGCTGTTCAGGGCCAACAAGCTGATCTGCCTGGGTTTTCCCTACCCTGTGAGCACAGCTCCTTCAGTTCTCTGCTGCCTCTCACGTCTTTCTTTGGGGGACAGCCTCTGGCTGCTGGGCTGTCGTGCCAGTACATACTGACTTGTTCAGGAGGGTGCTGGCTCTTTTTGCCAGTGTCAGAGACGCAGCCCAGGCTCCGTGCTGCAGGATCAGGGCATTGCTCTGCAAGCACCGTTCAGCTCTGCTGGCATAAGCCCTCAGCCTCTTCGTTCCAGGCTGAGGTCAGGGTGCCTTCCCTTGCTGCTCAGCAGGTCTGGAGGCACACAGGTGTTGGCACAACAGTGAGATGGAGCACAGAAGCTTGGAAGTACACCCATGCCTTGCCTGGCTAGTGTAATCTGAGCTGGGAGCCCCGGTGTTACTCCCTGTAGCCACATGTGAAGCATCCTGATGCTTAAGCATCATCTGTAGACTGCACTGATAGTTTCACACTCATATTCAGTTTGGTTGCTGGAGATCGCAGTGGATTTACCCAGGCAGGTTCAACAAACCTCGACCATTGGGTGAATTGCTGTAGGAACAGTGCTGCGGTGGTAGGGTTTGGTCCTGACAGGCTGCGGAAGGCTGACGGGCAGGATTCAGGCTGCGGAGTTTATCCCAGATGGAAACACAAAGGTTGTCCCAGCTGCCCTGGCTTCACCCCAGCACAGAGAGAATCGCAGTGGCCAGCTGAGGATTCTTGCTGTGCTCTGGTGAATAACTAATAGGCATGCCAGTTGGTATAGGAAGGTCAGCAGGTTGCTTGCAACTCTCTTTTACATTTCGTTGAGGGGCTTGTAACTCCCAGTTTGTCAGTAAAGCTCCAAACAGCTCCGCTTCTCCTATTAACGCTTTGCCAGTGGGTGCTGGCAGCGCCCGTGATAGCAGGGAATTCTGTGAAGCTCAGCAGGTGTGTTTTAGTAAGGTGAGATTCTTGCCACAGCCAGGAGTTGTCTTGTGTCTTCTGGATTCTTCCTGCAGAGGTTTCAGCCACTTTCCCACCTTCTCTGTGGCCGTCGTGCTGCTAATCAGAGGGGAATACCGTCCTTTTGCAGGTTGTCCTTGCTATGCCTTACGACACGCCAGTGCCAGGATACAAGAACAACACTGTAAACACCATGAGGCTGTGGTCTGCAAAAGCGCCCAATGACTTCAACCTCCAAGAGTGTAAGTGCTATCCCTCCACTGCCTCTCTTCTGGCCAGGCTGGGACAGGGTTGTTCCTATGTGCATAGCACCTGGCACAGCACTCCCCATCTGGTCTGCTTTATCCATATCTCCTGGCTATCTCCAAACACAATGCTGTGTGCACATCCATGGATCACGCTACCTCCAACCACTTCCAGAGCCCTCGTGCACCAGGACACCCATCCGTCCTCCTTCCATACCCCATCACGCTTCTCATGCTCTCAAAACCTGCCCTATGCCTTCCCCAAGTGACAGACCGCCTGCCACCGCGTTCCCCACATCACCAAATGAGCTGCAAACCCACACTTGCCACGGAGGGTCATTTCTGCGCAGCATCATCCCTTAGTGCTGAAGGAGGAGAGCAGCACAGCCCACCTTACTGTTGGTTTCCTTTGGGTCTACGTGTGACCTCTCTGCTGCATTTTTCCAGGCTCTAATTGTAGTGCTGAAGAAGAGCAGATACAGGGCAACTAACATACCAAATGTCAGTGTGGGGCTGTTACAGAAGGGGAAGGTTTTAGACTAGACTGCTTTGATTTATTCTTCCATTCTGGCAAGCGCAGAGATGTGTATGTCAAAGCAGCCCTGCCAGGAGAACTTGTGTGGGACAAGGGGTGATGGCTCTCGAGTCCTCATAATTCTGGATCGGCAGCTGCGAGCTGGGTTTCGGATGAGCCTTTTGTACCCTTTAGGAGTTGAGGGTGATTGCGGTCTTTGTGCTTCTTTGCCCTGCCGCATTTCTCCTTCATCCTTAAGCAAGATGGCTGGTCACTCGCTTCCTTTTTTTGCCTTCTCTGGCTGCTGTCTGTCTTCAGTTTCTGTCTGTCCTTCCTGATATGCATGTCTTGAGAAACTGCATGGAGATGTGCCTTTCTCTTATCCCATCTCCTCCTGTCTCTCTGGTGCCTTTTACACATGTACATTCCCATTCATATTTCATTAATACCAGCCTGAATGTTCCTGTTACAAATTGCTCTATGAGAAAAGAGGGAAAAGCGCAGTGTCAGGGACCTACCTGAATCTCTACAGCTGCTGCAGCGCTGTGTATATTTCTCTCTTGTTGCAGTCAACGTGGGTGACTACATTGAGGCGGTGTTGGACAGAAACCTGGCAGAAAACATATCCAGAGTCCTGTACCCAAATGACAACGTGAGTGAGTCTCTTGCTTCTCTTGCCTGCTGCTCTGGATCATCCTCCCCGTAGTTGTATTGCCTTGTTTGCAAGCACTGGAAGGTCATGGCCACCTGATATTTATTGTTCTGGTTTAAGGATTTTTAATACAATAGGTTGGCCCCGTAATTCTCAGTGAACAGACACAGCTCTGCTGGCTCCAGAGGGTCTCTGCTGACTGACAGCAGCTGAGAGAGTCTGGCCCATATTGTGTAGCTGCTCTGTCCCCTGCTGCAAGGAGGGGAAGACTTATTTACTCCTTCAAATTCAAGGCAATTTACATGGCTTGCCCTTTGCAAAATTAAGTTGTCATTTCAGAGGCGGCCATGAGGGGGGGGACTCGTTTCCATCCCCAGTTCAAGGGATTTCTCACTGCAGGGACTGTCCCAGGCCATGCACTCACTGGGCACTGGATCCAGAAGGGAAGAGCCCTCACTATCTAGTCGTGGGTTAGGATCTGTGCTGGAAAAGCTTATCTCCTGCACTTTACCCGCACCCTCTCGTTCTTGCTGGTGTTTTAAAATAGACCAGCGTGAAGTGTAGTGTGCATGGGAGGACTAGCCTGGATGTTGCAGGTTTTCTGGTACACTCTGGAGGCAACTGTTTGGGATGCCGAGCCCCTTGTCAGTCCCTACAGCTGCTGGCCCATCAGAGGCAATATGAGAAACATCCACATTTGCCCTGATGAGGTGCTGAACCTGTGAGGCCTTTTGGGAAGCCCGTCAGAAGGGATAGGAGCATCTCCAGGGGTTTGGCTGCCAACTGGGGATGGCAGCTGCAGCACTGATGGCTGTGGTTCCCCCCACTTGCAGTTCTTTGAAGGCAAGGAGCTGCGGCTGAAACAGGAGTACTTCGTGGTGGCTGCTACCCTCCAAGACATCATCCGTCGTTTTAAGTCCTCCAAATTTGGCTGTCGAGACCCTGTGAGAACATGCTTTGAAACCTTCCCAGACAAGGTGAGTTTGTGGGCAGAGAGGGTCCGGGGGTGTTTTAGCTAGACCTGCCTATCATGAGGGAGAGCAGGATGCTCAGGACCAAGTGGGGGCACGTATACAAAGACCCTGGCAGTTTGGGTTGGAAAACCGTTGATTTTCCTGGCCTATTTTCCCGGGGAAAAATTTGCAATTTGGAGCAAAACTTGCAAAGGTTGAATAGCTCCGTTGCCGGGAGCTCGCTCTGTTTGTGGGGTGCGTGCCATGAGAAGACGATCGGGCACGACCCTCACTCCAACTCTAGGTATGCAGGACACTGTCACAGTCCTATCACTACCAGATCTGAGCCCAGCAAGTCTCTGTTGCAGGTGGCTATTCAGCTAAATGACACCCACCCTGCCCTGTCCATCCCAGAGCTTATGCGGATCCTGGTGGATGTGGAGAAAGTGGACTGGGACAAGGTAAGCAGAGCTGGGAGGTCTGTGCCAAACGTTGCAGCGGAAAGAAGCTGCTGTCCTGTCCTCACACGGGGGTCTTCTTTCCCCTCCTGGCCCGGGCACGCCTGCGTTAACCTGCTGTCCGTAACGCAGGCCTGGGAGATCACAAAACGGACCTGCGCCTACACCAACCACACCGTGCTGCCTGAAGCCCTGGAGCGCTGGCCGGTCTCCATGTTTGAAAAGCTGCTGCCACGTCACCTAGAGATCATTTACGCCCTCAACCAGATGCATCTGGACGTAAGGGACTGGGCTGGTCACAGGCTGTGGGAACTCTGGGGGGGGTCTTGATCTGGCTGCCTTTAGGATGGGAATGTTCCTAGGTGCTGTGGCTGGGTCGTTAATGTCCCTCTTTCTGCCTGCAGCGGGTGGCAGCTCTCTACCCAGGGGACGTCGACCGTCTCCGGAGGATGTCTGTGATCGAGGAAGGAGACTGCAAACGTATTAACATGGCGCACCTCTGTGTGATCGGCTCCCACGCGGTCAACGGCGTGGCCCGCATCCACTCTGACATCGTGAAGAACTCAGTGTGAGTTGGGGGACACCCAAGGCACGCACCCTCTCCACTCACTGGGCTTTGCCTGCAAGCATGGGGGGGGCTAGCTGGAGCCATCAGGTGTTGAGGTCTGTTTTGGGCGCCCTGCTGGGCACGGCGGGCTAGGGAGACTTATTTGTGCGTGTGCAAGGTCTAACTCACGTCCCTTTGGAGCTGGTGAAACCCTCGGCCGAGGAAGGGCGTGAGAAGCAGCATAGAGAGTTCACGCTTGTTCCAGGGAGATCCGCAGTGACTTCCCTGAGTCAGGAGCACATACGGTGGGGGCCCAGCTGAAGCTCTGGGTGGTGGTGGGTGGTTCAGAGCTCTCTGGTGTTCCAGGTTCAAGGATTTCTATGAGCTGGAGCCAGAGAAGTTTCAGAACAAGACAAACGGGATCACGCCGAGGCGCTGGCTCCTGCTGTGCAACCCAGGGCTGGCCGACGTTATTGCTGAGGTGAGTCGCGAGCTGTCCTGAAGCAAGGGGCTGAGTGTGATCTGTTTGCTTCTGATCACCTCTTCTTGTGGTCTGATCAGAGCTGAGGCTCTCGCCTGGGGGGTGAGAGTGAGGACAGACTGGGAGCACGCCTGTTGCACACGTAGGTGTGAGATTGGCTGGGCTTTAAAGTCAGTGATGGAGAGTTGGCCAAAAAAGTTGCAGAAATTTGGTTCCCTGCCCTCGCCGTGGCTGTACGCAACCTGCCAGGCAGTCCTGCGGTGTGTGAAATGGGGTGTCTGCAAAAGCATTCAGCTTCACAGGCACAAAGGAGCTCCCCTGGAGCTCCCGTCCCAGTTCTGTCTCCTTTGTTTACCAGGCCCTTTAGCACAGGTTTTTGCTTCACACTGCGACGTGCCATCGCTGAATAACGTCCTGCAATTAAATGTATCTTTGTGTCCTGCCCATCAGTTTCTCCAGGTGCCAGGAGGCCCTGGTACATGTGCACACATCCTCCCTCTAAAGCTCCTTGAGGGAGGGGGACTTGTTTGGGTTTTTGCAAGTGCCCTGTTTCCCCTGTACCTTTGGGCTCCCTGATGACACAGAGAAGTAAGCTCGCTATAAGAAACTATGCCCCTTTTCCCAGCCAGAGTGCCTCTTCCAATTCCCAACGGGACTGTGGCATCTCTGTTGGGAAAGTGCAGTTGTGGACTGGGTGAGGTGTCTCACGGGTGGGACATCCCTCTCTTGCCTTGTTCTTTTAGAAAATCGGGGAAGGCTTTATCACAGATCTGAGCCAGCTGAAGAAGCTACTGGATTTCATCAATAATGAGACTTTTATCAGGGATGTGGCGAAAGTCAAACAGGTAATGTGCACTGGAGGTGGGGTGGGAGGGAAGGCACCATGCTCCCAGGAACACCCCAGCAGCAAACGCTCATTTCTGACACAAGGCCTGGGGACCCATGCCTGTTCCTCATCAGATTTTCTTGCCAGGAAAACAAGCTGAAGTTTGCAGCCTACTTGGAGGAGCAGTACAAGGTCAAGATCAACCCTTCATCCATGTTCGACGTTCAGGTCAAGCGAATCCATGAGTACAAGCGGCAACTGCTGAACTGCCTGCATGCTATCACCCTCTACAACCGTAAGTCCTGCCTGGGCTGGTAGGCAAGGGGTGTCCCCCCCACCAGACGCTCACTGCCAGGGTTCCCATGTAAAAGTATGCTACCTGGTGGCCAAGGACTCCTGAGCCTCGGTCTGCCCTCCTGTCATGAAGGGCTTCTCTCCAGGAGGGAGGACAGAGCGTCTGAAGGGTCGTACAGAGCTCTGAGGAAAAGCTCACAGCCCACGTCTCCAGCCCAGCTGGGTCCCAGGGCCCAGGTAACCCCCACACCTGTACTGCAGGTGTTAGGACTGACCTGGTGCAAGTTGAACCCCCGCTCCCCGGTGTACGCTTTGGTCCCCTGCCCATTCCCAAAGAGGGGGGGGGGCAAGTCATTGGAGCTCTGCATCGTGCCGGCTTGAGTCGTTGTCCGAGGACTCTGCAGCCCATTTTTGCCCAGCACAGCTCTGGTGGATGTCTCGTTGAGCTTCAGGGTCCTGCAAGTTTGCTGGGTCCACGTGACATGGGTTGGGATCCCAGCCCACCTCTGAACACAATTAACTCTGTCCAGTTTATCTTCACTTTGGTTGTGTTATGCCCTGCTCTTTCAGGCATCAGACGCGATCCATCCAAATCCTTTGTGCCCAGGACTATTATGATCGGAGGAAAGGTAACGTGCATTCCAGGCTCGGTGCATGCATGGCTCAGTGGGGGTGTGGGGAAGGTGCTGGCCCCTTTCTGGGGCTTTGCCGGGCCTGCCGTAGGTTAGCCAGCATGTATCTGCTGCACCTTTATGGACTAATCAGACTGAACGAGGCCCCATCACTCTTTGCTTGTGGCTCAGGACTTCACCTCCCAGTAGGGTGTTTTTGCTAATCCATGTGAACAGCAGAGGTGAGGCCTAGATTCTCCCCGTGGTGAGGACCCGCACTGGCACCTCTCATGCTCTCCCTTCCTTAAAAAGCCTTCACCATTTCTGGGCTGCTCTTCTTCAGGCGGCCCCTGGCTACCACATGGCCAAGATGATCATCAAACTCGTCACGTCCATCGGTGAGGTCATCAACAACGATCCCTATGTGGGGGACAGGCTCAAGGTCATCTTCCTGGAGAACTACCGGGTATCCTTGGCCGAGAAGGGTACGTCTGGTCTTGTGTAAGCACGCGTCAGGAGCTGGGCACGTCCCAGCTGAGCCCAGAAGCTGGCTGCCCTGAGAGGCTGTCATGGCAGGTCACCTGGCTCTCCCTTAGGAAGGGCTTGAGGGCTCCACACAGGGTGGGAAGCCAGCTTCATGCAGGAGGGAGAGCAGCTGCATGGGGTCACGGCAGGGCTGAGCCTGCCATGATCTGTTTGGGCTGAGGTAGAGGTCAGCAGGACCACTAGCAGATGCCCGGGGTTGTTTTGCTATCCTGGGCCCAGGTCATGGGGAGCTGCAGCTTGCCAAGGATTAACTCCTACCTCTCTTGCACCCGACAGTGATCCCAGCAGCAGATCTCTCCCAGCAGATCTCCACAGCTGGTACGGAGGCCTCGGGTACCGGCAACATGAAGTTCATGGTGAACGGGGCCCTCACCATTGGTACCATGGATGGGGCCAATGTGGAGATGGCCGAGGAGGCAGGCGAAGAAAACCTCTTCATCTTTGGCATGCGGGTGGAGGACGTGGAGGCCCTGGATCGCCAAGGGTTGGTGCTGGGGAGAGCCCCACGCGTGCCGGGGCGAGCCCCACGCGTGCCGGGGCTTGTCAGATGGGGATACAGGTCCCAGCTCTAGCAGGGAGAGACGTAATCTCTGGGAGGGACACCCTCCTCCCTGGGCAGCTCTGGAGCAGGAAAAAAACGGGGGGGCTGGAGGCAGCCTTTTTGCCCTGGGCTGGCCAGTGCATGGTCCGTCAAGGACGCAGCCCAAGCAGCTCACCCTGAGCACAACGGCCGTGAACAGGACGGGAGACTGGGCGCAAAGCGATTCAGGCACTGCGACTGGTCTCGGAGCCACTCGCAGGGTGCTCTGATGGACACAGCCCCAGGAAAAAGGCCCCTCAGGAGCCATACATCCTCCTCGTCTGCCCTCCCAGCCCCAAAGATGTCAGGTCCTGCGCTCTGGGTGCTGGGCCCCGGGGGGGGAGAACATCAGCCCCTACAGCCTGTCTCTGCCGGCCGCAGGTATAACGCACGGGAGTACTACGAGCGTCTGCCAGAGCTGCGACAGGCTATCGACCAGATCAGCAGCGGTTTTTTCTCCCCTCGAGACCCCGGTTGCTTCAGGGACGTTGTGAACATGCTCATGTACCACGACAGGTGAGTCCTGGCCAGCGTCCCCTTTGGGGGGCTGCTCTCAGCCTGCCCGGGCCCCCTTCCCAGCCGGCCTGGGTCAGCCCTGCCTGCCCCCACCAAGAAGATGTCTGCCCTGCCCCGTCCTGCCAGGCTGGGGACCCTACAGCAGGCAAACCCTAGCCTTACTCTGCTTTGGGTTGCAGGTTTAAGGTGTTTGCCGACTACGAGGCTTATATTAAATGCCAAGGCCAAGTGGACCAGCTATTCATGGTAAGAGCTGCCCGCTACCGAGGGGGAGGGACGGGGTCCTCGGCCATGGTGGTGCAGCGGGAAGACGTGGGGGGAGCTGAGCTGAGTGCGTTCCCGTGGAGCTCTTCTTACACACACACTGCCATCGCTTGGGCACGGGGACGCAGGTTTTGGTGCTTCGGCAGCCCCACACCGCAGCATTTAAACCAGCCAAGCGTGTGTAGCCGGTGCCCTGCAAGGCTGCCAGCTGGGACGGAGCCCGGTGAGGGACTGACTGCTGACATTGCCTCTCCTCTTCCCAGGACCCTCGGGAGTGGACTAAGAAAGTCATCACGAACATCGCATGCTCGGGCAAGTTCTCCAGTGATAGGACCATCACGGAGTACGCCCGGGAGATCTGGGGTGTGGAGCCATCTGCCACAAAAATCCCCCCACCCAACCTCCCCCGGGATTGATGCAAGCACAGAGGGAAGGAAGGAGGGATGCGCTCCCAGCCCAGGAGGCCTCACACCTGCACTTCACCACCAGTCGGATGGGCTTAGCTCTGCAGAAACAAGGCTTTTCCCTCAGCGGGGTAGAAGGATGCTCTGAGGAAGAGCCCCGACTGAGGAAGAGGAGCTGGGGGAGAGGAGAAAGGACCCTGTTTGTACCCATGTATCCAGCCTGCATGTGCTGCATAGTGCTTTTAGTGAGATGACCAGAGAAAAGTCTTCCACAGCTGTGCTCCATGCTTAACAAGGGTTTTCCGACTAAATCCTCACCCCTCCCCCTGCACACAGCCTGGCCTGGCCTCCTTGACCCTGCCCCGCAAGCAGGTTTAGCCAAAACAGAGCGTGTCTTGCACCCTCCTCCAGTGGGTCTGCCAGCCCCAAAGCTAGGGGAGGGAGAGGCTGCTGTCTGCCCCTCTAGTCACCCCCCTCCCAAATAACACCCAGAGAAGGTGGGACTGGCTGTTAAAGCAGCTGGCACCATGCCGGCACCGATGTCAAATGCCGTGTGCCACAAGGAGGAGAGAGGGCCTGGAGTCAGCAGCTGCCTTACCACAGAGCTTGCCGTAGCCTCCTCCCACACCTCTTTACTTAACAAAAAGCCCCATAACCAAGTCACTCCAGGGATTTTTAGCCTCCATGTCTGCTAGAGAGGGTTGTACCCACCACTGCCAGCTGGGTGGCTGACCCAGGCACAGCTGTACGCTGGGTGCTACCCCGGGCCGTGAACACGTATCGCATCTCTTGCGTCTCTTCGCAGCTGGATCACGCTGCTCCGTGTGTCTCTCCTGGTGCTGGGGTCAGAGTTTAACACCTGTAGTGCTGTGTAGTGCACCAGTACTCCCTTGTGTGACACCAACTCATTAAAACAACCAGAACACCTGCTGGGTTGACTTGGGGCTGACTTGTGACTACTCCATGCCTGTGGGTTCAGGCTGCAATAAGTTCAGGCCATGATGCCTGAAGCCATGCTGGTGTTCCCCAGCTGTGGCTTCATGGGAGGGTCCCCTGCAGCTGGCATGGTGTTGGCACCATCACGGGGGAGACATGCCCATGGCAGAAAGGTCAGTCTTGCCAGCACACAGGGTGTACAGGAGGGAGCTGGTCCCAGAGGCTGCACTGGGCTAGCTACGGCCAAAGCCATTTACCTGCACCTCTGGCGTGTTGTCTATATGCACTCGGGTGGGGGTTACAGTGTTGGGTTTGCCCAGCAAATGGCACACAGGGCTCCTGTGCTAGAAATCCCATGGGCAGTTCCAACTTCCCCCATCCCCCGTGGGAAAGCAGAGACTCAGCTGCAGCCGGAGTACAGGCACAGACCCGCTGGGCTCCAGGAGAGCTGCTCACCCAGAGCTGGCAGCAGCCACAAAGACTTGCCCAGTCCCAGCTGCAAGCTCATCTCCCATGCACAACCCTACTGCACACCCAGCTGACCTGCCCAACTGGGGGAAAAGTCCCAAAAACGGCCAGGTAAAACAGATGAAGCTGAAGTGATCAGCAGTCAATGCCTTTATTAAAACTACACCACTTTTAGATCAACATTTCAGTTTAAATTTCCAAGCATATCACTGGCCTACTAACGGGAATGATGGTGCTGGGATCACCAACACCAGCAGTTCACATGCTGGACCCTCAGCTCTGTCACAGAGGAGGAAGGCAGCCAGCCAGCCTCTGGCTCAGGCTGTGCTTTGCCCCAAGCCAGCTGCCAGCAGCATTAGCTGGAATATGCACATCACTCTCCAGAGCCAAGTAAGTGTTTCTCTTCTGTCAGTGCAATAAATACAAGTGCATCAAACATAATTTAAGTGGCACAGTTAGCTTATGAGTATCATGGGTCAGAAACCTCAGGGACAACCACGCTATGGCAGAAGAATCTCAGTACAAGAACAAGCTACTGTCTGCTTTGCAACTAGTATGAGCCTGCAGATATAACTTGGATGCATGCTGAGCAGTTTATACTACGCTGTACACCCCTGAACAGACCCTTCAGGCAGCACAATTCACTCTGAGCACTAGTGACTAAACCTACAGCACCTGGTATTCTCTATATAGATTGAATATAGGTCCCCAGCCAGACACCGCTGAGTCTGCACATGACCCTCTTCTGTCGTGGTGCAGAGCTCGTCAGTGGCATAAACCGTCCCATGCTCTAGCCCCAAGCAGGACAAGGACATCCCCAGAACCTCTCCCCATAGAAGAGGCTCATTCCCACTTCTGCCTCCTGGACAACGTGCTCCACCCATGGCTGTGAGATGGGCTGAGAAGTCCTACTGGAAGTGCCTGGGAAGCCCAGAAGGGAGGTGGAGGGAGAGATGGGGAGGGACACCCCAGACTGCTATTTTTGCATCAAGAACTGTATACCACTGCCTGCTTTAACTACAGAGGAACAGTGTAGCCACCAGGAACAGGAAAACCTGACCTAAGGAGTTAAAAGGTAGTTGAGGAAAAAACCCTGCCCTTCCCACCCAAAGGAAGCACATGTCTGTCTGGGTGTGTACAGGGAGAATGGAAGACATCCATTCCCACATCCTGGGCCCACATTGTTCATGGAAGGGGGACATCAAGCCAAAAAGTAATCTCACAGTTTCCAGCTTAAACTCCCAAGTTTGCAATTTATCTACATAAATCACTTCAGTTCTAATAGGAAGTGCATGTGAAGAAGGGGAGGAGCTCCACAGAGGATAGTAGGGATGGGAGCAGAAATGATGTTGAGAAGGAAAAGGGTACAGAAAAGATAAAAGGGCACGGACCTTTTCCATTAAATAGATGTTTGAAAAGGAAGAACAAAAAAAAAATCTTTCATTTTATTTCCAAATGTGTGCAATTAGCCCAACACTTGCAACACATTGTGACTGAAGAGCTAAATAAAAATATCTCTCACCACCTGGACCTTCTGTGTGTTTGTAATTACAACCACTTAGCGAAAAGGAAAGGCAAAACATGTATTTCCTAGAAAGAGAACACCTCAAACTCAAGCAAGACAACCGTGGTATGGAGACACGGCAAAAGCCATTCGCCTACAAATGAGTCTCTATGTGATCCAAAAACAGCAGCAGTGTTTAAAAGTGAAAAGAAACACCCTTGGTCATGACACACGTGTCCTAGGAATGTCTGTCCTCAGTGGTACCACGCTGGATTGGCCAGGCTTTGTTGTGCTTACATTTTTCACGGTTTGGTACTGGCTCCTGGGCTGTTATCACCCCTCCATCCATGTCAAAAAAGAAGCCAACAACTTCTTTCTTCTACCATCACAGATGCTGATGCCAGGAGCTGGAGTTGCCAAGGGTACACATCAGGACCGGAGTGGGAATCCCTGACCTCCTCTAGTGCCAGGGATGGAAGAATGGCAGATTGACCCACAGGGAGCAGGGACGAAAAGGAGAGAGAGGAAGGAAAGAAAGGAAAACCTCTGTGCTGCCAAGCAGCCAGTCTTCAGTGATGATGCTCATGTTCAGATTTTCCCAGGAATTCCCTAGGAAAGGAAAAGACACAGCAGTGACACTCAGCTCTCCCACACTATGGTGCATGCTGCAGCCTGCAGGTCTTCCCATTCCCCTGGCAAATACTAGGGCTCGAGTGCTTGCAGCTACAGGGAACAGCACTGAGCCTTGCTCTCACCCATCAGTGGCTCCCACTAGAAGAGGCAAGGAGAAGTAGCTGCTTTGCAAACAACTCCAGAGCACCCAGCTCACAGCAGAGATGAGCCAGAGAGGAGAAATGCTCCCAGCTTTCTGTGGCTCCCCTTCCCAAAACCTGCTTTGCAGGGAGGTGGAGAGCTCTGACTTTGTGCTAAGCCAGCCCCAGTATCTCACCCACTCTGAAGACCAAAGGGGTTTTCGGAAGAGCTGCCCACTACAGGTGCCTGTTACACATCTCTCTTGCTCCTGGGGGCATGTCACTGTGTCCCAAAGCCCCAAGCCCCAGTCCGCCCCCCAAGCCAGAGGAGACCCCGGTCAGCTGGGCTGTTACCGCAGTATTCGAGGTAGCTCTGGACTCCTGTAGATGTACTTGTGCCGGTAGCCAAGGTCTGTGTGGAACGGAACAAACTGCACCTTGTAGTCTCGGAAACTCCGTGATGTCGCAGCAATGTTGTAAAGCTGAGTCCAAGGGGAGGCAGGTGAGGGACACATGTCACTCCAAATCAGCTACCCCTGCCAAACCAGCACCCCTCTCAAGGGTGGGTTATGGGCCCTGGCTTGACCAGCTTTGCTAGCTCTAGCTCCAGCTCTGTTTCACTATAGATTTGCCACATCCAACACCACAGAATTTGTAGTACCTTCAGGCTATGTATTTCTACATAACACCTTCCTATTGCTGACTTTTTGCCTGGCTGGGATGTGGTTCTAGCCACACCAGTTCCTCCCACCAGATCAGTTTGCAGAGCCACACGTGTACCTTTTTTCCCAGATGAAATGGTACCACCGGGTCATCCTCAGCATGAAGGATGAGCAGGGAGCAGGAAATGTATTTCACACTGTAAAAGACACAACAATGTCACAAAGGCTCAGAGCAATCCCCATCACACTCTAACACCAACAGGCTTGTATTTTCAAGGAAGCTCAATGACAAACATGTCCTGTGGGCCATTGACTGCAGCTCAGCTCTTGAAAACACTATTATCTGGGCACCATTCATTTGATCTATAGAAAATTTACTAGTGAAAGGCACCCGTGTAAAAGCTATTTGCTGCTTAGACCAGAGAAAAGTGGCTCACCCCACTGCAAAGCATCATCCCCCCAGGCCTGGTTTGGTTCCAGTACTGGAAACCAAACTCAGAAATACTCAGGCTCTTGAATGAAAGGCTCAGTGAAAAGAGACGATGTTATTACATGCAGGGTGACTTATGCAAATGCACAGCAGGGAAATCCTCCCAAAGTTCCAGTGTCCCAATGCTACTGTTTAATGTGTAACGTACACTTGAAAAGCATAAATCACATGGACCAAATTAGCATATCCCTGAGTAGTCTCTGTGCTCTCTGTTGCATCTGTCCTTATTAAGAACAACTTGAAAAGAAGAGCTCCACACTGCAAAGCTGTGTTGTACTCAGGGCTGTGAGAGTAACCGAAATCCCTTCAGCAAGTATAATGCTTCAGAAAAAAAAAAAAATTAAAAAAGCAGAGAGTGCAGTCTGATGTCTATCCTCCTTGATGCTTGCCATGGCTCACTGCAGCCACAGCTGAAACCCCAGCAAAGAGGGAACTCACTTCTCATCGTTTGCAAATTTAATTCCACTTGTCGTGATGGGGTCAAGGAAGAACCAGTCAAACCCAGGGAAGTATCTGTATATCTGAGAGGAAAAATTTGCGTTAGTGGCAGGCACCAGCAGGACAGTTTAACAAACAGCAGAATGGGGCAGGCCACTGCCATCCCAGTAACACCCCTTGGCTGCTGGCTGCGCCCTCTGCAGAGAGATGGTCCATGTTTCCATCAGCATTATTATTCCATTCCTGTTTCAGGCCTGTCTTATCAGCCTGCTCAGAGGCAGGCTCTCTGGGTGCTTGTATGGTCAAGGTCTCTAGGTATCATGCTGCTGCTGGCAACAGTCTTCCTGGAAGAGAGCTGTACCCCAGGGCACCTCACCAGCCCGGCCGCATCCAACACCTGGTCTGGGTGTCTGCTCAGTTCAGAGCCAACTTGCAGCCATGCCGGATGGAAGAGATGGACACATCAGAGTGAACTCACCAGGGAAACAACACAAGCACAAAGGGGCTACGTGGACAGGGCAGTGACCAAGAGAAGCCCGGCTTTGCTATCACTTTGCTCACAGCCCACAAAACAGCCTCCTGCAAAAGAGAAACTACAACACAAGAAGAACGGGCTGTCCACTGCTGAGAGCAGAGTATCTTCCCCTCCTTACATTTACTGCCCTTTCTGATCCTTGTTTCTGTTTTCTTTAAGCAGGCTCCACACATGGCTATGGTACTGCTTATTGTACTACTGTTCCCAGGAGCTGCCTTAAGTGCAGCTCTCTACACCTGATGCTTATGAATATCACTGCTGCCCCACAAGTCATGCAGTTAGCTCAGCTACATCACTTCTGAAGGTTAATTTCTAAGCGTACAATTACATGCCACTAGTGTGAGAGCCGCTGTGTACTTGCCACAGAAAAGGGGTGACTTCGTGCCTCCTCCCGTATGTTGGTGAATGGAGATTCCAGTATCAGGGCATCCGGAGGAGTTTCTGAAAAACCAAAGGCAATGTGCTGAAATACAGGGGTGCAGACAGCCAGCAAGGTCAAGGTCTGCCTTACGAAAGCAGATGCCACCATGGTGCGCCAAGGACAGCCTTGTCACAACCCCAAACATAGGCAGAAATCTGGGATGCCAGCAGGACCCGGGCTGGGTGGGAAGAACTTCCACCCACCACACTTACCTCTCTCACAAAGGCGCCTCACTAGATTTGTTGCGACCCTGGAAAGAAGAACAGTGAGCATTTAATCTGGCACAGGCCCTCTGCAAAGCACCAGGCTCTAGTGGTAGTAGGTGGCAGAGGTACAACTCAATTGCCGTAACGTTGACCCCTCACACTGTCTGAGGTCTGGGCAGCCAGCCCAAAATGACTTGGGTCTCCCATACCCAACTGTCTCAAATAGCATCAGGTGCCTGCATTTAGGTAAGTGAACAAGTCCAAGGAAGCAGCACATCATGTAGCCACTTGGAAGGACCTCCTTTAAAGTGGTTCTCAGGCTCCCAGCATATCTGCAGCTGTGTGACATAGCCTCTTACCCCCCCAGACCACAAGGGCTGAGCAAGAAAGAGGGGAATGCAGGGGTATGGGCAGAAGGGTGCTGTGTTCCAGGCAGCTGGAGCACAGGGTCCCAGGTGCAAGGAGTTTCCACAGCTAGGTCAGAAAGCAGCAAGGTCTCCCCCCATGCATCTCCCTAATGGGACAGGGGTATTTCTGAAGTTGCTGAATCCTCCACACACAGTATATTTAAAAAAACCTCAAAACTCCAGGCTGGCTATGGTCACCAGGGAACTCAGCTGGAGACCACAGTCCCAGGCCACTCGGATTGCAGTGCACTGGGGAATGTCATGAGCATGCTCTGACCCTGAAACGGATCCTGAACGTGGCAAAAATTTAGAGGAACAACCAAAGAAAAAGCCTTTACCTTCTCTCAAACAAAGCAGGATGTTTAGTATCACAGCAATGAAGAGGCACTATCCTGAAATACCTCCCTGTCCCAGCAACACATTTGTTGGACAGCGAGGCAAGCTGTTGTGGTCTCAAACAGTTTAATCTGCACACAGCTCAACTCAAAAGTAATTCTTGTGTTTGCCCTCTGCTCCTCCATAAATCAAGGGGGTAAGAGCACATGCTGCTTGCTGAACATGACCCACCTCCAGACAGCAGTGGAAAGGGAGAAAGCAGGAAAGGAAAGTTAAGAACATGCAGGCAAAGGCACTTGACACTTTGAACTTCCCTGTGCCCGGCATGACCACATAAATGTCACAGATGGCCAGCAGTGTAGTCATGCAGGCATCTGCATGAGTACTGATTACACACAGCATGTTTGCCAGGACAGGAGGAAAATGTTTTGTAAGGGCAAGTCACGCGCACATGCAGCTGGTCTGAGATATTCAGACTATCAGAGAAGCCTGATGTTCTGCTCTGAAGGACATATAGACACAGGTTCACCACAGGAAGAGATCAGTGCAGTCCCACCTTCTCTCCCCTTGGTCAGTCTGCGTTATATTATTCTAAGTGTCTTTTCCAGTGTAACCCTCTGGGCAATGAAGGTTCAAGATCAATTCCTGCATAGCCATTCACTGTAGCCCTCTCACTCTGTAGAGTGCAAAGGGGAAGCTACTCTGCAGCAATTATGCCACAGACTCCAAGCCAAGCCAGCCTGGGGATTACGGCAAACAGCACCTTCATCCAAGGTCAGTGTTTAATGTCTTTCAGAAGCTGGTAAGTCCCACTGAGATCAGATGCTTACCCCGTGCCCAAGGAGTGACCCCATATATAGACAGGGTTGTCTCCGCTTCTTGCTTTTATCCAGTCGAAAACATGAAGGGCATCGTAGGTCATTCCCCTCTCTGATGGGCTGCCTATTGAATCACCCCAGCCTGAAACACAAATAGTCCTTCTGAGAATCATACAAACTGGTCAGCAAAGCCAGCCAGCTCTTCCTATGCAGCCCTTCTGCAACTGCAAAGGGACCTGGGACACGGACAGTTTCTGTTTATTTCATCGTGCACCTCTACAATTCGGGGCTGGAAGCCCTGAATAATCCGCAATCATTTAAACAAGGTAACTGCTTGCTACCAAGGAGTTTTTGTGGATTTAGTCAAAAACAGAAACAAGAGCTGGATCTCAAACACTGCCACACCATGTTCTTGCACCTACCTATCTGCAACAGCTCAGCTCCCAAACCTTAGCTGCTTTTGCATGCATGTAACCAACTTGTAAGGGGAGTCTCTAACAGCGTAAGAACTGGATGCTTAGGGTCAAAACAGAAGCACGTTTCACAAAGCTGGTGCAAAATCAGTTTGTCTGTGCTGTTCGATCAATGCCCTCA
This sequence comes from Leptodon cayanensis, assembly GCA_027564655.1. NCBI lineage: Eukaryota > Metazoa > Chordata > Aves > Accipitriformes > Accipitridae > Leptodon > Leptodon cayanensis. Next base: position 20,621,693 of record JANXJC010000056.1, read on the forward strand.
AGCAATTTTCCACCCTCCTGATTGTTTTGGCTCTGTCGCTATTGCAGCATGTCTACACATCTTATGCCAAGCAGCAAGCATCCTACATCCCTTCTGATACCTAACATGCAGTCAGAGAAGCAGCTGCCAGCAGGACTGAAAAACAGGGCAAGCTCCTACAAATAAACCTCTCCCAGATGTCTTCTTGATAAAAATGCAACGGATTAATTTCTTTCCTGTATCTCCAGTGGCATTATACTGCAGCCATGGCTTAAATACTAAGAAGGGAAAAAAAGAGCAGATGTTTGACTGCTGGTGGCACAGAGTTGCAAAACAGTCATGGCTTCTCCCGAGGACATTACCAGTTGCGAGCAAATCATTTACTCTGTATCTTATCTCACCTATCGGCTTTTAAAAACAAGTGCAAGTTCAGTTCCTTGTGTGACCTCAGGAAAGTCAATTAGATCATATCGAAAAGACTACATCTAGGCAAGCTTACTAGTTTCCAGATGTGCACCTGAGGGATGCCTGAACTGGATGCTGTGGCAACGTATGTGCCTGGGTCACCCTCTGCTCCTTAGCTCCCAAATCAACGAGTCCTGTGCATGAGGACAGAGAGGAGCCAGAGTCCACTAAGCTGGACATCAGGAAGCAGTGCTACACAGGAAGGCACTGGAAAGAAATTTCCGGAAATTCTTTCGATACCCATGAGGAAAAAAAGCAGCAATAACCACATCTAATTAGCTGGCACATCTAATTAGCTGGCAGCAAGCATTTATAAAACAACAGCTCCCCCGAGATCCAAAAAAAAGAGCAACTCCTTTGTTGCTTCTACAAAGAGAGACATCTAAAAAATGTATCATAATAAAAGAAGCCCACATACCTCGATAATCAAACGTGACCACGTGGTATCCAAGGGAGCTGAGAACCTGGAGGGCAGAGAAACATGCAGAAACCCATCACAGAGACTCGCACAGCAGCCGTGCTCTTGCGTCAGACCGAGGTGCAGGGATCTAATTTATAACATTATAAGCCTGACATGGTAAAGCGACAACTTACAGCTTTTTGGTGTAGCAGGCACAGAGCTTTTCAAAAACTAATCATCTCAGCCCACTGGTTTTACTCCATTTGTTTCCTGGACCTTGTATCAGACTATATTAGACATTGATTCTCCCTTTAACAGCTTTGCCCTTAAGATCCACAAATATCCGATGACTGCTTCCCCTACAAACACTTTCAGGTTTTCCAGTGAAACAGTACAACTGCTTCATTTATATTATTCAAATTGGCATAGATGTTAGCATAATATATAGGAGCCCATTTCAGGTTTCAGAAGGCTTAAATGTATACATCCAAAATGTGCAATTGCTCTATCACAAGGATTTATGTTACAGTCAATGGTAATCCTAATAAAATCTGTTAAAAGCAAGTAAAAATGCTGAATGTTAGATCACCTGGCTCGGAAAAAGTGCCTTGGTAAAAACAATGCTGGCATTCCAAGCTACCATTGCTCAGTATGAACCTAACAGTTCGGTGGTAGATAAAAATAACAAGAAGTCACAAAAAGATTAAAATGCTGTTGCTCTCGTGGTCTATGTATGATACATGATGAAAAAAAGCAATCTTAGTATTACACTACACTCTAAGCCTTCTAATGGACAAAAGGAAATAATCTCATATGTAAAACCAACACTTTATTTCCAGTGTAACTGAAATCTTAACAGCCTGAACAATTACTGTTACTAGGTCAGATCTCATTAGTACAGGAAAAAAAAGACAAAAAGAGGACAACATAAAAAAGAGGGGTGTTCAGGTAAGTTGGCAACTCAGCTCCTTTGCTGGGAGGACTATGATGGTAATGGTTTCTCCCACTTCCCCCTAGGATCCATCCAGGGCTAACTTTCATACATTTCGGACATGCACTGGATGTTTCTTTCTCCTCACTGGTCTGTGATTCCATGTTACATCCCAAATTACTTTATGGGGCACGGTCAACACACATCGGACACGTTCTCTTTGTTACCTCTAAACCCATTTTTGCCCATCTCCCAGGTCTGCATCTCTTTAGCTGACCACTGGCAGACTGTGCACAGCCCGGGGGTCTCAGCCCGTGCCCCATTCCATGCACGCTCATACCTGCGCTCCTCTGCAACGCTCCCTGTGTCCCCATCTCCGAGGTCTCTGCTGTCATACCAGGCCTGCACTCCTCTACACTGTACCACTACCCTGGGTGTCATCGGTGTTTCATTTGACACAGAGTAACTGTATCTGTAACTTGTACATAAAAACGTTAGGGTGATTTTCTCTATAACACTATCTGTATAAGAATTGCTACTATTTGTATTACAGTTATGGCTATGCCATGTCATTACACAAAGCTCAGCAAAAATAAAACCAGCTAGCCAGTGGCCACCTGGTTGTTAGACAATTGCTTTTACGGCTAAACAAGCTCAAAACAGTGCTCCAGGGAGCTCCAAAGCAAGGTCAGAAGAAGCCTCACAAGCCTCAGCCGTGTTACTAGCAGTGGCAATACTATATGCGCTGGGTTACAAGGCTGCAATTTCCCTTTTTGACAGTCCACCAACTGCAGGCTATTGCTCACGAGTCCAGCAAGGATACTGCAAACCCTCCTGTGGCTCAAGGCTGCTCACCAGGACCAAGCGATAGATTTTGTTGGAGGTGTCTACCTTTTCAGCTTGCCTCATGATAGCCTGCACAGGTCTGAGGGCAGTGCGTAGCTCTTCATTCTAATGTGCTGCCGTTACTGGGTTGTTGCTGAGCATTTGATTTTACAGCCAATGCAGCTTGCACAATGAATAAAATTGCTATTAAGATGACAACTACAGGATGCAAAGCCAAGTTCAAAACTCCTGTGGTAGGACGCCATTCTCAGAGGGTTCTACTCATTCTCAGCACCGTGGCAGATCAGATATTTGCTTGGTGTGCAACATTTGGTACCTTCAGGGCTCGTTGCACCACAAGCTGGACTTCCAGTGTTAACAGCTGGGTTAGCATTCGCTGCGTTTTTTTTAAATAACACACCTGGTGGTACTGGGACTATCGCAGCATACAACTGGAATGATACCTGTAAGCTGAGCATTACTTCTAAAGGAATAGTACAACTTTAACCTTAACAAGTTACATATACAGATACTGTGTAGAGTTATAAACAATTACACAATTTACAACAATTTGGGGGCACAGAGTATGCACAGAAGTACAACTGGAGCTTACACAGACAACCGGCGCCTGATTGGAAATGGAGAGAGCATTTCCATTGTGCCACTAGGATCTAAATGGTCATCTGAAGAGGGAAAGCCAGTAACTTCATGTACATATCACACAGTTTGCCCTGATACTTGCTGGCATTCCACCCGAGACTAACATGTTACATCATGCTCACCCTTACTGCACTTTGTTGTGTCATTTCTTGGCACTAGCCACGCGGTTATGCTACTGCACTACCCCTTTAATGCCATTTCCCACTAACAGTTATTTGGAATTTATATTAGCAGATGCAACATCTTCAAAATCACTTGAAGCGCCTTTGGTTTTTGCTATTCAGATCTCTTCAAGCAATTCCTATTTCTCTTTCTTTGGCTCTAAATCCTTCAAAGGCGTTCCCTTGGAGGTGACAAGGTCCATACTGTGTGCACTTCCAGGGCAAAGGCCCTTTACAGCAGAGGTATTAAATATGCAGTTGTTCCACTCTGGGGTCTGCACTCACAAGTTACTGTTTCTTCAGCATCCTCTTGCAAATAACTATGCCAACATCACAGGGAGATGTGGTGATGTATATACAACACCACAGTACCTAATACCACTGCAACCTACATAATGTTAGCAGAATAATCAGGTAAAAAGTTAATTAACAAATTAGGTGCTGCAGGACACCTGTGATTCCATTTCCTTCAGAATCACTGTATATCATTTTTCACTTACATACTGGACACCCTCACCAGACATGCAGAACACAAAGTTCCTTCTTGCAAAGTTTGGTTTTCAGCTTTAAAATGTGATTTTACTGTCAAGATATCCCATACAATCTAGCCTTTTCCAGGCCATTAAAAATTATTTAACCTGTTGACAGTTTACCTATCTTCTATATGTTTGTTATGTATTGGCTGCATTGGCAGCATCTCTTCTCAATAACAAATGGATGCACTTTTTTTTAATTAGCAGCTGTTACATTTAAAACCAGATTTTTACCATCCTCTAGTTCTTTAAAAATATGCTGAGTTTAACTCATCCATTGCAATTACGCACACAGGACCAATGTTTCATTTTCAAAGCCAACTGTATACCAGTTCCACTAGAGACTTTATTATTCAGCTATTCCTTCAACTTCTATCTGCTTAATTACTGATAAATAATTACTGATAATGTTCTCAATTCAAACATTTTTTTTCTTTTTGGTCTCCATCCTAGTTTTCTTTTATGCTTATACCCATGTACACTTTGCACCTGTGCTGTTAGGGCTGGTACCCACCTCACTCTGGGAGCTCAGCCCCTGCAGCAGGAAAGCACTGCGGTTCACCCCAGGCCACTGTTCCCATGGCAGCTCTGCCTTCTTCCACCTGAATATTCACCTTTTCCCCCTCTGACTGTCTTCCTGCAAACAGCCCTTCAGCACCTGGTTCTCCCCCTGCATTTACCTCCTCAGACCATTGGTCTGACCTGCACCAGCCACCACCTGCACCTCATACCTGTTGAAGACCACAACAGAGTGGCCTCCAGCTTTCTCTAACCCCAATCCGAGTCTGAACCACCAAGCCCAGCCCTAACCCCCAAATCCTGCCGCTCAGCACAGCCAAAAGCAGCAAGGAAGCACCTGAGACAGCAGCCATGCCTGGAAAGAACGTGGAGTCTCCTGAAGAGGGACAGGAATGGTGTGATGCATCCTCAGCCAAATTCTCCTCTTGCCACTGGGAGCCAGGAGCTGCAAGGCTACACAAAGCAAATGCACCTGGCAGAGGTGTCTCATAGCTAAGAGAACAGGATTCTTTTCAGTTTTTAAAAGGTTTTGAGTTGCATTATTCAAGCATGACTAATCTTAATAATGTGAATAACACAGTGACCCTGAATACATTGGTAACTGTGATATCTGAAAACCAGGCTTGAGCAAAGAAAAACTGGACACTTGTCCAGGCTAGAAGAAAGCATGCCCCTCAAAGCGAGTTTGTATCTGGTTACTGCTCCACTGCTGCTCCTCCTAATGGCTTCCTCATGGCTCCTGCTTCTGGTTACTGTCTTCAAAGACACATTGACTTGGGCAAGGATGATTTTGGACAGCTGCTGCTCACAGACTGTGCAGCAGTGACAGTCTCAATTTTCAGTGCTGCTTCTGCTGAAAAAAGATGCTCACACAAATCAACCACTTGGAAAGAAAGGACAGAGACCTCTTACAGTTATTATTTCCCTTCTGAACCTCTTCTAGAGGGCTTCCCCTGCTGCTTCCAGCCTACTACCAGCACCAGCAAAGACGACAGCAATCCAGCCTGTTTCATTCTGCTGGAACAAGCACAAACCCAGAGTTCCTGGCATGGTTCTGGGAAGCCCATGTGTGTGTTCACATACGGGTAACTGACTGAAAAAGAAACTAAGCAACTTGTCTATGTTCTCAGAAGCAAAAGAGTACCAGACACAGGAAGAGAAACCTTGGGTTTTGGTAAACTCTGTTCTCTATATGTGTACACACACAGAAACACATAGAGGCACGCAGAGCCTTTGAGTATTCTGAAGCACTGCTACTCTTGCTCAGTCAAAATCCAAAACAACTCCTCTGCCTGTCTTGGCCAGCACAAAATGAATTGCAGCATAGGCTGGTTCCCAGAAAAGTGACCAAATAGACCACCATACACAACAGTCTCCTCAACCAACTTTCTGCAACTTAGCTCATCCTTTTTTCTTAAAGGAAAAGATATATCATCTGCCTCCTTGGGGTTGCCAAACAGCATTTTCTAAGCAATCTGAATTAAAAAGGCTTTGCAGCACGGGATTTTGCATAAGAAGCTGCATTGCAATAAAGCTTTATGAGTGGCAACACTCTGACACAAATTATAAAGAGAAGGGAATGACAGCTAAAGCCATAGGAAAAAACACAGGCTCAGACCCCTCTGAAATGAGCCAGCAAAAATAATTACAGCTCTTTTAGAAACACGTGATGAGACCAAGAAATTGTGTGTGAGAATTTCAGCCAAGAGAGAGTTTAATAAAATAAATGACAGCAAAAGTCATTAGGCAAAAGACCCAAAGCAGCTGAAGTTGCCTGTTCTCATGTAACGTACCACGGTGCTACACCTGGAAAATTCACTGGGTTTTGTACAAAATCTTCAGCACTTGAGATGGTACCACTCATACGAATGAACTGTGCCATGGGAAAGGGGGAAACCCAGGCTGAACCTGCCTGCCTGACAAGTGATGAAGTAATCCCTGCACTGGCAACCTTGAAAGTGTCTTATTGCAACAAATTGTTCTGTGAATATGCAAGTACTAGCTTTGTCACCCCAGCCAACTAACGGACCAAGGAGGAGGTTTATAGTGGCTCAGTCCAACATTCTGGCATTTAAAAGACCAAATGTCACCTTCAAAAGTTTGAAGAGTGCAAGGAATCTGAGCTGGCCTCAATCCACATATATATATTCAAAGCTGCGCCAGAGGAGGTTTAGACTGGACATTAGGAAGCATTTCTTTACCGAGATGGTGGTCAAACACTGTAACAGGCTTCCCAGAGAGATGGTTGATGCCCCAAGCCTGTCAGTGTTTAAGAGGCATTTGGACAATGCCCTTAACATGCTTAACTTTTGGTCAGCCCTGAAGTGGTCAGGCAGTTGGACTAGATGATCATTGTGGATCCCTTCCAACTGAAAATATTCTATTATATTCTATGATGGTGAGTATATAGAGACATAACATATGAAAGAATACTCCTAAATGGTACCTTGAATTAGTATACTAGTATAATCAGTCAAATTACGGCTCTGATTAAATAAAACCTTAAATTTTTCCGATAAACTGTGTTGTGAGAGTGTTCCTGGCAAAGAATCTGGTTAGCTCAGTTGGAGCTGACAGTTAACAACAGCAAGTAAAAGACCTTTCAAATATCTTTTAATATGGGGAAGTGTGCTCATGGCTTACAGACCCCTTTTCCCACACATGCTTCATATCTAGAGGAGACTAAGAGCCCTAAGCTATCTGCCTGTTGGCAGTGGGCTGTAATGAGCAGTCTTCTCAAGTCTATGCACAGCTGATGTGTTAATGCAACTACTTGGACAACATGTGCAGCCACTTACCTTGTAAAGCTCCACACGGTGATCCCCTCCTCTGGTGAGAGTGGTTCACGAAGAGAAGAGGAGAAAAAAAAACACCAAACAAACAACAATAACAAAAAACCACATGTGAACATTTAAGATTCCAGAAACAGACTTTCCCAATTGCTTCAGGTTTTCAGTTTAACACAAATATGCCAAACATTAAGTAGCACCGTAACTGCTTTGTCACAGGCTTCAAGGAGACAGCAAGGCTTTGCTGAGCTGTGCAGGACATAGCTCTGAAGTCAACTTCTCCCTATAAATCTCTTCTCAAAGCAGGCAAAGATGAACTTTTCAACCCACCCTCCTATCTGCCTTTTCCAAAGCCTGTAATATATCCAAAACAGCCTGTCCCTGTTGGCTTTGCAGACCCTGCACTCCAGCCACCATCGCTGCCCCAGCCAGTAACCCCTGCTCTCCAAGGTGTGATGCTCTCAGCAGAACTCACCACAATAACCCAAGCAGCTGGCCCTTGGATTTTCTCACCTGGCTCCAAGCACAGGGACAGAAAGGACATGTGCAAAATACTGAGCAGAGAAAACCAGAGTTGAACACTGTAAGTAAGTCCATGGGAAGAATCTGCTTTAATGTTTTTTTCATAAATTGAAATCTAGACAATAAAATGGAAAGAAGAGTGAATGTGCCATTACATGCTTTAAAACATATCCACAACATGACATGGCTAATCCACACTCAAACTTTAGTCCAGTATTGATGCAAGAGTAGATTTACTCCTGCACTCATAAGAAAACTAAAACATTCACACTATGACTGGTTTGGTCAGTGCAGGCCTCTAACCCAAAACGCCACTTTCCAGACCTCCCTCCAAGAACACATGCACTTGTCAGCCAAAAGCTGTCAGCTCCAACTGTACTACAAAATACCTAATGCAGCCAAAAACACTCAGGGCAAAACACAAGGGATTGCTTGTAAGTCATTTTGAATCATACAAGCCTGAAGAAGAAGAACACTTGCTTGAAAAGTCACCCTTGCCGTGCACACATTGGTGCCTTTTCATCATTCCTCAAAGTACAACAGAGGAATTTTTTTCTAAGGGGATCAAGTAATCATAAAATTTTTGCCTCAGCTCCAGACCACTCAGGCAAACCAGAAAGCCAAGGCAGTGCCTTTTACTTATGGTTAATGCAGCCTGCATCAATAAAGCAGCCCTTTGACAAAAGACTGAATATGCAGTGTAGAAACATACAGCAATATATACTAAAGCTGAAATGGCAAAGCCAATACACCTTCAGCTTCTCCAATACACAGAGTAAAGCAAAATGTGAAATATGTAATCGATCCATAGCTCAGTACTTTCTCTCAGTAGCACATGGAGGAGCCAAGAAGTAAAGCTAATCAATAACCACATAAGAGATACTGGTCCCAAATTACCACCATTAAGCCGCAGAATAACTTCCGTTAGTATCATTTGCTACACCCAATAAAGGCAAGAAAACAAGTGAAGCAGTATTTGAAAAATAATGTAACAATTCGATTAAACCTTGTAATACATCAGCACAAGACAAGATCAGTTTCCAAAAACCATCTGCTCATGCATTTCCTGGCATGCATCTTCCATATCATGCCCTTGTACCAAAAAAGAACACTGCTAAGACAAGAATTTAAGTGAAAAAGGGCAATGTTCTTGCAATGTAAAGGCTAGCAAACCTTCACTACTGGCACAGCTAAAACAGCGTTCCTTTGCTTTGTATCATGGAACTTGTATTTCTGCAGTGTTTCTGCTCTTGCAGACTATCTACAAGCAGACATCAGCTTCAAAAGAACATGCACTGGCACTCAAGACTCAGAAAGGGGCTGATATTCTTTGTTAAGATGCATATTAGTAAGGAAAAAGACCATGTTCTAATAAATGAACTAAAGCACTGTAGCATGCAGAGATGTGGCAGTAAGAACATGATTCTGAGAAACATTCAGGAAGTTTCACACTGCGCTAATGGTTTTTAGCATCCAGCAACAAAGCCTAGAGAACCAATCTACTTCTTTAGCTGATACATGTAGTCAACTATAAAATACCAATTTAGAAATGCTCCTGTTCCAGACAAACGTCCTATATGTATGCAACAATGAAACAAGACCAGCACATTACCACCTTCTTTCCTTCTGATTTTCTTTCCTCAGAATGTGTTAACTACTAAAATAAGCTCACGAAAGGAACTGGAAAGTTTAATGCATGTAAAACACATATACAGAAGCAGTAATACTATTCCATGATAGTATTATTTCATTCAGTGTATTTCATATACTGAAAAGAAGTACTTCTCCCTACCTGATCTAGGAAGTGTCACAGCCTCCTGGCTTCTAGCAGAGGATACAAGGTAAACTACAGTATCAGCTATCTCTGATAACTGCAATAAATCTATTCCCACATTCAATAAATGGAGAGGCATCATTTCTTAAAACATGCTTTCCTTTTAAAAGAAAGGAGATGCACCAAACTGCTTTTAGATTTTATTTTGGTTTTAATCATAGAACAGTTTGGATTGGAAGGGACCTTTAAAGGCCATTTAGTCCAACCCCCCTGCAATTAGCAGGGACATCTTCAACTAGATCAGGTTGCTCAGAGCCCCCTCCAACCTGACCGTGAATGTTTCCAGGGATGGGGCATCTACCACCTCTCTGGGCAACCTGTGCCAGTGTTTCACCACCCTCATCGTAAAAAATTTCCTCCTTGTATCTAGTCTAAATCTACCCTCTTTTAGTTTAAAACCATTACCCCTTGTCCTATCGCTACAGGCCCTACTAAAAAGTTTGTCCCCATCTTTCTTATCAATGTGTTGAAGCTGTGGCAAGCCAGGAAAACACAGCATGAAACAAAGCCATCACTGTTTTGTGCCTCACCTTGTTCCCGCATTGCCGTGCAAGTAAAGGATTACAGGGTGGCTGGAACCCAGAGCATCTTCAAACCACAACTGGTCCTTCCCACGGGCATTCTTCCATAAAGCTGCAGGGACCGTGTGCCTGTATACAGAAGGAAAAATTACATTGTCCTGTTGCTACACAGTATCTGCCACTCAAATTTTGAGTTTTTCTGATCAACTCATTAACGCAGGATTACACACCTCACACACCCTCTTCATAAATCTGTCATGATTAGCCGACAAATGGCCAAGTTTAAAAGGCAGTGGCTAGGGTTATTTCTACATTTTCACCTCCATCGCTGTTGCCTTCAAAACTCAGGGCTGTGCAAGGCATCAAACTTCACAGGCAAACCCAAAGCACAATTACAGAATTTCCTGCTGTTGTGGAGAAAGAATCTCAAGTCCTCAGCTTTTATGGCACTTAATTACCTCAATTAACACACTTATACACCATAAACAAGATTCACAGCTAGGTCAGCAGATATTCAGAATAATCAAAGTCAGCTGTTTTTGGAAAGCATGTTTGGTGAGCAAGAGGCATATCTGACTCCATAGTCAATCTGAGGAGAAAGAGGGGCTCAGGGTCTGATGAGAAGATAATTTTGTTTTCAGACACCAGGTTCTTGAATGTATAACATTTTTGCTGGAAAACCTACAATCTAGAAGAGCCAGGAATTTTTAACTCACAGCTGTTCTTCTGTAGATAATATAGCTGGGCAGGATGTTAGAAAGAATTCAACACTGGTGGAATGGAAAGAGAGGAATGACAGTCTGAAGAGATTGGATAATTATTCTAGAAGACAAACACTGAAAGAGAGTACATGCCCACAACCACCTCAGATTGTTGAGAAGGGGGCTACCTTACAGCTGTCAGAAGTAACTTAAGTACTCACATGCCTTTCTCCTTGGAAGAAAGACAAACTCCATCTACCACACCTTCCTCCCAGATGTAAAGCTCAGAGGACAAACCAACACAGGGGGAAACAGTGTAAAAAGACTACTTACATGCATGCAGCCAGCAGACATTGAATTCTTGAGGAAGAAAAAAGCCCCAGTAACTGTAGGACTCACAACTTCTCCAACTGTTCTACCTCAAGACTTTTGCAAGCTTATGAACAAAGCAGGCTGAGGACTTTGTTTCAGAAGTATACCAAACACAAGACCTTAAACTAGCATTAAAGCAAGGCTCCAAACTTTTCATGAAAACCTATCTCATAAGTATCAAGACAAATGACATGGACTCTGAACTGCTGCCACAAGCTGGAAGTTCTAGTTTAGTAAAAATACACAGTGCTGTACACTTGTAAGGGAAACAAAAGTCTCAAGAATGCTATCTAAACTTACTCAGCTTAGCAGGTAGAATTTTAATTTTCCAAGTGAAGATACAAACCATTATTTATCAGCCTACCCTGTAAAGACTGAACTTCCAGCTTCTAAACATATCTTTCACCAAAATTCACTTAAAGGGAAGGAACCATCTTTATGTAGCAAGATTATCCCTGTCCCATTCAAAAGGTCATATAACCTCAAGTGAAGAGAAAATCTCTACTGCATTAGTGGACACATACAAGTTACACACACATAACTGAAAACTTCAAATCCTTCCGCTTACAGATCTAACATCACTGGCTGTATTAAGGAATGGCCCCCTTCCCTCCACACCTGACATGGTGTCTAGCCTTTTTTTGAGGTGTTTGCTGCTCTTGCATATATATTCAAACTACAAGTACTTCTTCAAAACTAGCAGGAACTTTTCTGTGGCTTTGAAACTTCTGGTGTTGAGACACAATAGAAAGTGATGACAAGAAACAGATGCAGAAGCTGGTTTGAGCTGATATAATAATACAGAAAGTACTGAAAGCAGACCTTTTCAGACAGAACCAGTCATCTGAGCTGATCCTGGGTAACAAGGAGCTAAAATGAATTGCCCTTGCCTGGGACCAGAAAATCTTCTTTGTGAGGAAGGAGTGACAGATGAGCTCTGATAATGTCACTTCTTTTGTTACGAGAGTAAACTCTGTTTCGTTCTCACCCACTCTCCAAACCTTACATATGTTTTACACACAGAATATTCTTCCTCCTACTCTGATCACTTTGATCCTGTTTTCCTATCTTCCCCCACATTTATTTTGCCAAACAAAATATGAACAGCAGTTGAATGACAGAACTTCTAACTCCTTGGGTCTCATTGATAGGGAGGCATGATCTTTGTAGCAATGCAGACCTGCAACCTTTACGATTCCAAATTATGAAGTTTCTCTGAATGCACAGGTTGTCCAATTGTGTTTCATGCATTACTGATCCAAGTTCAGACAAGCTCCAGAGATCTGCATACTTTTCAACATGAACTCGGTCACTTGGCAGAGGAAAACACAAACATCCACAAAACAGAACAGGCAATGGTTGTCACATGCACAGCAAAAATACTGGATAGGCAACACTGAGAACAAAAACAAGGATAAAGGTGTATGGGCACATACTGCACAGAACAGGCTTCCCTACCAGACTCCGACAGTCACATCTTCCTCTGGCTGCAGGTAATAATTACAGGTGTGGTTTAAACCTTGATCCTGTGGTCTTTTCAAGTCAATGAAATATGGGACCCTCACTGAAATACAAAAAAGTAAAATAATAATAATAATTTTAAAAAACAGAAGATGAAACCTTTTAAATTTACCTTTATTTTCTTACAAAACTGCTTTACCAAGGCACTGGAGAGTTGTACAAACTGGCCCACTGTGCTGGGAAGACCTTATTCTTTTTGTGTGAAAGAATGAACTGGCTACAGCTGTGACTAAAATATGAACATCAAAGAGAGCAGGTAAGAAGACACAAGCAATCATCAAAAAAACAGGGAGCAGACTAAAATTAAGAGGTGGGGGAGACAGAAGACAAAGCTTCCTGTGACACACATTTAACCACCTCTGCCCAGCCTGCTTTGTAAATCTCCCAGCCACAAGATAGTCGCTCCTGCTGCATCAATGGGGTGGGTTAGCTGGTTTGGCAAAACTTTATTGTTTGCATCGTAGCTGTAATGGAAGTTACTGATGGGACAAACTCCCTGGGATAAAGGGTGCATCCCAGAGCTGTAACATGTTTCAGGATGACACGTGGTTTCAGCTTCTATAATGCAACAACCTAAAGGAGATACTGCATTATAGTAGCAGACACCACATGGCTCATGTCCCGTAAGAGTACGATAAATTGTGTTAAACACTGTCCTCCTGAGCCTTTGAGGAGGATATGCAGTTTGTTAGCCCACTCTCCAAAGACTATCAAATAACTGCTGTATCTCCCAGACACTGCAGCATTTAAAAGAGATCATGTTAAGCCAGAAACTTCATCTCTTCAGGAAAAGAACCCTGAAAACAAAATCATTACACCTCAATTCAATCTTCCAAATGTTTTATGTTCTCCAACTTATACAATACACAGTTGTTCGTTGCTTGTTATATTCACCGATTCAAACACGAGCGACATCAGGATAGTCAAACATCAAACATTTTCAGCATTTTGTTTTCCATTGCTTGGTTCACAAGCTACATCTTACAGACACTGTGCAAAGTGCTAAATGAGAGGATGTGCTTAGTCTAAATGTTTCCTTTTCCATCACCAATGCTGTATGGCCTCTCTAGGCAGCCTCTGACACACCCAATACCAAGAGAGACACTACAGAGATCTTCTGACAGCATCAGTTTTAAGAACTGTCTTTTCCCAGCGATTCAGGCTTTTCCCATAAACTTGAGCTCTACTCCAGCAGGGCCAGGAAGTCTTGTCTCCCGGAAATTTAGTGACATAACAATTAACATACCGAAGTTTTTGTGCTACTGACACACAAAGAAGCACTGATAATGGTGACAGTCTGTGCTGGCTTTGGCTGGGATAGAGTTAATTTTCTTCATAGTAGCTAGTATGGGGCTATGTTTTGGATTTGTGCTGAAAAGAGTGTTGATAATGCAGAGATGTTTTCATTATTGCTGAGCAGTGCTTACCCAGAGCCAAGGCCTTTTGTGTTTCTCACCCCACCCCAGCAGCGAGCAGGCTGGGGGGGCACAAGAAGTTGGGAGGAGACACAGCCAGGACGGCTGACCCCAACTGACCAAAGGGATATTCCTTACCAAATGACATCATGTTCAGCATATAAAGCTGGGGGAAAGAGGAGGAAGGGGGGGGACATTCAGAGTGATGGCATTTGTCTTCCCAAGTAACCGTTAGGCATGATGGAGCCCTGCTTTCCTGAAAATGGCTGAACACCTGCCTGCCAATGGGAAGTGGTGAATTAATTCCTTGTTTTGCTTTGCTTGCGTGCGCAGCTTTTGCTTTACCTATTAAACTGTCTTTATCTCAACCCATGCGTTTTCTCGCTTTAACTCTTCCAGTTCTCTCCCCCATCCCACCGAGGGGAGGTGAGCGAGTGGCTGCGTGGTGCTTAATTGCTGGCTGGGGTTAAACCACTTCACTTACCCTCCAAAAAAAAAAAAAATCACTAAACATGCCACAAACATGAAAGCCACGGCAGATATCAGTTGATATTAACCTGACAAATCTGGCCCTTTAGACTGCGAATCTCTACCTGTGAAGTCTGTTTGCTCTTATGCAAAAGCATGTGGAAGAGTCCCAGACAAAGCATGCACATCACCAGAGACCTTCTGGGTCACTGTGCTGTCACTACAGAACGCTGCAATGCTCTCACAAGGGTGGTGGATCCTCCAAGAGGATGGTAGGTTCTGCGGTCAAGGTCTGGACAGCCACACAAGTCGCTCCTAGCAGTGTTTTGGGAAAGTTATTCAACTTCTCTCTGCCTCGATTTTTCCATTTGCCAGATCTGTCATGATCTTCTTGCCAGATTTTGTAATACAAAAAGATACAAAGAGGAACATACCAATGTTAGTGATGGGGGCCAGGTAAAAGCAAGAGAAAAATATAGAAGTACAGGTGATTTTTATGTATGGCCATTTATCACTGGGATGGTCCATCTATTCTACACACACAAACATATTGCCATCATCATCATATAGGCATACATCACATGGAGACTTAGCACATTAAGGGGTTTTTAGTGACACGTTTCAGAGCTATTTGGTATTACTTGCAACACATCACATGACAAAAATCGTATGATTTGTTAATCATACTGATACAGACAAGATCGGATTTAGTGTATTTATGCTTCTAGAAATCTTGGTTTTCTGAAGACTTCCAGTGGAGACAGCTTGAGATGTCTACCCCATATGCCCATGCATCTCATAACTGGAATAAAAGTCTGTCCGCAAGAACAAATCCAGATGTTGGTTCAGTTGCTAACAGTGGGAGCATGGCTATTGATTCACCTTTAGCTATCTCAAGAAACAAATAGAAGCACATCCCAAACTACACAAAAGGAGAAGAAAAAGATGGCTGAAGAGTAGCGATTTACACTCCGAAGTTAAAAAAACAGTATAACAGGGCAAACCCTACGCCACTCCTCTGAAGGAGAAGTAACACTCTCCAGTGGAAGAGAATTATTCAAACATGTCAATGTACTTCCAGTGTGTTAGAATGCACTTTGCATTAAGGTAAATAGTTTTTCATGGGAGTACCGTCACAAGTAAAATCTGACTGCCATTATATAAAGCAGTAGGAACAATGCTGCAGTGATATTGGTGCAAGTACTAGTACAAGAAAGTGTTATGGAACAACTATTTTGTTCACTTGGGAATGAACAGAGGTAGGAACTTCAGGGAGACCTAGCAAAGCTCTGCAAGGGCAAATTAAAATCATCACTGAAAAAGCAAGGTGATGAAAATGGAAGTAACCTGCATTATTCACCTTACCCACCTGTCAGTTCTGACAAGCAAGGCACAAGTGCTGGCCACACATGTGGACACTTCACAGTGACCATGATCCTAGGTGTTAGAATATACAGAGCATACAACCAAAATGACAGAAGTTATATAAAAGCAACATAGCTGTAGTAGGTCCTTCTAGCTTCTACAGTCAAAGGAAGATATTTTTCAACACTTCATTACAAAACACAAGTGAGGTTTAAAGACAAATTTAGATGGCAAAGAAGTATCTCTCATACAGTGATGCTCCATTATTTTCCATCCTGTGGATGCTCAAGCCTCCCTGGGCAACCTGGGAGCTGAGCCAGCTTGCCAGACCCACTGTACTGCCAGTTTGACCAAATGCAAAGGCTAAACAGACACAAGGAAAGCAGCCAATCTGAATGCATGAAGAGCTCTCTTCTGTCCCAACCAGAATATTCTCCTAAAATGCTTTCAGGTGGAGAGTCACTGCCTGGAAAACAGTTAATGGGATTTAATTTCACTTACTTGTTGTCTATTCATGCAACTTTGTTGAACCCTTCAGAAAAATGCATTTGACATATTGCACAGTTTTCCTGAAGGAGACCCTTTCAGCTGAAAGCTGTCTTCAGTTTGGTCACTGTATTTATATAAAGACATTCTACAAAGACCACTAGGACCACAGAGAATGCTTTCCAAACCATAGTTTGGAGAACTTACAACCTGTGAAAGTTCATACCCTTCACAAGCTGTACACGTGCAGGGTGAAAGTGAAGGCAGACAAATAAAAGATAAAGACACTCCTCCCCTTCAGCCCTCACCCATCCCAACAGACTGAGTCACTTACCAAAGTTTAGGAAGACCAGCTTTGCCTGAATAGCAGGGCAAAGTTTTACTAGAAATGGAATCGCTATGTACACTCCCAGCAACCAGATTATTAACTTCCGCAATCGAAACCATAATCCATATCGCCTGTATAAAAGAAAAAAAAAAAAGAAAAGAAAGACAGACCTGAATACAGCAGGAATTTTATGAAGCAATTTTCACAAGGACCTGTGTGCTTGGTGTATTTGAAAACCTGGTCATTTACTCTTTAAACAAAACTAACTAACTTTAAACAGTTTATGTAGCCTCAGTTGTTTGAAGGAGGCAGAAGTAACCAAACTGTCAGCTGATATGCAGCTCAGAAAAAGGGAACAGAAACTCCCCACTAATTACATTTTGAAACACTCTGTAACAAGAGCTTTTTTTCTGCTGATTTAACAGATTTTAGGATCTCTGGAAATGCATATCACATGTTTGTCCCCAAAAAGTAGCCTGACTGCACTTCCCATTTAAATCACTATCAGCAACATTCTGTTCAGTTAGATTTTCAGATATTTTGAGGAACTATGTGCAATAAGACTGATGAAATTACACATGATCTCATGTACAGACTGGAGCAGACATTCTGCTAAAAGGGTTCATACCTCTCAATGCTCTGGAAAGCAAATCTCTAAGTTATAAAACATCACGAAATTTTTTATCTGCAGCATCACTCTCTGTGTGTCCAGACTGAGTTTGGAGCAATTGCCCCAACACTTTATTTCTATTTTCTCCTAAATAGTCTGATTAGGAGGAGTAAGCTACAAAAAAAACCCCAAACCAACACCACAAAAAAACCCAACCAACCAAAAAAAAAGAATCACACAGCAGCTAGTTAAGCAATTTTTCTCAAAATATACTTTATTGCCTCAGAATAATTACCACATACACACTCATAGACATATATATGCATGTGCATGTACATATACTTAAAAGTGTACTTCTAATGGTCTAGTTGATCAACATTTTATGGGCAGAAACACTGAGGCCCTCAACTATCACTGCAGTCAAGAACTAAAAGGCATGTAAACCCTTCAGGCAACACAACTTCCTTTGCTTTCCAGCAGACAGTCTCAAGCAGGAATGACGCTGCATGCCAGCGAGCAACCAGTTCTCAGTATGGGGAACTGCCAGCAGCTGAAAGCAGAGATCAATTTTTCCAAGAGGCATGAAGTTATTAATCTCCCCTTTGGCACTTTAAGGAGCTGACACACAGAACTTGCTCCACACTAGGGCTGAGAGGGTTTGAACACTGTCAGCTAGTATAAACAAAAAGAGAGCCTGAAGACCTCTTTTTAAGGCATTTCTACAAGAAATAGAAGTGTACAAACAGAACTGGGATGGAAATAGTTTAACCACGTACCAAAATCTTCAAGATCTCAACAGCTTTTGTAGTCCTAGGCTAAAGCCAAGACTCTCGGGAACAGTTTTTCAGCACAGTGAAAAAGGAGACACTCCAACACCACCACCCCACCCAGTAAGTTTTTGACAGGATTGCCAGGATACTCACAGGGAATAGCTGATCCTCCTATCCATCCAAAACCTGCCCTCATCACACCACTGCCTGCCTACAAGTAGCTGTCTGACTCCTCTCACGCAGGAACCAGAAACATCTACCATCAACACCAATGCACTTTTCTTGACAAGCTAAAGGAACTGCATTTTCCAAGAGGGGAAAAAAAATACGTCACTAAGACACTGCCAACCAGCTCTGACTGCAACAAACCCACGTCGAAAGGTTCAACAGATTTTAATATTTCCCATGGCAAACCTGACAATGAAGAGGTGAAGAAAGCCAACAAGGCTTCAGTGACATTTCCACACCTCAAGCCCAGTTTCCTAAAGTATTAAGGAAAGCAGAAACAGCAAAGGACTGACAGAGGAAACAGTACAAAACAGGGGCTTTACAAGAACATCATTGAGTACCAAAGCCTTAGACTGACCCACCTCTACCCCATGGAGAGCAGCAAATAGAGGCAAAAGAGGCAGAGGTCCTGAGTGCACAAGCAGTAACAAGCAATACAGAAAGTCTGCCTACAGTTGTGGTCTTTGAGAGGCAGCCAGCAGATGTACTGTACAGCCCAGCTCTGCAGAGCAATCCACTGTGAAATGCTGTAAGGTCAGCTAAATACACATGCAAACCCTACAACTTTTGAAAAAAAAAAAAAAAACCACACACAACATTTTGCTTGGGCTAATCACAGCTGATCACAGCTCTCCAGTCTCAAAACCAGCTTTCCACAAACACCCCCACATTAGCACCCACCACCTATTTCCATCCTGGAAGAGGTTTGTGGAAGAGAAGGGGAGGAGAGATCACTGAAAGGTATCTGACATTTAGTTGACATTTAGCAACCAGGATATAATTTAGCTCTCTTCAATGAGAGAAGTGTGTCTTTTAGTTAAAACTTTGTCTTGTTTGGCTGGTTGTTCAGAGTTAACAGAACCTTGCAGTTTCCTCTCGCCTCACGCTTGAGAGGTGGTTGCCATCACCACCTTCCCACTGAGAACGGTAACATGGGTGAGCAACCAGACAGGATGGGGCTTTCCAGCAAGCTGTCCTGCCTGGGGCCCAGATCCTGATGCAGCCAAACACAGCTCTCCAGGGGGCACTTTTGCATACACCAGGATTTCAGTCCTACAGAAAAAAAAACCCACTTGTTTAGAAAGGCACCAGAGTCAGGTCTGAACTCCTCCAGGCACAACCAGAACACATCAAGCACAGGTTCTTCAGATGTCTGGGTTGCAAAAGCACTTGGCATGACCCAGCCACAAGCTGGAGCCAGGAACAGAAAACACTGAAGACGACATTGTCCGAGTAATGCTGTCAGAGCTCAGGAATTATTTTAGTTTCTCTTTTTTTGAGACTGAACCGAGACATTTCTTCCTTTGCTCTGGTACCCCACACCAAATGCTAATCGGTAACATGACATTTACACCTCATCTCCAGGGAGATGTCTACTTAAAATGCAACCAGGACAAAGCCTCTATCTGTCAACTATCCATCTCTTCTCCCAATAAATCCAAGACAATGTGCTGAAGTACGTTGTAAAATTATCAGGTGAGTCTTTAGTGAGCAATTTAGCTAAATTAAACTGTTCTTGTTCTGCAGAACAGCTATTTCAGGAAATAAATGCCTTGTACAGGGAGCTTTTGGTGTGCTCAGGAAAAGGCAGCAGCAACATACTTTTGACCCCCTTTTCACCAGGAAACTCAGTCAGTCTTAGTTGGAAAATGCAAGTGAGTTAGAGAATAAACAGCTGCAAACTGAGGACATTGAAGAATATCATAAACAGATTTCTAGGAACAATAAAAGTAATGTCTGAAAAACAAACAAACAAACAAAACCAAAAAACAACAACCCCCACACACACCCCTACGCAAAACACCCAACCCCAAGTCACCCCAAAATCAAAAAAATCCCCACTGACATCACATTTTCTCCCTCTGCCCAGCTTCTGGGTTCTGTCCAAACACAGGTAAAATATGAAGTAGTTTTTGCTTCACGCAGGTTTCCAAAGTGGATCTGAAGAATACAATCTTTCTCTAGACATTTAAATTTGAAAGAAGAAAGTCTTTCCTGTGAGTGTGACACCAGAAGCAGAAAATATTCCTGGTAATTTACACCTGGACAAAAGTCCTATATTCACTCAGAACAAGCATATTTTGCATTTGGGCAAACAGTAAGAGTACCTGGCTGGCAAGGAGGAGCTGGGGGTCCTCTTCATGACAGCTTCTCCTGAGTGTGCTATCTTTACTCTACCAGCACCAAGAGAACCGCAAGCACAAACATCCTTCGTCTAACCATGGAAAATGACTGCCAAACTAAGATTTAAGTACTGCACCATCACGCAACAGGGATTTCAACCCATGGTCCACAATTACAGTGTGTCTGCAAAGAGCAACAGAGGCAAGCAAATTTAATATGGGCATATTTCAATTCACAGTACTGGTGTTCCTCCCTCCTCTCCAGCAAACTTGTGAACAGAGAGTGTCCAATGACCACGCTACTGTGGTGTGTTCTGCGTGCAGATTCAGATTAAAATAATTTCCCTGGAGAGCACCCGAATCACTTCTGTGTCAGAAGTACACCAGAAGAGTTTCCATTGGGATCTCCTTATCAACTGTGCTACAAGGGTGAAAGGGCAGGCCAAGGGTAAAACAAGAGACTGGTATCAACACAGCTGCAGTCCAGCAGGAACAAAATTTATCAGAAACAGACAAATGCTGGGCTTTTAGTCCCAAAAGGACCTACAGACAAAAGCACGTACAGCCCGCATGGCCTTTGCCATCCAGCAGAGGCAATGGTAAAACAAAATGCTCACAGACACCCAAATACAAGACTATATTTGTTCAGCAAATGCTGTTTTTCTGGCTTGCTCTGGTGTCCTTCGAATCATCAGCTGTTCAAACTGCAAACTGACAATCCTTTCCCAGCAGGAATTCAGAGCATGGGATGTGGAGAGCCAACACCATTTTCATTCTTGGTCACGCAAGGTACCTCCTGATTACCAGGTGACAAAAGTTACTTTAAAAGTGGTAGAGGAAGAAATAAATAACACTAATAATGGTATAACAAGAACACGTTCCCCCATTTTTCTAACAGAAAACGTTTAAAAAAAAATCAATACATTCCTCCCAACAGACAAGGATCAAGAGCATAACAATCAGGAAGTAGACAAAGGCACGGGCAAAAGATTCAAAAAACTGAGGGTCAAAGGGAATTTAAAGGACTGGGATGAACTTCTTTGGGTAAACAGTGTTGTACCCAGACCAACCTATTCTACAACCTGGAAACCGTAACTGAGCCCCAAGCATATAGCGGCATGCAGAAACAACACAGCAGCCACGCACAGGGCAAGACAGCCCATACGTCAAGTCACTGGCAAGCCTTCCAGCCTTCCTTTAAACAAGGGATGGTTTCTAGCCCAGGTAGGATCTTCAAGATCATTCGTCTTCCCTTCCTATAGGAAGTCTGGACAGTGGTGTCGCACAGGGCTCCTCCTTCTTACAGGACCTGAAGGGTGAAAGGATCACCCAATCTTTCTTCTCCCCCCCCAGAGGCCATCCGAGCCACCCAAGCTGATTAATCTTTTGTTTTATTTCACTTGTTCCCTGCCAAGAAAATAAAAAAGGAAAAGGAAAAAACCTTCCAACTGTGTAAAAGCACATTCAGAGAAAGCCTCTCAGCTCCTGAATGGGAGTTCTCAGGCACGCAGTGGGTCTCATCTCCACTTCCAAACGTTACCAGCAGCTTTTAGAGAGCTTGTGCAATGACATGCACCAAAGTAATTTTCCACGACAAGATTAATATGGGTAGTCTTCTCCTCTGGTTTGCTGCAAAGCCTGCTTTATGTGCAGCCAAATGCAAACTGAAAAGATGCAAATATCAAAGGGTTTGTCCCCTCCTGGTTTCTGTGCACACTGAACGAAGCTGCATAGGGCAAATAGGCAACCACGTGATTCTTTTATTTCGAGCCCAGCTATGCAGAATTCTCCTCAATGAAAAGTCTGCAGCCAAGCCTTAATTCTGCTTCACTGGAGGTACTGTATAGAGAGCAGGGAGGTTGAATTATAGAAAATTCATCCAATCCTGAAAACAGATCTTCCCCCGAGTTCTTGAAAGCCAGTGGGAACACAGCAGTATCCACCAGAACTCTTAGCATCTGAGCAACTGATCCCTCCCTTTGGCATTAGGATCCTTTTTAACAGGATCAGTTCACTGCAAAACAACTCAAAAAGAAAAATCAAAGGTGCCAAACTCACCTTGCTATTCTAGGGATTAAGCGACCATCTAAAAAAATCATAAACCACAATCCTGGAAACAAGACACAAATGTAAAGTAACTGCAACCTATCTGCAA
>JANXJC010000056.1:20644383-20666106 GCA_027564655.1 Leptodon cayanensis
GTTTCATAAAACCACCCCCAAAAGTCATGGACATAAACTGCATGGGTATTTGCATCCTCAGAGGCTTTTAGTTTCAATCAATTCCTAAAAATCTTTGCTCTTGGAAAGATCTGAAAAACAAGAAGAAAATTAGCTCTACCAGATTGCTTTGCCATCTCCTAGGAAAAGTTCCTTAAAATCTTGCACCTTTGCTCTTTCTGAAGAAATATTCTAGCCTCTCTCTAGAAATCTAGACTGCAGTATAGTTTCATTACTTCAGCACTTCTACAAAAGAATGAAGATACTACATTGCAAAGAGCTGTGCAGAGCATATTTTTACAAAGGATAAAGGACTTAACGATTTTTCAAGCATCCAGCAGTAGAATAAATTGTTACTGACACATGCCATGTCTGTGAAGGACATTATTTACTTTTTGATGCTGCAAAAGACAACCTGATCTTTCAGCTATTGGGACGAGACAGAAAAGGTTGGGTATCTATTTCTTCTTTGACAGCCTCTATAATTCAAGTACAAATCTATCTGCACATAAAGCCGAGCATTAACAGTAGGAGTTGTTAGATCTGTTACCAGGAAGTATCAGTCAATTAATACAAGATAAATTCCCATTCTATGCCATCAAAGGTACAGAAGATGCAACAGGCAAATTAACACCCAATCCTATGACTTTCGTCACTGTAGCATCCAAAATGTTCATCATTCGACCTAAGAAAAGCATCTGAAATCAGGGACTATTTTAGTCATGTCATAGATACATGAACAATAAAGAGGTTATAAGAGATCCTGAGAAGTCACCCAGTCCATTCCCTCATCCTACAAAGGACACACTACCTAAACCAGTCGTCTGCTTAATTCCTCCTACCAACTCCTGGCAAAGCACAACAGCCCACGCTTCATGAACGTCCCTCTGGCAATGCAGAGCTGAGCTAGACGGACTAAAGTTTGCCAGGTTCACACAACAAATCAGACTAGCTGACTTCTCACTGAAGAGTGATTTTTCCTAGAAAAAGAGAAGGGTACCAGAGTACTTCAAAAGCTGAATAAAGATTTAACCAGTAGGCAGAGATAGAAAAAGCTATCCGTACCTCAAAATCCAGCTAAGCTACTAAATGGTCTTATTTACACCAATGAGAAAGTGGGAAAGGGGGAGTGAATAAAACACTAAGCACACCTTCTTAAATACTGGCCTTAAAAAGCTAGGATGGAGCAAGGCATTCAAGCCTCTACCAGCAGAGACCCAGCCCAGAAAAATCTACTCCACTCCATAGTTCCCACCAGCCTACTTAGTTTGACTGTGCCCAGGAGCAAACAGTTGGGATGTTCTACTATTTCTCTTTTAATTAAAAGACAAATTAACAGGAATAACAGGCTTAATAAGGCAGTGGAAAAAGCAACTAATTTAAAGCCTACGGGGTTTTATAAAAAAAGATAGAAAAGAAAGGCAAGTTGAGTTTTTTTGAGAATGTTTTCAAATACGCAAGCTCCACCTTCAGGTTCCTCAGAATATACAACAGCTTATTTTTTAAACAGAAACACCACCAACTGTGATGGAAAGTGAAGGTGTCCCAGCAGAGGCAAAAGCTCAAAAACCAGCACTGACAAAGAGATGTCAGTACACCCATGAAACTTTTTGAGTTAGCAGTTGGCAGGAGATTCAAACTGTTCTAACCATAGAAAAACACTGCCAGCTACTGAAATTTATTCTTTTTTTTGCTGCAAAGCAAAAAATGCTTTCTTCCTTTTTTTTTTTCTTGCTGAATAGTATGTTGTATTTCTGAAGCACAGCAGAAAGCTATCATAAGCACTAGCTTATTCCTCTGTTCATAGCAGTACCACAGAAAGACAGTGAAAGCTGCATACACAGCTCCAGGGAAGTGCTGCATGTCAGCAAACAGAACCAGAATATTTTGCCTATATGTTAATCAGCACTTTCAGCACCCCACCCCTTATTTTCCATTAACAATGTCCCATGTAACACCAATCAAAAGGCTACTAATGCTGCCTTCAGTTAGGCCTGCTTGATTTCTGTCATCTTTAAAAACAAAACAAAAAAATACCATATCACCTCTCAGTCAGAGAAGTTACCCAAGTTTATTTGACAAGCTCTACATGGGTAAATTACACAGTTTATCCCACTTTCCATTCAATTCCGTACCCATGCAGCCTGAAGTTGGCCAATGGTAATGAGGCCATAAAAGAAGATTCATCATAGGAAAGACCTGAACCTGTACACGCATCATAGCAGACACATGCAAATACATATAAAATTAGCTTTTCAAATTGATCAGCTTGTACATGTGTTTTAGCAGCTGTGGTAGAAAAGCCTGTCCAAAAAAGGAACCTCCAGGACCTTTTCTTTTGGCAGTGGCATCAGCTTACAAAGACTGTACAACTGCAGCCTTAGACACGTTCCTCTTCAGCAATGTCCTTTCCTCCCTTCATTGCAAACTGTCTATTCCCAAGCTCTTCCCTGAGGCTTTCTTACCCACTTCAGCCCCAAAACAAGCTGTTGCCTGCAGGGCATCTCCTTTTGGCTGGGGTAAGAGCTTCAGGCAGTGTTGTTCCAACTACCTGAACGCAGATAAGGTTTGAAACTTTAAGCCCCCAAAATCCCCCAGTCCACCACTTCATTACCTAGCTGCCCTCTTGCAGGCCAGACTTTCACTTAGACTGCTTCTGTGCCTCCTTCTGATTAATATCAAGTGATTAAACATTAACTTAAAACAATAAACAGCAAGAAGGAAGCCATCTAGGTAGTAATTTACAAGAACTCAGGTCTGTCTCTCCAAGACATGTAACTGCAAAGTAAAGGAAAGCATCTCAATTAACTGGGTTTTTCAGAAGGGACCAGCAAGCTCCAGCTATCAAGACCTTAATAACTACATTTCAGCTTGTGGAATAGGGAAAGATCTTGAGTAGGACCTACAAGAATCAAGACTCCAGCGCACCAAGACAGGGAAACGTGGCATGAGCACTCAGGGTAAGGGGAAAGGGAAGGCACTGCTAATCAGTCAGGCAATAGCAATGAAATGCCAGGTAGTGTCATACAGGGACTCAGAGCGCAGCAGGAAAAATAAATGAAGCCCATAAAGTGAAGGAAAGGCAAGTTAGTGTACAATGCTAATGAGCAGAAATAAAGAAGCAGCCTCCAGGTAAGCTATAGGCCTTTGGCAGTGAAATATGTTTGCAAAAAGCAGAGCAAATGAAGCAAGGTAGGGAAAGGCTCACGCAAATAAGCATTTATTCACACACCCCACAGGACAAGGACATGGGAGCTACATCTAACTCCTCCCCCTCGAGCATCCTGTCCCTTCCCAATGCCATGCCTTGGGTTCTCCTTCACAACCATCACCTAAGCTGACTACCCCTGAAAGGTAGTAACAACACTGCTTGTCTAATTAAATCACTCTAAGTATTGACACTTCCTTTGAAGGACAGGAGCTTGGACCATCAGTCTTGATAACCTACATTCTAATTGCATGAAACTGACACGTGTGTCACAGACCAGGAGACAAGAATGAGCTGAACACTCAGCAATACAGCACTGATTTACTTAAAATGTATACTGACAGCATGGCCTAAGCAACAAACAGCTATGTTACTTTTCAATACTTAGGTAAAATGGTATTGGCATTAGTGTGACTTGTGTGTGACAAGATTAACCCGAAAGCCGTGTTTGAAGAATAAGGGAGCAGATGCTTCTGTTATTTTAAGTATGCAGCAAACAACGAATAATTATACCCTAGGCAACTGAACAATTGACTTTTGGGACAGAAAAGAAGGCTTGGGGATTAGGGTTTTAAGGTTGTTGACTTGCCTTGAATGCATCTTCTGCAACAGCTGTTTAGTTTGCGCCAGAACCTTTCCAGTATGAACCATTTGTTTAAATTCTAAGAATATGCTTTCTCCAGAGCTCCCCAGCAATGCTGCTGACACTAATCAAATCTGAAGTCACCCACACTAGATTTTAGTCAAGCTTGGCATTGAGATACCACTGTGGTGCAAGTACACTCCCTCCACAGTGTTTACTGAATTCTTAAGTTTTCCACTCATTTCGCAGCTGACAGCTGTTTTATATTAAAGTCACAGACCTCTCAATAGTCCATGAGCTGGTGAATGCAAAGCTGTCTGCAAATGAGAGGAAAAAACAGAACATAAACATGACAAAACTGAAACAGCACCAGAAGTGCAAAACTGGAGCTTGAGACCAGCTGAGTTGTATTTTTATTGAAGCAGTACAGCTCATTTCTCTCTATCACACTCTCCTTCACAAGGAGGAATATTGGGGTGCACAAGCAAAGGTTCAAGAGCAGAACCAATTTAGACATGTAATATTCCACCACAGCTCCTAACTGCCGTTTAACGTAAAGCCACTTGCCCGTTTAATGCATACTGTAATTGAAAAAGCATACAGTATGGCCAAGCCAGTTCCCCTACCACCACTTAAAACTCGTTAACATGCTGTAAATCCTCCAGACATGCATGCGTGTGTTAACCTTGCAGCAATAACAGGACTTTGTTCCTGTGGATACACATGTATGAACAGGTCCATGTTTCCAAGCTGCACAACTCTGTGGGCATGAAATCTTCTTTTTACACAACAGTTTTTGGGAGACAGCCACACAGCTTGAGAATTACCACTACTGGCAGGCTCTGTGCCTCTGGCTCTCTTTTAGACCACCTGAGCAAAAGTCTCATTTGTGTTTTGTGAACCTTTTTTCCTTCTAAATGCATGAAGATGGTCGTCTTATATTTGTCCAATTGAGACAGCTCTGCTTTTGCTGGCAGAGATCTGAAGCCATTCCTCCTTGGAAGTCTGAAGCAAAAAAAAAATGCTTTTGTGTTAGCAGTGATACTGCCACCTTTTAGATGCAGAACACATCATTAGTAATACATTTTGATTACAATGAACCAACAGTTCCTGTTAGAGGCATAAAAGCAAACAAGAACACTAAACAATGCCAAAACATTACATATGCTGACCGTCAGCTGAGCACAGTTACATTTAGCTGGCAGTCACACTGCCCTCTGTAATTGTGACCTGTTTAAAAAGGGAGGCTTAACAAACAGTGCATGGCCATAAAGCAACAGCCATGGTTAAAGAACAGATGTATGAACAGATACAGAACTGCTTTCAGCCTCTGACATACCTTGAACAGGGCGTTATTTTGCATACAGCCAGGAAGATTAATCCGTTCCTGCTTTCATCAGTGCTTTATTCAGGGATCCCAGCTTTAGCTATCATCTTGTTGAGGAAACAATTCCAAAAGGACAGAAAAATTAATGACAATTAAAACCAGAGCCTTTGCTAATACTACAGAACTCCGAAAAGCCAAGCCAGAAAACACATACTCAACAAACGTGAAAAGGAGGTGTTGGAATTTCTACTTAACTACACAGAAACAGAACATTTTGCAGCACTGTGCATCAGCCTACCACACTTTAAAGCAAAATGTGGTCCCTACTCCAGTAGTCAAAAGGGGAGAAGCATGCTTTACTAGAGACAGCACAAAGCTATCAGAAACTGAAACAAAAGGTTATTCACTCTATTTCTGCTGGATTTTCAAGGCCAAGAGAATGGGACATTTCCAATGATTGCGTCCAAATCACAGTTTTCATATTCAGCATTATAAAACTGACATTGCCAGCTTTACTCCTGCTTCCTAAAGGTGCTCTGAAACCAATCAAAACTTCACAAAAAGTGAGATAGGATTGCCTTAGGGGAGAAAACAGAACCAGGCTTCCCTTCCTGGGGATCACAAGAAGTCTAAAAAATCTACTCTATCCTTAAACACCTTGCACACACTTTCCTCCACAAGCAAGGATGCTGCAACCTGAAAGCCCTGACTCCAAAGCTCCAGTTACATCACCCTCATTTGTGTAGGCTACTCTGTCTCAGAAAAGTCACCCCAGGGGAACTTTACTGCCAGGGGAATGCAAATCAGCCTCTAGTCAGGGTAAATGCATTTACTGTTCTCTGATCTGAGCTAGCATATATCCCACTGAAAAGTACTCTTCCAAGAGGGTTTGGTTTGGAGGGTTTTTTTTTTTCAGTTATGCCACACAATGTCCTTTATTCTGCACACCTACAGTAACAAGAGAGACGAGGTTCCACATGACCTCATTTCATTTATTCAACACCAATCTCTTTTGCAAGAAGAACTAACCAGCATTTTAAGTGGGTACAAATTTGATTTTAATACAATCATTCACATTTAGAACAGCAGCACAGATACTACAGGAAAGAATATTTGAAATCTCAGCTACCCTTCTTCATCCGGTGCCTGATGTACAAGAAGCGTATTGTAAGTGAAAGGCAGGGCCCACATTTTGGCCCACCCATCGGTTCCTCTTTTCAGAGGCTGAGAAGGAAAAACAGTTCTTGCTATTCACGTTACCCCTACTAAAACACAGCAGGGAGGTAACCAAAGACACTGTTATCTCTTCCCAAGCTTGATATGAGAGAAAAACTCTGGGCTTAAGAGATGTTAAAAGAGGAATTCTATATTCTGTTATCTGTGCTTAAAGCCATTCAGCATCCATTCAGACATGGCAGTTACTGAAAAAAGTGGAACTGGCCAGTCTATCGGGGGAGGATTTTTATTTTTAAAATAAACTCCACAAAGATCGAACTACTTGCACTACTCAAATCCTATATGCCCTCCACTAGAAGGTTTTGCTTCAGCTATTTGCTAGATTCAGAAGAAGACAACTTCAATGCCTGGGGTTTTCATGCTTTTCTTTTGATTTCTAAAATTCTCTTTCTGTGGTTTGATGAGATTGTTTTGAACAAGGAGAAGGCAGCTGTGGGACTTATCTCAAATATTTTCAAGTGTTTGTGCTTTGAAAGTTAATTTTCTAGCCTAACAATCTTTTTTATTGCTCTACTACTCAGTAAGAGTTACAACACTGAAATAAATCTGGGTTAAACAAACACTTTGATTTGGAAAGGAAACACAGATATCCTTCCTGTTAGCTCAGTTCAGTAGTCACACTTTAAATGATCAAGGCACTTAATACAGTTTAAAATTAGGAGATCCTGCTTGCAAGTTTAAATTGCCTTCAATAAGGAAGAGGCAGATTTCTGAAGCTCAGTGTTGCACAGTTTTACCAACACTGACTGCTTTGAGAAAGAGATGCGTGTCCACAAGGCAACAGAGCAAAGCCTAGGTCGCAACCTTACTCCCGGATAGGCGATACTCATGCCAGGCCAGTGGGAAAGGACACATGACAGCTTGCAGAGATGATTACCTAGAACAATTTCACTCTTTGTCACAGTTCCCGTCCCACAGTTACAACCTCTACACTCTCCCCTGCCGTCCTGCCTTACAGCCAGCTACATTTAATCTGTCTTCTGGTGACCTTTTTGCTATTTCACCAGCTGCCCCAGACTGCCGACTACCCTATTCATCAGCCCTCATCAACCCCCTCCTCCTCCCAGTTTTACCAACAGTAATTGTCTCATCACTGGGATGGTTGATATACAAAATTACTCAACCTTGACCCCAAGCATGAATTCCAAGATAACTCTCCACTGAGCCAGTTTTCAATAGAGGT
This sequence comes from Leptodon cayanensis, assembly GCA_027564655.1. NCBI lineage: Eukaryota > Metazoa > Chordata > Aves > Accipitriformes > Accipitridae > Leptodon > Leptodon cayanensis. The sequence goes on from JANXJC010000056.1 coordinate 20,651,939, forward strand.
AACATGCTCTTCATTAGCAATATAAGGCCTTTCAATAAAATAAACTACAGTACAAAGTCAAGTGCTTTGAAACAATTTTACCACTGATGCTTTCATCAACCAGGCTGTAATCTTGACAAACCTGTCACATTTTACACTAAGACCTCCCTTCCACAGGGCAGATCTCTTTTCATTAGTATATATATATTGAGCTGCTAAATCTTCTTCCACTGAATTGCAAATTAACTCTTACCATTAAAATTGTACAGACTCTGACTCAGGCTAATGACTTTAAAGTCTCCTAGGTCTCCTGTTACCCTTTTAATACACCAGAAGTACTTTCTTTTAATCTTCTTGTGGTACTGATTCAGTCACAGCTACATTAACATAGTGCTCTCGCATTACAGCCTTAGTGAATATCCCTTGCTGACAATCACTCACTCTTGATGTCAGAAGCTGTCCATTACTGTAACACCAACAACATGACACTTACAGTGCAGCTACCCACTGAGTTTCCAAAACCCAGAGTTTTGTAGGGGAACTGCTGTAGAAGCCTATTTAACTAATTTCACATCCTGGTATGATTACCAAAATAAACTGACCTGCCCTTCAGGCCTGGAAGGATCAAGTAACTTAGCTGTAACCTCCTAAAAGGACATCATGATGCCTTTCAAAGGAAACTGGACTCAGCAAGCAGGACTCTTCATCTACAGCAGAAGTCCTGCTTGGGTATACTAGGCTTCTTGCACATACCACAGCAGCGGATTCTGAAGAGGAAATGATGCCGCCACCATTAGTTTTAATGAAAACACCACGATATTGCTTTCACCAAAAAGAAACACATATATATTGCATCCTGGAGAAAACCTACAGACTCGCTGTGATGACCTGTGACTGTATTTGCAGAGAACTAGATTCCTGGCTCAGCAACTACATGCCATTTATAGCACGAAAGCAAGTCATCCTCAAAAATTAGCTTGTCATAAGTAGACCATTGATCCTCTGTGTAAGTGAAAACAGGCTGGAAATAGACATGGGGATACTGGAGGAAAAAAGGATACCTAGAGGGAAAAGCATATATGGGAACCTAGGACTTGTGCTGATGTTAGAAGTTCAGTTTAGCTGGTCATCCTATAGCACAGCATCACACTGGCCAGCAACCCAGCCCATGATCACACTCACTGGTATGCCCAAAGAAACTGGTAATGGCCAGTTGAGAAGAAAGGACAGAAAAGATTGTGATAACACCGAGAAGACACCGGTCTCCGCAGACATATTCACTCCACAGGTGACTAGAAAGTCCTCTCAGTCCCGGGAGTTACCCAGAACTATCCATATGTTGGGAAGCTTAGGTATACTGAATGAAACAAGCAGAGGTCTGCAATTCATACAGCTCTGAAGTAGAAAAGGACTTTATAGGAATTACAAAGTAGTAGCAACTAGCAACACCGCAGTAATTATTAATTCAGGCACCAGCCATTAAAGCAGAGCAACTGAACCCAGGGGCACACATGATGTCAGAAGTATGGCATCGCAATGAAATAAGGAGTCCAACACAAAACCCAGTCATAACTAGAGGGCAAACTGTCTTCAATCTGAAGCAAGCCTGCCTGAGTGGAGTTCTCCATAAGAAATATGGGGACTTGAAAAAACTGCTCAGAGACTATGAGACTGTAGGAGCACATAACACAGAGCAGATGCAGCAGAAAAATGCTGTCCTCTATTACAGAAAATCCAAAGAGACTCATGGGTAAGTTGCATCCAAGGAAAGAAATTTTAGATCATAGAGACAGGCCTGCAAGAGGATGCTAGAGTCAAGAGATGCTTGAGAGAGTAAACCATGCCCGTTTAACACAAAAACCAAAAAGTCAGTGATGAACATAGAGAAAGAAGATAGGCTTCAACAGTAACACAGAGGCACAGAACTGTCAGCTACACATCAACACAATGGCCTCACAAATCAGTAAGTCCTTAAAAAGAAAGTATCCCAGATTAAAAAAACCACACTAATAAAACTAATAACTGCCCACATTGCAGGGAGTCTTGCAATTGTTGCTGAATCAATTATACATCTTTAAGAAAGAGGGGGGAGAAGACGAGCACAAGGAAAGAGAATTACAATGGCTGCAAAGGCTGAACAAATTGGGAAGATGATGCAGAGACTGAACACCTAAGGCCCCAAACTGGTAACCTGGGAGCAATTCAGAGGCACTCGTTTAGCCATCAGCTGCCAAAATGGCTGACAACGCACGAGACAAACCAGGATTTAGACACAGCCACTGAGTTCCCATTCATAAAACAACCAACCAGCCAAAAAAAAGTCAGACACATGTGGAAGTAACTACACAATCCCATTTTTAACAGATCTGAGCAAAATATTACTGTGCCTCCTCTTCAAGAGAATTGTAACCAAAAAAAAAACCCACGCTACAAAAAATTCCCCACATAGAGCAAGCGGCTTTTATACATTTTACATAAATGAGGAACTGTATTCAACCTGTAGTCACTATGGAAGAAAGCACAGGCAAGTGACTGGAAACCATTTCACAGTTCCTTTGTGAACTTTGCTCAAGAACAACTGAAATAGCAGCAGCTACCCAGCAGGAAGGTAGAAATGGTGAAAAAGATGCATGACTGATGAAATGTCCCTATACAAGCAGTCCCCTTCCTCCTTGAAGAGCACTAACAAGGAACTAGTTTAACCTGAAGGCAGCAATTAAGAGAGAAAACAGCACAAAACTCACTTAGGAAAAAAAAAATTCTTAAGGAAGATACTGATGAAAACTTGCAGGAGAACAATTCAAAGATTTGTCAGCTCTGCTACAATGACCAGTCTGGAATAATCATAAAAGACTACGCAAATGCTTCTAGACGAACTAACATCAGGAAAAAAGGGGCTAGGCCTAGAGATATAAGGGGCGGAGGTTGGGGAGGAACACAGATAATAGACATGGCTAAGTTTTCTGTCAGAGGAAAGATACTGCTGCTTAAATCCAGAGACACAGGAAGGCATGAAGCACTTCAGCTGCAGGGGCAGAATGGCACCAAGGGTCACCACACATCACATTCGACACACCTGGGCAAACTCACCGTTCCAGTAAAATTCAGCTGCATCAGAGGGAAAGATACCAGCAGGCTGCTGCAGCCTCTTCTCTTCAGCACCTCACTGTATTTTCATAAAATGCCCAGGAAAGGGTACCGTAAAAGCAACCTTCTGCCTTTCAAGAGAACGCTGCACACAACGAACAAGAAGGCAAATATGGGTGACTACAGTGTAACTGAAATTACACCAAACTGTAATATATTCAGACAAAAAAGATCTAGCTTGTGGGATACACAGGCTGGACAGCCAGTGAAAGTGTGCCAAAAATGCGCCTTGCAGGGACCTGTAGAAGGAACAGGGAGCTGCTAAGAGCGAAGATAGCAGAGATCAGCCTGAGGGACAGCAGGCTTCTCCAGCAACACAGGAAGACAAAAGCATCAAGGTAGACAGCTTACATGGGATTTGCAGCTTTTCACTGCTTCACAGCATGAAGAGAGACAGAAACACATTTTAACATTTGCAGCAAACAAGTGTTTGTAGGAGAATAGGGAATAGCAAAATTCATACTTCAGGTCTATAGTCTGACTGTTGACTGGGATTAATGAGGCACAGATAAGGACTAGGTCACAGAAGTGAAGGGTAATATACATGTGACCCTTTGCCACAAGAATCAGGGTTCAGCAGAAATGAAGTAGGAGAATTTGCTTTGATAGCAAAGCCAGTATTAAGCTCACTTGATTTTCTTTACTCTCTGTGCTCCCACATAAATGTTTTCTATACCTAAGGCTGCTCAAATGCATTTCCTCAGAACATCAGAGCCACTGACCACAAAAAAAGTCAGAGCAACTACCCAAAACACAATGCTACCTTAATAACCATCTAGCACTTAAACACCGTCGCCTGGAAAAAGCATCATAACAGAAATATTAGAGGAATGTCCATCCACACAAAACACACATACCAGGAAAGCCAAGCACTGCATGCTGCTTCTTTAGTACTGTATTACTGCATTTAATACATTTCAGACAAAACATCTCCATTCCTTTAAAAAAACCAAATCGTTCACAGATTTTTAACGTAGCTACTGGTAAAGTTCTTAGATAACCATCATATTGTATTTTACCGCTACCTGTGGAAGAAAAACAGAAATACCTGTATTTGTTCCTTTCTGTTTGTAAACCACTAAAGGAAAGCCACAGCAACTACAGTATGCACTAGCTGAAGCCACATAAATCTTATTTATCAGATACCCATCCCCCTTATACGTATGTGCACACACACACCCTTTCTGTAACAGAGTAGCTCAAACGCACAGCCACCTCTTCAGAATGAGTTTCAGCTCCTGGATGAATGAACACAGTGTGACAATATGACTGAACCAAAACAGAGGGACAAATACAGCGCTACTAAAATTCAAAAACACTGCTGCAAGAATAAGCTGCTGCTGCTGGTAGGTCAATACTGTATTCTACAAACAACACTTACATTTATAGTTATGGTGCTATTTAGCCTTTGCTGAGGAACTAGACTTGAACAGAAAGAGCCTTGCTGGGGAAGTGCACACGCAAGCCCTGCTGCTGCTCTACAGCCCTGGTCACTGCTGCAATTACAAACATCGCTGCCTCTGCAGTCCCCCGCGCTCTGGACCCACGGGATCTGCCACATGATCAGCCCTTGGCTGCAGAACTACGCAGCCACTTCAGGCTACTGTGGGGTCGGTTTGCTTTTCTCATCAGCCGTTTGTATCATTTACAAAGAAAAGATGGAAACCCACATACTATAGCCAAACCTATGTGTGGTTTTCCCAAGTCTGCAGAGAGACTAAATAACAGCAGTATGAAATGCAGACAGCCCCAGTTCCCCTGAACACAGAATTCACAGCCACCAGAAGTGCTGATTTTAACTATTTCATCAATGAGCATACTGCTAAGAATATTTTGCTGTGGTACAAATCCCCAGTTCCAGCTATTATGCCACCTCCACCGTCCCAGCAACCTTGCAGCAGAGTTTTCACCTCCTTACAGTTTCTGCAAGCTGTGGAATCAAACTGATGTAACACACTGAAAACAACAACACAATCAAACACTTATTTTATACCCAGTAGTATAAGGAATGCTGCAATAACAGCATGACTTTGCATATTAAAATATGAGAATCTAAATGCTTGTACAGCAACTTGTTGGCCACATAACTAGCCACAGTCAGGGTGCCCTGCAAAGGAGGTCCACTGTATATGTATCTTCCTCACATTCTTCCTTAAAACACCCACTGCTGTCTGCTGCCAAAGGTGGGATACAGAGCTAGAAAGCTGTCTGACCTGACTCAGGGTGGTTGGTCTGGACAACAACCTTATCTCTGGGCATCACACCTTCTTCTGCCTGGACCTCTCATTCCTGCACGCTCAGATTCACACTTCAGCAGTGTATTCATTACCCTGTAGAAGATGTAACCGGAGCGTATTGGCAGACCCAGACATCTTGCCTGCAAACCACTATCTGAAGGCTCACAAGGTGAAGAAGTCAAAGGGGGTCCGTTGAAAGTCAGTAAGAAAGGTGGACAACCCAATGCAGGACAGCAGAAAAGAAAAAACAACAGAAGTACAGACAAGAGCAATTGCTCTGCTTTGCGCTTTTACTCAGTTACACACACCATTTTGGCAACACTGCACAGGATGATCTACAGGACTCACAAAAAAAAAAAAAAAGAAATTGACATGTGGAAAAGGGAAAGTGAGTTACAAACAAACAAGACTTTCCTACAGCGTCAAGAGTTTAACAAACACTGCTGTATGGAATACAGTACCTGACCCAAAAAGAAGAAGGAGGAAAAAAAAAAAAAAAAACCCACACCCAAAACACCAGGACTTCAAGGACTTCTGAAATAGGCTTCAAAGGCTCAGCACGGAGGAAAGTGAGGAAAATTTGCCTGCTGACCATTTTAAAATGCGCAAATGGAGAAATAAATACAAGAAAACTTTCCACAGATGAGATGTGTTTTCCCTGCTTTTAGCTTGGCCTTTACAATACTGCGTATCTAACAGCTGTGCTATGTCTGGTTTCCACAAAGTACCTGCCTGTCAGACCAAGCCAACATGCTGCACTGTGTACTGTTGGGGCTTGCTCAATGCTCATCACTGAAGGAGCATTCCCACTTCAGTAAAAAGTACTTGAATGCAATTCATAAGGTTGAAGAAGTTAATAAGCCATCATTTGGTTACCACTGGTCTTAGAAGTTATCCACTCGGACAAATGGAGTAAATCTGCTGAATTTTTAAATGTTATAAAAGCAGGGCTCTCTCGGAGTCTGATCTACTGCACAGTCATTGAAATGGAGAGATCAACCCAGCGCCATTTTCAATTACCAAAAGCTTGTCATAACAGGAACAGAGTGCTGACAACATCCCAAAGGTTCACCTCCAGGGCACAAAATTGAATAGCTATTACCCAATAAAAGAAATAACATTTTAAAGCCTCTGTCTCTGAACACGACAAAAATCCCTGTCATAAACAGGAAAAAGTTATTTTCAAATGTTAATTTTGTTTATGAAAACCAAAAAATTCTCAGAAAATTTACCAGAGAAACAGCCACGTTGGCTCATTTTCTAGAAATCCACTGATAAGTGCTTTTTTTTTTTTTAACAGGCTGCTATATTCCTGAAGCACGGCAATTTGGCTTCAGCTACCCAAACCACACAGCTATTTTGATCATTAAATATTCTTCACACTTACAAAACATGGTCAGAGAAAAGCACTCTACTGGTGTAGATGAAACTAAAAGGCTCTTTTCCTCCCCAGCCCTCTGCAACTGTGAGTCGGTCTTCATTGTGCATTACATCCGCCTGAAATCTTGCACGAAGAAGGTTCCAGCTTGTAAGCACCCTCTATTGTTACAGATTTTTTTTTATAGAGGAACACAAACATTTTTCCTGCATAAATATGTACAAAATGTTTAAAATGTTAACCCAGCTAGCAAAAAAACACTGCTAAACTCTTTTTAATGGAGCCACGCATATAAGCTTCTTTCACTGCCACCTAAATCCAATTCGTTTATAGGAAAGAGATCACTTTGACAGGCACCGGCTTTTTCCAAAAAGAAAAGACATCCTACCTGCAGGCCCCTGCTTCTCCACATACACTCTCCGAAGGAGAGGGTTTTGTGCTAGCCATGTTTTTCAGGCAAACGCCTGCCTGTACCAAAGGGGGCTGGATGAAGCAACGCTCAGGTGTTAAAAAAAAATCAAAACCTGCCAGCCTTTGCTGGCCAGATCCGGGTCTGCAGGACCCGCTACCACCCCGTTCTCCCATGAGTTATTTGTACCGAGAACTCGAAAGCATCCGAGGGGACAGCACCTGCTCAGCCGGCACACAAAACCCGGGGAAGGTACAACCCAGGTGGGAAACATCCTGAATTCCCACGTACCTCCCGGCCCCCCCGGGAACGGCCCTTTTCCCCCTTCTCGCAAAACAACAGCCCCGCTCCCAACGCCTCCCCCGCCACCGGGCTGAGGAGGTGCCCGAGGCGCCGCTCCCGGGCAGGAGAGGCGGGGGTGGTGGGGGTAGGAAGACGGTGCTGCGGCCGCAGGCCCCGCGGGTGGCGGAGAAGCCGAGGCCGGGGGTGGGGGGGTCGGCAGGGGCTGTGGGATAACAAAGCCCGGCGTAGGGACGCCCCCCACGGCGGCCCTCACCTGCCCAGCGGTCGCTTCATGCCCGCGTCGACGTCGGCGGCGGCGGCGGGCAGGCGCAGGCTGTGCCTCAGGCTGCAGCCCTTGTCAAGGGGCGCGGGAGCGGCGGCGGCGCGCTCATGCTCCACCGTGACCGACTCGTTACGCTTCCTCATGCCGGGGCGGCGGCGGCAGCGGCGGCCCGGGGCGGCGGAGACGGCAAAAGCGACGCCGCGCACTGCCGCCGCTCGCCCTGCGCCGCGCTCGCGCCGCGCCCCGCCCCGCCCCGCCAATCCCCGCCTACCGGCGCTCCCCTCGCGAGGAAGGCGGCGCTTTGCCAGCACTTCGGCGGGAGCGGGGGCGCCATCTTTACTGCGGGCAAAAGCGCCGGCCGCCATTTTGTTGGCGGCCGGAGGCGGGGCCTCGAGGCGCTGGCGAGGGGGTAGTGGTGGTGGCGGAGAGGGGGGGAATAATGCCTACGGGCGGCACATTCGGCTTCAGGTCCTGGGTGCCCCTCTCTCCTGGGCTTGAGAGCGGTGGTGGCGCGAGAAGAAGAGCCCTGGGGGCTTTGGGAGTGAAGGGGCACAATGGGTGTGGAGCGCAGGGAGAGGCAGGGGCAGGTCAGAGTGTGCGGGGCCTAGTCGTGAAGTGTGAGGTGCCGTGCTGGCGCGTGTCCCAGCGTAGGGACCTTCGGGTGTCGTGGAAGCCTGTGGGTGACTGAAAGTGTTGGCATCTCAGCACCTAGAATGGACGTGCAGCTTGCCGAGCTGCCAACTCGCAAGGGGCAGCGGGGGGGGGATGAGGCTGGCATTGTTAAACTGCTTCCGCCTGAAGAGTTGGTAGGACAGGCAGAAACAAGGGCAGTTGTGTGTGAAAGAACACCACCTGGTCTGCGTGGGCCTGGAGGGGCTGTGAGACCCTGCCCGGGACTAAGGGCTAAGCTACAGCACACACCTGAGCATGGAGGAATGGCATAGCTGGTACAAGGATGCGGAGAAAGGCAAAACCAGCAGTAGCCCTGACTGTTAGACTCAGCAGTGAGGACAGGAATGAAGCACTGAGACGACACAGATAATCATAGCCTTGGTCCCTGAACAGTCAAGAGATCATCACCTTCCACTATCTTGTCTTCCAAAACTTTCTCTGAAGCGGAAGGCAGCCATATCAAAATTTTGCATATGACTGCCCCCCTTCCCATTTGCTCTGTAGCCTTCTGGGGAGGTTATGATACACCTTTGGAAGGCACGTCCTTATCTGCTGATCTCTACAGACACACACGCACAGGCAAGGCTAACTTGCTACAGAGCTTCCTTAGCAGTGTGGGGATTCTGCACTGGAAGCGAGTGGTGGCAAATAAAAAACAAATAAAACATCCCCTCCAGTATCAGCAATAGCTGGCGACTGCACTGTCCATACCATTGGGGAGCAGGATAGCAATGCACTGCAGAAAGCAGCCATGCTCGTGTGTTCTGTCTCCCATTGCCACTGCTGCTGCTGGGTTGATCTATCGGGGTACCTTCTGTGTTCCTCTAAAGTGAAAAAATGAAGCAATTCCTAGAAAACGGCTCTTGGGACAAGTGATCTCAGCTGTCTTGCATCCATTTCTTCTGACTTGCTGCTGACTGATCCTGTACCTGATGGAACATGGAGATTCAAGAGAAATACATGAGTGAATTAATCCCAGGAGCAAAGACAAGGCAGGAAAAAAAGGAGAAAGCAATTGTTAAAATACAAGCCTCAACTACCTCAGCAGTTATGGATAGCTAGCAGAAAGTACTGTGTGATGTACTGATACATGCTTTGTCATGTCTCTGGAAGCTTCTCCTAGCATTTGAGAGCTTTTAGAGATTTTTCTCTTGACCAGGTCATAATTGCTGAAATTTCCAGCCAGTCTTTTGGAAAGACTGTTTGTTCTCTGGCATGCTTTGAACAGCAAAGGAGAGTGTTCTTGTCCCTCTGATTTTATTTTGTTTCCTACATCTTATTGGGAAGACTGAATGCTGCAATTGGGGATTGTCAGTCATGTGTTAGGAGCTTTGCCTGGTGACAACATTTCATGAGTGGTGGTCACTCCAAAAGCAGGCTCTGCAAAGGCTGTATGGGGAGTGGCAGTGCAGTCCTGCGAAGAGGGAATTGCAAGCTGCCCAACAGGCTTTGATACAAGGGGAATGGATGCAGGTGTCATAAATCCTCTGAGATGCCTCTGGGTGAAGTTTATTGCTGAGAAGGACAACTTAGGAAAATTACTTGAAAGTCTGTCTTTGTGGCATGGGTCTTAATACCAGTTGGCTTTTTCGCTGTGCTAGAAAGAAGACAAGCAAGTATTTTCTTGTGGCAACCTTAAACTATTCTCAGCATTTCTAAAAGCTTCTCTTCCTTAACTATGTATGAGTATAAACAGGTGCTTGTTTGGTCTCTCCCATCATATCAGATTTTTAAGATTCAGAAATCACCACATCATTTTTTTTTTTAATGTCCTCTGTGCTGCTAGTAGATAATTTATAGAATATGAAGAGGTTCTCCCATGTGGGATCAGTACTTACCCTTCTTATGTATTGAAAGAAATGAGTGGTGCCTCAGAAATTTGCCCACTCACAGAAATCAGTGCACAACATCCATTCTGAATTCCAAATTAACCCCAAATGCCATGGTTGAATTCTGGTGGACTTGATAGGAGCTTGTTGAGGCAAGGGTCTGCTAAAAACTGTACTTCTGCTGCTGTTATAGGCAAACCAGGGTGAAATTCTACCATCTGCGGTCACCAAATACTTCATCTGAACAATGCAAAACAGCTTAGAGCATGTACTGCCACAGGATTTCTTAGCAGCCAGTAACTCCATGTGGTTCTACAAAGAGAGCGTATACAGGAAGAACAGGAAAATCCAGTCAGAGGAAATGTTGGGAAAGAATTTGAGATTTCTTAGCTCAAGGCATGAACAAAGATTATGGTAGAGCAGTAGTAGAAACTATCCCTGTGGGCAAGAACATGTTCCATAGGGTTTCTGTATGTCCGGAATGGTCTGGAAGAGGTCTGGAGACAGGCCACGAGGCAAGGACACGGCCTGCTGGACTGCACTAATGGCAATCTCCTCCTCACCCTGTATTCTCCAGAGGCAGCCGCACCTGAACACACCTGCCTGGCCTGGAGATTCGGAAGATAGATGGAAAGCAAAGGATACCAAGCGAGCACAGATCCTAAGTGACATCAAGAGAAGAGATGAGAGCTGTGTTTGGCTGTGGATAAGGTCAACCAAGTCTCCCCAAAGGACAGAATCCAGAGCAGGAGACACTGAAGGAACCCCGAAAAGCCAGGAGAAAGTACTGGTTAGGAAAACACTGGGAGATAAGTCTCTGGAGACCAGAAGGATATTCAAAGCAGCAGAGAAATCAGAAAAGGGCAGAGCCACCTCCTTTGAGGAGGTGCTTGAAAGGGGAGCAAAAGCCAAGGAGAGGCGACACAGGACAGAGCAGAAGGAGACTGCACCCTGCTGAGGAAGCCATCCAAGACTTTGGGTAGATGAGGGGTCAGGGGCTCCTCTGGGAGGAGGAGAGCTTGGACTGGAAGCTGTGGGGCAGGTGGCCATGTGGAGGGAAGGGAGGTAAGGGTACGGTGTGGCAGGCAGAGGCGTGGAGGCCAAGAGAGGCTTCCAGGAGGCCCTTCATTGCCTGGGCTGCCCTGGGGGGAATGATCCTCCAGGCAGCATGGCCGGGGCCCTGCAGAGCCCTCACTGCCTTGGGGAGCTCTGTTCCCAGCTGCCAGAGCAGGGACCCTGTGCCCCCACCATGCTCACCCCACCGGTGGACGATGGCCCAGCTGCGCAGGTAGAGCAGAGCGAGGAGCAGCTGGGAGAACCAGAGCCCTGCCTGGCCCTGGGAGCAGGGTTCTTGGCTCTGCAACCGCTCCAGGATGCTCCCTGGGGGGGGCCAGCTCCACGAGGAAGCCCGGCCTTATCTCCGTACCTTGCTATAGCTTAATGGCATAAGCCCTTCAAGACCTGTGGGCAGCAGGGGCTTGACGTGGGACAGGCCTGCCCCCCTCTGGCCCCCTTTTGCCTTGCACCCCCGCTGCTTTTGCCCACCAATGCTCCCCTCTAACCCTTGGCAGTTCCCCACAAAGTGCCCACCGCAGCTGCCATCCTCCTAGAGCTCCCACCGCCAATAGCTCCCTGCCCCTCTGAATCCCTGCCCATTGCCCCCCGGTGCCCCTAATGCCCTCCTACCCCAGGGACTCCCCCAACTGCTCTCTGTCCCTTCGACCCCTCCACTGCCTCTGCCCTGTTAAGCCTCCCAGTAGCACCACTGCCCATGAAGCTCTCCAAAGGGTGCTCCCCCTTAGCCCCTGATGCCCCAAGGCCCCTCCGATGCCCCCCCCCTTTGCCCCACAGCATTTCATGATGCTCAGGGCCCCCCCCTCCCCACTGCCCCCTGCTAATACCCCCTGCTTGCCCTGCCTGCATCTGATGGGACAGGAGCTTCCTGAAGTCTTCCTCCAGCACCTTCCTTTTGGAGATGAGCTTGATGGGCACCTTGTGCCACACTGGGGGGGCTGCAGCCTCATACACCTCCCAGTAGGCACCATGAGGCAGCAGCAGCTCCAGCTTCCCCAGCACCAGGATGGTCTCGGGGGCGGGGGGTGCCTCCACCATGCCTGTGGGCAGCACAGCTTGGTTGGGTCAAGCAAGGCTGGGGGGACTCTGTCTAGAACCAGGTGCCCCCAGACCTCTGTGCCCCTCCCAGCCCCCAGCACCCCTCACCCTCCTCCGCCTGCTCGCTGGTGGGGTGGGGTGAGAAGCACAAAAGGCCTTGGCTCTGTTGCAAGCACTGCTCAGCAATAACTAAAACCTCTCTGCATTATCAATCAGCACTGTTTTCAGCACAATCCAAAACATAGCCCCATACTAGCTACTATGAAGAAAATTAACTCTATCCCAGCCAAAACCAGCACCAGGTTCAGGAAAATTAGGCCCAAACACCAGCTGCTTGGCACTGGGAGGAATTCAGGGGCCAAATAGCAGCTTGGTTAAGCTGAGTTCCTCCAGGACCAGTTGCCAGAGGAACTGCAAGGAAAGCCAATCCAGAACTCAATGTGACAACTTAGGAGAGGAAATGGCGATAGCTGCGAACTCGTCAAGCAAGTGGCTTTTACGTGCTCACACTGGTGCGCTGCCCTGCTCACAAGCACCCAGATGGTTGTGCCGGTGCTCTGGCCAGGGTCACTCATGCATGACACGGGAGAGGGACAACAGCAACCAGGGCCTTGCTCTGTTCCAGGGGAACCTCTTGAGTGCCGATGGCTCTCAAGCCAATGAGGATAAGCATGCTGGCAAGCTTTTGGACTGACCTTAAACCCTCTAGGCATCACGAGCCCTAACAGGGCAGCCCTTTGCCAGCAGGTCCTGCTCAGTTCAGGTCCACGAACTTGAGGGCAGCTTCCTGCCCGCTGGTTGCTTTTCCCCACGTTGAACCCCAGCTCAAAGGTAATGTCTGCAGGCTTCTGGAGGCTGTCCTCCTACCGCGAGGATGCAGGGCCGTCTGCCAGCGAGTTGTCCCAGGTTGCCCCATGCAATCAGGGAAGCGTCCTAGGACCCGTGTCCCAGGAACAGCCTCCTCCATCATCAGCAGGGGCACAGCACCGGCTGTGCTGGGCCTTGCAGTGCTTCCACACGCACATTACCATCCACCAGCTTGCGTTGACACCGTTATTTCCACCAACATCCTCCCCAAAGCCGTGCTTCCGAGCACCAACCAGCACCTGCCCCGCAAAGCTGGGGCACAGCCCCCGAGGCCAGCTCAGGCTGTCGGGGCTCTTCCTCCCCAAGCGATGTAAGGGAGAGCTACGCAGGAGAAGGAACCCCACCGCTTTTACTCCAGCCCTCCCGGAGGCATGTGCGGGCAGCAAGGACCCGGGAGCCCCGGGCAGCTGCTCAGCGCCTCCCCGTCGTGGCCGGGTGCCTGCCAGCACCAGGGCTCCCGTAGAGATCTGTCCCTACTTGCACGTCCCTAAGAGCCACTTCCCCGTGGGGGACCCCCGGGCACTGGCACCTCCGCTCCGCTCCTCCCCGCCCACGGCGAACCGGAGCCGAGCCCCGCTGCCGACCGGGGACCCTGCCGGTGCTGCCCCGGAAGAGCCGCTCGGCCTCAGCCTGTCCCCGCCCCCTCGGGAGGCGTGCCCGGCGCCTGTCCGCGGTTTAGCCAATGAGAAAAATGTGCTGCCCTGCGTCAGCGCCGCGCGGCGGCGACGGAAGCTGTTACTAGGCAGGCCGGCGCGGCTGGCCCAATGGGAGTAAGGCGCTGCGGCCGGGCCCGGGCGCAGGCGGCGGCGGCGGCGGGCGCGGAGCGGCTTGGGGCCCGGCGCTCACCATGCCCTACAAGCTGAAGAAGGAGAAGGTGCGGCGGGCGGTGGCGGTGCCGGGATACCTCCCCCCCCCCCGCCCCGCTCATACGGCCCGGGCGCGGTCCGGTGACCGGCCACCCGCTCCCATCGCC
>JANXJC010000056.1:20666348-20691636 GCA_027564655.1 Leptodon cayanensis
TGCGTGAGCCCGGCCGGGGAGCGGGGCTGCGGCTCGCTCCCCGCACGCTCGGGAGGCGGCAGGAGGTGGTGGGGGCTACCGGGCACGGCCGCCTCTCCCCCGCGATGCCCCCGGTGGGGGAGGTACGACCCCACCCGCGTCCCGGTCCCGCCGTGGGGAGGACGGCGACGGCGGCGGCTGTCGGTGCTCCGGGGCCCCGGTGCTGCCCGCAGGCGGGGTGGGGGCCCGGATCCGCCTCTGCCACCGCCCGGGGCTGGGCTGGGCCGGGCCGGGCCGGGCCGTGGCCCCGGGACCGCCGGGACCGTGGGTGTCCCGCACCTTGTAGAGCCGGTGGGCAGCGGCGGGGCCCTGTCACCCGGAGATGCCCGGCGGGGGTTCAGCCTGCGGTGACCGGGACGGGACGTGCCAGCACCGCTCCTGCTTGGGCCCGTGTCCCCGCCACGGGTGTCCGCTGCCGGGGGGGGGGGAGTCGTTCCGGGTGCCCTTTCCGGGGGGAGAAGGGTTGGGAGATCCCGCTCGAAGTAGAGCTAGCTGCAGGGGCAGAGGCGGGGTGGGTCTGTGGTGCTGCACAGCTGAACTCGGCAGAGAGGTGCTAAAATTCAGCACAAGGTGGAATTTTCTCTGAATGTCTTTTTCGTCGTTTCAGGAGTCTCCGAAGTCTACCAAAAGCACCACAAAGCCTGGCGGCGGTGGCGGCAGCAGTAGCGGGAAGGATGGTGGGGCAGAGAATTCGGAAGAGGTAAGGCTTTCGCCTTGGATACAGCAGTGTGTGTGTTGCAAGGCATCTTTGAGGAGGAATAACATCTTTCGTTCTAGCTACTTCAGGCTGCTCTGCCAGATAATATATGTCACCAGGATCTTAAGGAATCGGAGTAGATGGTGGCAAAGACTAAAGTTAAGATGAAGTTAGTT
The DNA here is from genome assembly GCA_027564655.1 of Leptodon cayanensis. Classification (NCBI taxonomy): domain Eukaryota; kingdom Metazoa; phylum Chordata; class Aves; order Accipitriformes; family Accipitridae; genus Leptodon; species Leptodon cayanensis. The sequence goes on from JANXJC010000056.1 coordinate 20,667,261, forward strand.
CTCCTTGAAAGTTAACCCAAAGGGAACAATGACTACGGAAGAGACAGGATGAGTCCCATACCCTACAGCCCTGCAAAAAGAGGTTTGGCATGAAGCTGGTGGCGAGTGCTGCTCCCAGAGGTGGGCAGAGCATGGTAAAGTTGGCTGCAGAGAGGGAAGAGCCACAGTTATCAAGAAGGAGGAAGCCCAACAGACGGGAGCAGCTTCCTTGCTCCTGTCAGAGCAAAGTGCAATAAACTCTCTTGTCACCTTGTGTCAGAGTGGGAGAGTAGTGAGAAGCAATAGAAAAGGAACGTGTTCTTCTGAGGCATTTCCTGGGGGAGTGAGATTAGGAAGTAATGGATAGGGCATCTGAAAGAACAGAGGTAAACTGCTAGAGATTAAATGGTTCTCCTTTGGTATAACAGCCTTGTTGCCGAGCACAGCATTACTCACAAGAAGGCACAGTCTGTGTTCCCAGCTGTGCAGAGTCTCTTTCACCCTCAATTTTGATGTTGCCAAGCTCCATGTGTTAGAATGGCCTCAGCAGAACGTGATGATATGATAAACTGTGCTTAGAATTAGCAAAAATTTGGGTAAACTGGAACTTTTCTGGGAGACTTGAGTTTGTCTGGCACTCAAAACAGTACGGTTGTGGATTTTGAGACTTGGCTCAGAGGAGCATTGTGCGCGTGTCCAAGGAAGCATGCATATGTGTGTGGCTTTTTGTTTTTTAATACTGCAATTTGGCAGACAAGCTGTGCCACTTCTATGTCCGCAGAAGCCTGTGTGCTCGAGTCTTGTCTGGAACACGTTGCGCTTGTAATTTGGTGGACTGGGGATAAGAGACATGTAAGGTTAATGAAGACTAGGAAGAAATCCGTAGTTCAGTGGGATGGTCATAGTCAAAATAAGGTTATTTTAGTCTCCTTCAAAGCATAGATCTATGTTGCAGAGCCTCAGAAAATATCCCTACTACTAGCCACTTGGTTTCAGGGTCCAAGCAGCGCTCACACCTAACCTGCCGTGTGGCCAGCGAGGAATGAGAAGCTGAGTTTGTTTGCCTCGGAGCAGGTAGCAGTTTTGTAGATTGCCTTTTTGTACCCCATCCTGGTCTTGGCCTCTGCCCGTGTTATTTTGCGTATGCGGCTGAACGCAGCTTGCTGGGAGAGCCGTCTGCTGACTGCAAGGAAGTGAGAGAACTCCTGCCTTGGCATCATGGGGTCAGGCTTACCTTTTATTTATTTGGCACTATTTGTCCACTGAGTTCACAGTTCTGGGAAGAGGAAGGAAAGCCTGGGTCTTGCAACACAAGGGTGACGGATAGCCATCAAAGCAGAGCGCTCTGTCTCCATCCAAAGCAGCAGTGGGCTGTGGTGCTGCTCTCCTGCTTACAAGTGGTGCACTAGCATAGGAAGAATAGTGCAGGATACAAGCTTCCTTCTGTGACCTGAAACGGCACGTAATGTCTGGTTGTGCCTGGGTGCAGAAGAAACTTAGAAGGGATGCATCTAACCTTCCCTCCCACAAAACATACCCAGCCACTTCCTCATACTCCAAACAAAATCCAGCCCTTCTTTAAGATGGAAGGCTGGGTCTCCTTTGATCATAGGAACAGAGAGCAGAGCAGAAAGGAGACATCTCTGCAGTGCGTGGTGCCACAGGTCTCTTCTCCCTTTCCCTGTTGAGTTTGCAGTGAAGTTCGTTCTCTCTTGGTGCTTTCCTGTCTCTGGACTGCTCTGTTGCAGAATGGAAGAGAGCTCTTTGCTTGATAAGAAGAAATGTACACCAGTTTGAATGGGATTTTCCTGCTCTTCAGGAAGCACAGAAAGGTATTTTGACTTTCCCATTGGGGACCGTGAGGAATTAGGTGACTTGTGCTGGGAGCGAGACTCCTTCCTTGTGTCAGAAGCAGGAGGTGGTTTGACTCGTGAAACACCAGGAGTGGTATTGCCTGGTGAGGTTGATGGGCTGAGCCTAGCCTGGATGCCTCTGCTGCCATTGTGAGAGTTTTGTGCCCTGTAAATTCCTCCGTGGAGTTATGGTTAGTTGGTTCCCTTTTCTAGGGTGAAAGTTGTGTGCGCCAGAGACTTTTATTTTTTCTTCGTATCTCAATAGATGCTTAATGGGCTTGCAGCAGGCGAGCAGCATTTGGGCAGCCCTCTTCCAGTGTGCGCTTTTCTCTCTCGCACCATGTTCCAAGGAACAGGGGAGGACTCAGCCCTAGTTTATCCTGGTACCAGAAAGTTGTGACTTGTTTTGCAGGCAGGTCGTCTGGCTGGTGGAATGAGTAAAGCTTGTTGAAGAGCAGCTCTGGTTTAACAGATCTGAGCAAGTGCAGCAGATGAGGACCTCCTGTGGGGACCTCTGTGGAGGGAGATGAAGAGGGTAGGAGTCAGTCCAGAAACCCTTAAGCATAGTGCTTTGTTCTCTGCAGCGAAGCAGCTTTTAGTGGGGCTGATCTGGAAGGGCAGATATGTTCAAAAGCAGACGCATCCCCACAAGGGAAGGCAAGTGTTTGAGTTCCCTTGTAAGTACAGAGGTAGTGCAGTGCTCTTTTAGATGCCCATCTTAGGGTGAAGCTGTCAGAGGTGAAGAGCTAGGAGAGCTTGGCCAGCCCCTGGCTTTGTGTGGGCAATTTGCTCCAGAAGAGACAGGAACAGTGGAGGAAAACATGAGAGCAGGGAGTGGGAAATAAAAGGTTTGTTTAGTTCATTCCCTCTGGAACATGATAAAGATATGAATGGAGAGAATTTCTGTGTGGCTAGTTAAGGAGAAAAAAGAAATAATGTCAGAGACCAAGGCAGCATTGAATGAGAGGATGAGAAAGAGTTACTCCTCCTGGCCAGAAAGACTGGGAGAGGCAGCTGGGTGGGGAAGAGAGTTAATGACCTGGAAGTGGGAGCAGGGATTAGCAGCAGCAGTAAAGAGGAGAGAGGAGTTGCTCTGCAGCCTCAAGGGCAGCTTGGAGCCTCGCTGATGAGATTTGCAGCGCTGGGAGAGGGTGCTCCTTTTCACTGAGCTGCTGTGTTAACGTGTTTTGCAGATATCTCCATGGGGCTTGTTACTGCAGTACCTGGAGTTCATTATTCAGAGACGGGCGTTACAGTGTGTTGATGTTACTTCTGAGGCAGAGAGCTTGATTTTAATAGGGAAGCTGTGTAACAGCAGACAAAGAGAGCAGGTACTGACTTGAGCGATGGGAAGGGAAGAGTCATCTGAGGAGGAGGAGCTGAGAGCAGATCTGGGCTGAGAAGCTTAGCAAGCGGGGGATGCTCAAGGGACCAGTGAAGCAGAAGGGCTTTCCAAGTGGCAATGCACCCAGCCACGGTAGGAGTGCCTGCAGAGGTGAGGTCATGCATGGGCAGGAGAGCGGAGGAGAAGCCAGCACAGCTCAGGGTGGCTGAGGGAAGAGGGTCTCTGTCCCTGGGAGCCCAGGGTGAAGAGAAATGGCACAGAGCAAGCCCAGGGCCTGGGGCTCATTGACTTGTGCAGACAAGTTCCTAGCAAGGAGGTGGTGGGAACCAGTGGGGAGGAAGCGCTATGAAGCCAGGGAGCCTGTGCTTGGGGGAGTTAGAACATGGTTGCAATCGGGGCTGGCCCGTTCTGTCGGCACGAGTAGCTGCTCCTCCGCAGCAGGAAAACTGGGGCTGCCGCCCTGTGCTTGGGCGAACAGCTTTGTCCTCTTCTCCGGTCGCTTCGGCACGTGCAGCCTAACAGCCGCTGGCAAACAGTGTTTCCCAAGCAGCCAGCTTTGCCGTGGTGGTGTGAGCCCTGCCTGTCAGGAGGGGGCTGAGCCTGATCAGGTAGATCTGTGCCTGCAGCCATGTAGCGGTCAGCTGGTGTTGGTGGCAGGGAAATAATCTGTGAGTTTGATACCTGTGCATTAAGAGAAAAGCTTTCAGTTTTAGCAGTCTGCTGTGTTTTCAGGGATGTAAACTTCAGAGAAGAAAGTGTTAGGAAACTTAAAACAAGTCTCTTCTGATTCATGTGGCCAGGGTAGGAGATGTTGAAGGCAGAAGGACAGCAGGCCTGCCACAGGAAGCACCTCCTGAAAGCGACTATTCAGCTGGATGCCAGGAAGGCCATACAGAAGCAATCCATCCTAAAACCCTCTGAGCACTGCAGCGTAAGAGTGTATCTGACCTCCCCCATCATCGGATTTTCTCTAGCAAACTCAGTTGTGTGATTTTTGCATGTGTATGCCTGTTTCCCAAATAACCAGCAGCTAAACCTGAAGCTGCGTTTTGTTTCTCTTCGTGCCAGCTGTTGAAGACTGTAGAAGCTGGTGGCAAGGACTTTTCCAGACCCCTGATGAAGGCAGAGTGGCTGCAGCCTGTTAGCATGCAGTACACACACCATGCTCAGAACATTTGCCTGTGGCATTTCTGGGTGGGTGGGGAGTGCACAGGCATGTCCTGTCAGCTAGGAGGACCCATCTGTCCTCCTCCCTCAGTGTTACCTGTGAAGCCACCAATGCATGTTTTGTTTCTCTCTGTACCATCTTTTCTCCGTGGTGGCTCAGCATTCAGGGTTTTGCCCTTCTTCTCTGTTGAAGGAGAGTGATGCAGAGTAGAGGACTAGCCTTCCCAAAAGCATCTGGACAACATCTGAGTGGCTCGTGCTGCGCTGATACCCAAATATTCAGGGTGAGGAATGAACTTCTCGCTCCTGGAAGGTTGCCAGCAAGGATTCAGCCTTACTTAACTGAGGAGAGACTACCGTTCAGGATAAGTTGCCTCCAATTTGTAGTCTGGGCCTGCTTTTGTTTGGCAGGCACAGCTGTTTTCATCACAAGCTTATCTTGCTCCCTTCTCTCCTTGTGGGACAATGCTGCTCCATGAAAGGAATCAGATCAAATCTAAACTGAAGAGAGTTCAAGTCTTGTCTCCCCACACCTTGGCTTGGAGCTGAGCTTGAAACAGAACCACTTAAGATTTCCTTCAAGCAGAGTCACACCAGAATCAAAATACTTCTCATTTCTGCTGCAAAGTAATGGCTTGAAAAAACAATTGGTGATTCATGTTGGGCACTGTTTTTCACAGGGAGTCTTTGCACTTGCTCTACAGATCCTAATCTGTAGAGCAGTGTCTCCTTGTAGGCAGCTTTCCCTGTTCCTACCTTGCTGCCTCCCTGTGTGCTGCGGGTACAATAACTCTTGCTCTTGCACTGTGGTGCTGTGCTGCACCTCTTCGGAAACCATCAGGACTCAGTTCAGGGCAAGGACTGTGCTGGGTAAGCTGCAGCTTAGCTGCTCCTCACAGGAAGAGACTGGCCGTATCTCATTCGGAGGAGAGCTCTGATGAGCTTCTGCACTGCTGGTGCTTTCCCTCAAAATCCTGCTGGTCGGTGTTCTGGGGAGGTGTGCGTTTGTACTGCTATGCTGTATGTGGCAGCTGGGAGTTTATGGGGAAAGGAGGGGGTGACGTCCAAGGATTTCACCCACCTCTGCTCCCCATCCATCGCACTATCCCTGTTGTGTCCTAAACAGGTTCAACCTGCAGCTCCTTGGCTCCGTGTGCCAGCAGGAAGGAGGTGGCAGAGCTGAGGAAGGGAGTGTTGCTGGGCTCACGCGGCAGAGCCAGAGTAGGCTGAGTGCTGTCTCCAGCTGAGCCCTCTGCTATAGGCTTGTTGGCAGCATGTTGCCCTCTTCCATCTTAAGTTTTCCATGAGTTGGGTCAGTGTGGTGTTAAAGGGTTAGTTGTTGAGCCATTATGGCCCAGGTGGGACTTGAACCAGCAGAGCTTCAGCAAGGTCAGAACAGAGCTGAGCTGAGCAAACATTGGCTTGAGTTTCTGGTCACTTGCTAAAAATAAGAAAGTGCCTCTGTAAGTGCTGTTTAACAAGCATGAAGGGCAGAGGATGTCTGCTGGAGGAAAGTGCAGGCAAAGAGTTTGTGTGGCTAAAAGGGGTGATATGGAAAAAAGAAAATTGACAGAAGTCTAGACAGCAGTGAGGCTGAGACAAGGCAGAGATGGAGGGAGCAGCCTGGATGGGTTGGGAAAGCCCGCAGCCTGGAACCTAAGGTTTGGGTATGGCCTGTGTTGTTTGTAGACTAGCAGCTCCTGATCTATTGATGCAGTGATGATTTTAGTGGTCTTCACTATTGCTTTTCCAGGGCTGTCATGTCTGCTCAGTACTATACGCTGTTTTGCTTTTTCCCAGGTGGTTCCCTGCACAAGGATAAGGAAGCAACTTGCTAGTTTTCAAAACATGTTTGCTGTGTGTGGTAAAGAGTGCTGTAATCAGAGGCAGTGGCAGACTGATCTTTCTGTTTGGACCACAGTGGCAGACTGATCTTTCTGTTTGGACCACAGAAAGTTCTTATTTCTGCTTTTTTGTGTCAACAGACTCCTGTAACTTGTTGCAAGATGTGTCTTTGCTTTCTTTATCCCTAGCACCCGCTGTGCCCAGAGGCTGTGGTGTCTCTGTGGTACCTTACAGATATGAGTAAAACTGGTGTTCACTTTGCAGGTACGCTGCAAATGCAACCAACGGGTCTAGAGCCCTGCAGGGGTGGGTGAGATGCACTGAATTGCAAGTGCAACAGTGAAAAACGTGCCCGGTTTCTTCAGTCCAAGAAGATGCCGATGGTATCTGATTGCTTGTGAGACTTGTAGATAAAAACTTATGAGTTGTTTTACTCTTTTCTCCCTCATCAGGCCCAGCAGCCACAGCAGCAGCAGCCACAGCAGCAGCCGCCGCAGCAGCAGCCGCAGACAACTTCAAACAAGCGGCCCAGTAACAGTGCTCCCCCACCAACCCAGCTGAATAAGATTAAGTACTCGGGGGGACCCCAGATTGTGAAGAAGGAGCGCCGGCACAGCTCTTCTCGCTTCAATCTGAGCAAAAACCGGGAACTGCAAAAGCTCCCAGCCCTTAAAGGTAAAGAAGCTGTGGGGTGGAGGTGACCTGCATGACAAGCTGCACCTTCTCCAGGCAGAGTGCGGTGGTGTAAGGGCTCTTCCCAATGCAACCCTGGCAGCATCCTGCTAACCTCCTGGCGGCAGTGTGGCAGGGATGGCTCTGGGAAAGGTGCTTGGTTTGGCAGCAGGTTGAGAACTGATGGATAGCCTAAAAGAAAAGGAGGATACTCAATACGAACTCTAGTACTTACTTTCCCATTTGAACTGATTTAAGCTCTCATGCTTCTATGTACTTAGGATTGCCTCAGATTGTTCAGGAGGAAGTGCAGAGACCTTGGTGCAGACTGCTCTTGGTTCCTACGGCCACCTGTTCCTGGGAGAGGATCAGACCTCCTCCTCCTTGTGTTTCCATTGCAAATTATGGTAGTGCTATTGAACTTGTCCACATTAGGGCAATTACCCAGCATTAGCAGTTAGTCTACATAATGGTGCAATTAAATATGACTTAAGTGCGGACAAGGAGAAAGCGTTTTCAGCAGTCGCTCAGCCAGACCCGTTGCCGACATTGCTCACAGAAACAGGCAGCCCTTTTAGGAAGGCTGACTGCCTTGCAGCTCAGCAGCCATTCTGCAAGCAAGAGGTTAAGTTTGCCTGATTGGCCTTAGCAGTGCCTAGTTTCCAGTGGCTTATATCAAATAGATATAATATCAAAAAGAGAATGCTGTTAATATAGGGCCTCTGCCACCTTGGCCTCTCTCTTCTGGGCTGCTCTCTGGGAGGAGGGTTACCCTACACTGTGCTCTGCCCAGCTCCCTTTGTGACTGGGGGGTGCACGGCGTGGGTGTCGCTGGTCTGTGATGGGAGCTAGTGTCGTGATTTAACCCAGCCAGCAACTAAGCACCACGCAGCCGCTCACTCAGCCCCCACCCTCCCAGTGGGATGGGGGAGAGAATTGGGGAAAAAAATTAAAACTCATGGGTTGAGATAAGAACAGTTTAATAGGACAGAAAGGAAGAAAACAATAATAATAAAATTACAATAATAATAAAAGAATTGGAATATACAAAACAAATGATGCACAATGCAATTGCTCACCACTTGCTGACCTATGCCCAGTTAGTTCCTGAGCAGTGATCCCTTCACACCCAACTCCCCCCAGTTTATATACTGGGCATGACATCACATGGTATGGAATACCCTTTTGGCCGCTTTGGGTCAGCTGCCCTGGCTGTGTCCCCTCCCAACTCCTTGTGCCCCTCCAGCCTTCTTGCTGGCTGGGCATGAGAAGCTGAAAAATCCTTACTTTAGTCTAAATACTCCTTTAGCCACAACTGAAAACGTCAGTGTTATGAACATTCTTCTCATACTGAACCCAAACCATAGCACTATACTAGGAAGAAAATTATCTCTATCCCAGCTGAAACCAGGACAGCTAGTTGAGTTCCTTTTCCAGTGTACCTTGTACTGGGAAGGGATCAATGCTTATCAGATCAGACACCACTACCGTGTTTGAAATTGCCTTATGGAATAGTTGCTCCAGAGGCCTTGCAATCCCTCTGTCTCCACTGTCCCATCTCCATAGTAGGGATAACACTGCCTCTCCCTCTTCCCCCGCCAGTTCAAGGGGCTGGCAGGGGAAACACAGGACAGGGAGCAAACCAGGAAGATGTTCTGCCTATCTCCAAGGACAGATGTCCCCGCTTTCTCTTGACAGATGCTCCTCCACACGAACGAGAAGAGCTTTTCATCCAGAAGCTGCGGCAGTGCTGCGTGCTTTTTGACTTCATCTCTGACCCTCTCAGTGACCTGAAGTTCAAGGAGGTGAAGCGAGCAGGTCTCAACGAGATGGTGGAATACATCACACACAACCGAGATGTTGTCACTGAGGCCATCTATCCTGAAGCTGTTATCATGGTAGGGCATGGGGCAAGTACGTGCTTTTGTGCCCGAGAAACAGGGACTGTTCAGAAGCCTGGAGGGGAGGAGGGGATAGGGATTTGTCAGAGAGGAGTGTGACCCCAGTCCTATCTATTCCTTTTTTCCTGCCTACCCCCAGAAAGAGAAGGATGGGGGCGGGGGGCAGTGACAGTGCCTGGCATAGGGAGAGGTGGAAGTTCTTGTCTCTGGCGGAGACTGCACTTACAGAGTTCGTATGCAGACTGTAACCCTGCAGCCTCTAGGGAGGGATCTGTCTGTGGGCGCAGCTGTAGCAAATCACAAAGCAGTGAAGGATTTGCTATGGGGAGGACCATCATGAGGTGCAGGGGTGTCATTCATACACCTTTTCACTTCAGTTTTCAGTGAACCTCTTCCGGACACTCCCGCCATCATCCAATCCCACCGGCGCGGAGTTTGACCCCGAGGAAGATGAGCCTACATTAGAGGCTGCCTGGCCGCACCTTCAGGTGAGGAGGAGGAGGGGGATATAGACCTGGTGAATTTATCTGCAGGAAGTCAAGAGTCCACGTAGGCAGGCTGGAGCCTGCCAGCCCTGCCGCTGGCTGCTTCCCCAGCCTCGGAGGGTTGCTGGTGTGGGGACTGGGAGAGACCAGACCTGCCACCCATGGGTGAGAGGTGTCTTGTAGGCAATGCAGGCAGCAGGGATGTCCTGGAAACAGGCTGATGGCTGTGTGCAACATTCACCTGCAGATGGCTGTAGTCCCGCATGGCCCTGAGGTAGTCTGGGAGCGAACACTTTACTGGGAGTGAGGGAGTTGTACCATATTGCCTATGTAAGCAGCAATTCCCAGCAGCGTTAATGTCCCTCCCGAAGGCTCAAGAGCTTGCATCCTCTGGACTTCAGCAGCATTGGAGGCAGCATCTCTGTCTGCTTCAGCGTTCCTCTTCTTGCTCAGCTCCCTGGGAGACACATGGAGGAAGAGGACTGCTTGGTGCCAAAGCAGAGCCTGTGGTGGCACCTGCTAACATGTCTCCTGTATGCTGGGTGTAATTCAGTTGCGTTAACTGGGAGCAGATGTTTGACCAGAAAAGACAGGGAACTGGAGGGGAGGAAGCGGGGGAAGGGAGACAAGGATCTTTTCATTAGGCTGTGTCCCCTGGGAAATAGACTTTAAGACAAACTAGGTGAAAAGGGTTATGAAAGCAACAGTGAGCATGGTTTAGCAGAGCTCAGCAGTGGAAGTCAGGAGGTAAGCTTGTGGAGGTCTCCCCAGGCGCTTGCACAGGGATGTGTTGTCAAGCAGACAAAGGCAGAACAAGAGCCAGGCACTGCAGAATGAAGCAGAAAATACAGAGAGGAAATAAGGTGCAGTTCTGCAGCAGCGGTTAATCACTTCTCACTGCTGCAGTTGACATAGGGATGTGAGTGTCGATAGAAATGGCGTGCCCTCAGCACCAGAGTGCTGTGAATGCCAGGAAGCATTTGTTTCTCAGAGTTAAGTCAGCAGCAGCCAGCATGGATTTGTGGCGAGTGTGTGTTGAATTTTTTGGTCATCACCTCAGTTTTTTCTGTGCTGCTGTCCTTGGCAGCTGGACCCCACCTGTGGCTGGGTGGCCCCATAGGTCCTTCAGCTCCAGAGTCAGACCTTTGGATGCAGCGCTCTTGTTTGGCCTGCTGGCCCCTCAGAAACGCTAGACAGGGTCAGCCCTGGAATGGACTCGTCCCTCTAGGAGGACAACAAGACCAGATGTTGTTGTTTCAGCACTGACAGCCTTCTTAAAGCAAGCTACCCTTTGTTGTCTGAGTGGGACACAGCATGCAGCTCACATGGCTTAGCAGGGCCAAGCCAATCTGGAGTCAGTCCCCAAGAGGCAGAGGACATAACGTGTTTTCCTGGGGTCCGTTTCATTTCTCTGCTTTTCTGTTGTTCCTTGGTGTGTCAAGGGCTTCCAATGAAGCGTGAGCCTTTGCCATCTCTTCTGGAGGTTTCTGTTCTCTGTAGAGATGTGGGCCGAAGGTGGAAGAAGAGTTTCCCAGGCCTAGTGTCTTCATCTGAGTACGTGACTTGTCTTTGGTGGGATCTGAAGTGATGAGATCTCATGCAGACGTAGGCAGTTATGTACTACTGGCCCCCTGCCCATCAGAGCAAGGACAGCTAAGTTGATCCCACAAGGTCCTGTGTTTTCTGTGCTCCCCTTCAGGCTTCACAGCCTTTCCCCGAATCCTTAAGGAGAAGTAAAACATTTAAAATCTGAAGTAAACACTGATGAGAGGACGAGGGGCATTTCTAAGTGATCTCTCCTTCTCCCCTATAGCTGGTGTACGAGTTCTTCCTCCGGTTCCTGGAATCGCCTGACTTTCAACCAAACGTAGCCAAGAAATACATTGACCAGAAGTTTGTACTATCTGTAAGTAATTGTTGCCCCTGCCAGTGTGCATGACCTTTATGAAGGACATGCAGCAGATTTTGGTCAAGGTGTTATGCAGAGAGTCCAGCTTTGTCAGCAGGTGCTTGATGATGTGGGTTTTCTTTTTTTCCTTTGTCTAGTCTTGAATGAGCAGCCAGAATTCTCTGTGCAGGGCAAGAGTGTGTGCAAGCTGTAGTCCCTGGAACTCATCATTCATTGTACAGGTGGAGAGGGCCACTGGGAACCTTGCAGGGGAAATCCGGGGACACACAGCTTTGTAGAGCACGCAGGCCATCACTGTGCTTCCAAAGATGAAAGAAGTGCTGATGCTTCCAGCTTGTAACTAGGAGGCTGCATGTTTCAGGGAAGTGACCGCTGTGCTCAGGGTGCTGAAGGCATCACTCAGCTGGAAGAGCCACTTTTGCCGAGCGGGAGCAGTGCCCAGTGTTGCTGGTAGCTTTGTCCAGACAGGCGGTATGCAGATACTGACTGAATTTCTCTCCCCACAGCTGCTGGATCTCTTTGACAGTGAAGACCCCAGAGAACGAGACTTCTTAAAGACTATTCTGCACAGGATCTATGGGAAGTTTCTGGGTCTGCGAGCATATGTGAGGCGGCAGATCAACAATATATTTTACAGGTGAGATGTTTCTTAGTGCCAGTGGCCTAGTGAGTGAATGGGACAATCCAGTGAGATAAAACTGGGGCACTGAGCTATGATTCTCTCTGATCCAGACTGTGATTAGCTAAGTGACAGTTATGTCACACTACTTTGGTAGGGATAGCATTCACCTGTGCTTAAGAGCAGTGAGGGTGTGATAGCGCTGCCTTCAGCGCACATAGCAAATGGTGGGACCTGTGAGCTTTAGCAGATCTGGGGGCCATGAATTTATTTGCTTCTATCTCTTACACCTTGCCCTGTTGTCTCAGAGTTCTGTTACTTGCTAGGAAACTCCCTGTCTCCAGTGTTTTTCCTTTCTTTTGCTTATCAAACTGTATGCAGCATTTGGTGATGGCCTCTCATTCTTCTCTTCCCTTTAGGTTCATCTATGAAACAGAGCACCACAATGGGATTGCAGAGCTGCTGGAGATCCTGGGAAGGTAAGAGCACTTTTGGAAGTCCCAGAGGGCCTATAGTGAATGAGACCTCCCAGCCCAGTGTGCTGTGTTGAGCTGGCAGTGCCTTCCTTCAGCAATTCTTGCAGGAGCCACCTCTTCCCAGAGGATCTCAAGTCTGGCGAAGCACACAGTGAAAGTACTCTCCAGCCTGCCAATGAATGCAGTGGTAGCCTTCTCCCCAGATTTTGTCTCCTGTTCTTTTGAGTTTGAGTCCAGTCACACTTGCTGTCTTGCCTCAGCAGGCAGTAAAAGAGAAGAGTTCCTCACAGCCCTGAGAAGCCTTAGCAGTGGGCAGCCTTCTCTGTGGCTTCAATTGCCCTTCTGTTTGCAGCCCTGCCTTGTGCTGCCTAACTCCTGTCCTATAAAGTACAAGCCTCGAGGACTGGGCTGCCTCTGTCCTGGCCTTCCCCAGATGTTCTGCTTTAGTGTGTGTGGGCTCAGCCTGGCGCAGGACAGAGCAGAGCCCAGGTCCCATCAGAGGCATTTCCCTGCCGTGCCTGCTGAGGAAACACTCTCGCTGAGCTTGGTATGCAGGTTGGGCCCCAGTGACCACACTTGCTCCGGCGGGTGCTTTCTCAAGTGACTAATGAGAGCTAGGGCAAGCCACTGATTCCTGTGGGGTGAGAGATACCGTATTTCTGGTGGGTGAAGATGTTAACGAGACTCTTGTTTCTTCTCAGCATAATCAATGGGTTTGCTCTGCCTCTGAAGGAAGAGCACAAGATGTTCCTCATCAGAGTCTTGTTACCACTGCACAAGGTGAAGTCTCTCAGTGTCTATCACCCGCAGGTGAGAAGTGCTTCAAGTTCCCAGGGCAGAATGTGATTCTTGTAAAAAGCCATTGTTCAGGCTTGCTTATAGCTATTTACCAGGCTCCATTGCTGTGTTGTAGAAAGTTCTCGCTGTGAGATGTTTTGGGCTCTGCACTAGTCCCTTACTGCGGTGGTTTGTCCCAGCCTTGCGGTACCTGGGCCTGTGTGTATACGTGTGTGCTTTTTGCCACTGACTGATAGGAGGGTATCTTGCCATTTCCTGCTGACTTAATGCCGTGACCTGCTTTGCCTTTCTGTGCTGGAAGTTTGTGAAATATTGGGTCCCTGCTGAAACCAGAGGTAAAATTCTGAGCTGCAGTCATCAACCTGTGCGTGTGGTGTGTCAGCTGTTAGTCACCGCTGAGATATGCGGAGAAATCAATGTGCTGGGCTGCTAGGCTGGTATAGAGATTAATTTTTTGCAATTTAGAATACATCATAGAAGAGCAGAGAAGATCAGGACTTGGGCTAGGAACTGAAAAAGCATGGGTACTGAGTAGTGATGTCTGTTCTCCCACCCTTGTTTTCATGGGGCAGGGCTTTGTGATAGATTTATTCCTTCCCATGTGTGCAGCTGTGCTTGCATTTCAGTGTATTAGCTGCGGACTGCTCTAGGTGGCTCAAGTTTTATCCTTTATGCTGCATAAATGTCCTGAGCTCAGGCCTTGCCTGCTTGGTCTTAGAGCCTTTACTTGCCGTCAAAAGAACTGGATTTGTTTGGAGCTGCAACTGTCTGCTCATCACACACACTGTGGAGGGCATAATGTGACTTCCAGCATAGGGGGGTGGTGACACTTTGATCTCAGGTACACTTGAGGAAGCTCTAATCTTGCCATGTTTTTTTCCTACAGTTGGCGTACTGTGTTGTACAGTTCTTGGAGAAAGACAGCAGCTTGACAGAGCCAGTGAGTAACCTTGCTTAACCTCTGTGTGTCAGTGAAGTCCCAAAAAGCTTCATGGCTTCCTTAGAGTACAGCAAGGGTGAAAAAAGGTTAAAAAGGCTGGGAGTCAACTGGATTGTTTACTGAGTTTGCCTGGGGGCAGAAGGGGCTGTGCTGCTCATGTGCAAGCCTTTATCATTCTCTCCTGAAAGGTTCAGGAAAGTGCACTATAGTCTTCCTTTGTGCTTCAGATCTTGGTGTAGCAGAAGGAACACTATACTAAGCTGTCCTTTCAGGGCAGAGCTTTCAGCTAGTGACAGATGTTGCAGAGTCAAAACACATGGCCATCTGATATCTGATGGAACCAGTATGAGCTCGTGGGATTTCTGGAATAGTAAGAGTTCACTCTGGACTGCCAGAGTTGGCTGAAAAACTGTAGGGGTAAGGTTAGAAACCTGGGACACAATGGTCTACTTAGGCAAGCCACTGTTCCTTGATGAAAGTATTCTCCTTCCTGCTCTAGCGTCAGTTTGCTACTTCCAGAGTAAGTCACATTGTAGACACGTTTGCCTTCAGGATGTAGTGCTGGGAAACAGCAGGTTCTAATATGTGTGAGCAGTGTAGATGGGGACCTCCCATATTCCAGTTACTGGCTGCGCAGACCTGCAGTGTTAACCCAGCTATATCCTGGCTTGGTAGAGGGTGCAAGCAGGAGACAAGTGTTTCTCCACCCACTGCAGGCCAGGAAATATCTTCTACAGAGCTGAGCTTCACAGCCTCAAAACAGCAGATGGCCAAAGAACGCGTGCTTGTGTCACTGTAGCAGGGAGCACCAGAAAGTGTGAGCATTTTAATGAGTAACGCTAGCTGAGGTCGTTCTGTTCTCTGGCTGAAATGTGTGCGTTCGTGGTGAGCCTGACTGTGCTTGGTGGAAGCTGGTCAGCTGTTGTCAGCTTTCTGGCTCCTCAGCTCTGACACCAGCAATGCTGAAGCAGACCTCCCAGCTTTTCCTTTAGATGTGGGTCCTCCACTTCCTCTGTTCCCAAAAGCCTGCTCTGAAACAAACTGCATAAAGTAGCTTCCTGATCATGCTGAGTATTTCCTGTGGCTGACATCCAGCCCAACAGCCTCCTGCCAAAGCACTTACTGTAGGGTGAGGGAGAAGAGAGAAATAGAAATCTGTCAATATTTCCAGGATTCATTTTGCAGCTTATTCAAATAGTAAAGCTTCATAGCTCATCGCTGCTTCCTGGGTAATGGGTTAGTGGCCCCTGGATTAGAGACCTGGTTTGGTGCTTGTGGAAAGCAGTGGCATGACCCAATTTCATTACCTTCAGTGGGTGTTGCGTTGGGTCTTAACGAGACATACCTAGGCCGTATTGCCACAGCTTGTGTCCTGTTGAAGCATCCTGCTTGTGAAGGTTTCACATCACCTCGTGAGATGACTGGGGTTATCGAAGTCTTGAAGAACTACAGGGCTTGTGCACCAGCAAGGCTCTGAATGCACGAGGAGATGTTGGCACCAGCGCTGGAAGGAGGCCAGATCACTCACTAGGTCCACGCTTGCTTAGAGCGGGCCTCCCAGAAGCTTGCTCAGCAAGGCTTGGTGTGGTGGCTCTTGCATTAACAGCAGTCTGAATGACTGCCAGGTGAGCAAGGCCTTAGATGTGCTCGGTAATAGCAAAGACAGACTTGACACACCTCGCACCGCCTTGGCTGTAGGAGAAATTATGTCTGAGTCACTGAAGCTAACTCTTGCCTGAATGACAGACCTGAGTAATGACAAACACTGAGGATACCAAACTGTTGGCTTCTCAAGCTTTGATTTGGTGGAAACGTAATGCTCAGATGTTTCAAATCTTGCTGTTGCGTTGCCCACTACTGTCCCTCCGCTGCTGTGAACTTCCTCTCACGTGCTGGCTTCAGGATCGGGTTGCTGAAGTACACAGAGTTTGAAAGAGCAACTCCTACTGCCAGTTGTGTGTGAATCTAGCGTCCACAGAGTTAGCATTTCTGTAAATGCCATACCAATGGCTCCAACAGAGTGAAGGTCTGCAGGATCCTGGATCCTGCCTTTGACTGTGTCTAGAAGCAGATGGGTAGGGAAGGAAGCAATATTAAAAATAAATAAATAAAATCAAGTGGGATATAGCCCTTCCCCTCCTATATTCTTCCAGTATCTTGTAAGCAGTAGTACACTCAGCCAGAATTTGCATCTGCATTGTTGTGTTTAATTATCACCATTAGGTGTACCCTCCATAAATGTGTCTAATCCCTCTGGAGTCTGTTTGGACTTTGAGTCTCCACAAGCAAGAATGAGCTCTGTAATCCAATTACCTTTGTGTGAAATGGTACTTCCTTTTCCTTGTCGCAAACCCATCCATTGCATTTTTTTATTGGGTGCTCCCTAGTGTTTAAGCTCTGCAGTGTGTTGAATAATGATTCTTCAGTGACCTTCTCCATAGCATTTCCGATTTTATTAGTTGATCTTCCATGGTTGCTCTGCACCATCTGCCAGACGCTGCCTGCTCTGGTTTGAGCCTTCTGTGTTAAGCTGTGTTTGAGGAAAAAAGTGGTTCTAAGCTTTGTACTTGTAGTACAGAACCATAGCAGCCTGGGCAGTACTGCTGTCTTGCGTGTAACTTGGCAGAGTTTGGATTTTTCTCTTCTTTCTTCCCCGGTAACCCACCCTGACTTTCTAAGAAAGTCTTCTGTTACTGCCTCCCCTCTGCGGTTGTAACCAGACCCTTAAAAATGTATTTCACAGGTGGTGTTAACTTTCAGCCTCTAACACTGTCTCTCTACTCTCCCCACTTAGGTGATTGTGGGTTTGCTGAAGTTCTGGCCGAAAACTCACAGTCCCAAGGAGGTGATGTTTCTAAATGAGCTGGAGGAGATCCTGGACGTGATTGAGCCATCTGAGTTTGTGAAAGTTATGGAGCCCTTGTTCAGGCAGTTGGCCAAGTGTGTCTCCAGCCCACACTTCCAGGTGGGTTGCAGCTCAGGGAGGGAATGGGGCACTGGCTTGTAATCTGCTTGCCTTGTGAGGGTGACACAACAGCTTTTGGGCTTGTCTTTGTGGATCAGTGGCACGTGGAGGTGTGACCAGGGTGAGTATTGGGGTGACATGTGGTGAGAGGCGGTAAGAATTCTCACCACAACCATAGAGCAAGCTCATCCAAAGAGAAAACAAAGCGGATCAGTGGAGGCCCTCCTGCTGCACTGTGGTATTCAGCACCATGTATTGCAGCAGGCTGGAGCTGGAGCAGAGGTGCTCTGCCATCTCCTGTTTTGGCTAGGAAACATAGAGGCGATCCATTCAGTGTCACCCTGTTGCAGTAAAACCATGCTGGCTGCGGTGCTGGAGGAAGGCCAACCAAAGAGACAGTGTGCAGAGAAGATGCTTTGTACTACTCTGGTGTAGGTGGTAAAACGTGAGGTATACTGAAAAAGTGCTAGAGTTTGCTTCTTCCTTGTTCCCACTGAAGGGAAGGTGGCTGTAGTACCAGGCTAAAACAATCTCTGTGGCTGGTAGTCTTAAGGTTGAAGGGTGGTAGGACCTGCTAGTAGCTCCTAGCAGGTGTTCTTGGCTCACTGGTTTAGCTTGCCATGAAGAGTGCCCGAGGAAGAAGACAGCTTGCTGGTGAAACATGTGGCTGACCCAGGTATGGGTGGAGTGTTAAATAGTGACATAGCCCTCCCCCAGAGTGAGTGTGACTGCACAGTGAGGCAGACTGGCTTCAGTCCGGCTTTTGGTACGGAGATGTACAAAGTCATGTGTTTACAAGCCAAAAATGAGGTCAGATGAGGTCACATGTGTATGTAAAAGATGACTGTTTCCTGGAAAGGACTGGGTGAGCCTGATGGAAACCAGCTGGACATGGATTACTGGTGTGGTGATGGGAACCAAAGGACTGACATGACCTTTGGGCGTGGAAGGAGCTACCATAGGGAACTAAGGAGCTTGAATAAAGTAGGGTAAAGGCTGGAGGAGAGGCATCCTGTACTTGATAGCAGCCCTTGTCTGCTGCCAACTCTTTGAAAAACAAGACTGAAAAACCTGGAGAAGGTGCAAAGACTTTACAGCCTAAGAAAATTAACCCCAAAGGTGTCCCTGACAGTCAGGCTGAACAGTCTCTGTGTCTGCAGCTTGTCTGAGAGCAAAAAATAGGAATTGACTTCTCAGTAAAGCTGAACACCTTGGTGGGGGAGAGTTTTCTTTGAGGGGATTGTGTGTTAATCTAGCAGACAAAGGCTTAACAAGATCTAATAGCTAGAAACCAAAGCCAGGTAAGTGAACACGAGGTGAGTTTCACTTCGTTTACTCATGTGGAACAATATGTTAAGGGGATATAGTGAGTTCTCCATTGTCTGAAATATAAGACTGAGACTGGATGTCTCTCTTCCGAGGTTTTTAAGCCATTCTCAAGCTAGTGCTAAATGCAGAAATTAGCCTGGTGATCTGCATTGCCCAGATTTGTGGTTAAATATGAAGAATTGTGGTTGAATCTATCACTATGTGGAAACTCGTTAGACTTGGTTTTCTTGTTAGAACAGGATGGATGCCCCAAGATTTTCCATATTTTCATCCTTACTAAATCAGGGGGATGAATTGTGGGCCTGGTGACTGAAGCATGCTCCAAAGCCCAGAGGGACTCTGTTGTGGGGAAGGCCAGGGAGGAATGGGAGGAATGGAGCTTTACAGAGGACAATCTGAGGAAACAAAGGAGGCTGGGAGCTAGTCTGATCTGGGACCTGGAGCGGATGACATTACTGTCCTCAAGTGTTGTGTAAAGGGTGTTGGAGTCACTGGTATATCAACGGTAGGCTTCCCTAGTCAAGAGCATGAGGTTTTCCCCAGGAAAGTGAGAAGTGTCTGGCAGAGGCAAAGGGAAAGAAGGCTGGGTGGCACAGATGAATGGCCTTGTGGAAGTTGGTGAAGGTCAGCCCTGCTGCCCACGCTGTGGGGAAGCATTTGCTCCTTGGCTGGGTGGTGGCAAGCTCTGACCTCAGCACTGCGCACCATGGGTGTTACTGGAAGGAACCTCTTCAAGGATGGCTTTCTCTCCACTGCAGGTGGCAGAGCGAGCACTGTACTATTGGAACAACGAGTATATCATGAGCCTGATCAGCGATAACGCAGCCAAAATTCTCCCGATCATGTTTCCAGCACTCTACAAGAACTCCAAGAGTCACTGGAACAAGTAGGTTTTTCCACATGCCCTGGCACTTGCTGTGCATGCAGGATTGCTTGACCTACTAGCAATCTTGGGGCGTGCTGCTACAGTGCAACGATGCACGACACTTGGTGACACCAGGTGCTGAGCCAGAGGGGTTGTTAGTAATATTAGCATGGAAATTGCCACAGCAGACCACAGCAGCCTGCTTCTGCAAGGGGTCAGGCACCTGCAATGACCTGCCTTGGGGCCATTGAGTCTGCCCAGAGTTTGATACCTGCATATCACTAATGCTGCTGGTCTCTTGAAGGTGTGCAGTAGGTTTTCCAGCCAACTTCTGGCTGCTTGTTAACTAATGATCGCACATATGCTGAACATGACCAGAGACCTTGGCTAATGCGGTGCCTGACTCCTTGAATACAGAAAGAATGGAGAAAGCAGAACTACCTGGGCAGATGTCCCATGTCAAGTGATGGCCCTCCGTGTCTGGTTCCCCAATACTAGTCTGTTTTATGGTTCTCCCATCAACTTTCTTTCTTCCTACTGCTTCTTCAGTTGATTCTTTACCTGGTTAATTCAAGTTGTAAAATGCACTTCCTTTTTAATGAATTAGCTAAAATTACTCAGCCCACAGCCGAGATCCTAAAATCTTCCAGCAAAATAATTAATTCTAGGGAATCTGGGTGAGTCCAGGGCTTAGGACTATACTGTGGTAGCAAAGACAGGGTTGTGAGGTGGAACTTGTTTGCAGAGAGCTCCCCACTAGTCTGCTGTTTGACTGCTTCCTTCTCTTTGTTGTATTGGGAAGCACTAACTTGAGCCACCAGTCAAGGGTGCTGTAAAGACTGGGGTGGACACAGCCGCACAGACATGAACACACACAAACACCCAGATAAGCACACGTGCGCCAACAGGCACATGCGTGTGCAGACGGGCACGTACATGCATGCACACACACATACGATGTGTGTGTGCATATGCACGTGTGTGTGCAGACAGATGCGCACAGACACACTTTCACTCAGTGTTACTGCCCCTCCTGATCAGTTCAGAAAAGGACTTTATGTTCTTGTCTGAAATCCTTCAGCAGTTCTGTTTCTTTAGTGCACTAGTCAAGATCCATGATTCTGCTGTTTCTGTCTTTTCTTCTTGTCTCCTTCCCAGTGGTATGGCAGAAGTCCTGAAGGTGTTTTCCTCTTATTTCTTCTTGTCTTTGTTTTAGCAGTAGCTACTTCATCTCAGGGCAGGTTGAGTACCTCAGATTCTCCCCTTCCTTCCCATAGCTTGTCTACTCCAACACTTTGTTAGACAGCCTGCCTAAGTCCAGCAGGGCTGTAGCTCTCTTTCTTATTCCATCTGTACAGCTGGCGAGGCACAGAGCTCAATCTACTGAGTCTCTCATCTTTTGCCTCTGGGTCAGGTATTTCAGAGACAGCTTCAATACTTGTATTTATTCCCTGAGAGAGTCCTTGGCCCAGAGAGAGCTCACATACAGTGCAACCTATCCATAAATTGCTGACATGAAGTCAGCTTTTCTTCTGTGGTATTCTTTGTGCTGGTTCCTGTCTCTACAGGGCTGCTGAAAGTCTGTGTTTTGGGCAGCTCTGTGACAAAGCTCGTGACTGAATACTGGACAGCCCAAAAAAGTAATTGTGTGTATGCGAGGTGAACTGTGGGAGGCACTAAAGCTAGATTAGGTAAAGGCCCCCTGAGAACAGCTCTGAGCAGGTCCCTAGCATCCTTCCTTTCCAGTTTCTAACTACAAGAAATAAATGCATGAATGCGTCCTTTTGCACTCATTAGTCTGACCACAGTAGAACACACCTGTCCCAGCCGTCTTCTCTTTCTTCTCTGTCTCTTTCTCCCTGGGCGATAGTCTCTGCTGTGTTTGTGGAGGGGTTTTTCCCATGCTAAGAGCTGGGACTGTGTGAAAATCTTTTTTCACATTGCTGTAGTACGAGTGGCTGCTGCTGTTAGCTCTTGTCTGTGCTGCTGGTGCTAAGTCAGTGCTTAGTACCTGGAGGATACCACCATGACTTGTTCTCCTTTCCTCATTTCTTTGCAGGACAATCCATGGGCTGATCTACAATGCACTGAAGCTGTTCATGGAGATGAACCAAAAGCTATTTGATGACTGCACGCAGCAATACAAGGCAGAGAAGCAGAAGTGAGTAAGAGGTTCTTGCCAAGTAACTTGAGCTCATGCTGGAGTCTCCTTGGGGTACAGTAAGAGATGGTAGATCCCAGCAGGCAGAGGGGAAATGGAAAGGTGGTGCAAATAATTTTGTCAAAAAGTAGGATTCCTCAGCAATAACTATGTGTAGGGATGAGAAGAGGTAAAATATGTGCCCTGATAAAAATCCTTTCAGTTCTGCTGAAGCAGGTAGCTTGGAAAAGAGTGACAGAGTTTGCTGGGTCATGAGGAAATAAATTACAATGTAGAGGATACTCAGCTTTGCAGAGATGCTTATGCTCTGCCTTGGAAATATTTACCAGTTCATATATGTCATAGTGGTGCCAGTGGAATCCTGCTGCTTTAGTAAGACTTTTGTGAAGAGCTTTGCTGCAGTGGGCATAATGCCTTTCTTTTTCCAGTAATAAAGATGGAATAATACCATCTTTCAGTTTTCCAGTAATAAAGATGGAATAATACCTGGAATTTCAAAGAGCAAACGGTGGGGATAAAATCTGAGCTTAGCAAGTACCTGTGCAATGATGCTGTAAAGAGGAAAAAACTCTATTTTTTTCTGCTTCCTTGTGCTTGTTTTGGTGCTTGTATGACTTGTTTTCTGCTGACTTAGCGATGTGAAATAGTGCTTCTCATTCCTGGGTGAGCCAGGGCTGCCACAAGGGTGGCAGCGGGGAGAGCGGGGCTAAGCCTTGCTGGCAGTGGGGAGCTCTGGGATACATTCACTTGTTTTGTGAAATAATAATCAATAACGAAGTTGAGATATGAATTAGAGCTTGGGAATGGGTAACCTGAGAAATTAAGGTTTTGTTAACATCTAAATGGGGAGCAAGCAAGATTTTTTTTATTCCCCCTCACCCCCTGCCCATTCTAGGGCGTTTGTGAAGCCCACAAATGTCTGCACGTATATTTTAAGTCACAGTGACAGCACATTTACTATGAGATCTACCTGGTGTTTCCATCGGGAGCTTTTTCTGCCTGTTAGCTTCTACCCATGCTGACCTGCTGAGTGTGACTGTTCCCAGCATTGTCCCCTAGTGCCTCTCTGCCTAATTATGCTCCCTTCCAATGGAGAAGACACGTTGCATCCACAGCTCGTTTCTGCTGCCTCCCTGGCAGAGCTGACTGCAGGCTGTGCCTGTTGGTGGACAGTAATGTGGCATTGCAGTCAATTGCCGTTTTCTTTTCAAACATGAAGACTTAAACAGAGTAGAAATAGTACTTTTCTTTCTGATAAAAACCTGTGAGGCTGTGATGTCGAGTGCCTCTGGAGTAAAGCAGCGTGCCGAAGGCTGCCTGTGGGAATGCTGGCTGCATCGCTGTAATGCAGGATTGACCTTTAACCGTGCGATGCCTTGCTTTTTGCACAGGACCTCGGCCTTATTCAGTGAGACTGACGAGTTTGAAACGCTGAGGCTTCTTTAGTGTAGACAGAAAAAGGGAGAGACGCCTATGGAGTGTTTTCCCAATAAGCCGCTAGAGACCTTGAGCTATGAACTAGAAAACAGCACACGTGGGAAGGACTGCACGTGCGAACAAAGCCAGTAAATGTGAAACTGAAAAGGAGAGAGCAGAGCCTGTAGGTACGCAATTAGGCTGCAACCAGATGTTTAGAGGCCTGCTCAGAAAAGGCTTAGCCGTGTTTTTAGTTGGTTACCACACCTACAAGTGACATGCCAAGGCGGGTCACCGAGGGACAGACTTTCCCTGGGACGTGTGGGAAGACTCTACTGTTCAGTGCAGATGGACTGACTGTGCTTCGTTAATCTCCCCAGACATCTTGAAGCTGTTTGAATTATCAGAACCCTTCAGAAGGAGAAGATACCTCCCAATATAGCTCTTCTTTTCCGAATGTCCTGCCGGTGGCTTTCTCATACTGCTAGTAATGGGGTCAGGAATGGAGGGAGCTGATGAGGTGCACGTCACCCAGAAAGCAGGGCTGGGGGTGCTGCTCCCGCAGACTCAGTGCTGTCCTGCGAGGCATTGCTGTTTAGAAAGGTGGGATTCTTCAAAGACTCGTGTGGATGAGTGACACTTTCAGATAAACTGCAATGGAAATGTCTTAGTGTGGGAGGCAAAGTGAGGCTGATTGATGAGGTTGCCAGAGCGCTTCCCCTATAGAGGGATGTTGGACAGTTGTAATACTACAGTTAAGTCAATGTGGCATCAAAATAAAGATTAAACTTTGTTTCGTTCTTTGGAAATACTTCTTTGGCTAAAAAGAGTGATCACAGGTGGAAAGCTTTCAGATTTTTAGAAGCACTGCTCTTAGTCAGACCGGTATACTCTTTGCAAGGTGGTCTTTTGCAGTATCAGCTGAGCATGTGATGGGTAAACTGGTGGATCTCGAAAGGCAGTTAGGAATGGAGGGTTTCCCTGATGCTATTCAAACTGCTTTGGTGATCTGAAAGGAAAAAACTGGTGCTAGAGATGCATGGAGCTGAAAGACTGGGTGAGTGCCTTGGCTCACTGTGTACCAGACCAGTAATGCGATGTAGTCCAGCCAAACAAAATAAGCTTTGTTACACCCTTAGATGGCACGGGAGTAGACACGATGCCGGCAAAGTAGACATTGCTTTGGAGGGGCAGTGGCCTTCACGATGTGAGGACCTTTGTGGACAGACATATCGGTCTGCATTTCCAGTGGCAAGATTGGAGTAATATCTATGTTTCTGTTTACCAGATGTTAAAAAGGATTCTGGAGAAACTGGGGATGAGGGAAGAAAGAGCTAGGGGAGATCAGTGCTAACTCCTGGTCACAGTCCCCTGCAGAGTTCTCCAAAGCTCTGTCAGAAAATGAGGTGTGGGTTATTCATTTGGGGTTTGGTTGTTTGGAGTAGTCTTGTCCTGGTTTCAGCTGGGATAGAGTTAGTTTTCTTTCTAGTAGCTGGTACAGTGTTATGTTTGGGGTTCAGTAGAAGAATGTTGATAACACACTGATATTTTCAGTTGTTGCTAAATAGTGTTTATACTAAGTCAAGGATTTTTCAGTTTCTCATGCCCAGCCAGCAAGAAGGCTGGAGGGGCACAAGAAGTTGGGAGGGGA